>CM018681.1:48497654-49729321 GCA_009363875.1 Mikania micrantha
CTAGCTCCTCATCAATCCTCTCCACAAAATGATGTTGTAATCCAAAGAGATCCCACACAAACCACTTGACACTTATATGGCCGTCCAATCTCCCAAGGACACTTCTGTTTCTTCAGCACAAATAGCCTTTGACTCTCTTGCCCAAGTTCTCCATGAGATTGATTCTAATATTGAGCACAATGGTTCTCCCCCTCTCACCAATTGAGGAGCAGCTCCTTCAAACCTCTGCTCAAAATCATCAATCTCCAACCCATGGAGAAGAGGATGAGATCTGGGTATCTAGTCCATCTAAACATCATGACCATATATCTGGAGCATTCATCTCACATGAATGCCCAATGGGTCTTCATCTAGATGGATAAGGCATTGAGACTCCAGATATGGAAACAACCAATGAAGTTCTTGCAACTGAGGCTGGAAATCCCAAGAACCAAGAAAAAGGGGTACATGACATTCATGAGATGGACTCAGGTCTTGCTAAAACTGACTCACTAGTCAGGGATTCTGATGATATCCGTAAATGGTTGGATGAATCAGAGGTCAAATTAAAGGTTTTAATGGCTTCTGTTACTCATATTCAGGCTGATGTTGCCAAGCTCACTAAGCTGGTCACAAAAGTTTTGAATAACCAATTCCTGCAACCCCAATCCATCCCATTGCAGGCACCTTCACTTGAAGGTTCCCCAAATACTCCACCTACTTCCACTACACCCACCTTCTCAAGCCAAGCATTTCAAGAAGTGTTAAACCTACTTCTTAACACTCATCTCACCTCTTTTTTCATCAACTTTACCAAAGCCTTCCTTACCACCCAAAAGCTACAATTGGATCTACTGAAAATCTCAGTAGATTCCAAAATTTCTTCTTTACAACATGAGGTGGCTAATCACACTATCTTTCTAGAATCCCTCACAGTAATAGCTCCTCCTCCTCCTCCTTGGTTTAAAGAACAGGCTAATGAAGCCAAAAAGAGAGAGAATGAAATGCTCCTATCTGAAGCCCAAGCTGTCAAAAGGGCTGAAGACAAGGTTGAGCAAGGAAGAATGAAGAAAATAAGACTGAAGAATCAGGAGGCACTTCTTAAAGCTACACTAGATTAGAAATTTTAGACACAGGCTGCTAAGGCCAGTTCTAAACAAAAACAAAGGGAAGCTGAAGCTCAAGTGGAAACTGGAACATCTGGTGTGACCAGAAAACCTTAACCTAATCCCACCAAATCAGCTCCAACCGAACCAATAAAACTCACAACTACTACCCCTTCTTCCTTTGCCTTTACCACTCACGACATACCAGCTCAAACTGAGTCTGTTCAATCTGAACATAACCCAATTTATTCCAAAGAAACTTCTCCCACTATATCCATTACTTCTTCACCTATACAAACAAATAAAGAAAACTCACCTACCCTTTCTCCCAATTCTGCTTCTCAAACCCTTACAGAACTATATTCATATACCTCACTTCCCACTACTCTAAATACATCCAAAATAAGCCTAAAACCAGCTCCCATAATCACTCGGTCTTTCACAATAAGACAGAAGAGTGTGGCCAAAAAATCTAAAACCCCCAACAATAAACCTAAGAAACCTTTAACTCCAATTCAAGAACCAAGCTCAGACTTAAATGATGATCAATCCATTGCCTCTCTTATTTCAAGAAAGAGAAGGCTTATATTGGCTGATGATGATGAGTCTGACGCATCCAAAACCACCAAAGCTTCCACACCAATAAATCTAGCTGCTATTGAAACTAAGAAAACACAAACCTCCCCTCCAAAAGAATCTCGTTCTCCTGTAAGGCAGTTCACCACAACTGAAGAAACAACTGAAGAACTTTAAGAGATAAATAATAAAGAGGCTGAAGGGGAAAACAAGATCTTGGCTGATCTTGAAGCCACTGGTCTTTCATGAGATGAGTTGGTCAAAGCCTACCATGAACAGATAGCCCTGATGGATCAGCAACAAAACAAAGCTTGTCAGGTTGAGAGGGAACAACAGATCATGTTCTTGCTGAATGAAGGAAGTATAAAGTTTAAATCTTCAGCAATAGGGATATCACAGGTCTTAGAAATGAAGTTGAGGCTCTTTCAAAAAGAATAAAAGCAGACACCAAGAAGAAGAAGACCTTTGAGCAAAGAAGAAGATTAAAACACATCCCCATTCAAAATCAATGGGGATCAAAGAGCACAATCATGTGATGGAAAGATGACATACTGTTTGATGAATGGTCTAAATTCAAAAGATAAGATGGTGATCATCCTGAGCTCTGGAAAGAAGCTAACCATCCTCTCCCACTGTTGTGTCTAAGCTCAAGGATGCAGATCCAAGCACCATGCTTGACCATTTGCTTAATGCACCTCTTGGAACTCTAGGCGTTGGATCAGAAGAACCTCCATTTGTTGTCAATTTCAGACCTTGGATTGAAATTTAAAAAAGAGTCTTCCTAATCTTCTGAGACACTATGAACCTCATCAGCATGTTGTGGTCAAGAAAGCACTAGACTCCAAGGATCAAGTAAAAAGAAGAGAAATAATTCACTGGCCTGCCAGAGCTCCTCTTCCCTTAGGTTCCTCTCCTAATTCCCAACCTCTTCAGATCGCAAATTCTAGTGCCAGAATAAAGAGATGGTTCTATGATCCTGTCTCCAAAAGTATGATCATTGATAGATTAAATGGATCAAGGACGTTCTTCTCAGATTGGGATGAAATTATGAAGCTGCCCAATCTTGATCTAAAGGAAATGTAGCATAAGACCTTGGAAAATTATGAAACATGATATGAAGCCCTGAAGTAGGTGCGGACTCTCAGAAATAAAATTGGTTTGTCTCTAAGGCAAAAATAAATGGTTTTGGCTTCATCAGTCGAGAGGGACATTGTTGGAAAATAAGGACTGATGAGCAAAACCATTAAAGCCAGACAATGAATAAAACCGTGGATTCACCAACCGCATATACCTTTTCTTCCTTAAGCCAAACTACGGAACGTCAGTATCGGAAGCTCAACAGTGAAAGATTTGCCAAAAGAACAACCGCACACCTCCTTGACTTCGGAAGACAATAGCTAAACCTTATCCTTTCGGAAGACAGCCACTGTTTCGGAAGACAACCTCTGAATAAGTAATAACATTTGTTTAATCAGCTTCCGACAAACATCTTCCGAAAGAATAACCACTGAACTTCTAAACAACTATCTCAATCTCAGAAGAACTGAAGACTCATGTTTCCGTGGTTGTTGAGTTATTATTAGTTGTACTCTTATGATGATTCAGTGTCTGTAATTGTGCCAGCTATTTGTCATTTTACTTCTTTGTCTTGTAACATTGAATGTTGGGTATTTAAACACCAACATTCCCTGAGATACTCGAATTACATTCCACAAAAATTCCTTGTGCTGCTATTCTCTTTTTCTCCCCTTCTTGCAAAAACTAAACAACTAAAATAACTAAGTGTTAAACTTTAGAGGGAGCAAATACCAAAGTCTTTGACCACGAGTCTAAAGCCCTTGTTCCTGGTTAACTAGCCCCTAATACGTTTTCAACATAGCTCAGGGGAAGTTACCAAAGAGGGGTGAACACCTGAAGCCCCAGGACAACCAACACAAATGGGAACCCAATTATCATCAGACCCACTCCTCATATTCATCACAAACCCATCAAAGATCAGCACCGGCCATAGTATTTACTGCAACCCAACCTGACACCAAAGGGAAGGGAGTTTAAGAAGGGATGTACCCATTGTGAAACAGATGCTCATATCACCAAGATGGACAGTGGGAACGATACTGTTGCCTGAAATGCGGGAGGCACGATCATATGGCCAAGGATTGTAGGAGGAAGCCAGTCAACAACAACAACCATAACAATCAGAACACCATCAAGGGGTGTTACAAGTGCGGTAAACTAGGGCACATGTGGAGGGATTGCCCACAACTGAAGAAAGCTGGGGGAGGAGCGGCAAAAGGTCGAGCATTTGTGATAGGCTCGGGGGGAAGCCAAGGATGACCCGAACATCATTACCGGTACGTTTATTTTAAATAATATATATGAAAGTATATTATTTGATATCGGTGCCTATAGGAGTTTTATATCTAACGAATTTAGCCAACTGCTTGATGTTACCCCAACACCACTAGACTATAAGTATACCGTAGAGTTAGCCGACGACAAACTGATAGAAACACAACACATATTTCGAGGATGTGTCAGGGTTTTAGCAATTCACGAACTTGAAATCGATCTGATGCCGATAACTCTAGGGAGCTTCAATGTCGAGGTTGGAATGGACTGGTGATCCGCAAAACAAGAAGTGACCGTATGCAACTAGAAGATCGTCTAAATTACGTTGCCAAGCGGAGATCAGATTTCAATTCAGGGAGAACGACGGGGGATACCCTTGAACATTATGTCTTGCATGAAGGCTAGCAAGTGTCTGCAGAAGGGATACCCAGCAATGCAAGCACTTATCACCGAATCGAGGACATCGATGTTGTCCGTGATTTCCCCGAGGTCTTTCCCGAAGATCTACCTAGACTACAACCAAAACGACAAATCAAGTTCCAGATGGATCAACTTCGACTGACCAATGCACCAGCTGTATTCATGGATCTCATGAATCGCGTGTGCAACCCATATCTTGACAAATGCGTAATAGTGCTGATTGACGACATCCTGATCTACTCCAAGAGTCAGGAAGAGCATGTTGAACACATGAGGCTTGTCTTGGAAATACTGAAGACCGAGAAGCTATACGCGAAGTTTTCCAAATGATATTTTTGGATTCGCGAAGTCCAGTTTCTTGGACATGTAATCAACGAGAAGGGAATACATGTAGACCTAGCCAAGATTGAAAACCATCAAGAACTGGGAAGCACCAAAGACTCCGACTAAGGTGAGACAATTCCTAGGATTGGTAGGGTACTACCGGCGGTTTATTGAGGGCTTCTCGTAGATCGCTCAATCACTGACCTCCCTTACACACAATGACAAGAAGTTTGAATAGGGAGAGAAACAAGAGTCTGCATTCAATTTACTGAAGCAGAAGTTTATGCAACGCGTGAAGGTCATCGCATACGCCTCACAACAACTCAAGGTGCACGAAAAGAATTATACGACTCACGACTTGGAATTGGGAGCCATGGTGCTCGCATTGAAGATTTGGTGCCACTATCTGTACGGCACGAAATGCACGATATTTACCGATCATAAGAGCCTACAACACATCTTCGATCAAAAGGAGCTGAACATGAGACAACGATGATGGGTTGAGCTCATAGGCGATTATGATTGCGGTATCAAATACCACCGTGGCAAAGCTAACATAGTGGCCGATGCGTTGAGCCGGAAAGAAACAACAAAGCGTGTCCATGCACTACAGCTTACGATACACTCAGAGCTGCAAAACTAGATTCGGAATGTGAAACAGGAAGCTCTAAAGACCAAGAAGCTCACTCACAAATTCTTGTGTGGCATGGATGAAAAATTAGAGGTGAAGGGCGACGGAGCATACCATTTCATGGATCAGATTTTGATTCCACACTACGAAGGCCTGAGAGGCGTAGTATTGGATGAAGCTCACAAGAGCCGATATTCCATACATCTGGGCTCTGATAAGATGTACCACGGCTTGAAGGTAACATACTGGTGGCCAAACATGAAGTCAGAGATCGTGACTTATGTGAGTAAGTGTCTGACTTGCTCAAAGGTCAAGGTCGAGTACCAGAAACCACCAGGTCTACTTCAACAACCGGAAATACCAGTATGGAAATGGGAGCAGATTTCCATAGACTTTATCACCAAGCTACCCAAGACCGCAAGTGGTTGCGATACTATTTGGGTAATCGTATACCGACTGAAAAAGTCTGGGCGCTTCTTACCTATTAAGGAAACCGAAAAGTTAGATAAATTGACTCGAATTTATCTAAAGGAAGTGGTCACACGACACGGAGTTCCAACCTTGATAATCTCTGACCGTGACAGTCTATTCACGTCAGACTTCTGGAAGTCCTTGCATAAGGCATTGGGTACAAGATTAGACATGAGCACTGCTTATCACTCGCAGAAGGATGGGCGGAGTGAATGGATGATTCAGACACTAGAGGACATGCTTTGCGCATGCGTTATTTATTTTGGCAGCAACTAGGAGAATCATCTACCATTAGTTGAGTTCTCTTACAACAACAGTTACCAAACAAGCATGAAATTTGCGCCATTCGAGGCACTTTACGGGCGCAAGTGCCAATCACCTATTTGCTGGGCGGAAGATGGTGAGAGCCAACTGACTGATCCCGATCAAGTAGACGAAACGATCGAGAAGATCGTTCAGAGACGCAACCGAATGGCAGCAGCTCGGGAGAGATAGAAAGGCTATGCGGAAAAAGGCGCAAGCCTTTAGAATTCCAGGTCGGAGATAGAGTGCTACTCAAAGTCTCACCCTGGAAAGGAGTAATCCAATTCGGGAAACGAGGAAAGTTGAACCCTCGTTATATCGGACCATTTGAGATCGTCAAATGAATAGGCCCGGTCGCATACGAACTGAACCTACAGAACGAGCTAGGCAGTGTGCACAACGTATTTCATGTGTCAAACCTCAAGAAGTGAATGTCTGATGAGACGCTAGCGATTCCTCTTGAGGAAATCCAAATAGATGAACAATTGCACTTCGTTGAGGAACAGGTTGAAATCATGGATTGGGAAATCAAGAAACTCAAGCTTAGGCGTATACCGATTGTGAAAGTGCGATGGAATTCACAACGCGAACCGGAATTCACGTGGAAGCATGAATATCAGATGAAGAAAAAATATCCTCACCTGTTCGATAACCTGACAAACACTGACAACGCAACCTGAATTTCGGGTCGAAATTCTTTTTAACATGGGGATGATGTGACACTTCGCAAATTCTAGGTCAGCAAACAATTAAATTAAATGATTATTTAATCAATAATTACACACGTGGCATAAGATTAATTTAATTTCGTGTGACACGTGGCACAACAGTACAAACACTGTTACAAACACGATAATTCGGTGAATTATCGAAAAACGCACACACGTGTCGAAGAATTCACGAACGTTTGTGAACGATGAACAAAAATATCAATTTGACGATAATTGAGTCACACATGACCGAATATTGAATAATTAAAGTCCAAACTGTTGGGAATTCATGGTTACTTTTCATTTAATCGTTTTCAATTAATCACATTAATTGACAAAAATCAGTTTTCATAAAACTGGATTAAACAGACAGATCAGATATGTCACAGCAGAAGCTTTTAAATTTTATAACCATTCGATTCGTAATCGAATCAATTCCCAAATCAGGATCCAGTTACAAATCGTTTAAACAAAAATTAAATTAAATAACACAACCATAGGGGGTTTAAGAAATCGACCTTTACAAAGCGGTTCCAAATCCACACGATGGATCGGCAACGGTCTCGCTAGTTCACTCACTATGATCTCCCGGTTCCCGATTTCGTCCTACGAATCATAAAATGAACTCGAATCCAAATCCGGCTCAATATAGCTCGCAACTTAGTCCACGACTTGACGGTGCAACCCACGGCCCGGTTCG
Organism: Mikania micrantha; assembly: GCA_009363875.1. Classification (NCBI taxonomy): domain Eukaryota; kingdom Viridiplantae; phylum Streptophyta; class Magnoliopsida; order Asterales; family Asteraceae; genus Mikania; species Mikania micrantha. Next base: position 48,505,227 of record CM018681.1, read on the forward strand.
GCTCGACGGTGCAACCTACGGCTCCTCATGACTTGACCCGGCTAATGGCTAGTTGACCGACACACCTAAATGGTGGTGGTGTTGGGTGATGGCTAGGGCAGCCCCAAGGGAGGGGGCGACGGACACAAGGGGGAAAGAGAGAGAATTAGGGTTTTTGAATTTTCAACTCTTAGATCCACAAATTGTGGATGTAAAACCCTTTTTTTTATTAATTAATTATTTACACTTAAAACCTTTGTAAATAATTACTTCATAAACCCCATAGTAATCAACATATTTAATTACTATATTCTCCTTTAACTAATTAACAATTAATTAATGTTTATTAAATAGTCAATGTTTAACTAAATTAAACATTACGTATTTAATCTATCCTTCTTTTATTAAACAGTTAATGATTAACTAATTAAGCATAACTTATTTAATTATTCCATCTATTATTAATTAACAATTAATTAATAATCAACCCTTTTATAAAGTTCAAAACTTTATCCGTTTATTGATTCAGTTATCTCTATAATCAATTCCCACCGATTTATTATTTCATAAATAATAAAATCACCAAATCCTTAAAACCAATAGTTTGTGATCATATATTATGTTTAACAATTAAACATCAATTCGTTGCCTTCCAAAGTGTAACTCTTTGGATCATACCCTTCATAGTAACGTTGAACTTATCGTTAATCTGACATCCAATATCCAACAGACTCCCACTTGGACGATTCATCGACTATGTGATTCAACGTAGACAGTGTTGAACGCCTAGTTGCATCACGCTGTCCTAGGTAAGGTATGACTTCTTAAGTCGACTAAAACTCCTTTAGTTTAAGTTACTCTTTACTTTAACTAATAATTATAGTCTCAGATAACTTTTATATGTGTATCCTTTCTATTTAGACATTCCTTGAACATGAGACATGGATCTCTCTTCAGTCTCATATATTGTTCAAGTATTCTCATTCTTGTTCTCAATTAAAAATGATCCAACAAACTACTTTTAGTTTGAGCGTGGCCACGCGTTTACATCTGTTTAAATCAACGAGGGCGCCAGAATATCTTCTCTTATCTGTATAAGTGTGTAGAATTCCTTTGGCAGCATATAACTCCCACTTAATCTTAGAACCATTCCCAATCGTTACCCTTATTACTGCCTATTTTCAAGACAGCGTTATGTAAGATCAAAGAGTGACCTTTGATTAATGTTAGTTCAATATACTCCTTAGGTCTAAGGATGTTTGTGTATATCGAATATACTTTAATATCAAAACATCTTACGACAATGATCCATGAAGAATTTTTTGAAGCGAGTTACGTCCGACATCATTCTCTAATAAATGCCTATGAATCTTGGTTCTCAACACATGAGCTTTTATCACTATAAACTAACCAAGCATTCAAGTAGTCTTCGTTCAGATTGATTCCCATGAATCTGATTGACTACGGACATTTAGAATACTATATTCAAGGATAATAAAATGTACAAAATTTCGAATTTTAAGAAACATAATTCATTTTGCCTTTAACCATTAAATCAAAATGAACATTCAATGTTTCGTGTTTTGATTGTATTGCACCCAATACTAAAGTTAAATCAAATTATCCGTCTAGCATATCTAATATCTATTTATCAGTCTTATCTTCATATTCAGCTCTTTAAATAGATCTAGTGAACTGAATAGCTAGATTCTGATTTTTGAATTTTAATTATTATTATGTCTTTCTTTCAATTCTTTCTCATAATGCTTCTACTATAATATGACTATAATTTAATAGTCTAAGCTATGTTACATTGTTGTCATATGTTTTCTCAATCTATTCCTAGTCATTAGGAATCTTATTGAGATTAGTAAAGAACTCTTTCATTCTAAGCATTCTGATGCGTTTATTTGTGTTCTCTAACCTTTAGTGAACAATTCATGCTTTGACATAGACAATTTGCATGTGACTCTTCATCTTATGCAAAATTTATCTAAGATTTCTTTTCAATCTCTATTGAAAATTTCATTGGATAATTCATATATTAACCATTAATATATATTAAATTTTATCAAAAAAAATTGTTACTTATTTCGTTTAACATCATATGTTAAAGTTTATGTCTTTATTATAGAAACTCCTTTCTATAATTAGTATGTCATCTACATACTTACATAATGTTGTCATTAGAATTTACTACGCTCCCACTAGCCTTGACATATATATACATTTGTATAACATCTTTGTCCTTTAGGTAAAACTAATACCTTAGTTTCTTACCATGACAAGGATTCCCACTTGAGATGCTTTTAGCAACCATGGATTTATCGCAACATGTTTGTCATATTAGGATTTCAAAACTTTCTAATTACTTATAAGAATACTCAGTTAAGGTGTTCTTATGGTAATTCAGTTTTGATATTTAACTACTTGTCTGTCAAAGAACTCTTGTTTACGGAATTTGTAGTATCCTAATACATCCATGTTGATCTTGTCATTGAAATTTGTGACACCCGGCAATTTCAGGTAAATTGCAACTCCTACATTCTTTACATTTCACATTCATACTTGTTACATTTCATTTAATTATGTTTAATTAGATGAGTTGAACACAAACGACAACGAAACGATAGTTCGAGGAACTATCGAATCGTACATTACACACTGGTTTTGGAAACCAAGCGTGGCAAACACAACACTAGCACAAGACAATAATTCGAGGAGTTATTGAATTATGCATTACACGTTACACACGAACACAAACTATCAAAGATAATTCGAGGAATTATCGAAACACACACGAGTCTCACGAACGTTGGTGATCAAACTTATATGTTACTATATGATTATGTGCTAAACGTGCATTAGATGCTTTGGATAAATGTTAGGAATCAAGCACGAGCGAAATCGTATCAACGAAATCGAAAAATAAGAAATGGGACCCGTCGCGGTACGCGACAACCCCATCACGAAAGGCTCCGCGATACGCGACGAAAACCGGGAGTCGAGACTCCCGAATCTCATCGCGGTACGCGATGAAAACTTTTGATCGGCCTTCGCGGTACGCGAAGGCCATGCAGATCAAAATTTCTTTATAATCAACCCCAACTCATTTCAGTCGGTTTCCTTGCGACTTCACCAAGCTTCTTCACCAAATCCCGACCTATCCCACTGAAATTCACTCTCAAACCAGCTGGAATCATTTGGAAGTTATTCTTGGTGATTTGGAGCCTTTGGAGCACCAAGGAGAGGTAGTGAAAGCCACCAACAAGCCAAGATCTTAGCACCAGCCTTCGTCCGAGCTTCCAGAACCTGTTCTACCATGAACTTAAGCTTCTAAGGTAGCTTATGTTGTTTATCTATGGTTAGATCGTACATGCAAGGGTTAAAAACCCACATGCAACTCCGTTTAGTTATTGTGCTTGAATGTGTTGGTGATTCGTTGTTTAGATATCATGGATTTATTGATTTGATAGTATAAGAATGTTAGATTTGAGCTTGGTTTGGTTATTGGTTGATTTGATGATGATTTTAGTACACTTGCCATAAAAGGAAACTTTTATGTTGCAAGTCTTGGATTTATGGTGATCTAGACATGTTTGACATGTCTAGATGTTGTTGAATGAGTATTGGAGTGTTTAGAAACACATTGGGATATTTGATTTTGTCAAAAACTTGGTTTTGTAGAAACTTACTATAAATAGAAACTTTTGTGAATCTAAAAAGGGCTTTTGATGTTTTTGAAAGATTTGAGGAACTTTGATTCTTGAAATATGTTTAAAAATGATTTCTAAACATATTGGAAACTTCGTTTTGTGAAAACGAGCTTTTAAACGAATACTTTCCAATAAGGAAACTTTATTTGGGTAAAACGGCATAAATGGTGATTTATGCGCAAACGACATGTTTTAAGGGTTTAAATGTATTTTATAAACATATTGGAAGTTAGTAGTTTTATGAAATGGGATTTCATAACCACACTTTCCTAAATTGGAAACTTTCTAAAAATGGTAACTTATGTGATTAGAGTTATAGGATGCATTTTGGTGTCTTATGTGCATTAAGGCACATAAACACAACAATCGTGTCACCAACGATTCATCGAGTCTCACTAGTTAACACACGCTCGGTTGAGCACACCGACACTTGGAGTTGTATGGGATACAACACAACACAGAACACATACTCACACCTATATGGTTATAGGTGCTTACTAGCAGGTGCTAGCTTTCGCAGACGCGAACCCACAATCACACCGGAACTGCTTAACAGGTGAGTTCACGGCCCCTTTTACTTTTCTACCTTTGGGGGAGAAAACATTGCATGCTAAACTGCTTTGCAAACAAAAACTCATTTCATTTACGTATGGACATGCTTTATCATATATGTATATGTGTGGACCACATCACAACTAAAAGACCTTGCGATACTCCACGGACCGTTAGTAGCGCGTAGCGCCTAGCGTGGTAATCTTGAATAGTACTATTTGGGCCTGACAAGCCCCACCCATCGCGCCTGGGAGGCCAACCTGACTGTAGGTCGGAATGGGTGCAATATTGACCAACACTTTGCCATTGTCTTGTGATGGACATGGCGGGAGGCACAATTGTCAGCTTCGGTACGACCCCGCATATAATATAACTGTATTGACTAGCTATCAATCGATACTGCATTGTAATGATATGTAAATCGTAACTGTTACTTTAAACAATGGATGTTTATTGCTCATGAAAAACCTGTGCTCTCACCAACCTTTGTGTTGACCTTTTACTCGCATGTTTTCTCAGGTAGCTAAGGCACGCGCACAAGGATTAGGATGCTAGGCTGGAGTCGCATGCATCTGCTTATGTGTCTTAGACTATTAAACATTTGTTAACATTTTGTTATGTTACTTATTGTATTGATAAACAACTTTAATCGCTTCCGCAAATCATGAATGTTAAACTGTTTTGTTAGTTTATACTTTACTTCCGCAACTCTGATTTTACAAAATGTTCTATCCAAGTTATTGGATGTACGTATGAAACCGGACATATAGGTCTCGCGTGTTGTGTGACCGGAGACTGCGATCCTGACAATCTATTGTTGCTCGCGCCCCAGAAGGGACGGGATTTACCGAGGGTGCGACAGATTGGTATCAGAGCCTCCGGTTATTGCGAATTAGGTTTGCATTTAGTGAACTTAGTCTATAACCACTAGTCTCCACACAACACTTAGTGCTTAGTATTGTGATACTAGCATACATGATTGTACACACACGCTAATTACGCGCACTATAGCAAATGGTGTCATCATCGTCACCGCATGTGACTACACATGCCGGTGGAAGACGACCGCTCTACATGTTACTTACAAGTACTTACCGCACACACACTGCATTAGTCATTAGACAAACACTAACACGTATTCTCGCTATGAAGATCATGGCTGGGAGACGTGGAGGACGCAGGAATGCGGGTGGACGTGGAAACATCAACCTAACTCAAGCTGAGTTGAACGCCCTCATCAACAAACGGGTTGAGGAGGTACTTTCTGCACGGGAAGCTGCCCGAAATCAAAACCCACTGAACCAAGGTGATGTATCTGTTCATATTCGCTTTGCACCACAATCACTCATTTCCAATTCAACACGTTTACCCGATACTTAACCCAACTTTACTCTTTGCATATCTCAGGAGCGAATCCTAACCCACCCCTCTGCACGTTCAAGATGTTCCTGGATTGCAAACCCCACTCCTTCAGCGGTACCGAGGGTGCCGTTAGACTATTGCATTGGATTGAGAAGGCGGAATCAGCTTTCGCCATGAGCAACTGCAGGAACGAGGACAGGGTCAAGTTCGCTGCAGGGACATTCGAGGGAGCTGCCCTCACTTAGTGGAATGCCAACGTCCAGAACCTAGGGTTGGATGCAGCCAACGCTCTACCCTGGGATGATTTTAAAAGGATGTTGAATCGCGAATACTGTCCTCGCGGCGAAGTGCAGAAGCTGGAGACGGAATTCTGGAACCATAAGATGATTGGTTCCGAGGTTGAGGCTTACACGGCCCGGTCTTATGAGCTGGCACACCTGTGCCCGGAAATGGCAACCCCACCCTTCAAACATATAGAGAAGTACATTGATGGACTGCCACCACAGATCCAAGTAATGGTACTTTCTGCAGACCCCATCACCATGCAACAAGCCGTTCGATTAACCCACAAGCTCACAGATTCGGCTGTTGCACAAGGACTCTTGCCACCCCGTGGTGCTGTAACCACAACCAATGACAAGGGCAAACGCAAATGGGATGACACCCTGAGCAAGACTTCCACTCTCCAACCCCCACCACAACAACGTAAGCTTGGTTCGTCTCAAGCATACGCACCACCCATCCCCACCAACCAAAGTCCAGGTACCTATGCAGGTAAACACCCCAAGTGCAACAAATGCAACTTACACCATGTTTTGGGACGATGTGGTTCCATCCGATGCCAACGGTGCGGCAAGGGCGGACACCTTGCCAAGGATTGCAGGGGCGAACTGCTCGCAAAGACCCCACAGCCACAACAACAACAACTGGAAGCACCAAAGGGTTGCTTCGAATGTGGAAAACCGGGGCATTTCAAAACGGACTGCCCACACCTGAAGAATAACAACAATAACGGGAACAACAACGGTCCGAAGGGACGAGCCTTCGTGATTGGGGCAAAGGAGGCCAGAAGAGATCCCAACCTTGCAACTGGTACGTATCTCTTAAACGATAATTATGCATCTGTGTTGTTTGATACTGGAGCTGAGAAAAGCTTTATATCTAAGGAATTTAGAGAGATACTCGCCATTACCCCAACACCCTTAGATGTTGAATATACAGTAGAGCTAGCTGATGGTAAATTGATCGTGACTAAGCACATTCTTAAAGAATGCACTTTAGAGTTAGCGGGCCATAAATTTAAGATTGACCTCATGCCAGTTACACTAGGCAGTTTTGATGTCGTAGTGGGCATGGATTGGTTATCTGAAAACCAAGCTGAAATCATTTGCCACGACAAGGTTGTACGTATACCTCTCCCTGGCGGAGAAACTCTAGATATCAAGGGTGAAAGGAGTGACACTCCTCTGAACATCATCTCGTGCATGAAAGCTCACAAATGCTTACGAAAGGGATACACAGCCATTCTGGCGCTTATCACCGACAAGACTGAAGAGGAGAAAAGAATAGAAGACATCCTAGTCGTATGCGACTATCCCGACGTATTTCCGGAGGATCTACCAGGACTACCACCACCTCGACAAGTGGAGTTCCGCATAGACCTTGTGCCGGGAGCAGCACCTATCGCACGAGCACCATATCGATTTGCACCTTCGGAGATGCAGGAACTGTCCGATCAACTGCAAGAGCTGTTGGACAAGGGTTTCATTAGACCAAGCTTCTCACCCTGGGGAGCTCCGGTCTTGTTCGTAAAGAAGAAGGATGGCACCTACCGTATGTGCATTGACTATCGGGAATTGAACAAAGTAACAATCAAGAACCGTTACCCATTACCTCGCATCGACGAACTGTTCGATCAACTGCAAGGATCAAGTTACTACTCTAAGATCGATCTGCGATCTGGGTACCATCAGTTGAGGATTCAGGAAGAAGATATACCCAAGACTGCTTTTCGCACTCGATATGGCCATTATGAGTTTCTGGTTATGCCGTTTGGGCTGACAAACGCACCCGCAGTATTCATGGATCTCATGAATAGAGTGTGCAAACCATACCTCGACAAGTTTATAATTGTCTTTATAGATGATTTTCTCATCTACTCCAAAACCCAAGAAGAACACAAAGAGTATCTTCAATTGGCTCTTGAACTGCTACGGAAAGAGAAACTGTACGCTAAACTCTCAAAGTGTGACTTCTGGATTCGAGAAGTCCAATTCTTAGGTCATGTTGTGAATGAACAAGGGATTCATGTTGATAAATCTAAGATAGAGGCAATCAAGAACTGGGAATCTCCAAAGACCCCAACTAAGGTGCGACAATTCCTAGGATTGGCCTGTTATTATCGAAGATTTATTGAAGGATTTTCAAAGATAGCACAACCCCTTACAGCTTTAACCCATAAGGACAAGAAGTATCTCTGGACTGACAAACAGGAGGATGCATTTCAACTTCTCAAACAGAAGCTCTGTAGTGCACCTGTCTTATCTCTTCCTGATGGAACGGACGACTTCGTAGTATATTGCGACGCCTCGATACAGGGACTCGGCTGTGTGCTGATGCAGCGAGAAAAGGTGATCGCATATGCTTCTCGACAACTGAAAGTCCACGAGAAGAACTACACTGTCACAACCCAACCAGGGGGCTTGACTAACGATTGATTCAAAACACAAAGTAGCGGAAGATAAAATATATATATAACTATTTAACCAAAGGTTTAGTCTAAGTATCTAACTTGTTTACAACAAATCTAAAGTTATGATTTAACTAGTGGGAGATTTTCTAGAGCTATTGGATCCATCCAGGCATCAGCACACTTTATTAATCTTTAAGTCAAGTTCTTCAGATTTTCCATGTAATGATCTTGTTCGAGCAACCCTGCATCCGAGTCAAACCTGTTTCTAATTACCTGAAAGACATGCTAAAATACGTCAACTATAAAGTTGGTGAGCTCATGAGTTTTAATTTACAGACACAATAATAAATGCATGTGATAATTCAAAAACAATACAACCAACCCTGTTCCATGCTCGGGCGTTTGCCTCATACACTGTTAGCCCACAACATGGTCAAACCAAATATACTTCCCAATTCCGAGACCCGTTCCTGCTCTCGGTCATTTATGTATCATAAGAATATATGCCACAACGGTTGACAATAACCTCAGTGGGGTTTCAACCTTACTTTTATAAGGCCACCCTTTCGGGCCACTGTGCGTGGGGGATTCCCCAAGTAGTACTACCCATATACTCACCGGCTCTACTTATGAGTTAATGGTTGTAAATTATGTTTAATGTCTAGGGGAAGCAATTTTATTTGAAACGGACGTTCATTATCACATAAATAAAAGTTAAGTAAACAGTTTATGGAGCATGCTTTCAGTATCCCAAAATAGTAAAAAGAAAAGGGATCACATGAACTCACCTGGTTGCTTTAATTGGTTCCTTTTGTTCCTGTACAAATATGTCATTGTGCCACTATGCATGATTTGCTATGTTCCCAGAGTTATCATCAAAGCAAGTTCCTATTTGTAATCATCTATACATGTATAAGTTGTGGATTCATACATTATGGTATTTATTGTGGTTGAGCTCTTTGGGTTTATGTGTTTAAGGTTTATTAGTTTAATGTTTCTTTATATTACCATACCTAATGAAATCTTATTATACAGTTTGTACACATAAATGTTTGTGCAATGATATTATTAATTGATGTTTAATATAACTACTATTATGATACTTCATATATATATACATATATATATATATATATGTTTGTGCATTTGAGAGAAAAAAAAAATATATATATATATATATCCAAATTTGTTTGAGTATATTACTAGTCATGGTGCTTTACTAATAATATAAATTTATGTAATGCATAAGGTATTATAAGACAATAAGATAATTATTATAAAGTATTCACCTAACTTATTAGTATTAGAGATAATTAATAGATATTTCATACATCAGAAAATAGTTGCAAATAAATATTAGTATCTTGGATATTTTACATGTTGGAATACTATTGTTTATACTAACTATTGTAGTCGTTATAGATTAAATGAGTGTCTAAAGTATCCATAATTTAATTTTTATGTTAAAATGTAAGTAATCATTCTTAGATGATACTATTATTAAAGGTAATAATAAAAATAATAATACTAATTTTACTAGCAATATTAATAACATATTTGCTTTCAATATGTTAATCATTCGCCAATTATATGAATAGAGTAGTATCATACGTTAGATTAATATTAATGTTTTTAACAAGTCTAAATATTTATAAACAATAAATTAAATTCCCAAAATGATTATGATTTGTATATACTTAAAGTATTAGACAATATTTAGTAAGACCTTTAGTAGTCTTAAAAGAATATAAATGGTGTTGGTAATAATAATAATACTTTTAAGCGTAATTAGTCTTAATATGAAAACTAACAATTTAGTAATTACCTAGAGACTTAGTATGAGATTGTTATCTTGTATAAAATCAATTGTTAACATGTTGGATTTAAACATACTCATAAACATATAATTATACCTAAATTATTTATTGTATATTGATCTATAGATATGTATATAATATGTGTATGTATATATTCATTTAATGATTTAACACCTACATAAGATAATATATGAATCATACTCATTCTTTGAGTTTTCAATTTATAAAATTATATTTAATTTAAGTCTATAAGTTATATCATACCCAATGTAACAAATTCCATTAGTATCCATATTACATATCAAGTCTTGTAACAACTCAATTAAAAGCTTATTAACGTTTATACATATTATGTAGGTATTGATATAAACACGTTGTACAAGTTGTTATGATTTAAATTCCAATTTATATATTATCATTTTGGGTTTCGTAGTTATATTTTAATTTACAAATGTCTCTCCGAATGTATAATATAAATCACACACGATTTATGGTGTTATTAAACATTTTATTATTAACTAATTATTATGAATCATATATTAACCTATTTAACCCAAATGCTCAACCACTTTGATTTATCTGTTTGAACATATTAAGCATACGTTAAAAGATAATGGAGCGCGTTTTTACCTTCCCACTCGCTCATCTCGCGCGTACAAATCCAAATTTAATTAACCGATCGTATGTTTCATAACCCGAAATGTTTCTAAACTCGTTTTTAAATAACGAATAAAATCGAGTAATCGGTTTTCGCTGTTGACTTTTGTTGACCAGGTTTGACCAGCCCTAAAAGCATCTGACTTTTGTTGACCGGAGCTTGCAACACACCACTACCCTAATTTTCTGTCACCACCATTTCTGGCCGCCACCATGGCTGCTTCATCGCCACCAGCCACCTTGTCTGGGCCACCTTAGCCGCAAGAACCACCCAAAAACACCGGTATTAGACCAAAAGAAATCAAGAAATCGACATGCATGTACAGATCGATGCTGGTTATGACCTTCTTACCTTAGACAATTGGTTATAGAGTGGAACACGGCCACGAACAGCCAGCACCACCAACCTAACCACCGCTGATAACCACCATCTTCGACAATCTACCACGAAAATATCATTTCAGTCACTGGACCACCCCCAACATAACCATTTAGAGCCGGGAACCTTCACGAAATTAACATGCATGTCAAGAACACCGCGTACAGGTATAAATCAGAGCTGGGGAGATTGGTTGTTACCGTAGGATAGCAAGTTGAGGAAGAGAGGTAGCCGGAACACCTTGAGCCACTACAGCCGCTGAAGGTGGCCCTTCTGGTCCTCGTTCCACCATCTGATAACCCCGCAACCGGCTAGAACAGGACTTCCGTCTATAGCCGCCGGCGATGAGGGTTACAAACCTAGCCATCCTTGACTCCTCTCCTCCGTTTTGACCTATTTCGAGTCGATATGTTCGCATGATGTAGAAGGAAAAGATGAAGAGGGCGAAGGGTTTAGTCTAGAGGTGTAACCGGTTTCTAGCTCCGCCGTGGCTCCGCCGCGGCTCCTCCCTATCTCCGTCGCTCGTCTCTCTCTCTTCTCTCGGTTTCTTTGAACGGCTGAGCACACACACATAAAGGTGTGGTGTGCGGCTGGTGAAAAATGAGGGGAACAAGGAATGAGCTCCTTTTATACTTAGGGTTAAATCTAGGGTTTAAACGCGTACTAGACCCGTCTCGCGATCGTATTTCGTTTTCGTTTATTATTTTGATTCGGAAGCTTCTTTTATAACCAAAATTACCTAAAAATATTATTAAAAGTTTATTTCGTTCGTTATAATTAATTAAATTATTTAATTACGTTGAAACGTGTTAATATCGTGTTTACGACGTATTTAACTGTTTAATGTTTTCGCCCTCAGAATAGAATTCTTATGTTCTAATATTGCTATTATTTGCAAATATGTATTTATTGACGTTTTTCTATTCAGTTCGAGAGTCAACATGTTTAAATCAAGTAATGTCAGTTATTCTCACGTTAAGTACAATTTTTATCTCATTTATTTACATGTCTCGCCTTAATTTATATGGATTGGTTATCTTTTATATTTATTATCAATAATATCATCATCAAATAAATGTATCTATTTAATTTCGTATGTCAATTACCATTATACATATACTGGTAACAAACGATTGTTCAACCTGGTTTGTTATCTACACACGTTTATCAAACCGAGTTTATTAACCTTATTCGAGTTTAATATTAAATATTTGAACTTTGTTGTAGGTAAATTCTTTAGCGGGCCTAATTGGGCCTAAGTTTCTTTATTGGGCTTTAATGGGCCCGAGTATTTAATTTATAATTGTATGTTTAAGTTTAGGGGATTTTTCACAGTTGTTACATACACTACCCACGACTTGGAACTTGGAGCCGTGGTATTTGCACTCAAGATCTGGAGACACTACCTGTATGGTACAAAGTGTATGATATACACTGATCACAAGAGCCTCCAGCATATATTCGAGCAGAAGGAGCTGAACATGCGACAACGTCGCTGGCTCGAGCTTCTTAACGACTATGAGTGTGCTATCAAGTATCATCCGGGGAAGGCCAATGTGGTGGCCGATGCTCTAAGCAGGAAAAACACTTCGAAACCCAAGAGAGTACGAGCTTTACATCTCACAATCCTTCCCAATCTCCCTGAACAGATACATACTGCCCAAGTAGAGGCACTTAAAGCAGAAAACCTAGCGGCAGAATCACTGAGGGGAATGGAGCAACAACTAGAAGTCAAAGCCGATGGCTTACATTATTTCATGGAATGCGTCTGGGTTCCACATCACGGGAACTTACGAGATCTTGTGATGGACGAGGCTCAGAAATCCCGATATTCTATTCACCCTGGATCAGATAAGATGTATCATGATCTGAAGACACTTTACTGGTGGCCACACATGAAAGCTGACATCGCCACCTACGTGGGCAAGTGCTTGACTTGTGCCAAAGTCAAGGTCGAGTACCAGAAACCCTCTGGATTACTCACACAACCCGAGATCCCCATGTGGAAATGGGAACAAATATCCATGGATTTCATCACCAAATTACCCCGTACTCCTAGTGGATGTGACACTATCTGGGTAATTGTGGACCGACTGACTAAATCAGCACATTTCCTCGCGATAAAGGAAAACGACAAAATGGAAAAGCTAGCCAGAATCTATGTTAAGGAAATAGTCTCGCGTCATGGAGTGCCAATCTCCATCATTTCAGATCACGACGCCAGATTCACTTCTAACTTCTGGAAATCATTGCAAAAGTCGCTCGGCACACGGTTGGATATGAGTACAGCATACCACCCACAAACTGATGGCCAGAGCAAACGCACGATACAAACCCTTGAGGATATGCTACGAGCATGCGTAGTGGATTTTGGTAACAGCTGGGAAACTCACCTACCATTGGTGGAGTTCTCCTACAACAACAGCTACCACACCAGCATCAAGGCAGCGCCTTTTGAGGCACTCTACGGCAGGAAATGCCGATCACCGATTTGTTGGGCGGAAGTGGGCGATTGCCAACTTACTGGCCCGGAACTTGTACATGAAACGACCGAGAAAATCGTGCAAATTAGAAACCGCATAGCAGCAGCTCGCGATCGTCAAAAGAGCTATGCCGACAAACGCCGAAAGCCTTTGGAATTTCAGGTAGGAGACAAAATCCTTCTGAAAGTTTAGCCATGGAAAGGCGTCATTCGTTTTGGCAAACGAGGCAAACTGAACCCACGGTATATTGGACCATTCGAGATCCTGAAAAGGATTGGTCCAGTGGCATACCAACTCAACTTACCAGCCGAACTCGACAGAGTTCACAATGTATTTCATGTCTCGAATCTGAAGAAATGTTTATCAGATGAAACACTTGTAGTCCCACTGGATGAGATCCAGGTGGATGAACAACTACGGTTCGTGGAAGAATCGGTAGAGATCATGGACCGTGAGGTCAAACAACTCAAACAGAGCAAGATACCCATTGTCAAAGTCCGATGGAACTCGAAACGCGGACCTGAATTCACGTGGGAGCGTGAGGATGAGATGATGCGCAAATATCCCCATCTCTTCAAGCAAACAACGTCGAACGCCGATACCAACAAATAAATTTCGGGACGAAATTCCTTTCAACAAGGGGATGATGTGACAACCAGAAAATTTTTGTTTCTCAAACACTCTTGTTTCTCAAACACCACCAACAACAACCAAATTTCGGGACGAAATTTCTTTCAACAAGGGGATGATGTGACACCCGGCAATTTCAGGTAAATTGCAACTCCTACATTCTTTACATTTCACATTCATACTTGTTGCATTTCATTTAATTATGTTTAATCAGATGAGTTGAACACAAACGACTACGAAACGATAGTTCGAGGAACTATCGAATCGTACATTACACACTGGTTTTGGAAACCAAGCGTGGCAAACACAACACTAGCACAAGACAATAATTCGAGGAGTTATTGAATTATGCATTACACATTGATTAGGATTAATCAAGCGTGCAAACACTCCGTTACACACGAACACAAACTATCAAAGATAATTTGAGGAATTATCGAAACACACACGAGTCTCACGAACGTTGGTGATCAAACTTATATGTTACTATATGATTATGTGCTAAACGTGCATTAGATGCTTTGGATAAATGTTAGGAATCAAGTACGAGCGAAATCGTATCAACGAAATCGAAAAACAAGAAATGGGACCCGTCGCGGTACGCGACAACCCCATCACGAAAGGCTCCGCGATACGCGACGAAAACCAGGAGTCGAGACTCCCCAATCTCATCGCGGTACGCGATGAAAACTTTTGATCGGCCTTCGCGGTACGAGAAGGCCATGCAGATCAAAATTTCTTAATAATCAACCCCAACTCATTTCAGTCGGTTTCCTTGCGACTTCACCGAGCTTCTTCACCAAATCCCAACCTAAACCCACTTAAATTCACTATCAAACCAGCTGGAATCATTTGGAAGTTATTCTTGGTGATTTGGAGCCTTTGGAGCACCAAGGAGAGGTAGTGAAAGCCACCAACAAGCCAAGATCTTAGCACCAGCCTTCGTCCGAGCTTCCAGAACCTATTCTACCACGAACTTAAGCTTCTAAGGTAGCTTATCTTGTTTATCTATGGTTAGATCGTACATGCAAGGGTTAAAAACCCACATGCAACTCTGTTTAGTTATTGTGCTTGAATGTGTTGGTGATTCGTTGTTTAGATATCATGGATTTATTGATTTGATAGTATAAGAATGTTAGATTTCAGCTTGGATTGGTTATTGGTTGATTTGATGATGATTTTAGTACACTTGCCATAAAAGGAAACTTTTATGTTGCAAGTCTTGGATTTATGGTGATCTAGACATGTTAGACATGTCTAGATGTTGTTGAATGAGTATTGGAGTGTTTAGAAACACATTGGGATATTCGATTTTGTCAAAAACTTGGTTTTGTAGAAACTTATAATAAATAGAAACTTCTGTGAATCTAAAAAGGGCTTTTGATGTTTTTGAAAGATTTGAGGAACTTTGATTCTTGAAATATGTTTAAAAATGATTTCTAAACATATTGGAAACTTCGTTTTGTGAAAACGAGCTTTTAAACGAATACTTTCCAAATAAGGAAACTTTATTTGGGTAAAACGGCATAAATGGTGATTTATGCGCAAACGACATGTTTTAAGGGTTTAAATGTATTTTATAAACATATTGGAAGCTAGTAGTTTTATGAAATGGGATTTCATAACCACACTTTCCTAAATTGGAAACTTTCTAAAAATGGTAACTTATGTGATTAGAGTTATAGGATGCATTTTGGTGTCTTATGTGCATTAAGGCACATAAACACAACAATCGTGTCACCAACGATTCATCGAGTCTCACTAGTTAACACATGCTCGGTTGAGCACACCGACACTTGGAGTTGTATGGGATACAACACAACACAGAACACATACTCACACCTATATGGTTATAGGTGCTTACTAGCAGGTGCTAGCTTTCGCAGACGCGAACCCACAATCACACCGGAACTGCTTAACAGGTGAGTTCACGGCCCCTTTTACTTTTCTACCTTTGGGGGAGAAAACATTGCATGCTAAACTGTTTTGCAAGCAAAAACTCATTTCATTTACGTATGGACATGCTTTGTCATATATGTATATGTGTGGACCACATCACAAATAAAAGACCTCGCGATACTCCACGAACCGTTAGTAGCGCGTAGCGCCTAGCGTGGTAATCTTGAATAGTACTATTTGGGCCTGACAAGCCCTACCCATCGCGCCTGGGAGGCCAACCCGACTGTAGGTCGGAATGGGTGCAATATTGACCAACACTTTGCCATTGTCTTGTGATGGACATGGCGGGAGGCACAATTGTCAGCTTCGGTACGACCCCGCATATAATATAACTGTATTGACTAGCTATCAATCGATACTGCATTGTAATGATATGTAAATCGTAACTGTTACTTTAAACATTGGATGTTTATTGCTCATGAAAAACCTGTGCTCTCACCAACCTTTGTGTTAACCTTTTACTCGCATGTTTTCTCAGGTAGCTAAGGCACGCGCACAAGGATTAGGATGCTAGGCTGGAGTCGCATGCATCTGCTTATGTGTCTTAGACTATTAAACATTTGTTAACATTTTGTTATGTTACTTATTGTATTGATAAACAACTTTAATCGCTTCCGCAAATCATGAATGTTAAACTGTTTTGTTAATTTATACTTTACTTCCGCAACTCTGATTTTACAAACTGTTCTATCCAAGTTATTGGATGTACGTATGAAACCGGACATATAGGTCTCGCATGTTGTGTGACCGGAGACTGCGATCCTGACAATCTGTTGTTGCTTGCGCCCCAGAAGGGACGGGATTTCTCGGGGTGCGACAAAATTCTCTAATTCCAATTACTCAACATCTAAATGTTGTTAAACAAGTCTCTTACCTTATTTTATTGCATCTTTAGTGTTTATGGTTCCAAACCATATATTATATTTATCAATCAATAGTTACACTTATGCAAGTTTTGGGTTCACATTCCCATTGTAACACCCCGACCGATGGCGAAAACGCCGAGATGCCACGAGGGATGTGTAGATTGTTCAAAAGCTCGTGGGCATCTAAATATTTACCATCACATATCAATCAAACCAAATAAATGTTTACACAAAAATCATGTTCATTATGAATTAAATACATCAATTACACAAAAGAATTAGCTAAACTAACTAAACTCTAATCGCCAGAATTTTAGTTAATTAGCTAAGTCCAAGATCCTATGTGATGATATCCAAAATATGAGAGTCCATCCTTCTCAACCTACTTAGCTTCATCACCTGAAACATGTAAAAAAATCAAGTGTCAACTACTAAGTAGGTGGTGAGTAATCATAAGTTTTTTTATACTTTAAAAGTGTTTTATAAAATGAATATAAAGGTTCGTATTTTGAAAAGATTTTATAAAAAGTTTAGATAAAATGAGTATAAGAACTTATGGTCTTTCTGAGTAAATCCACAAGAGTACCTGTGTGACAATCCAAATACATATCCCAACACAATCAATCAAACACGTAAACAAACACACATTCACCTATCTCACATATTCATAGATAATCATAGACAATAATAGATAATCAACCACATAACCATTCAACCATTCTCAACAATCAATATTCTCAAATAATATCTGTGACTATACATGGACAGTATGTAATTAACGTAAGTTAAAAACATGATCCATGGAGTGGAAGCTATCCACGTGGCAATACATGAAACCAATGCAATTGACCAAGGTCAAAGGCAATGTTTCACGGAGTCGTGATAATCCAAGTGGCTATACATGTAATCTTTGTTA
Organism: Mikania micrantha; assembly: GCA_009363875.1. NCBI lineage: Eukaryota > Viridiplantae > Streptophyta > Magnoliopsida > Asterales > Asteraceae > Mikania > Mikania micrantha. The sequence continues at coordinate 48,523,235 of CM018681.1, forward strand.
TTGACCAAAGTCAATGACAATCTTTACACGGATGTGGTAACCCACGTGACAATACATGTGATCATTGCGTATAACCGAGGTCATCAGCAATGCCACACGGAGTTTTAATAATCAATGTAATTCCATAATATAAATATCATATTGATAAACATGTATCATCCATGTCTTATCAAAATAATATTAAATTGGTATACATGTTTCACCTCCGAGTTTTAAAACAAAACAGTTTAAAAGAAAGGGAGGTTGTGAGAACTCACCTGAATCCTTAGAATCAGTGTTCCTGTAATATGCGCGCTCGCGTAAGTGAACTCAAGATCAACTCAACTATCTGTAATTATATTTTGTTTCACATTCATAAGTATATTGGCTTCATATCAAGTTAGTGTCCATTTAAATCCTTAAATGTTTAGTTACTTAGTTTATTTACTCTAAGTTAACTTGTAACACCTAAGGCTTATAGATGATCATTGTAACATGCGAATTAAACTTGTTAATTTCTATCATCTAGGGTTGACAATTACTTGTGCCTCGTATGTTCACTTTTCATAATTAAGGGTACTAAAGTATTATCCTTATTCATACACACCCTCATATATACATGCATGAGTTCCTCATCACACCATCATAACTTATATTATAAAATCCCCTTTTTAGTTTCATGAAATCATATTTAAGTTATTCCCATGAAAATTCAAGTCATAACAACTCATAACTTAAAGTTCATTTATATATGTATATATTATAAAAGATAATTATCAAATGTATCCATGCATGCATGACGGTCTAATTCCACCATTATTACCTAAATCCTTGGTTCATCCCCCACGTTCAGTTAATGCATACATTGTTTATTCCATCCCCATAATCCTTGGTTCATCCCCCACGTTCAGTTAATGCGTTTAAGTCTTAACAGCCCTTGACCCAAACCTAGAACTAGCGAACCTATAGGTTTGCTGCCCTCTTGCCCAAGGTTCGGCCCATGTCAAAAGTGAAGGTTCGGTGGTGACGGCTGGAGGGTTCGTTCATGAGTAGGGTTTGGGTAACCTGCATGTTTGACCATTACAGGGTTCGGCCATCAGTGGTCCAGGTTCGCTACAGGCGAGGGCAGGTTCGTTGCAGGCTGAGAGGAAGAAAGGTTCGGCACATGTGGGTTCGCCGGCTAGCCATAAGGTTCGTGAGTTCTCTTTGATGGTAGAAGGTTCGTGGCTCACCAACCCATCGTGTACAAGGTTCGGCGAGCAATTTCCTGGTCACGAACCTGTACATCGTCGGCTCAGACTTTCCCATCTCCTACGGATTAAAGGCCATACATGGTTTCTTGTCACTCGCATACGTGTAGATTAGGGTTTTCTAATTAATAAACTCGTTTACACTAGTGTTGATAGCAACCGAGCATGTTCAAGATTAAAAGAAACGAAAAACTTTAAGATCTACCTCGAATGTCGGTTAAACTTCAGATCTTTTAGTATCCCCTTGTTCCCTTCGATCACACGAACGTGTAGGCACCAAGATTTCACGATTTCATTGAGGAATGAACGATAAAATTTAGAGAGAAGGTAGAGAAATGTGGGGTGTGTGTGTTTTTAGAGAGAGAGAGTTTGAGAGAATGATGAAGATGGTGGAGTCTTCCACCATTTATGTTCATCCCGTCCCCGCGTGTTCGGTCTCGTCTTTATCGCGATAACATTATTAAATAATCGGTTTTCTCGTTAAACATATTTAAAATCCGTACAACATTTCATGAATAAGTTTCGTTGTAATAAAATGGTTTAAATAACATCGTTCAATTAAATGTTTCCGTTTATTTTCATTAAATTAATTATTTAAATAAAATAATTTATTCGGTTTTATATTTTTAGGTTGTAATTCCTAATAAATATTTTTCATTTATTAATTTAATATCATTAAGTATTCTTTCATTATCTCCTCGAAACGCGTTACTTACGTACGTATTCGCAAAGATCGTCACCTTTGCGAATCCAACGCTCGTATCGTGTTTCGATTTGATTTACTATTTATGGAATATCGTTTCAGAATATTATTCATAATAATTATATTCGTGTGAATCGTCATCCACGCGAACACATTTATTAAGTTAATATTTCTGAATTAATATTTGTATTTATTTTTATGTTCGTAACCTCACCATCGCGTAATTGATTCCCATTATTTTATTATCTTTAATATTATCAATCCCAATCCAAATCCCACTAAACCCAAGTCAGTGACACATCCATGATAGACCGAAATATGCATATGTATAGGGCATATGTAAGGGTCAGTCGCAACTGCCCTAGCCACCGTCCCACCGCTATTTCGATAAACCATGACCATGTGTCCTTGACTATGTTTAGTAACCAAAACAACAACCAACTTGAATCCCCTTTCCACTTCCAAACCAAATCCATAATTCTCAACAATATAACTGCGATAAACTCTCTGGTTCTGTTTAGTTGAGTTACAACTAAACTTCCCATGGTTCACGCGTATAATATGTTCTAAACATGTATACCAGTAACAGTGATAATCATCAAATAATGTGTCAATATTAATAATTACAAAATCTCAGGTCATAACCGTACAATTGTACGGATGTACGGACGTACGGACGACTGGAAGTACAGTGATGTTACAGTCTCCCCTAGTTAAAGGAATTTCGTCCCGAAATTCAACTTGGAGTGACCGTAGTAAATAAATGTGGGTACTTAAGCTTCATCTGATCTTCTCGTTCCCAGGTGAACTCTGGACCCCACTTCGATTCCCAACGTACTTTGACAATTGGAATTCTACAGCGTTTGAGCTTTTTAACCTCACGATCCATTATCTCCACCGGTTTTTCCACAAAGTGCATGGTATCATCGATGCGAATATCATCGAGTGGTATCTGAAGATCCTGATCAGCTAAGCACTTTCTTAGATTGGACACGTGAAACGTCGGGCGCACGTTACTAAGTTCAGTAGGAAGTTCCAACTTGTAAGCAACCTTCCCGATCCGTTCAAGGATCTTAAAAGGGCCAACATATCGTGGAGCAAGTTTACCTTTCTTCCCGAATCGCACAACGCCTTTCTAAGGCGACACTTAAAGCAATACCATATCTCCCACTTCAAACTCTAAAGGTTTTCGCCGTTTATCCGCATAACTCTTCTGTCGACTGCGTGCAGCTAACAGATTGTCGCGGATCTGGCTGATCTTGTCAGTCGTTTCCTGAATAATCTTAGGACCAGTGATCTGTGATTCGCCGACCTCAGTCCAACAAATAGGCGACCGACATTTTCTGCCATACAGAGCTTCAAATGGCGCGTTACCTATGCTCGCGTGATAACTGTTATTATACGAGAACTCGACCAATGGTAGATGGCTATCCCAATTGTCACCGAAATTGATGACACAAGCTCTTAACATGTCTTCCAAAGTTTGAATCGTCCGCTCCGTTTGACCATTCGTTTGAGGATGATAAGCAGTGCTAAGATCCAATCTTGTTCCAAAGGCTACATGAAGTGATTCCCAAAATCGTGCCGTGAAACGAGCATCACGATCCGATATTATGCTTAAGGGGATACCGTGTCGGCTAACGATCTCATCAATGTAGATACGAGCTAACCTCCGCACAGGGTACGTTTCGCGTATCGGTAAGAAATGAGCCGACTTGGTTAATCTATCAATTATCACCCAAATGCTATCTTTACCGTTTGCGGTTCGTGGAAGTTTGGTAATAAAATCCATGGAGATATTCTCCCACTTCCACATCGGTGTTTCTGGTTGTAATAACAATCCTCAAGGTCGCTGGTGTTCTGCCTTGACTTTGGCACAGTTAAGGCACTTAGACACATACTCAGCAATATCCTTCTTCATTCCAGGCCACCAGTACAAGTCCCTAAGTTCTTGATACATCTTATCAGAACCCGGATGGATTGAATAACGAGACTTATGAGCTTCATCCATAATCACCATCCTGAGATCACCTCTGTTTGGTATCCACAACCGATTCAAATAGTACATCAACCCATCATCCTTTGTTTCCAATAAAATCTCAGCCCCGCAAGACATCTCATTTTTCAAGTTATCTTGAGCCAATGATTGTTGTTGGGCTGTCAGAACATCATTACGGAGGTTAGTGTGCACTCGGACACTATGAATCTGAACTTGGCTTTTGCGACTAAGCGCATCTGCTACTACATTCGCTTTACCAGGATGGTAGCAAATTTCACAGTCATAATCGTTCAACAGTTCAACCCATCTCCATTGTCTCATATTAAGTTCTATCTGATTGAGAATGTGCTGCAAACTTTTATGATCAGTAAAGACTACACACTTCGTGCCATAAAGATAATGTCTCCATATCTTCAAAGCAAACACGACAGCACCAAGTTCCAAGTCATGCGTAGTGTAGTTCTTCTCATGAATCTTTAATTGTCTTGATGCATAAGCCACAACCTTTCCCCGTTGCATGAGGACACAACCGAGACCTAGGTTGGATGCATCACAATAGACTACAAAATCGTCATTTCCATCAGGCAGTGTCAAGACAGGAGCATCACAAAGTTTCTGCTTCAAAGTCTGAAATGCCTCTTCCTGCTTCGGTCCCCACTCATATGGTTTATTCTTTTGAGTCAAAGAAGTGAGAGGGACAGCAATCATGGAGAAATTCGAAATGAAACGCCGATAGTAACCGGCAAGTCCGAGAAACGATCGAATCTCAGTCAGTGTCTTCAGTGTACTCCAATTCTTCACCGCGTCAATCTTTGCTGGATCCACGTGAACACCATTTTCATTGACTATGTGTCCCAAGAGTTGAACTTCCTTTAGCCAAAATTCACATTTAGAGAATTTGGCATACAGTCACTCCTCTCTTAGAATCTCCAAAACCAACTTAAGGTGTTTCTCGTGTTCTTCCTTAGTCTTCGAGTATATCAAGATATCATCAATGAATACAATCACAAATTTATCCAAGTATGGCCTGCACACACAGTTCATGAGATCCATGAAAACCGCAGGTGCAATGGTAAGGCCGAAAGGCATTACCAGAAATTCATAATGGTCATATCTTGTTCTGAAAGCTGTCTTGGGAATATCATCATCATGTACGCGCAGCTGATGATACCCAGACCTGAGATCGATCTTTGAAAACCATGCCGAGCCTTGAAGTTGATCGAAGAGATCATCGATGCGCGGCAGTGGATATCGATTCTTTATAGTCAACTTGTTCAATTCGCGGTAATCGATGCACATTCGGAATGACCCGTCCTTCTTCTTGACAAACAGGACCGGTGCACCCCATGGTGAATGGCTCGGGCGAATAAATCCTTTATCAGTCAGTTCTTGCAATTGGCTAGCCAATTCTTGCAACTCCGACGGCGCAAGTCTGTAAGGAGCTTTGGCGACAGGGTTCGCACCAGGTACTAAGTCAATTCAAAACTCTACTTGACGTTCTGGTGGAAGACCTGGCAAATCGTCTGGAAATACTTCTGGAAAATCTCGTATCACTGGAACATCTTCAATCCTCTTTCCTTTATCTTTCTTCTCCACAATGTGAGCTAAGAATGCTATACATTTCTTCCTAGGGTACTTGTGTGCTTTAGTGCATGACATCAGCATAAGACCTTTACTAGAAGTTTCTCCAAATACTCTTAAAGTTTCACCCGAAGGTAAGGGAATATGAATGTACTTTTCATGGCAAACAATCTCCGCTCTGTGGGTGGCTAACCAATTCATGCCTATGATAACATCAAAGCTACCAAGATGCATAGGTATAAGATCAATTGGGAAAACGTGATCACTTAAGTTCACAGTACATCCAATAATAACAGTGTCAATATAAATAGTGTTTCCGTCAGCCACCTACACACTGAACGGTTTATCTAAATATGTACGTGTTCTACCAAGCAAGCATTCAAAGTCATATGAAACGAAACTCCTATTGGCACCAGAATCAAATAAGACAGATGCATAAGAGTTGTTGATCATAAATGTACCGTTGACCACATCCTGGTTGGCTTGAGCAGCTGGAGCATTCAGTTGAAATGCCCGGCCTCTTGCCACCCTCTGATTGTTCCCAGTCAACTTTGGGCATTGATTTCTAAAGTGACCCCCTTCACCACACTCATAACAGGCTCTCGTCTGTGCAGGAGGTACCTGACGGACGGGTACAGCTGGAATAGGTTAAGTTTGAGGAGCTGGCAGTGCAAGCGGTGCATGTTGCATCCTTTGTGCTTGCGGTGCACTCCGACAAACGTTAGCATAATGACCAAACTTGCCACAGTTGTTGCAGACACGGCATGGCAAGTTAGGTGCGTGATGATATCGGCAGGTATTACATTGAGGAGTGACCCCAACATAATTTCTAGCATTTGTGTTGTTTGATGATTGTTGCGCAAACTTGGTAGCAGGAGCAGTGACAACAAAATTCCAGGTCTTCCTCTTCTTGTTGCTGCTTTTTGATGAACTACCTTGTTCGGTCTTGACTTCAGTAGAAATCTCCTTGCCAGATGATTCAAAGTCGGTCTTCTTGAATCCCTTTCTCGTGAGTGTTCCAGCCTTTACGTGATTGTCTGTCAACGTTGCAGATAAACGGATCGCAGCCTCAAGTGTTTTGGGTTGCTCCCGTAGACGGTGTCTTGGATCTGCATAGGCAGACCGCCAATGTTTCTCAATTGCCCTCTCCAAGGGTGTGACCAAGTGAGGCACCAATAGACTATACTCATGGAAGCGAGTATTGTAGATGACGTTCTTGCCACTATCTAGTTTGAGTTCCCAAAACTCAGTCTCCAGTTTCCTCATTTCACTGCGAGGACAGAATTCAGTGGTCATCATATTCTTGACCTCAGTCCACGTCAAAGCTAAGGCAGCATCAACTCCCCTAGTTCGTTTTTCCCCATTCCACCAAGTCAGTGCTCTCTTTTGGAAAACACTGGTGGCATAGCGAACTTTCAGATTCTCCGGCAATCGCTGTTAATGACGGTGTTCTCCATGTTCTCAAACCACTGCAGCAGACCAGTGGCAGATTCAGCACCCGTGAACTTCAGAGGATTACAGGAGTTGAAATGCTTGAATGTGCAAGTTGGTGGGTTTGCACCTCCTCTGTTTTGATTGATGTTCTGATTGGCTTGATTCAGTTGATTCACCAATCCAGAAATAAGGTTTGCTAACTCTTGTATGCCAGAGTTGGCATTACTGTAACATTAGTGCCGGAAATGTCACCGGAACAGTGACCTTAAACAGTACATGAACAGTAAATCAAGTACACATTTCAGTTATTAGTTGTATATCATTGTCATTACATGTTAACATAGCACAATTCAGATCCAATTCAGAAAAACAAGTTCAGAACAATGGTTCATCAGTCAGATAATTATCTGGCATCATAGAACCATCATGTGATTATGTGTTAGGATTCTATTATGTATAAACGTATGTGAGGCTTTACTGAACAAAACAGTATGGATGTTGTAACGTGAATGCTAAACCGACGGATTATTCGTATAGGTGACGATCTGTACGAATAAATCTGGAAGTTTAACGTTCTGAATGATATTCAATAATTAGAAAACAATATTGAAAAGTATAGTTATCGCCGTGTTCGTACGGATGACGATCCGAACGAATACGCGCGATAACCGTACGATTCGATTTTGAACAGTAAATTAAATATTGTTGAAAATTTAAAATAGATAAAAGATATTTAGTTAATTTACTAGGAATCACAACCTAAAATGATTTTATAACTTCTATTTTAAAACCGAGTCGTTTCGTTTCGAAAACGACGAGAAACCTACGTTTTTACGCGAAACCACTCGAAACCGAAAGACAATAATTGAAGAAAATAAAACATTTAAATGTTTTACAATTTTGAAACTCATCAAAAATAAATAAATAAGCTATCTTTATTTAAAACCGCAAAAACGCGCGTTATATTCCGGAAATGTAACGAATACGCGAACCGAACAACGAAAACGAACCCGAACTCACTCGGGGTATAAATACCCTTAATGAGTTCAACCAACTCATTTTCTCATCTTCATCTCCCTCTAAAAACCCTAAATCCAGATTCAAGCCCCCACCACCATTTTTGAACTTCAAATCACCATATCTCCTTCATCTCTTGATGAAATCAAGCCATTCTTGAGCCTAAACGAAGATATTGAGCCCCTCTACTTGAAAGTACAAAGGATCCGACCTAGAAACTTCAGAATCGAAGGTAATCTGAGCTTTAAAGTAGCGATTTTTAGGGTTTTCTAACCCTATGTTCGAAACTCCTTCCCAGCCGGTTAAACCCACTCAAAGCTTAGGGAAACACCACGAAAATACTCTTAGGATGAGGTAAGAACAGCTACCATGTCAATCCTTAGTGTTCTAGCTCCCAAATCCACGATAGCCCTTGAAAAACTCGAACGGCCGAATGACTCCATCAGGTGACCGAATGTGTGGGTGTGCAGGCCGAATGACTACCCTATTCGGTCGTGTCTTCACTCGGTAGCCCTTCGGCTGCATGGCCACATGCTAAGCCGAATGGCCTCTCATTTGCCCAGTCCAGCCTTCATTCGGCCCAAGTCTTTCGGCCAAGACTTTTATTCGGCTAGGCTTCATTCGAGTAGGTTACATGCTGCCAACCATTCGGTGAAGTACCCCATTCGCTCGGCTGTCACCTATTCGGCCGGGGTTTCATACTCGTATACCATTCGGCTCTTCCCATTCGGCCCACACTCATTCGATTGAAGGCAAGTGGGTCGAGTACACGATTACATGCATTGGATATGCAAGGTGCATGCATGGAAATAGTTTGTATGCATGCAAATGGGTGTGTGCGCGTGCAAATGTGAGTGGGTGCATGGAGACTATATTAGGGTTTTCTTAACATAAAATCAACTCAAATTACTAATAAAGGTTGTAAGCTTGCAAGTTTTCCATACTAATGAATTGATAACATCACATTAGGATCAACTTGTGGGAGGATTCATAAAGGATTAAAGCAATAATCTTGGGGTTTAAGGGATTAAATCGTTAACACGTAATCCTTAGGAAAAGCCCATATGAATATGTAATTAACTTAAACGACGCATCTCAGTCATTTAGTTTACGAAAGAAATCACTTGAAATTCAAAGACTAACAATGGGTCGAGTTCGGCCCAATGGGCTTATTCTAAGCCCATCATATGTTAAACATTCTTTCAATTAAATTAATTATGTTTGAATAAAAGAAACTAGATTATAAACTTTGTTGAATTACATTAAATGATGTTTTCCCAAATACTTAACCTAATAATGAAATAACTTATAAATATTTTAACCAAAGACTTATAACGAGTAATTGTGGGATAAGGGTTGTAAATGGGTAATGGGACTATCCTAGCTAGATTAGTTCAACGAAGTCTTAGAAACACGTTAGTAATCTAGGACACGTAGTTGCACACCGAGACCAAACCTTAGATACGACTACTATTATACGTACTTATTGTATTCAAATCTCTTAAAACAACTCAGGTACTAAAGATACATAAGCAACCATCAAAGAGCGCGCATTATCTTTTGTGATTCAATTGCACAGCCACACAAGTTGTCACACCCCCAATTTTCAACTAACGGAATCATACCGTTTGGGAACGTGACAAACCAGGATCTCAGATCATTAGACATAACGAAGACCTCTATATGAATTTCAAAACATACTTTGGTCTAAAACTGTAACATCAAAGCTTTCAAAGTTTGCGGAAGCGTTTTAAAACAATAACAGTTGTAACATGTAAATTACAATGCAAACTTTTCAAATGTTCAAATCCAAATAACTATAATGTAAAGACATGCATGCGACTCAATCTCCTAGTCCATGCCTGCTTTCTTGTGCACCTTAGCGTCCTGAGAAAACATGTAAATCAAGTCAACACAAAGGTTGGTGCATTACACAGGTTTAAGCATTCACAAATGTTGAAACCACAGTTTGAATATAAAGTTTGCAGATAACATAATCACACATGCATAGTCATGATAGCTAGTCATTTGTACTATTTACATAAGTGGTCGACACCGAAGTTGACTAGTGCATGCTATCGCATGTTTTGCCTTGCCACTATTGTCTAGCACGAACAATAGTAATGAGTGTTTGGTCAGTTAAACACCTGCGTAGATCCCATCTACCAGGTGAGGTTTGTCAAACCTAATAGATCTATTTCCAACTACCACGCTTTGCGCTACGGCAAACTAAACGATTTGAAGTGTAAGGACATGTAAATGCTATATTGTCACATAATGTAAACAGCTAACTCATGCAAGTGATATGTATCCAAAAGTGTTTGTTGCACATGTTTTCTCCCCCAAAACAGTTAAAATAAGAAAGGGACCGTGTACGCACCTTTGATTGTTGCAGAATGATCAAACACACTTAAACTCGTGTATAAAGTCCTCTTACGAAGAACCTGTGTTGTAACAATAACCTAGTGTTATTCGGATTGTTGTTTTGTGCTTGAAGTCACATATGTGTCAACACACGTATGTGAGAGTGTTAAGGATATGCATACGTATGTACGCGTGCCTTTGAAATTGTTTAAATAAAATCACATAGTCGATTATGATTTTATTGAAACAAACGTAATTATACGCAATTACGTTTTCAAGTTAAAATATAAATTTTATCATTCCAATGTGTTCGTATTCCCGTTACGGTTCCAACGCAACTTGAACGGCTCGAATCGGACTTGAAACGAAGAAGTTACGGGCTGAAGCCAAAGTTTGGTTTAAATACAAAAATATGGCAGCCATCGGGTTCGAACCCGGGACCTCCCCCACACACACACATGCTCGGACCAGTTGGTCTATCTTAGTTTTTGTTAACAACTTCAATTCTAAACTGTTTTAACCCTTAATAGATCGGGTTCCATATTGCTTTTACTAACCCGAACCAAATGGTTCCAATTGAACCCAATTTCGACCCCGATCGAACCCCAGAACATAGGGCTTTGGCTGTAAGAATCCAAACAAGTCCCACTACAGTTATAATTCGATCAAATCATCAATTTAGAACCCTTAATTGTGATATAATCGGTTTCGAACGTGGGTATCTAAACTCATGATTCAAGTTTGTTAAACTCACTTAAATTAGATTTCTAATCCATGAGCCTTTCACTGAAAACTAATTTTCGAAATCATCTGAGTTGTTTAATTTCATTTCCAGATTCATTTATATCACAAACCCCAGAACACATTATGTTAAGAACCCTAAAACTAGTTCTCATGCAATTCGTTACAATAATATGAAATTAACAGAGGGTTATCCTTCATCGGAACCTTCTGAAACTAACCATAACAATTAATTTCATTCTTAAACTCGTTTGAATCAAAATCCCAATTTCGTTCCTATAACAAACCCTAGAAGCTTGAAATCAATCAATTCGATGTTAGAAACTGAAATTGACATATGGTTTTCAATTACTAGACAGTTTCGAACCCTTCTGAAAGGTTTAATTTGATCCTAGATCTCGTTTGATATAAAAACCCCTAACCCGATTAATAACATAACCCTAGAATTTGATCATGAACAATTCGCTAATGTAACGACAATTTAACCTATGGTTATTGCTAATCGGTATCTTCTGAAGTTATCAGTATCATTTAATTTGATTTTAACACTTGTTTGTTCGAAAACCCCCAAAACATATCAAACGATGAACCCTAGTTATTGAATCCATATAATTCGATGCTAGAAGCCACAATTAGCATAGGGGTATGCTTAGTCGGCTGTTTTAGAAGGTTTAGGAACAAGAACTTACTGGTTTTGATGATCAATTGAACGAGATTAAGTTCTAGGTTGTTCTTCAGCCGACCCTTGATCGAATCCTTCTCCCCGCGACTTGTTGAATGAAATTGTTAGATGTTAAAGAGCCTGAGGATGCCGATTATGAGTTCTGAGAATTCGATTGTGATAAATGAAACCGAATTGTGGTGTTTTGCTATTGAATAACCACGTTTCAACATCTTGTAACGTTTTTAGCAAAATTCGACTAATTAATGCATAAAGAACGTTTATTAGCTGTTACTGATCATCAATTTGATGGTTACAACTGATTTATTTCAGCTATTACATGGTTTTAATGTCCAATTCGAATTCAATTGCCACTCAAGTCCGAATTTTGACTCATAAAAGTCAAAATTGATACTTCTACTCCTTTACAATTTAAAAGCTTTTAATTTAGGTATTCTAGACTTTATTTTACTTAATTCTAATCCCTTAGATTTGATTTCCTAAAATTTTCCTTAGCTTTTGATTAACAAAATTGAACCAATTTCCCGAATTGACACTAATTGGGCCAATTGGAACGCTATTGGGCTAGGTTAATCCTTTTGGGCCTCCTAAATATAATTGGGCCTACCTTCTATTCATTTGGGCCTCATAAATACAATTGGGCCTACCTTGGGCCTCATATTTGTGATTTCTTTATTTTCAGTTAACGAGGTTAATTCGAAAATACCGGATTGTCACATCATCCCCTTGTTGAAAGAATTTTCGTCCCGAAAATTAGTAAATGTTAGGAGTAGTTAGGAAACTACTTACGAGTTTAAATTGTACGTGTTAGTGTGGTTTGATCATTCCGTGTGCTTGTGTGTACTCACACACAAAATCTAATGATTGCAACATCACAACTAAGTGTGATCATTCAGTGTGACTGTTTGAGTGTACACTAGTTAGTTCACCTAACCGTGACTGTTTGTGTTTGATCATACTGTTCTGTGTAACCTCACACATAGTGAGTGTCTGTAGCTGTTTGTACTATGCAACCCCGCACATAGCAAAATGTGTGTAACTAATCATGCAGGTACTACCATAACATGTAACATATGAAATGTAGCACATAAAATGTATAAAATGTAATGTACTCAAGTGTTTGTAACAAAACCAATTGAATAAAGTATTTGTGCTTACAGTTTGAAATTTGCAGTATTGATGTGTGAAACATCACGTCATCCCCTTGTTGAAGGAAATTTCGTCCCGAAATTTAACGTGCGCTCTCAGTGCTTGTAGTTGTTGTTTTGAACAGATGAGGATACTTCTTCATCATTTGGTCTTCCCTTTCCCATGTGAATTCAGGACCACGTCTTGAATTCCACCGGACTTTGACTATTGGAATCTTGCTTTGCTTAAGTTGTTTGACCTCTCGGTCCATGATTTCTGCTGGTTCTTCAATGAATCGTAACTGTTCATCCACTTGTATTTCATCCAATGGTACAATCAATGTCTCATCAGAAAGACATTTCTTTAAGTTTGATACATGAAAAACATCATGAACTCCATTGAGTTCATCCGGTAATTTGAGTTGATACGCAACCGGACCAATCCTTTTCAGGATCTCAAAAGGTCCTACGTACCGTGGACTAAGCTTCCCGCGCTTGCCAAATCATATCACACCCTTCCAAGGTGATACCTTTAGAAGAACTCGGTCTCCTACTTGAAATTCCAACGGTTTACGACGTTTGTCAGCATAACTCTTCTGTCGATCCTGGGCCGCTGCCATACGGTTCCGGATTTGTACTATCTTCTCTGTCGTTTCGTTTACTAGCTCAGGACCTGTAATTTGACTGTCACCAATTTCAGCCCAGCAAACTGGTGAAGGACATTTACGACCATACAAGGCTTCAAACGGTGCTGCCTGAATACTTGTATGATAACTATTGTTGTAGGAGAATTCCACTAACGGTAAATGGTTTTCCCAGCTATCACCAAAGTCAATTACACAAGCTCGTAACATATCCTCGAGCGTTTGAATCGTACGTTCACTTTCACCGTCGGTCTGTGGATGATATGCGGTACTCATATCCAAACGAGTTCCCAATGACTTATGAAGTGATTTCCAAAAGTTGGAAGTAAATCGGGCATCCCGATCTGATATAATAGAGATTGGCACGCCATGCCGTGCTACCACTTCCTTGATGTAAATACGAGTCAGTTTCTCCATCTTGTCGGTTTCCTTGATTGCCAAGAAATGTGCAGATTTCGTAAATCGATCGACAATCACCCATATCGTATCACAACCACTCGGTGTACGGGGTAATTTAGTAATGAAGTCCATCGAAATCTGTTCCCATTTCCACATTGGTATTTCTGGTTGTTGCAGCAAACCAGATGGTTTCTGATATTCAACTTTGACTTTCGAACAAGTCAAACACTTGCTAACGTATCTAGCAATGTCGGCTTTCATGTGAGGCCACCAATACAGTGCCTTCAAGTCATGATACATCTTGTCTGATCCCGGATGGACTGAATATCTAGATTTGTGTGCTTCATCCATCACGAGTTCCCTTAAACCTCCATACAAAGGTATCCACAGTCGATTGATGAAATAACGAATCCCATCAGGTTTAACATCCAATTGTTCCTCCATTCCTCGTAAGGATTCCTGTACCAAGTTTTCCTTTTTCAAGGCCTCAAGCTGAGCACTGCGTACCTTGTCAGGTAAGTCAGTATGTATCGTCATCATAAGTGCGCGAACCCGTCTTGTGGATGTGTCTTTTCTGCTTAAAGCATCAGCTACCACATTAGCTTTTCCCGGGTGATACTTAATCGCGCATTCGTAGTCGTTCAACGACTCCACCCATCGTCGTTGTCTCATATTAAGTTACTTCTGATCAAAGATATGTTGTAAAATCTTATGATCAGTGTAAATGGTACACTTAGTTCCATATAGATAATGCCTCCAAATCTTCAAAGCGAAAACCACTGCTCCTAACTCCAAGTCATGAGTAGTGTAATTCTTTTCATGTGGTCGTAGTTGCCTTGAAGCATAAGCAATCACTTTATCACGCTGCATCAATACACATCCCAAGCCCTGTGCAGATGCATCACAATACACCACAAAGTCTTCCGTCCCTTCCGGTAAGGACAGAATCGGTGCACTGCAGAGTTTCTGTTTCAATAATTGGAATGCAGCTTCCTGTTTATCCGTCCAGTTATACTTCGTTCCCTTATGCATAAGAGCTGTAAGTGGTTGAGCGATCTTTGAGAATCCCTCAATGAATCGTCGGGAGTAACCCGCCAAACCAAGGAATTGTCGTACCTCAGTAGGACTCTTTGGTGCTTCCCAATTCTTAATCGCTTCAATCTTTGCTGGATCAACATGTATGCCCTTTTCATTGACTATATGACCCAAGAATTGTACTTCTTGCATCCAAAAGTCACATTTTGTGAATTTAGCGTACAATTGTTCTTGTTTCAGCAATTCCAACAGCAATCGAAGATGTTCAACGTGTTCTTCCTCAGTCTGAGAATAGATGAGAATGTCATCAATGAAAACAATGACAAACTTATCAAGGTAAGGTTTACAAACACGATTCATGAGATCCATGAATACAGCTGGAGCGTTTGTCAACCCAAATGGCATGACCAAGAACTCATAATGGCCATAGCGCGTTCGGAATGCTGTCTTTGGAATATCTTCTTCTTGAACTCTTAGTTGATGATAACCCGATCTGAGATCGATCTTCGAGTAGTAACTCGAACCTTGCAACTGATCGAACAGATCGTCAATTCTAGGTAACGGATACCGGTTTTTGATAGTAACCTTGTTCAATTCCCGGTAATCGATACACATACGGAAGGTCCCGTCCTTTTTTTCTTGACAAATAAGACTGGAGCTCCCCACGGCGAAAAACTAGGTCGTATGAAGCCCTTATCCAACAACTCTTGCAGTTGTGTAGATAACTCTTGCATCTCTGACGGTGCAGTCGATAAGGCGCCCTAGCTATCGGTGCTGCATCCGGTGTAATGTCGATTCGGAATTCCACCTGTCTGATAGGCGGTAATCCCGGCAAGTCTTCTGGAAATACCTCCGGAAATTCACAAACTACTGGAATGTCTTCAATCTTCTTCTCAGCTACCGGCTTTTCAGTTATAAGTGCTATAACTGCCTTATGACCTTTACGCAGACATTTGTGTGCTTTCATACAAGATATGAGACGCAGTGGCGTACTGCTCTTCTCGCCTTGTACATACAATGTCTCTCCATGTGAAAGAGGTATACGAACGATCTTTTCATGGCACACGATTTCAGCCTGGTGTTTGGATAACCAGTCCATGCCAATGACTACATCAAAACTGCCTAAAGTGATAGGCATAAGATCAATTTCCAATGTTTGACCCATCAAGTCAAGCATACATCCCTTAAGGATTTGTTCAACTACAATTAGTTTACCATTAGCTAGTTCTACAGTGTATGGATTTTCTAAGGCAGTGGGACTAACATTTAGCAACTTAGAAAATGAACTAGATACAAAACTCCGGTCTGCACCAGTGTCAAATAACATAGAGGCATAGTGATTATTTAAGAGGAACGTACCCATAACAATGTTGGGATCCTCCCGTGCTTGACGTCCTCCAATCACAAACGCCCTGCCCCTAGCACCATTGTTGTTGTTGTTGTTATTGGTGCCATTGTCGTTACCGTTGCCATTGTCGTTGCCATTTGTATTGTTATCCCCCACCTTTCTTGAGTTGTGGGCAATCCTTTTTAAAGTGCCCCATCTTACCACATTCAAAACAACCCTTCTGTGCGTTGTTCTGGTTGTTATTCTGATTGTTGGAATTGTTTTGCAGCTCCCCACGGCAATCCTTAGCTGCATGTCCAACTTTACCACACCGTTGGCACTTAACTTTATCACACTGATTTCCCGCATGATGAAATCCACACCTGTTGCACTTTGGATGTTTACCAAAATAACCCCCTGATGATGATGATTGTTGACCACTATTCGAGTTGTGATAAGACTTGTGTGAATCTTGCCTTCTATTCTGCTGAAACGTCTGTTGGTTGAAATTCTTGGTGTTACTGCTTTCCCATTTCCTCTTGTGATCACCTACCTTAGTAGCTGATGTTCGTTTAGGCAGAGTCCCATGTAACACTGCCTGGTCAGTCTATTGGTGCGCCAGTCGAACAGCTTGTTGAATTGTTGTGGGATTTGCAGAAGTAACCAAACCCTGGATCTGAGGCACCAATCCCCCGATGTACCTCTCTATCCACTTGCTTGCGGGAGTAGCCATGTGAGGTAGAAGTCTGGCCAGTTCATGTGACCGGGTCGTGTATTCCTCAATGTTTGACCCCTCCATCTTAAGATGCCAATACTCCTCCTCCCGTTTCTGCATCTCACTGCGACGGCAGTACTCTTCCTGCAGTAAAGTCTTGAATCCATTCCAAGTCAAGGCATTAGCCTCACCCAACCCCAGAGTCTGAACATTCGAGTTCCACCAAGTCAATGCCGGGCCCTCCAATGTTCCCGTAGCATACTTTACTTTGCTCTCATCAGGACAGTTGCACATCTCAAACACTGATTCAGCCTTCTCCGATCCTTTGAAATTATGTGGCTTACATTCCAAGAACATCTTGAACGTGCACACCGGTGGATTCACCAATCCTCCTGTTGGACCCTGTGGCCCTGTAGTGTGTGTCTGAACGTAGTTCGCGATTGCCTCCGCGACCCTGTTATTGATCAGCTCATTGAGCTCAGCAACTGTCATCTGTACGTTCTCACCGGCCATTATCTTCCTAGTTAAAAGAAATGTTAGAGTGTTATCAAAGTCCAATGTGAAACGTGTAAACAATACAACAAACAACAACCATGTAATGTAGAAATCAACACAACTGTTGTCAATAAATAATAGCTTTCAATAGATAATAATCTGATTTGAATACAATACTTTCAAAATCAAAACATAAGTTTTCAAACTTCTAATGTAGGGACAAGCCGCCCCTAATAAGTTTAAACAAAATAAAGAAAATCAATCATCCTCAATAGTGGATTCAGGATCAGAATCAACAGCTGGTGCTGGTTCCTCCCCTTCCTCCTCTTCATCCTCTTCTTCATTTTCCGAGACCACCAAGTCTTCCATGGCTTCAAGTCTGCCTTCCAGAATCTCATCTCGCATCTCATTAACCAGGTGGGCAAGGTTATCTTGTCTTTCATTCGCATCCAGAGTTCCCGAACATTGTACTCAATTCTATCATTAGCCCAGTACAAGTCCTCACGTAGTTTGTCAATCTCCTCAGAGTCAGTCCGTTGCCTCTTAGGCTCAGGAACATCCAGTGTAGGTGGTGGATGAGTAGAAGGTCCCTCAGCAGGAATCTTCTGAGTACCCTCAACTGGCTCCTCCTCCGGATCCTCATCCGGGTCCTCATCCGGATCCTCCTCCGGATCCTCCTCCGGGTCCTCCTCTGGGTCCTCATCCGGATCCTCCTCCGGGTCTGAGTCATCTCTCTCAGATGGTGGAGGAGATGGGATAGGTGGTGCTGGTGATGATGGTGGTGCTGGAACCACCGGCTCCTCATCCTCCGAATCATCAATGTATATGTATGGTGCTGATGATGAAGATGCCATGCCTGTTATATAATACCATATGTAAGTGCAGTGCCATGGAGTGTGTAAGCAAGTCTATTACATAATGCCATATGTAATTTCTAAGTAATATGTGTAAGCATGCGTGTCTAATGTCTAACAGTTATAGTCTAAGTCTACAGATGCAAACCTAGTTCGCTATAACCAATGTCTCTTATACCAATCTGTCACACCCCCAATTTTCAATTAACGGAATCATACCGTTTGGGAACGTGACGAACCAGGATCTTAGATCATTAGACATAACGAAGACCTCTATATGAATTTCAAAACATACTTTGGTCTAAAACTATAACATCAAAGCTTTCAAAGTTTGCGGAAGCGTTTTAAAACAATAACAGTTGTAACATGTAAATTACAATGCAAAGTTTTCAAATGTTCAAATCCAAATAACTATAATGTAAAGACATGCATGCGACTCAATCTCCTAGTCCATGCCTGCTTTCTTGTGCACCTTAGCGTCCTGAGAAAACATGTAAATCAAGTCAACACAAAGGTTGGTGCATTACACAGGTTTAAGCATTCACAAATGTTGAAACCACAGTTTGAATATAAAGTTTGCAGATAACATAATCACACATGCATAGTCATGATAGCTAGTCATTTGTACTATTTACATAAGTGGTCGACACCGAAACGGACTAGTGCATGCTATCGCATGTTTTGCCTTGTCACTATTGTCTAGCACGAACAATAGTAATGAGTGTTTGGTCAATCAAACACCTGCGTAGATCCCATCTACCAGGTGAGGTTTGTCAAACCTAATAGATCTATTTCCAACTACCACGCTTTGCGCTACGGCAAACTAAACGGTTCGAAGTGTAAGGACTTGTAAATGCTATATTGTCACATAATGTAAACAGCTAACTCATGCAAGTGATATGTATCCAAAAGTGTTTGTTGCACATGTTTTCTCCCCCAAAACAGTTAAAATAAGAAAGGGGTCGTGTACGCACCTTTGATTGTTGCAGAATGATCAAACACACTTAAACTCGTGTATAAAGTCCTCCTACGAAGAACCTGTGTTGTAACAATAACCTAGTGTTATTCGGATTGTTGTTTGGTGCTTGAAGTCACATACGTGTCAACACACGTATGTGAGAGTGTTAAGGATATGCATACGTATGTACGTGTGCCTTTGAAATTGTTTAAATAAAATCACATAGTCGATTATGATTTTATTTAAACAAACGTAATTATACGCAATTACGTTTTCGAGTTAAAATATAAATTTTATCATTCCAATGTGTTCGTATTCCCGTTACGGTTCCAACGCAACTTGAACGGCTCGAATCGAACTTGAAACGAAGAAATTACGGGCTAAAACCAAAGTTTGGTTTAAATACAAAAATATGGCAGCCATCGGGTTCGAACTCGGGACCTCCCCCACACATACACATGCTCGGACCAGTTGGTCTATCTTAGTTTTTGTTAACAACTTCAATTCTAAACTGTTTTAACCCTTAATAGATCGGGTTCCCTATTGCTTTTACTAACCCGAACCAAATGGTTCCAATTGAACCCAATTTCGACCCCGATCGAACCCCAGAACATAGGGCTTTGGCTGTAAGAATCCAAACAAGTCCCACTACAGTTATAATTCGATCAAATCATCAATTTAGAACCCTTAATTGTGATATAATCGGTTTCGAACGTGGGTATCTAAACTCATGATTCAAGTTTGTTAAACTCACTTAAATTAGATTTCTAATCCATGAGCCTTTCACTGAAAACTAATTTTCGAAAACATCTGAGTTGTTTAATTTCATTTCCAGATTCGTTTATATCACAAACCCTAGAACACATTATGTTAAGAACCCTAAAACTAGTTCTCATGCAATTCGTTACAATAATATGAAATTAACAGAGGGTTATCCTTCATCGGAACCTTCTGAAACTAACCATAACAATTAATTTCATTCTTAAACTCGTTTGAATCAAAATCCCAATTTCGTTCCTATAACAAACCCTAGAAGCTTGAAATCAATCAATTCGATGTTAGAAACTGAAATTGACATATGGTTTTCAACTACTAGACAGTTTCGAACCCTTCTGAAAGGTTTAATTTGATCCTAGATCTCGTTTGATATAAAAACCCCTAACCCGATTAATAACATAACCCTAGAATTTGATCATGAACAATTCGCTAATGTAACGACAATTTAACCTATGGTTATTGCTAATCGGTATCTTCTGAAGTTATCAGTATCATTTAATTTGATTTTAACACTTGTTTGTTGGAAAACCCCCAAAACATATCAAACGATGAACCCTAGTTATTGAATCCATATAATTCGATGCTAGAAGCCACAATTAGCATAGGGGTATGCTTAGTCGGCTGTTTTAGAAGGTTTAGGAACAAGAACTTACTGGTTTTGATGATCAATTGAACGAGATTAAGTTCTAGGTTGTTCTTCGGCCGACCCTTGATCGAATCCTTCTCCCCGCGACTTGTTGAATGAAATTGTTAGATGTTAAAGAGCCTGAGGATGCCGATTATGAGTCCTGAGAATTCGATTGTGATAAATGAAACCGAATTGTGGTGTTTTGCTATTGAATAACCACGTTTCAACATCTTGTAACGTTTTTAGCATAATTCGACTAATTAATGCATCAAGAACGTGTATTAGCTGTTACTGATCATCAATTTGATGATTACAACTGATTTATTTCAGCTATTACATGGTTTTAATGTCCAATTCGAATTCAATTGCCACTCAAGTCCGAATTTTGACTCATAAAAGTCAAAATTGATACTTCTACTCCTTTACAATTTAAAACCTTTTAATTTAGGTATTCTAGACTTTATTTTACTTAATTCTAATCCCTTAGATTTGATTTCCTAAAATTTTCCTTAGCTTTTGATTAACAAAATTGAACCAATTTCCCGAATTGACACTAATTGGGCCAATTGGAACGCTATTGGGCTAGGTTAATCCTTTTGGGCCTCCTAAATATAATTGGGCCTACCTTCTATCCATTTGGGCCTCATAAATACAATTGGGCCTACCTTGGGCCTCATATTTACAATTGGGCCTACCTTGGGCCTCATATTTGTGATTTCTTTATTTTCAGTTAACGAGGTTAATTCGAAAATACCGGATTGTCACACAAGTGAGTTCATTGCCCCTTTCCTAAACATTTTGTTTTAAAACGCGGGGCTGAGAAGCATGCGTAAACTGTTTTATTTAAATTGTTTACTTAAATGCTTTTATTCATCATATGTTATATTTATATGTTTTTTGATACTCCTAGACTCCTGTCTAGGTAATTACTATGCAGATCCAATAATCAATTTAATTAAATTACTCTTTTGAGTAATACTCTAATTCTAAACTCTAAACAAACCCTTAGTCCATCAAGCTCAAATTCAAGAACCTAAATTCAAAGTGAAATCAAAGGAATCAAAGCTAAAGATCATGTTCAAAGAAACCTAATTCAGTGTGATCTGAAAACAAAGAATCAAAATCAAGAATCAATTATCATTGTGAAAATCATGGGAATTCTAAAGATCAAATCAAGAGACTCAAGGAATCAGAAATCATAAATGTGTGTGAATCATGGAAATAATGAAATCATTAAGATCTAATGAAATCATTAATATTTGTGTTAAGGTGGATGTCAGTTGTATAGGGAATCAAGATCACGTGTAACACACATAAAGTCCCGTCATGAATAGTAGACTCTTGTAGTCAAGCTATATGGGCAATAACGTGAACTATCAAATGAAATAAATATCAAAAATCAAGAGAATCAAAGAGATCAAGAATCAAAGGATATCCGTAAAGTCCTTTCAGGTATAGTAGACCATTGGGTCAAGCTGTATGGGCATCATTAAAATCCAGGCATGCTCAGGTATACTCCTTGTGATTTATGCCTGATATGGGTCACGTGTGAGAGGTTACAACTTGGACAACCACCAACAACTAAGTGTAATTGATTGAGTCAAACAAGACCCAATCATCATGTCTTAGTTGCTTTTTATATGTTATTTATTTGTTTAATTAAATATTTAACATTATATTTCTATAATTGCTTTTGGGAAATCATGTAACTATGACGAACTCAAGAGGATCAAAGATAGATCGAATTGTGGAAATCAGAATCTAAATCAGAGATGAATGGAGTGAAACGCTTAATTATCACTAATAACAACATGTTAAGCAGTCCGGTATGTGGTGGGACGGTGGCTGGGGCTTGTCCCCTACATATGCCCTATATATAAGAATACTTGATTGGATAGCATAGGTGGTTGTTGATGAGTTTAAGGTTGTCACTTCGGGGGATCAAGGTAAATATTTTCAGGGTAATCAAACGCTATAAATCATAGGTCATGGAATCAAAGTAGTGAAATGAAATGCTTAATTATCACCAGGAACAATATATCATGTGGTTTGGTATGTGGTGGGACGGTGGCTGGGCGGGCGGTAAGTTCGACCCTACATATGCCCTATATATAAGCATACTAAGCTGGATGGTGTAGGTGGTTAATGGTGAGGTTAAGGTTGTCATTAAGGTTATTGAAATTCATTTTATAAAACTTAATGAACTCACCAACCATGTGTTGACTTTATTTTTGCATGACTTCTCAGGTGACGAATAGGTCAACTGAAGAGTTATTTCTTTGGACTAGGTTATCGGATAGAGGACCTAGCTTTTTGGACCTGCATATTTTGAAGCATCATTATACAGTTATTTTGTATATCTTCTGCAGATACAAGATAGAAGATTTATGATGTGATAGTAGATTTACATTGTTAAATTAGAAAATTAACTGATGTAATTTAACTTTGTAATTCTATTTTATTTTAGCAAGTTTCTCATTTATATATCATGTGAAATGTAACAATCTGATCATTTTGATTATCACTCACGATATCGCGCCCCGAGAACCTTCCGCCCGACGGGGACTCCGATCCAACCCCGCCGGCTTGGGGTGTAACAATTACCGTTAGCATCCTCTGAGTTCGTATCGTCACCGTTGTGACGGCGTGGCGGCATGTTTCTGAGGAAATTAGAAACATGTTACTACCGTTTACAACGTAAGTCATACAAACTATGATTTAATGAGTTCATTTTAAACAGTTAGGATTACATATAGGAACTATATCTTTCTCCTACCTGTCATCAAACTCATAACCTTTATAAATTTCCTAATATTATACTAAGTGTCCTAGTTGGTCATAACTAATATTAGCTACCTATTCCTAAGTGCAACATTTCCCACCTTATACTAACACTGACAACCTCCCGATGCAATGCAACAAGCTTATATATAGGGCATATGCAGAGGTAGATCGCAATCTCCCCTACACCGTCCCACCACCGTTCCATTGCACCACAATTATGCCCTTGTTAGAATTTAGGGTGTATAATGTATCTTACCATAGTCTCACTTCACAAACCTTATCCTAGGTAGGATAATTTTGAGTGGAGTGGTCTTTAGTTCCCTTGGACAATTAGATTTGCCTAATGTCTAAGTTCACCTTACATGTAGGCTTGCCTATTTCTAAGTTCACCTAATGTCTAAGTTCACCTGACATTAAAGTTCCCCTAATGTCCAAGTTCACTAAAAAGTCCATCTTAATCACAATGCCCATCATTATTAATGAGGGTTCATATCATCACTAAGTGCTCTTATTGTCACTAAGTGTTCATATATTCCCTATAATTTATTCTCATCAAGTGTCCATACCATCACTAAGTGTTAGTATCATCACTATGCATTTATATTATCTCCAAGTGTCTATATCATCACCCAAGTCTTACAATCCATTACTAATCGTTCATATCATTTGTTGATCCTATGCACCCTACGTGTCCAATAAGCGTGTTTATAAATGAGTTTGTAAGTGTTCATCAAGTGTGATCATCCATGAGTCAATCCAAACCAATCCAACAAACATACCATCAACATAACCTTAAAGCAATCCCTAATAATATCCTAAGTTCCTTACACTGACAGACCCCCAATATACTACAAAGGGTATATGTATAAGGCATATGTAAGGGTCAGTCGCAACTGCCCTATCCACCGTCCCACCACCTTTGTAGTATACCATGAGTGTGTCCTTGCCTAGAGTTTATAGATCAGACAAATAGTTCCCTAAAGCAGATAATTCCTAAGCAGTTAATTTCCTAAGCAGATAGTTTCCCAAATGGGTAGTTCCCACATTCTTCAATACTGACATCCACATAATGTACCGTAAATGGTATATATATAGGGCATATGTAAGGGTTAGTCGCAATTGCCCTAGCCAACGTCCCACCACCTTTACGATACACCACGTGCATGTCCTTATCGAATCATTAGGGCACAAGTAAACAAGTAAGCAATATGTATAGTTCAGATGTATAACAGGAGTTAGCATGAAATCCTGAATATACTAACTAGTGTATGAAATTACTTCATACTAGGGTATCCTACGGTTATAGACTAGGTCAACCATTTCTAGTAACCTAATTCCCTATAACCCAAGCTTTTATACCAATCTGTAACACCCCGACCGATGGCGGAAACGTCGGGATGCCACGAGGGATGTGTAGATTGTTCAAAACTCGTGGGCATCTAAATATTTACCATCACATATCAATCAAACCAAATAAATGTTTACACAAAAATCATGTCCATCATGAATTAAATACATCAATTACACAAAAGAATTAGCTAAACTAACTAAACTCTAATCGCCAGAATTTTAGTTAATTAGCTAAGTCCAAGATCCTATGTGATGATATCCAAAATATGAGAGTCCATCCTTCTCAACCTACTTAGCTTCATCACCTGAAACATGTAAGAAAATCAAGTGTCAACTACTAAGTAGGTGGTGAGTAATCATAAGTTTTTTTATACTTTAAAAAGTGTTTTATAAAATGAATATAAAGGTTTGTATTTTGAAAAGATTTTATAAAAAGTTTAGATAAAATGAGTATAAGAACTTATGGTCTTTCTGAGTAAATCCACAAGAGTACCTGTGTGACAATCCAAATACATATCCCAACACAATCAATCAAACACATAAACAAACACACATTCACCTATCTCACATATTCATAGATAATCATAGACAATAATAGATAATCAACCACATAACCATTCAACCATTCTCAACAATCAATATTCTCAAATAATATATGTGACTATTCATGGACATTATGCAATTAACATAAGTTAAAAACATGATCCATGGAGTGGAAGCTATCCACGTGGCAATACATGAAACCAATGCAATTGACCAAGGTTAAAGGCAATGTTTCACGAAGTCGTGATAATCCAAGTGGCTATACATGTAATCTTTGTTATTGACCAAAGTCAATGACAATCTTTACACGGATGTGGTAACCCACGTGACAATACATGTGATCATTGCGTATAACCGAGGTCATCAGCAATGCCACATGGAGTTTTAATAATCAATGTAATTCCATAATATAAATATCATATTGATAAACAGGTATCATCCATGTGTTATCAAAATAATATTAAATTGGTATACATGTTTCACCTCCGAGTTTTAAAACAAAACAGTTTAAAAGAAAGGGAGGTTATGAGAACTCACCTGAATCCTTAGAATCAATGTTCCTGTAATATGCGCGCTCGCGTAAGTGAACTCAAGATCAACTCAACTATCTGTAATTATATTTTGTTTCACATTCATAAGTATATTGGCTTCATATCAAGTTAGTGTCCATTTAAATCCTTAAGTGTTTAGTTACTAAGTTTATTTACTCTCAGTTAACTTGTAACACCTAAGGCTTGTAGATGATCATTGTAACATGCGAATTAAACTTGTTAATTTCTATCATCTAGGGTTGACAATTACTTGTGCCTCGTATGTTCACTTTTCATAATTAAGTGTACTAAAGTATTATCCTTATTCATACACACCCTCATATATACATGCATGAGTTCCTCATCACACCATCATTACTTATATTATAAAATCCCCTTTTTAGTTTCATGAAATCATATTTAAGTTATTCCCATGAAAATTCAAGTCATAACAACTCATAACTTAAAGTTCATTTATATATGTATATATTATAAAAGATAATTATCAAACGTATCCATGCATGCATGATGGTCTAATTCCACCATTATTACCTAAATTATCAAATTCACTTTTTGTTTAAGGAAATCTAATTTAGGTTATTCTAGAAATTTCACAATATTTATTAAACCTCATTGTGTAATGTTATGTCGTTAATAAAAGGTGGCAACACCTACTTTCCTCATGCATATGTTTATTCCATCCCCATAATCCTTGGTTCATCCCCCACGTTCAGTTAATGCGTTTAAGTCTTAACAGCCCTTGACCCAAACCTAGAACTAGTGAACCTATAGGTTTGCTGCCCTCTTGCCCAAGGTTCGGCTCATGTCAAAAGTGAAGGTTCGGTGGTGACGGCTGGAGGGTTCGTTCATGAGTAGGGTTTGGGTAACCTGCATGTTTGACCATTACAGGGTTCGGCGATCAGTGGTCCAGGTTCGCTGCAGGCGAGGGCAGGTTCGTTGCAGGCTGAGAGGAAGAAAGGTTCGGCACATGTGGGTTCGCCGGCTAGCCAAAAGGTTCGTGAGTTCTCTTTGATGGTAGAAGGTTCGTGGCTCACCAACCCATCGTGTAAAAGGTTCGGCCAGCAATTTCCTGGTCATGAACCTGTACATCGTCGGCTCAGACTTTCCCATCTCCTACGGATTAAAGGCCATACATTGTTTCTTGTCACTCGCATACGTGTAGATTAGGGTTTTCTAATTAATAAACTCGCTTACACTAGTGTTGATAGCAACTGAGGATGTTCAAGATTAAAACAAACGAAAAACTTTAAGATCTACCTCGAATGTCGGTTAAACTTCAGATCTTTTAGTATCCCCTTGTTCCCTTTGATCACACGAACGCGTAGGCACCAAGATTTCACGATTTCGTTGAGGAATGAACGAGAAAATTTAGAGAGAAGGTAGGGAAATGTGGGGTGTGTGTTTTTAGAGAGAGAGAGTTTTAGAGAATGAAGAAGATGGTGGAGTCTTCCACCATTTATGTTCATCCCGTCCCCGCGTGTTCGGTCTCGTCTTTATCGCGATAACATTATTAAATAATCGGTTTTCTCGTTAAACATATTTAAAATCCGTAAAACATTTCATGAATAAGTTTCGTTGTAATAAAATGGTTTAAATAACTTCGTTCAATTAAATGTTTCCGTATACTTTCATTAAATTAATTATTTAAATAAAATAATTTATTCGGTTTTGTATTTTTAGGTTGTAATTCCTAATAAATATTTTCCATTTATTAATTTAATATCATTAAGTATTATTTCATTATCTCCTCGAAACGCGTTACTTACGTACGTATTCGCAAAGATCATCACCTTTGCGAATCCAACGCTCGTATAGTATTTCGATTCGATTTACTATTTATGGAATATCGTTTCAGAATATTATTCATAATAATTATATTCGTGTGAATCGGCATCCACGCGAACACATTTATTAAGTTAATATTTCTGAATTAATATTCGTATTTATTTTTATGTTCGTAACCTCACCATCGCGTAATTGATTCCCATTATTTTATTATCTCTAATATTATCAATCCCAATCCAAATCCCACTAAACCCAAGTCACTGACACATCCATGATAGACCTAAATATGCGTATGTATAGGGCATATGTAAGGGTCTGTCGCAACTGCCCTAGCCACCGTCCCACCGCTATTTCGATAAACCATGACCATGTGTCCTTAACTATGTTTAGTAACCAAAACAACAACCAACTTGAATCCCCTTTCCATTTCCAAACCAAATCCATAATTCTCAACAATATAACTGCGATAAACTCTCTGGTTCTATTTAGTTGAGTTACAACTAAACTTCCCATGGTTTACGCGTATAATATGTTCTAAACATGTATACCAGTAACAGTGATAATCATCAAATAATGTGTCAATATTAATAATTACAAAATCTCAGGTCGTAAAAGTACAATCGTACGGATGTACGGACGACCGGAAGTACAGTGATGTTACACCCATGAGCTTCTGCATATGTCATGTGTAACCTTTGGTGTTGCTTGCTTGATGGTGGATATATCTTACCAATCTGTCCAGGCGGTAATGATAGTATCTTGTACCTGAACCGGTGGCTCACTTTTTCTTGTTCTTAAACTCATTTAAGATCCATTCAAACACTTTGTGTTGATTGAAACATATATGTCATATCATTGCATAACTGAACTCTTTCAATCTGCATTATCCAATCTTCAACTATACAGATCCTTGCATTAGGAAGCAATTGATGAAAATTCTATCTATTCCATTTTGGGGATTTATGATAACTATCTTTATCATTATTGAGGATCCAATTTCAAATAAATTGTTAACAACTCTTTGTTAAATCCTCAAACCCCAAATTGGAATTTATACAGGTATAGATTATAACCCTTTATATTTACATGTAATTTAAAGCTAGTGTAGTAATTCATATGATTAGTTCATTGGGATATTTATTCACTGGAGCATATTCAAGAGAAGGACACATTATATATTGGTATTTATCAAATTACCTACATCATTGCGTACTTGGTTGGGAAATAGGTTCACATTATATGCATTAATTGGTAACTTTTGGTTATATCTCATATATAACTATTGTTGCCTTTAAATCTTCATTTTATGGAAATCTTCTTTGAACTCTTTCAAAGATTTCATTAGGTTTAAAACCTTATGAAAAATTCATATTTAATCTTTAGACATTTTATGCAAAAGAATCTCATATAAAAGATCATAATCTTTTTAACCTTCCTTAAGCATGCCATGTAAGCATCAAACTCTTGTAACAATGAATTCCATTTTCAATTGTTTAGAGATTTATGTGTTACACTTTGCTTTAAAGGTTAATGTTGTCTAATTATAATTATTTAAACACTTGAAATTATTCTATTAATAAGAATAATGTGTATTGACTTTATTAATAATTATATCATATAAAATTCAATTTGCATTATCAATAATTATTATCAATTATGCTATCAAAACAATTTATCAAGCGTAAATATAATTAATCAATCAATGCATGAATTATACTAGAAGTAATGTCCTTAGTCAAACTAAGAATGTCAAAATATTCATAATCGTTTTAAACAATTTAAACAATTAATGAAAAATGTAAGAATAAAAGAACATTTCTTCTATTTGTCTTGTCTTCCATCGCATGGAATTCAAGACTCAAGCTCCCAGCTAATCAACCACCTCAAATACCTACAAATAATTGAAATAATTGTGACACTCACATTATTATCAAATATATGACAATTCAAGAAATATGTGGAATAAACAAGGCATACTCGAAGATCCCGGCATATTTAAACTCTTCAGACGCCGTGCAACAATATACTGGACCTCATCAACGTCGTTCAATGGTCTATTCCTCCCACTGCTCACTTTTTCCCTTATCTTGGTTTCTTCAACCAAGAGCATCCCCTTGAGTTCATCAATTGTCCCTCCAAAGATATTTCTTTTGTAACTCTTTACAAAATATTCATATTCCTCTGGTAGGGAAATAAGGATGAAATCAATAGCAATCTCAAGGTTCATAGGATAGCCTAGGTTGCCAAGCCTATCAAAATAGCCTTGCAACCTATCAACGTGAGCTCCTACGTCTCCACCCGGTCTCAAACCCTTTTGGACCTCTCTAAGAATCTCAAATAGCCAAAACCTGTTTGGCAGGAAACTCATTTTGATCTCCTCAATCATCTCATGACTTGAGAGATACATAAGCTGATCCACATATTTAGGAGACACTCAAGTCAATATGAGATAATTTATCTCACATATGTGTCCAATCTGCTTCATCCTTTCAGATGTGGTGCTGCCTATAGGTGGCTCGGGAGTAATAGGGTTATCCAAAGCATACAACTTCCCTTCTATTCTTAAGACTTCTCTAAGGTGATGCATCCAAGTAGAAAAGTTACTCCCATTGAAATGATTTCAAAAAAGACTTATCCTATGAGTTTTAATAGCATCAATGAAAGAAATCTATAAAATTCAAAAGAAAGATCCCAAATTAATTATGACTCATTAACAAAATTAATTTAGAATTGTGAGATCGTGTTTATTCAAAAGAAAGATCCCAAAACAATTAAATTGGGCCAATTGGGCTAATCCGGCAGGCCAGGCGGTACGCCAAGAGCCAAGGATCGGGCCTTGGCGGTACGAGAGGCTTGGGCTGGAGAATTTTGAGTTCCCTGAATCACCAGGCGGTACGCCACGACGCTTCAACTTCTCGGGACGGTGTGCGGGGTATCGTGGAGCCATCTGATTAAAATATTTTTGGCGGTATGCCTAGCCCCATAGAGGCTAGCTAGGCAGTACGCGAGGGAAGCGTAGATCGCAAAAACTCTATAAAACCGACCCAACACCACTCCTACTCCCCTTTACCACTTTCTACTCGAACACACAAGCACTTCTTCAGCCATAACCACCTGCAACACCATCAGTACCCTCTAGAATCAAGATCAAGACTCAAGACTTGAAGGTTGTAGCTTTAGAGGTTCAAGAAAGACTTGGTGAAGCTCATTCACTATCACCAACGTCTTGTACCTGCTGTAGAGCCATTCTCAGTCGATTTTAGGACCTGTTCTTCATCATCCTAGCTGAATCTCAGCTTCCTAGACCTTTGTAAGGTAGTTCCTTGAACCATTTGCACTAAACACCCACAAAAAAACACTCATTCAAGCCTTTAAGGCCACATGCAATCTTAAACCACACACATGCACAAAATTTTGATGATAAGAAGCAATGATCTGATGATATTGAGACTGATTTGTGGGTATGGATTCAATATATGATGTTTGTTATTGAGATTTATCGATTAGTTGATAGTATTGTCATTAAAGGTAACTTTTATTTACATACATGTGCAATCCATCATGATCTAAGGCATTTTGATTATGATTATATGCTTGTTATGTTATTGGGGATGTTCATATTAATAGTCATTGAAATCTATGATCATTTGATATGAATTTGGGCATTGTTGCCATAGTTAGTAACTTTTGTATTGGAAATCTTGCTAGATGCTGATGTTAGTGAAATGAATAGGTTTAAGTGATGATTTGTGGTAAATAATGATATTTTAATAGAAGATAGATTAGAATTGCTAATATGCTCATTTGATACGGATTTGGGCATATTTACTATATTTAGTAACTTTATTTGTGCATAGTTATGTTAAATGAGGATTTTGGTGAAATAAACAAGTTTGAATAATGGTTTACAGTTAATAATTAAATTATTAACAAATGACATGGGTTAGTTTGATTAAAAAGGTGATTTATATGCAAACTTTCTATTTATTGAAACTTTAATTGAGGTTTTCATGAAATAGGGTTATTGGATACATGTTAATAATGAAAAATGACTTAAAATGAATTGTTATGATGTTATGCGGTGTTATTGTATGATTTTTATAGTTAGAATTAACAAATATAGAAACTTTATATTTTAGGTAACTTTATTTGTTAAAAACGGACTTATTTCCTTATTTGACAACATGTAACAACGTGTTAAGTGTTAGCATGACCACTTAGGCTAAACAAGCATGCTATAACTATTAAAATCTAACTTGTTGCAAACTTACTAAAAATGGAAACTTCCTATAAATAGTAAGTTGACCATTTAACGTGACTTACGTGCTTTCATGCAATACCTGAACAATAACGAACATTACACGAACTATAACAAACACACGGTTCACCAACAGGTCATTGAATTGACACGGTCAAACACGGTCAAAGACGGCCAAGTACGGACGAACATGATCAAACATGGACAAACATAACAACCTAGGGTTCTTTAGCACGAACACGAGCATGAACATGAACACAACACACACACAAACCAGAACACAAACTTACGTACACTATGTAATATAGGTAATCAGTAACCAACTCGCCAAAAGATGTAGGAGCTTACGCATTCCTTACCCAGGTGAGTTTACGGACCTTCTTTCAAACTGATTTACAAGCTTTCAAATTAGGGGGAGAATACATGTTGTTAGGTCAAACTTTATTTGTGCGAACATTATGTGTATGCTGGTTTATTGGGACAAACATTAAGTGTAGTATCGTAACAAAGCCCTCGCACAGTCTTACCGTTAATGTGTATACAACGAAAGACTTTAGATAGTGCTATTAGGTGTGAAGAACTGTCACACCCCGAGCCGGCGGGGTAGGATCGGGTTTCCCCGACGGGCGGAAGGTTCCCGAGGCGCGATATCGAAATGATAATCGGATTGATCAGATTGTTCACATTGCACATGATATATAAATGAGAAACTTTGCTAAAATAAAATAGGATTACAGAGTTAAATTATATTAGTTAAGTTTACAATTTAACAATGTAAACCCACTATCACATCATCAGTCTTCAATCTTGTAGTTGCACAAGATATGATAACCAAACTGTAAAATGATGCTTCAAAATATGCAGGTCCAAAAAGCTAGGTCCTCTATCAGATAACCTAATCCCAAAGAAATAACTCTTCAGTTGACCTGTTCGTCACCTGAGAAGTCATGCAAAAATAAAGTCAACACATGGTTGGTGAGTTCATATTGTTTAGTGTTTGAAAATGATTTGAAAATGATTTGAACCTCCTTTGGTAAAGACCCTAACCTCATTAACACCACATGTATCATCCAGATCGGTATGCTTATGTATAGGGCATACCCCTGAGTCGAGGCTACAACCCCGCCCAGACGCCGTCCCACCACATACTAATCCACATAGGACATTGTTGTTAATGATAATTAAGCATCTTTACCTATCACACACTCTTGTTCACAATGACTCAAATGTTCTCACAAAACCTTTGTTTAACCCCCGGGTAACAACCTTAATCTCATTAACATCACATGTATCATCCAGATCGGTATGCTTATATATAGGGCATACCCCTGAGTCGAGGCTACAACCCCGCCCAGACGCCGTCCCACCACATACTAATCCACATGGGACATTGGTGTTAATGAAAATTAAGCATTTTACCCCTACCTTTAACCCAATGATTCGTCAGTCCTTTGTTCCTGTAAATACAACAATTTGGAATCTATGTTGATTCCTTAAGTTTATCACAATAGTGATCAACCACAAAAATTGTATAAACATTTATAAATGCTTAATTAAACAAGTAAATAAACATTTAATAAAATCTAAGTCCTTATGATTGGGGCCTATGGTCATACTCGAGTAGACTAGTCTGTCAATCTAGGTACTTAGTAGTTAGGGAATTCTGTAAATATCATCAAACATAAGACCTACAAGTCAATCAGTCTAGCTAGGACTTCTTGAAATATAGGATTTCTGAATTCAATGTGTTGGCAAATGTTATCTCTGATATTTCCCATACTATCCCTTAAAAATGATTTAATGATCGTCTGATTTTGTCACAAGATGTACTTGATGTGTTGATCATAGAATACAAGACTCATTGATCGGTTGTACACTTGATTCATTGTTCAACAAACACTTGGTTTGTAGAACATTGATTGTTGTCTTTGCAAAGATTGTTTTATTGATGTCTTGATGTCCCACACTTGTTTTGTCAAAATGCTTGATTTGATCCCTTGAATTCACCCACTTGTTTTGTCAAAATGTTTGTTTTGATCCCTTGAATTCACCCACTTGATTTGTCAAAATGTTTGTTTTGATCCCTTGAATTCACCCACTTGATTTGTAAAATTGTCTAGTTTGATTTGTTTGAAATGTTTTGACTTATTGAAAAGTTTAGTTTAACTTGATTATTCACTTAATATATAAGTGAATCAGTTAATAACCTGCATAAAATCTTCCTAGACATGATCTAGGATAACATTTATATATATGTAAAATATATAATTTAAAAGCATTCAAGTAAACAATTTAAATAAACAGTTTACGCATGCTTCTCAGCCCCGCGTTTTAAAACAAAAATGTTAGAAAAGGGGCAATGAACTCACCTGTGTTGCCGTGAAATGAACCACAAAAGATAAGCGCACTCTTTGATTGTTGCCTAAGTATCTTTAACACCTGGGTTATTTTAAAGAATTCGAATACGATAAGTACCTACAGAAATTGTCGTATCTATGGTTTGGTCTCGATGTGCAACTACGTGTCCTAGATTACTAGTGTGTTTCTAGAATTTTCTCTATCCAAGTTAAACTATTACCCATTAGTAACCCAAATCCCACATAAAGCATTTAAAGTATTTAAGTAAAATATTTTCAATTTATTACCTTTTTAAGTAAATCATTTATTTAGGAAAATCGTTTAATTATATTGATAAAGTTTATAATTTAATTTCCTTTATGAAAAGCATAATTAATTTAAGAAAATGTAATTTAAACATGATGGGCTTATATTAAACCCATTGGGCCATTCTTGGGCCCTTTAATAAACTTTGATTTTCAAATGATCTCTTGTTTGCTTATAACGTCATTAACCTAGATGGTGTAAATAACCATTTAGATTAATCATGCCTTTGAAATTCCCAATGGTTTAGGTGTTAACATTTAAGTTAAACCATAACCTTTAGGTTCTTGTTTTCCATCCCTAGTGTAATCTTTCCATGACATTTGATATCTTAGTTTAAAAAGGTTCACTTGTGTTTGACTAAAAGAATGATCATCCCCTATAATGATCCCATATGATAATGGTGCTAGAATATCCTAAATTAGATCGGTAATTAATCCTAGCATTGTTTTTATTGAAGTTTAGATCTTGTGGCCTTGTGTTAGGCCTAGCTTGTCATTGTGACCCATTAGATTCCTATTGAACCTAATGTCTATCATGGCACTTTGTTAGTGATGTTAAGCTAAGTAACTTGGGTCGTATGGTTAATATTTAGCTTAACCGAATGTACAACGGATCGTCTTAGATATTTGGCCAATCTAAGTGATCCTGGGCCTAATAATAGGGCTATTAGGCTAAACCTAAGTGTCATGGGCTATGATAATCGCATGGGCCAATCCATTGGGCCATTTTACTATGGGCCGAGTGCCATGCGCATGGGCCGGTTATATTTCCTATTTGGGCCGAAATAGTTATTAGTGGGCCGAAGTGTGGTTCCATGTATTGATCAATTGAGCCTAGTTAATCCACATAAGAGATCACCAAGCAGCGAACCTTTTATGTGTTTTATGAACAAGGTTCGGTTGTGGCCGATGTCCATGTAAGGTTCGCCTCTGGTTCGCCCCCAACCATGGTTCGGCTGGTCCATGCTTGACCAGCAAGGTTCGGTGATGTCAATTGAGCATGCAAGGTTCGGCTACAAGTTCAGTAAGGTTCGACTAATCATGCAAAGAAGGGTTCGGCATTAAGGCTCGGAGGGTTAGGGTTCGTGGCTCTAAAATGGTTCGGCCAACACAGCTGGATTCGGCCGCTCATGAAGGCTCGTGACCTTCCAAGGTTCGTGGGCCATGGTGATGGTTCGTGAGTGAGAAAGAAGATTCGGCCAGCTATCATGCATACCCAAGGTTCGTGACTTCAACGGTTCGGCCATGGTGGCTGTCAACGAACCCTGGTTCGTTCTCATCAGTTCCATCGAACCCAATTGGTCTCCGATCGTACCCCTGGTTATTCTTGCATCACCGAAGTCATCCATGGTGCGGCTCTCGAAAAGTTAAACCTTAAACCGGTTATGTGCGTGTGTATCAAAACCAAGTAAAACCCTATTCTCACGAAGGTTTCGAGCTACATACCTTAAATTCCAATGGCCAAAGCTTCCGATCGGTTGTACTACCTTGTAGAGCTCGTTCCTAGCTACGCGTGGACACCAAGAACACCCGATTTCGTCTCCAAACGAGTGAGATCTTGAAGGTTGAAGATGAAGAATTTTAGAGAGAGAGAGGTGACGGGAGAGAGAGCTAGAGAGAGAGAGAGATGTGTAAAAATGAAAGAAAAGTGTTCTTTCATCGTTTATATACCCCGAGGGTATTCGGGTTCATTTCGTTTGCTCGGTTCGCGTCTTCGTCGCGTTTCCGAATCGTAACGCGTAAAATTACGAAATTTAAATAAAAGGCTTATTTTTAGGTGTTTGGAAAGTGGCTATTTCTATTAATGATATTAAATAGTATTTCCCTAATTTATTTATCGAAACTCCTAATTATTACGCGTTTTATGATTTATTCGCGTATTATAATTTACGCGTCTAAAATAAAAAAATAGTTTGGCCTTAATTGTAACTATGATGAGTTTCAAAATTGTAAAATAGGAAATATTTTATTTCCTTATAATTATTATCGTTCGAGTCGTCTTCGTTTCGTCAGAAAACGTCACTTACGCGCGTCTTCGTACAGAGCGCTAACTGTACGAACACGATCGTACGTTTCACTTTCTGATTTTGTTGTCTAATTTATAATCATCGTTTCAGATCATTAAACTGTCAGATCCATTCGTACAGATCGTCACCTATACGAACAGTCCGTCGGTTTAACATTCCGTAACAACAACTGTTATTGTATTGTTTTGATTAGCCTCGCATACGTGCTATCCTAATAGATCCTAACAAATAAACCCATGATGGTTCAGTGTTGCTAGATAATTACCTGACTCAAGAATCATTGCTCTGTACCTAGTTTCCGCTAAATGTTTATGAATCTGCTGTTTGATAACGTGAAATGACTTTGACTATCAATATGAACATGAAATAGAATGGAATGTGTATAGTTGGTGTCTGTTTACTGTTCATGCTACTGTTGCGATCACTGTTCCGGCACCGATTTCGGCACTGTTGTTACAAGAACCCCACATGGTGACAACTCTGACTGGATGTCAGGAGCGTGTAATCTCAACCCCTAGACATTGGTTTTACGATAGACATGGCGGAGGCAAGAGCAAACAAGACTAGTTCGGTAGAGATGCAACTAACACTTGGAGCCTAGGGCTCGAACAAACATTAATAAAGAGCATGACATGTGACAAACATTTATTTTGCTTATGTATTGATATCAAAACCTGTGAACTCACCAACCAATGTGTTGACACTTTTTCTTAGCATGTATTCTCAGGAACGCACTTAGGGGAGGAGCACAGGATTGATCATGCATTCATGTTGTGTCCTTTTTAACAAACAATATTCATGTCCTTGTGTTTTCACAAACAATGTAGTGTCCAACAATTTACTTTTCCGTTGCATAACATTTTACATTCCGCTGCTTTAGACACGTTAAGATATTTACGCTGCATGTTTAGTCAAACTATTTTGGTTTTGAACGTTTAACGAACATATTTTCAAACGCATATAGAGTCGTTCTGTATGACTAAGAGTTGTGATCCTGGCCACGTCACACCCAGCGGTTGGACACCGCAAGTGGGAATTTGGGGGTGTGACCCTGGTGCGACGAAGATGTATCTAGATCTTCGCAAAGATTATTGGCGGCTGCGTATGAAGTTTAATGTGATGCAGTATGTGAACAAGTGCCTTACTAATGCGCAAGTGAAGGCTGAACATTAGAATCCCTACGGATATGTTCAACCTCCTGAGGTACCGGAATCGAAATGGGAACACGTCACCATGGATTTCATCACAAAGCTACCGAGAACAGCTAAGTGACATGATACCATATAGGTGATTGTGGACCGACTGACGAACAGTGCACACTTTCTTTCAATCAGGGAAACGGATACATCCGAAAGGTTATCAGAGCTGTTCGTGAAAGAGATTGTGACCCGACATGGAGTTCCTGTCTCCATCATGTCAGATCGGGATACGAGGTTCACTTCCAGATTCTGGAAACATTTCATGACATAATGGGAACAAGACTGAACATCAGCACTCCTTTCACCCTGAGACGTATAGACAGTCTGAAAGGGCTATCCAAACTCTGGAAGATATGCTTAGGGCATGCATTATCAATTTTGGAGGGAGCTTGGAAGACCACTTTCCACTGGTGGAGTTTTCTTACAATAACAGCTACCATGCCAGTATCAGAATGCCCCTTATGAGGCGTTGTAAAAAAGACGATGTAGAAACTGGTATGTTGGGGTGAAGTTGGACAGAAAGAGATTGGAAACAAGGTTGTCATGATCGATATGGCAGAAAAGCTACTGGTGATAAAAGCACGAATGAAGGCAGCACAAGATCACAAAAAATCCTACGCTGACAAGAGCCGAAGACCGATCGAATCAATGTTTGCGATCGAGTGTTGTTAAATGCATCACCATGGAAGGGGATCATTCGATTCTGAAAGAGAGGAAAGCAGAGTCCGAGGTACATTGGACTATTCCAAATAGAAGCACGGGTAGGGGAAAGTCGCGTACTGTCACACCCCGAGCTGGCGGGGTAGGATCGGGGTCCCCGTCGGGCGGAAGGTTCCCGGGGCGCGATATCGGGAGTGATAATCAGGAGTGATCAGATTGTTTACATTGCACATGATATAAATGAGAAATGCTAATTAAAATAGAATTACAAAGTTAAATTACAGCAGTAACGTTTATAATTTAACAATGTAAATCTATTGTAAAACATCAATAAATGACTATCTTGTATTTACACAAGATATACAAAATAATTTATATCATGATGTCTTCAAAAGTATGCAGGTCCAAATTACTAGTCTTCTATCTGAAGTCCTAGTCCAAAAGAAATGACTTCCTAATTGACCTGTTCGTCACCTGAGAAGTCATGCAAAAATAAAGGTCAACACATGGTTGGTGAGTTCATATTGATTAGTGTTTGAATTTGATTTGAAAACTTCTTTGGTAAAGACCCTAACCTCATTAACACCACATGTATCATCCAGATCGGTATGCTTATGTATAGGGCATACCCCTGAGTCGAGGCTACAACCCCGCCCAGACGCCGTCCCACCACATACTAATCCGCATAGGACATTGTTGTTAATGATAATTAAGCATCTTTACCTATCCCACACTCTTGTTCACAATGACTCAAATGTTCTCACAAAACCTTTGTTTAACCCACGGGTAACAACCTTAATCTCATTAACATCACATGTATCATCCAGATCGGTATGCTTATATATAGGGCATACCCCTGAGTCGAGGCTACAACCCCGCCCAGACGCCGTCCCACCACATACTAATCCACATGGGACATTGTTGTTAATGATAATTAAGCATTTTACCCCTACCTTTAACCCAATGATTCGTCAGTCCTTTGTTCCTGTAAATACCACAATTTGGAATCTATGTTGATTCCTTAAGTTCATCACAATAGTGATCAACCATAGAAATTGTAGAAACAGTTTAATAAATGCTCAATTAAATAAATAAATAAACATTTAATAAAATCTAAGTCCTAATGATTGGGGCCTGTGGTCATACTCGAGTAGACTAGTCTGTCAATCTAGGTACTTAGTAGTTAGGGAATTCTGTAAATATCATCAAACATAAGACCTACAAGTCAATCAGTCTAGCTAGGACTTCTTGAAATATAGGATTTCTGAATTCAATGTGTTGGCAAATGTTATCTCTGATATTTCCCATACTATCCCTTAAAAATGATTTAATGATCGTCTGATTTTGTCACAAGATGTACTTGATGTGTTGATCATAGAATACAAGATTCATTGATCGGTTGTACACTTGATTCATTGTCCAACAAACACTTGGCTTGTAGAACATTGAATGTTATCTTTGCAAAGATTGTTTTATTGATGTCTTGATGTCCCACACTTGTTTTGTCAAAATGTTTGATTTGATTCCTTGAATTCACCCACTTGATTTGTCAAAATGTTTGTTTTGATTCCTTGAATTCACCCACTTGATTTGTCAAAATGTTTGTTTTGATCCCTTGAAGTCACCCACTTGTTTTGTCAAAATGTCTAGTTTGATTTGTTTGAAATGTTTTGACTTATTGAAAAGTTTAGTTTAACTTGATTTTTTTCACTTAATATATAAGTGAATCAGTTAATAACCTGCATAAAATCTTCCTAGACATGATCTAGGATAACATTTATATATATGTAAAACATATAATTTAAAAGCATTTAAGTAAACAATTTAAATAACAGTTTACGCATGCTTCTCAGCCCCGCGTTTTAAAACAAAAATGTTAGAAAAGGGGCAATGAACTCACATGTGCTGCTATGTAATTTGATCTAACACAAAATGCGCGCTCCTGTATGTAAGCTAAGTATCTTCGGTTCCTGAGTTATTTTATAAGAATTTCGGATATAATAAGTACGCGTAGTAGTCGTTGTGCCTAAGACTTTGAGTCTTGTTGTGTGTGCAACTAAGTGTCTTAGTACTAGGTGTATCTAAGATCTAATCTATCCTTATTACCCTTTTTGATCCCAATCCCATGTTGAGTTACAATACATACTTTTATATTTTAGAAAATTTCGGCAGAGTTTCCTTTGTTTTTCGTTTTAAATCCAGACAATTACATTGTCTATTTTATAACAAAATCCCAATTCAATCAATTCAAGTAAATATTTAAACCAAAGCATTACAATTTAACTTTCAATTAAATCAATATTAGGTCAAGATCATTTAATGAAATCTAATAAGTTATAAATAAATAAGATTTTATCAAAATTTCATTACTTGAGTTTACCAAATCATTTACTACATGATGGGCTTAATTAAACCCCATTGGGCCCACTTAGGCCCAATTGAACTTCTTTGATTTCTATTGGATTTCCAACTTGAACTTTTAATTCTTTTGAACTTGAGACAATGATATCCAATTGTTAAACCATCTTATGTCCCCCTAACACTCATGTTGAGTTGTTATTGTATGTTAGGGATTATATTGTCATAGTAATCTCTAATCCATGAACTCATGCATGCAACTTATTGGATCCATTTCCTTGTTAGAAACTTAGGAGAATGGCCAATTAATCATTCCCATGCACAAACACATGTTTTATCCCATGCACATATACTTACCTATCCTC
Organism: Mikania micrantha; assembly: GCA_009363875.1. NCBI lineage: Eukaryota > Viridiplantae > Streptophyta > Magnoliopsida > Asterales > Asteraceae > Mikania > Mikania micrantha. The sequence goes on from CM018681.1 coordinate 48,564,487, forward strand.
ATGCATGCTAGAAATCTAGGGTTTCAAGGTTGTCTAGGTTCGACACCCTCCCAAGCAGCGAACCTTTTAGATTAGGTTCGTCCAACCCACAAGTGGGTCTAGGGTTCGGCTAAGTTGGCAATCTATAAGGTTCGGCCAATAGTTCAACACCAACGAACCCTAAGGATTCGGCCAGCTTGGATGGTTCGGCTAAAAGGTTTAGGGTTCGTGGGTTTTGCATGGGTTCGTGAGCAGCTAGATTCGGCTACAACAAGGTTCGGTGGTTAGGTGCTGGCAACAGGTTCGTGAGTCAGAGGGTTGCAGGGTTCGTTGCAGAGAGGTTCGTGGCTATTAGGGTTCGCCACCCTCCCCTTCGATCCGAAAAGGTTCGGCCGATCTGATGGTCCACGAACCTGTATCATCTTCATCCCATTTCAACTCGAATCTGTTACAGGTTAGTTTCTAAAGCCTTCCAGTTACTCATATGTGTTTATCCATGTGTTTTCTAAGTGTTTAGACCGAACAAACTACCAAAACGAAATGGGTTCGTGATACTCACTAAAACCGAAAATAAAATGAAGATTTACCTCAAAATCGACGGGTAAAAGCTTGATTTCTTTGTACTTCCTTAATCTTTGTGTTGAGATGAACGTCTTGACACCAACTATGCTCGAATCCGGCTTGAAATGAGCTTCCAATTGTAGAGAGAAGTTTGGGATGTTTAGAGAGAGAGGGAGACGACTTAGAGGGAGAGAGGGAGGTTGGTGAATGTGATTATGGCATTTAATTGCCATAATAAATGCTTCACCACACCCGGCTGATCGGTCTCGTTCGGTTTCGCGTAATGTGTCGGTTTCGCGTGGTTTTCGCGGTAAAACGATACGATTATAAAATAAAATTTATTTAACTATTCTAGGTTGTGATTCCTAATAAATTAACTAATATCTTCTTATTTATAAACAAATTTAAAATATTAATTAACTGTTTAAATTGAAATGTACGGTCGTCGCGCGTATTCGTTCGGATCGTCACCCGTACAAACACGGGGATAACTATACTTTTCAACCTTGTTTTCTAATTATAGAATATCATTCAGAACGTTAAACTTTCAGATATATTCGTACAGATCGTCACCTATACGAATAACCCGTCAATTTAGCATTCACATAACAATATTCGTGTGTTTTGTTCTGTAAGGCCTCACATACGTTTATACATAATAAATCCTAATCAAATAATCACATAATAGTTCTGTGTTGCCAGATAATTATCCGACTCAAGAACCATTGTTCTGAACTGTGTTTCTGTTAAATGTGTCTGAAACTGTTCTATGACAACTCACCATGATAATGATAAATGACATGAATATGAAAATTACTGAAATGTGTATGATTCATACCTGTTTTACTGTTCATGTACTGTAGAGATCACTGTTCCGGTAGCGATTCCGGCACTGATGTTACAGTCTCCCCTTGTTAGAGAAATTTCGTCCCGAAATTTAAGAGTTGTTATCAGGTACAGCTTCCTCTTCAAACAGTTGGGGATACTTTAACTTCATGTGATCTTCGCGTTCCCAAGTGAACTCGGACCCGCGTCTTGAATTCCATCGAACCTTTACAATAGGAATACGGCTTCGCCTCAGTTGTTTAACCTTGCGATCCATAATCTCTAAAGGTTCTTCAATGAAATGTAATTGTTCATCGACTTGAATCTCTTCGATTGGAATGACGAGAGACTCGTCAGCAAGGCATTTCTTTAAGTTTGAGACGTGAAACACATCATGCACACCACTGAGTTCATCTGGTAACCTCAGTCGATAGGCTACAGGACCTATACGTTCGATGATCTCGAACGGTCCCACGTATCGTGGTGCTAATTTGCCTTTCTTTCCAAAGCGTACCACACCTTTCCACGGGGATACTTTCAACATTACACGATCCCCCACTTGGAATTCCAACGGCTTGCGCCGTTTGTCGGCGTAGCTCTTTTGTCTGCTCCTTGTTGCTTGTAGTCTTCTTTGAATCTGAGCTATCTTGTCAGTGGTTTCTTGTATTAGTTCTGGCCCCGTTATTCGGTTGTCTCCAATTTCAGTCCAACAAATCGGTGATCGACATTTCCGGCCATAAAGGGCCTCGAATGGTGCACATCCGATACTGCTGTGGTAACTGTTATTGTAGGAGAACTCAATCAGTGGCAAATGGGAATCCCAATTCCCACCGAAGTCTAGAACACAGGTTCTCAACATGTCCTCTAGGGTTTGAATAGTACGTTCGCTTTGACCATCCGTTTGTGGGTGGTAAGCTGTACTCAGATTTAACTGTGTCCCTAGAGATTTCTGCAATGATTGCCAGAACCTTGATGTAAATCTGCTGTCCCTATCAGAAATAATAGACAATGGCACACCGTGGCGTACCACTATCTCATTGATGTACAACCTTGCCAGTTTATCCATTGTGAAGGTCTCACGCATAGGCAAGAAATGAGCAGATTTTGTTAAACGGTCAATGATCACCCAAATTGTATCGTGACCACTGGAAGTGCGGGGTAGCTTGGTAATGAAGTCCATAGCTATTTGTTCCCACTTCCAGAGTGGAATCTCAGGCTGCTCTAATAGACCGGACGGTCTTTGGTGTTCCGCCTTTACCTTCGCACACGTTAGACATTGACCGACGTATTCGGCTATGTCCTTCTTCATTCCAGGCCACCAATAAAATCCACGCAAGTCTTGATACATCTTATCAGCACCTGGATGAACAGAGTATTTAGTCTTGTGTGCTTCATCGAAGATAAGTTTCCTCAATTCATCTATTGCCGGTATCCATACACGTTCCCGGTAGTAGATCTTTCCGTCAGGCTTCGTGTCAAACTGTTTCTCTGCTCCGCAATCAAGTTCTTTCTTCAGATTATCTCGGTCAAGTGCTTCTTGTTGCGCTTGAATAATCTTGTCACTTAAACTGGTCTGCACGGTTATCCCCATTGCTCTAACACGTAGGGGTTTGACTCGTTCCTTCCGGCTCAAGGCATCAGCTACAACGTTCGCCTTTCCCGGATGGTATTTGATCACACAATCATAATCATTCAGAAGTTCAACCCAACGGCGTTGTCGCATGTTGAGATCCTTCTGATCAAAGATGTGCTGTAGACTTTTGTGATCAGTGAATATGGTACACTTGGTGCCATATAAGTAATGTCTCCAAATCTTCAACGCGAAGATTACAGCTCCCAGTTCAAGATCATGAGTAGTGTAATTCTTCTCATGAATCTTTAACTGTCTTGATGCATAGGCTATGACTTTGTCCCGTTGCATTAACACACAACCGAGTCCCTGATGGGAAGCATCGCAGTACACAACAAAGTCTTCACAGCCCTCTGGGAGAGATAGAATTGGAGCATCACATAGTTTCTGTTTCAATGTCTGAAAAGCATCTTCCTGTTTCTGCTCCCAGACAAACGGTTCGCTTTTCTGGGTTAGCTTAGTGAGAGGCAAGGCTATCTTAGAAAAGTTTGAGATAAACCTTCTGTAATAACCCGCCAATCCCAGAAAAGACCGTATCTCCGTCGGTGTCTTCGGAGTGTCCCAATTCTTTATCGCTTCAATCTTGGCAGGGTCTACATGAATTCCCTCGCTGTTGACCACATGACCCAGAAACTGAACTTCTCTTAGCCAAAACTCACATTTGGAGAATTTGGCATAGAGTTTCTCTTCTTTCAAAAGCTCCAAGATCTTTCTAAGGTGTTGCTCATGTTCTGTTTTGGTCTTGGAATAAATCAGTATATCATCGATAAAGACAATGACAAACTGATCCAAGTACGGCTTGCACACTCGGTTCATGAGATCCATGAAAACCGCTGGTGCATTTGTCAATCCGAAGGGCATCACCATAAATTCATAATGCCCATACCTTGTTCGGAAAGCCGTTTTCGGTATGTCTTCATCTTGAACTCTCAACTGATGATATCCGGACCGCAAGTCAATCTTGGAGAAGTATTGAGCTCCTTGCAATTGGTCAAACAAATCATCAATCCTCGGTAATGGATACCGATTCTTGATGGTTAGTTTGTTCAGTTCACGGTAATCTATGCACATTCTGAACGATCCGTCTTTCTTTTTCACGAACAAGACCGGAGCTCCCCAAGGCGAGTAGCTCGGTCTAATAAAGCCTTTATCCAACAGCTCCTGTAATTGATTAGACAATTCCTGCATCTCTGAAGGTGCTAACCTGTAAGGAGATTTAGCAACAGGAGTTGCTCCAGGAATTAAGTCAATCCGAAACTCTACCGGTCGCACAGGTGGCAAACCTGGTAGGTCTTCAGGAAATACTTCGGGATACTCTTTCACTATCGGTACGTCTTGAACCTTTTTCTTATCCTTCTCCTTTTCTACCACATGAGCCAAGAATGCCACGCACCGTTTCTGTAGACATTTACGCGCCTTTATGCAAGAAATGATTTTGACACTTCGCTTTGCTTGATCCCCTTTAACTTCCAATACACGATCACTCGGCAATGGAATTCGAAGCAGCTTCTCAGAACAGATGACTTCCACTCGGTTAGATGAAAGCCAATCCATTCCAACAATGATGTCAAAACTACCCAGCTCCATCGGTATCAAATCGATGGTAAATGTAAAATCATTTAGTGTCAATGGGCAGTTCCTATAAACTGTACTAACTGTGATCTGTTTCCCGTTAGCTACTTCTATAATGTAAGGGGAGTCTAACTGTTCCTCTATGGAATCTAGTTGGCATGCAAAGTCGGTAGAGATAAAACTCTGATCCGCACCAGTATCAATTAAGATAGATGCATAAAAATCATGTAAGAGAAACGTACCAGTGACCACATTTGGGTCCTGGCGTGCAGCTGGTGCTCCGATAGCGAAAGCTCGTCCACGTGGTGCTTGAACTGCTGGTTGTGCCTTCTTCGGGCAGTTCTTCGCAAAGTGGCCTTGTTCGCCACAATTATAGCATCCACCATTGTTCTGATTTGCTGGTGGAGGAAGAGCCAAAGCAGCATTGTTGACTGCTTGGTTAGGTGTCATCCTACAGTATTGGACCCAATGACCCTTTCTTCCACATCCCGTGCAATGCTTGCAGGGAGTGTCAGCAGTGTGGTGATACTGACACTTGGCACACAGAGGATATGTGCCAGTGTAGGGTTTGCGGTTGGGGTTTTGTGGTGTTGCTGCTATTTGTTGCAGAGGTGTGGCCACCGCGTAGTTCTTGATGGTCTTCTGTTTCTTCTTCTGATGATGGGAGGGTTTCTTTGAAGATTCAGCTTTGTTCTTATTGGGTTCAGCCTCCTTCTTTAGAACTCCAGAGGCTACCATGAGGTCAGTGAGTTTCCCAGACAGTCTCACTGCAGATTCAACAGTAGTAGGGTTGGCTGAAACAACCATGCCCTGAATGCAGGCGGGAAGTCCACCCACATAACGGTCTATCCTTTTCTCCAGAGTTGGTACCATATCTGGTACCAAAGCAACTAACTCGTGGTAACGAGTAGTGTACCCCATGTGATCAGCCCCCTTCATCACATGGTTGGATAGTTCAACCTCCAACTTCTGCAGTTCATTCTTGGGACAGAATTCTGTTCGCAGCAGTGTCTTGAAGTCTTCCCATGGCATGGCCATGGCTTCTTCTCTTCCTCGGGCATTGATCTGACCGTTCCACCAGGTCAGAGCCCGTTTGTTGAATGTTCCCGCTGAGTAACGGACCTTGTGGTGTTCGGGGCAGCTGCAAAGATCCAATGTTGCCTCAATCTTCTCAATCCATTGGATTAATCCAACGGCGCCTTCAGACCCACTGAAACTGGGTGGCTTACATCCTACGAAGGACTTGTAGGAGTAGTGAAATGAATCTCCAGTGTTTCCACTGGCTTCCCCTGATGTGTTGCCAGTATTGAGGATCTCATTACGAAGACGAAGGAACATCTCCGGTATAGCTTCTTTCATCTGATTCGTCATCTGGCTACTCAGTAACGTCACCAGAGCGATAGTAGCAGGATCCATGGTCGGTACTGTGCCCGAACCAGATGCTTGAGTAATCAATGGAGGAGGGGGAGGAGGAGGTGGAGGAGGTGGTGGTGGAGAGTCATTCGGAGACGGTGTGGAGGAGTGTGGAGCCAAGTCTTGTGGTGGTAGCTGTATCAAAGGAGGTTGTCTTCGTGGAGGCATTCTGATCATAACCAATAAAGTCATCGGTTAGTGCAATGATCGAATACAGAAGACAATATGCAAATAAGTCTTAAGTCCTACTTTCTCTACATGCAGGGTCCCTAGGTTATAGTCTAGGCCAAACCATTTAAATAAGTGACCTATATTTCTCTATAACCATGGCTCTGATACCAATCTGTCACACCCCGAGCCGGCGGGGTAGGATCGGGGTCCCCGTCGGGCGGAAGGTTCCCGGGGCGCGATATCGGGAGTGATAATCAGGAGTGATCAGATTGTTTACATTGCACATGATATAAATGAGAAATGCTAATTAAAATAGAATTACAAAGTTAAATTACAGCAGTAACGTTTATAATTTAACAATGTAAATCTATTGTAAAACATCAATAAATGACTATCTTGTATTTACACAAGATATACAAAATAATTTATATCATGATGTCTTCAAAAGTATGCAGGTCCAAATTACTAGTCTTCTATCTGAAGTCCTAGTCCAAAAGAAATGACTTCCTAATTGACCTGTTCGTCACCTGAGAAGTCATGCAAAAATAAAGGTCAACACATGGTTGGTGAGTTCATATTGATTAGTGTTTGAATTTGATTTGAAAACTTCTTTGGTAAAGACCCTAACCTCATTAACACCACATGTATCATCCAGATCGGTATGCTTATGTATAGGGCATACCCCTGAGTCGAGGCTACAACCCCGCCCAGACGCCGTCCCACCACATACTAATCCGCATAGGACATTGTTGTTAATGATAATTAAGCATCTTTACCTATCCCACACTCTTGTTCACAATGACTCAAATGTTCTCACAAAACCTTTGTTTAACCCACGGGTAACAACCTTAATCTCATTAACATCACATGTATCATCCAGATCGGTATGCTTATATATAGGGCATACCCCTGAGTCGAGGCTACAACCCCGCCCAGACGCCGTCCCACCACATACTAATCCACATGGGACATTGTTGTTAATGATAATTAAGCATTTTACCCCTACCTTTAACCCAATGATTCGTCAGTCCTTTGTTCCTGTAAATACCACAATTTGGAATCTATGTTGATTCCTTAAGTTCATCACAATAGTGATCAACCATAGAAATTGTAGAAACAGTTTAATAAATGCTCAATTAAATAAATAAATAAACATTTAATAAAATCTAAGTCCTAATGATTGGGGCCTGTGGTCATACTCGAGTAGACTAGTCTGTCAATCTAGGTACTTAGTAGTTAGGGAATTCTGTAAATATCATCAAACATAAGACCTACAAGTCAATCAGTCTAGCTAGGACTTCTTGAAATATAGGATTTCTGAATTCAATGTGTTGGCAAATGTTATCTCTGATATTTCCCATACTATCCCTTAAAAATGATTTAATGATCGTCTGATTTTGTCACAAGATGTACTTGATGTGTTGATCATAGAATACAAGATTCATTGATCGGTTGTACACTTGATTCATTGTCCAACAAACACTTGGCTTGTAGAACATTGAATGTTATCTTTGCAAAGATTGTTTTATTGATGTCTTGATGTCCCACACTTGTTTTGTCAAAATGTTTGATTTGATTCCTTGAATTCACCCACTTGATTTGTCAAAATGTTTGTTTTGATTCCTTGAATTCACCCACTTGATTTGTCAAAATGTTTGTTTTGATCCCTTGAAGTCACCCACTTGTTTTGTCAAAATGTCTAGTTTGATTTGTTTGAAATGTTTTGACTTATTGAAAAGTTTAGTTTAACTTGATTTTTTTCACTTAATATATAAGTGAATCAGTTAATAACCTGCATAAAATCTTCCTAGACATGATCTAGGATAACATTTATATATATGTAAAACATATAATTTAAAAGCATTTAAGTAAACAATTTAAATAACAGTTTACACATGCTTCTCAGCCCCGCGTTTTAAAACAAAAATGTTAGAAAAGGGGCAATGAACTCACATGTGCTGCTATGTAATTTGATCTAACACAAAATGCGCGCTCCTGTATGTAAGCTAAGTATCTTCGGTTCCTGAGTTATTTTATAAGAATTTCGGATATAATAAGTACGCGTAGTAGTCGTTGTGCCTAAGACTTTGAGTCTTGTTGTGTGTGCAACTAAGTGTCTTAGTACTAGGTGTATCTAAGATCTAATCTATCCTTATTACCCTTTTTGATCCCAATCCCATGTTGAGTTACAATACATACTTTTATATTTTAGAAAATTTCGGCAGAGTTTCCTTTGTTTTTCGTTTTAAATCCAGACAATTACATTGTCTATTTTATAACAAAATCCCAATTCAATCAATTCAAGTAAATATTTAAACCAAAGCATTACAATTTAACTTTCAATTAAATCAATATTAGGTCAAGATCATTTAATGAAATCTAATAAGTTATAAATAAATAAGATTTTATCAAAATTTCATTACTTGAGTTTACCAAATCATTTACTACATGATGGGCTTAATTAAACCCCATTGGGCCCACTTAGGCCCAATTGAACTTCTTTGATTTCTATTGGATTTCCAACTTGAACTTTTAATTCTTTTGAACTTGAGACAATGATATCCAATTGTTAAACCATCTTATGTCCCCCTAACACTCATGTTGAGTTGTTATTGTATGTTAGGGATTATATTGTCATAGTAATCTCTAATCCATGAACTCATGCATGCAACTTATTGGATCCATTTCCTTGTTAGAAACTTAGGAGAATGGCCAATTAATCATTCCCATGCACAAACACATGTTTTATCCCATGCACATATACTTACCTATCCTCATGCATGCTAGAAATCTAGGGTTTCAAGGTTGTCTAGGTTCGACACCCTCCCACGCAGCGAACCTTTTAGATTAGGTTCGTCCAACCCACAAGTGGGTCTAGGGTTCGGCTAAGTTGGCAATCTATAAGGTTCGGCCAATAGTTCAACACCAACGAACCCTAAGGATTCGGCCAGCTTGGATGGTTCGGCTAAAAGGTTTAGGGTTCGTGGGTTTTGCATGGGTTCGTGAGCAGCTAGATTCGGCTACAACAAGGTTCGGTGGTTAGGTGCTGGCAACAGGTTCGTGAGTCAGAGGGTTGCAGGGTTCGTTGCAGAGAGGTTCGTGGCTATTAGGGTTCGCCACCCTCCCCTTCGATCCGAAAAGGTTCGGCCGATCTGATGGTCCACGAACCTGTATCATCTTCATCCCATTTCAACTCGAATATGTTACAGGTTAGTTTCTAAAGCCTTCCAGTTACTCATATGTGTTTATCCATGTGTTTTCTAAGTGTTTAGACCGAACAAACTACCAAAACGAAATGGGTTCGTGATACTCACTAAAACCGAAAATAAAATGAAGATTTACCTCAAAATCGACGGGTAAAAGCTTGATTTCTTTGTACTTCCTTAATCTTTGTGTTGAGATGAACGTCTTGACACCAACTATGCTCGAATCCGGCTTGAAATGAGCTTCCAATTGTAGAGAGAAGTTTGGGATGTTTAGAGAGAGAGGGAGGTTGGTGAATGTGATTATGGCATTTAATTGCCATAATAAATGCTTCACCACACCCGGCTGATCGGTCTCGTTCGGTTTCGCGTAATGTGTCGGTTTCGCGTGGTTTTCGCGGTAAAACGATACGATTATAAAATAAAATTTATTTAACTATTCTAGGTTGTGATTCCTAATAAATTAACTAATATCTTCTTATTTATAAACAAATTTAAAATATTAATTAACTGTTTAAATTGAAATGTACGGTCGTCGCGCGTATTCGTTCGGATCGTCACCCGTACAAACACGGGGATAACTATACTTTTCAACCTTGTTTTCTAATTATAGAATATCATTCAGAACGTTAAACTTTCAGATATATTCGTACAGATCGTCACCTATACGAATAACCCGTCAATTTAGCATTCACATAACAATATTCGTGTGTTTTGTTCTGTAAGGCCTCACATACGTTTATACATAATAAATCCTAATCAAATAATCACATAATAGTTCTGTGTTGCCAGATAATTATCCGACTCAAGAACCATTGTTCTGAACTGTGTTTCTGTTAAATGTGTCTGAAACTGTTCTATGACAACTCACCATGATAATGATAAATGACATGAATATGAAAATTACTGAAATGTGTATGATTCATACCTGTTTTACTGTTCATGTACTGTAGAGATCACTGTTCCGGTAGCGATTCCGGCACTGATGTTACACGTACCGACCAGAGCTACCAAAGGAACTGAATGGAATTCATCCTACCTTCCACGTGTCACATCTCAGAAAGTGTTGGGCAGACGATCAAGAACATGTCCCGTTGGATAACATCGACGTGGATGACCGATTGAACTATATTGAAGAACAAGTCACGATCGTGGATACGAAAGAGAAGAGACTGCGGAACAGACTAGTTTAGCAAGTCCATATTCAATGGAAACACCGGAAGGGTTTAGACGCTACCTGTGAAACGAAAGAAGAAATAAGGAGGTTGTATCCTCATTTGTTCGATATGTAACTAGGCAGGTTTCGGGACGAAACCTATTCTAAGGAGGGGAGACTTGTAACACCCCAAATTTTCTATACAAGTTATTTGAATTTACGAATACGTAATGGATATTTAAGTTGTAGGAAAAAAGGATAAAAGGATAAAGTTAAGTGAAGATCATGAAATGGGGTACTCGAACCACACCTCGTGAACCTTGGGAAATGTGCACACCTTCTGCTGGAATCACTCTCTCTCAAGTACTTGAAGTGGGATGTTTGTGAACTACAAGAAACGGCTTTGATAAACCTAACAAAGGAGGAAACATGCGAGAAGCTACCAGAACGATCATCTAACATCAAGTAAGTGCTACGTGAGAAAGTTAGGATTTTTATGCAAAAGTTAATATATGTATAAAGCTCATACCTTTATGCATAAAGTTCGTTCCTTTTTGCTTCCAATGCGTTGGTAATGCCATTAGGAACCTAGAAATAACTCCCCAAAGTCTTGGATAGTTTTCTAAGATGAATTATGCCGAAAAGATGAGTTTTCGAATCATACACAAAATAGTAGCATTCAAACTCCCTTCGTGAAACTCAAATTCGTGAACAAGGTTTAGTGAACTATGATTCGTGAAATTGGGTTCGTGAACATGGTTTTGTGAAATAAGGGATCATGAACATGGTTTCGAGTACTTTGGGTATTTTGAGAACAATATGAATTTCAAGTACTCAGGTACTTCGTGAACCTTATGACTTCGTGTACCTGAGGTTTCGAATACTTAGCCAGTTCCAGAGCTTGTGCTTATGAGGGGGAACTAGTTAAGTAAGCTATGAGGACTTAGCTAAGGGAATGTAATATAATGTGACGATGTAATGGTGTAGGTTCTTGAGTCATAGCTAAGGGAGTTCGGCTAAGGAGATAAGAGCTACAGTAATGTCATGTGAGTTCTAAATGACCTATGTTAACACGCTATGTTTACTTATGTTTTGGGCTGAAATACATGTTGTTAATATGTTTATGATGCTTCATGATGTTATGTGACTGTGATGATGATTAATGCCTAATGATATGTCTGATGATGTATGCAGGAGAATACGTTAAGTATGATGAATGGATGTTAATGACTTAAGCTGATGACATGACATGATGATGACTGTATGATGACATGCTATTATGATGATAACTATGATGATAGTTATAAGATGTTATGCTATGATGAGATCCTAGGCTGCTAGGATGAAAGTATGGTGATATGATGATTAGATGCTAGTGTGACGCATTTATGATGCCATGATGAATGATATGATGATATGATGCTTGCATGACGTGTATACGATGCTAGGATGTTAAGATGATACAATGAAATGATATGAGCATAAACTCATCTGTGTAATCCTATGTTATTAGGATAAGGTTACGATGTTATGATGAATGATGAAATATTGCTAATATATCATGCTATGATGAATGAATGTTGCTCCCATACTCGTTATGGGGTAAGTATGATGTTGCTCCCATACTTGTTACGGGGTAAGTTTGATGATGCTGCCATATTCGTATAGGGTAAGTATGATGTTGATCCCATACTCGTTATGGGGTAAGTATGATGTTGCTCCCATACCTGTTACAGGGTAAGTATGATGATGGTCCCATATTTGTATGGGGTAAGTATGATGATGCTTCCATATTCGTATGGGTTAAGTATAATGTTGCTCTCATATCCGTATGGGGTAAATATGAATGATGCTCCAGTACTTGTATTGGGTAAGTGTGGATCTGTTAAACGCTTCAGCACTTCAGATCAACATTATGGTGCCTTGTGCCAGTATAAGCCCACTGCTACGATTAGTAGCAGTGGTTGTATGATGATCATGATCATGATGTTTATGTGTCATGGTTTGTATGAACGCGATGATGCTTTATGATGTTCACTCTTTAATCGTTTATGATGTTTTACTAAAACTAGAACTCACGAGCGTAAGCTGACATTTTAGCATGTATGTCAGGTTGATGAACATGCAAGAGGATAGGATAAAGCCTGTGGCATAAAGTCAGACGATCCGGTGGTTGCGGCAATCCAATATGATTTTTATAAACACATTTAATTGTACTTCTGTTATCAAACTATGTTTAAATTTCCGCTACTAATTATGAAAGTTTTTGGTTTAAGAGCTATGTGTTATGATGAAAACCAACTCTGGGAGGTACCCGGGATCGGGGCCTCTCAATGAGCAATCTACAGTTTGTGGCGCCCTGATGTTTCTGCCATCAGTCAGGGTGTTACATTTTACTTCACTTCTTTGCTTTAACTTTTTCACATTCTGCTGAAGGTTTTTGGTATTCAATTCATCTGATTATTCAAAACCATTCCAACAAACAAACTAGAGATATCAGTCATTTATTGATCTTCTCTTATTGTTTCTTAAGCATCATGCCAGAAAAGTTTAACATAGATCCTCATAACACTGGTTATGCCACAAAATTTCCTATACGTGTTAGACATCAGTATAACATATGGCAGCGGAGGATAATTCACTTTTTGTCCAATAACCATACTGGTTGTTGGAGGTCAATCATGATTGATCTACACAAACCTATGGTCTTGGGGTTTAGGTCAAAGGCGGAAGCTTTACCTCAGAGTCGATGATAGGATTTTGAGGAGTGTCGAACCATGGATGAAATTAACCGCCTATTGGTGTGAAGTGGGGTTGTAAGCATGGCTTTTACCACCTACATTCCTCTTTTCCGTTTGATACATTTCTTCGTGTTATGTTTGTCTTCTGGGGCTGCGGTCTCTTAGTTGTTCATAGACCTTCTTTTCCCATATGAACATCTTGGCCCTTTCCAGCATCTCCTCCACTGCCTTTGGAAAGTTCTCATGAAACATTTCCACCAACTAATTGTTTTAAATGTAGTTGATAATCGTATTTCCTCATGTTTTCCCTTGCTCCCCTGATGTGCATGCTTTCTTTGGAGAAACATGTGATGAAATCGCAAAGGGATTCACCTTCCCCTCACTTGATGTTATGCAGTTCTGTTGGGTCTTTCAAGGGTTTCCATTGCTTAGTGAAGTGCCTTATGAACTTTTCCTCCAGCTCTTCGAAGCTGAATATCTATCCCACTAGGAGCCTATCGACAATACCCTTCTTCCGCCCGTTAGTGTTTGGATGAACATGTGACACCAAACCAACACGAATCATTGTTCAACTTCAGCTGCGCCTATGAAGATGGCGAGCTAATCGTCGGGGTCTCCAAGCAATCGTTTTTCCTGACATTAATTGGCATTTTTAAATTGGAGGGGAACTTGAACTCTACTATCTTTGGCACAAATTTGGACCATGACCATGTTGTCGATGGATGAGGCTTATTGTAGTCATCCTCGAATTCCAATTTCGTAGTGACTGTGCTCTTTGTCGCCTCGTCTTTGTGCTTTGCTTCCCCCTTGACTATTTGAATTTTGGGTGTTTCATCGTCGTTGTTTTGCTTTACTTCCGTCTCAACATCATCTTCAATGTCATTTCAATTTGAGACATCCTCAAACTAGAGTTACGTCCGGATCCCCTTCAACTAGTGTTTCATCTACTCTTACTGTAACAAGAGGGGAATTTTGCTTGCGTTTTTGGGCCAGGAATTCTGGGGTGAGTACAAGATCTATAACTTTAGCGTTCTTATTCTTCTTCTACAAAAAACACTTACCCTTTCCCAGAATCACTATTATCCCTCCCTAGGAAAAGGCGACATGACTTTGGCTTTCGACTATAGTTGTTTTGTCTAAGCTCATGGTGATGGCAAAATCGTTTGATTATGTCCACGGATGGCGCCAAATGATTCTACAAGAATTAACATGAGAACTTGCTTAAGCCTCCCAGGAGTGTGCGAGTTAGTACTTACACCTGATCTAGACGAAATATGTGTGTTGAGTGTATTTTCCGTTTTTTTCCTGTGTGTCCCTTAACGAAGAGTAATGGCGGTATTTATAGTGATTCTCTCTAAGTACGTCCAGTCAAAGATTCTGATATTTAAGGTAGTTTGTAGTTGGTCATGTACGTCCATTTACACTGATCCATAGGTTCTTTCCCCATAGACTAGAAGGCTCATGTGTCTTTTTTAATGAGATTTGTATTGCTAGTTGACTTTACTGTTTATCCTGGCCATTAATTTTTTGTCTTCGTGTTCTACCGGTTGTACCATTTGTTGGTCCCTTGGGGTCTTTTCACGGTTATCACTTTTCCAGCCTTAATGAGAAACCAAGACTTCTACATGCCCCTTCTTCCTATCATGTGTGAGTCACGCCTGGTATGGACGTGGGTTACCTTTTGCCTTTGTCTATTCTTGAGTGTAATTTATTTTTTATTTGGTTGCGTAATTTTAGTTATTTGGGACCTTTTAACGTGCCTCAGTTTTCGTTTGTTTGTTTAGCTGCGATAGGGGTCATCGTAGGTTTGTGTCGCAGCCTGGTTACTCCGATCCAGTCCTGGCAAGTGGTTTCTGGGTTGGTGCCCCATCAAGCTTCCTTTATAAAAAAAACATTTAGAATAGAGGTATGACAATAAGCCCTTGATGGTGCACCACATAACTAAAAAAGGTTTCAACGATGACCCTGGTCAGTTCAAACCAGCCACAACAGGTGGTTCTTGGCCGGGACGATACCCATCACTGGTAAAAAGTTCTGACATTTTTAGTAGCATTTAAAATTTGTCAAAAGTTTACACTAGTGCAATTTCGCGTACGCTCGTAAATTAGCTCATACACATAAAAGAACATAGTCTTGTACATTATAATTAAGGTCATGAAAAAAACCAAAGATTTTGGTTGATCTTGAGAGAGCTATTTGGGTTACCACAATTAAGGAGAGTTATTATAAGATCTCAATCTTATATATAGGGGATGGTTCCATTGTTAACCCTCCCTTATTGCGATAACCCGTTAACCCTGGCATTTTTTGCCCGAATCTTTGTTTTTTTTTTCATGGTTTTTATTATACATAAATAGGGGTTTCTTTTTTGTGTGTTTGCTAATTCATCACCGTTTAGAAGAGTTTGTTCTTTTATGTGTTTTTGTGTTTTTGCCCAAAATTTATTTTTTTACATGGTTTCTTTTTTGTGTTTTTGCCCAAAATTTATTTGAGAGAGTTTTATGTGTTCTTTTTCATGTGTTTTTCCATGGTTTCTTTTTTTGTGTTTTTGCCCAAAATTTATTTTTTTACAACCAAATAACCCATTATAATTATTTAATAAACTGCTTATATGTAAAGAGCTTATTGGTTTAAATGTGTTATTTGGTTGTAATAAAAGATAAGGGTTATTTTTTTAACCTCTCCCTATATATATATATATATATGTATACATCAAATACTAACTCACCCTTATTATATTAACACGAAATAACCCGTCAAGATCAACACGAATCTTTTGTTTTTTTCTGTCAAAATCATTATTTTACATGTAGAAGAATATGTTATTTTATGTGTTTGTTCAAATTCTTATTCGTTTAACATCCTACATCGCTGTATGTTGTCTTATAGGAGTGTAAATAACATGCTCTTGTAGATGTAAAATAAATATTTTGAAAAAAAAGGATTCGAGTTAATCTTAGAGAGTTATTTCGGGTTAATACAATAAGAAGGGTTAATCAAATAAGAAGATATTTTTCCTAAGAAAAGTAAGAATTAATATATTTTGACATGTGACATGATAATTTAGGTATAACATCTTATTTTTTGTACTATATTTTTATTTTTCTGTACTTGATTCTTTTTTTGTACAAGATTTGTGTTTTTTGTACTGTATTTTTGTTTTATGTACTACATTTTTCTTTTTTTGTACTGGATTCTTTTTTATATGATATATTTTTATTTTTTTGTACTAAATTTTTTGGTGCTAAATTTTTTGATTTATTGTACGGTATTTTTTTTGTATTGTATTTTATTTTTTGTACTAGATTTTTGTTTTTATATTTTTAGAATGCCATATGTGAAACTCCTATTGATTCTCACCATTATTAGGCAAAAATCTGTTCATAGTTGTAACATCTGTACAGTAACCATGGTAGTCATAGCCAGTGATAGAACAGTGTGTACATGTTAGTCTATATGCCAATGTGATTCGTGTTAAATATGTCAATGTGCCAATATGATTCATGTGTTCATATTCTTGTTTGTGTGTTATGGTCATAGGATTCTTTTTAGTTTAAGTACAAGTATATATATCTATTTATAGTTAATAACGCTAGGCAAGAACATTATTGTATTGTATCGAAACACTGGCTGGCTGGCGACTGATAAGGCAGGCAGGTAGCTGGACTCTATGTATGCCCTATACATATACTGAGTTCGGTGTAATAGGATAGTGTTAGTGCGTAGTGTTATGACGAGTATTATGACAAACAAATCAATTAAACAAATCGTAATGCTTAAGCGAGACTGGGTATTATTATGGGTGACGATTCGTAATGATATAAATGCCGAGCTTATAATTACGAGTAAACATCAATAAATACGCAAAAACGACCAAAACGTATATGATTACGGGTATACACGTAATTATATTCGTTTAACGGTCTGATTACGAACGAACAGTAAAAATAAGAAAAATATTTTATTTTACATTTTACAATTTTTAAACTCATCAAAAATAAAAAAAGAAACTTAATTTACAAGTTCAAATAACTCGTTTACGTAACCGTTACGACACGAGCGTAAAAATACGCAAAACCGACACTGAACGAGACCGAATACGCGGGGGACCAATCGGGGTATAAAAACCCTTATTTACCCTCAGTTTCTTCATTTATGGCAGCTCTCTCATCTATCTCTCTCTAAATTCCCGTTCACCATCCTTCTCACTAGAAAAGTCACACAAATTCGACAATATCTCCTTCGTTTCTACACCAAATCGCGCATAATATATATCAAAACGATCGTCTCGATGAGAGGAAGCTGGAAGTACAAGGGATCGGAGCTGGTTCGAAGTATTCTGGCCGGAATCTTAGAGAGAAGGTACGGTACTGTGGTGTAAATACTATTCATCATCTTCTTCCTTTAAAATCGGTTTTTCCAACCTTTTTGTTTAAGAACCAGACCTGAAATCGACTTAAGGGCTCTTGGATAAACTTGCAATAAGGTTATTTAAGGCTGATATGGATTGTTATAGCATCATAAATCAGATTCGATCGATAGCCATGTAACCCGATTTTAACACTCTAATTCGTTGATGGGCATGGACTTGCACCAACCAGACATCTCGTTGTCATGAACAGCCCATGTAACCCGATTTTAACACTCTAATTCGTTTATGGAGTCTTGATCAATCAGATCCATGAGGTTTAGAACGAAGAAACATGGACATTAGACGTAGGACAAAGCCAATATCGAGGTGACTAAGGACCATCGATATTGCCAATATCGATGGCCCTCCCTTGAATCTTTGTTGATCGATTTGGATAAGTCCAACCATTACAACATTACAAGGGTTGTTCACATTGGTGTGTTAACTCCATGCACAAGTTCTAAACCTAAGGATTTACTAAGTTACACACTAATGAACTTACAAATGATCATATAAGCCTAAGAGATCACTAAGGGTATTCTCACCCTAATTTGAGCTTGGTGATTTTGTATTAGTCTTATTCTAATTAAGTTAACTTAAATTAAGAATGAGATTATGTCATAGTCACAAAGGATTAAAACATATAAACATTTTCAAGTCAATTTTGAGAAAAAAGGATAACAAATTCATAAACACATGCTATGTACGTGCATAACAAACCTTGTGCATAAAATAGTACGACACATTCCTTTTTCATAAATCAACCATCATCCAAGGATTCTAGACATGTTTTTCAAGTTGACCTAATACTTTTGAACCTAAGAACAAGATATACAAAGGATAATCATAACCAAATCAACACGACTCAATCAATCAATCAAAGCTTATATCATATTAAATCTTATATTATATGTATGATTACAGTAACATAGGAATCAATTATAAGTCTTGTTGATTGCTACTTGCTACTTGTACATGATCTGATTCTACTGCTTTCAGGTGAGAACATTACCCCCTTTTTTACTGTTTTATAACTGTTTTGGGGTGGAACACATGACCAAAAATCATATGTACTTCAAGTTATCATATACAGTATTCACTCATCTTTTACAACAATCAAAGGTTTATTCTTTAATTATACTATCTTTATAACTGTTAAACACATTCTGTTAAAAGGTTTTATAAAAGAGTTTTTATAAATTAATTTACAACCTGTTTAAAATAAAATGTTTTATAAATGTTAAACACTTTGAAAGATTAAGATTTACAACTCTTAAAAGCTTTTAAACTATAACGTGTGTTTTTAAATAAATGTTTTAGTAAATGTTTTCGTTCAAGCCTTGTAATTATACAAGGGTTTTATATCACCGTATTCGATCAACGATTTCAAAACAAGGTATTCAATCAAGGATTTTAATGTGGTATTCAATCAAGGGTTTTCAAAACATGGTAAACATTCACGGGTATTCAACCAAAGGTTTTCAATCAAATGAGTCAACCTTAAAAACATAAAAACATGGTGTTCATCGTTGTGAACAAACTTATACACACATCAAGACACTTATTCAATCTTATTCTTATTCTTATAACGTTAGTACTGGGTGATCACAACAAGCGAACGTGGGACACGTTTTGGTTACGCCAAGGCCGCGGTTAGCGTTTTAAATATGTTTTAAAAACTAACTGCAGATTGGATGCGTTACGGTAATATGGATTTACTGCTAATTAACTTTACCAGCATAGGTCATATTGGCCAGGTACGTCAACACGGAGTTTGTCTTTTGATTAAACTCATTAGTACAACTCGTGTTGAATGTGTTTGCTGACTACTTTTTCGACTCCAAACGTAGTTTGGGATTTGATTATATGTTGGCTTTTCTAGTAGACAGTTATTAGATTGTTTGCACACGTCATTCTTACTTGTTGTTAGTTTGGGTTGCAACTATCCATGTTATTTTCATTCACTGATTTATACATATGTTTTACAATGCAGATTTATATTGACAAATGTTAAACCTATTGTTCTTACCAACTACTTTTGTAGTTGACAGTTACTTTTCACGTGTTTTAGATAATCAGGTTTAGAGCTTCGCAAGGACAACTAAGGAGATAATAGTTAAGATAGAATGTCACACCCCCACCCCTCGTCACCTCGTGTCTAGCCTGACGTCACTGAACCGGTTGCGGAAGCATAGTGGTGATGTCTCCGAGGTGAGGGGTGACTTACTTGAACCGATGTCATAAGCACACAGATTAACTTAAAGTAAACTCATTACAAGGATGTCGCAATCACAATTACATTACAGCTATATTTATTTAATTACAATATTAATTATACAAGTGCAAATATCCCAAAAGTGCATCCTCACCGGCTATTACTGTTTACCTGCAAAAAGTTTTGAGTTTGAAACGTCAGCACAAAGCTGGTGAGATCGACAGTTCAATTTAAAAGAATATGATATGATAAGCATGTTCTCAAAAGTTCAGTTCTGGATAACCATGGGACCCGTATCTAGTTCCTTTATGACGTCTAGTCTGTCTCAAGATATTACCCGTCGGTACATATCTTAATGCCTCATTATCTTAATGTCTGTCATACCATTAAGAAATTCAAGAAACAGATAACAAACATTCACACAAGGGGAGATGCAATCCTCCCAGCGAATGGGGTGTCAACCAATAGTACTATCAATGTTTTCTGCTCGGCCACACATGGGTTCACTAGATACAGTTCAAAAATGAGGACTTTCAGCTCCATGATAGAGTTCAGTCTACAGGCAAAATCCCATGAAATCCCACAAAATCACATGAAATCACACAGATATCATTGATGCATATCATATGTTCAGAAAACGGTTTGCAGAGTTTCCCCGATGTTTATAAAAGATTAAAAATAAAAGGGGTTGTACGAAACTCAGCTGATAGTATAAAGGTAGCAGAGTATCACCAAACTGATAGTATATAGATGATTCTGCATTTAGTTATCTTTAATAAGTTGTTTATGTTCTAGTTTACTGATTAGATCTTTCTGAACGTTCAATGTCAAAGACATTGCTTAGTAAATCATCAACTCGATATTAGTTATATAATTAATTAATTTAATATTATATCATACAATGTATGATAATGTAGGAACCTACATTGCATTAGATTCCTAATACAAAGTTGATGACACTCTAGATTAATCAGAATAATCTCAGATTAACCAAATAGTTAATGTTGTTGATTATAATGCTAAAATAGTTTTTAGATGATTTAATGGCTTAGGAGTGATTAATCCTTATTATTGATTACCCAAATATCATGAAATATCACAATGTAGCATCAGAATAGATGAAATAACCAGATTTAACATACTAATCTGACTGTTATCACAAACATCAGATAATCATTCCAATGAGTATGTTAATGATTGTGATTAGTTTGAAACACTTAGATTTAACCTTTGCATTTCAAAGATTAATCAAACTAATCACCTACATTGTCATAATCAAATGGTTTAAACCATTATAATCATAGTTATGATTTCATGAAAATCGGGCATTACAACGGATCAAAACAAGGATTTAACCGTTAGAACTTCGTGTTCTTCGTTTATAATCAATCCTAGCCATCATCTAGGCAATAATCAACAATCCTAACTATCTCATTACGTTCAAAATAAAGATCTAATCAATCAAAATCAAACTAGAAGGTTAAAACGAACCGTTACCTGATCTGACGAATTCCTGCGGTTAGAACGACGATCAGAACTCGAAAACACGATCCGTGGTGCGATTTACGGCTTCAAACGGCTTTAATTTGAAGATTGGAGGTGTAGATATGCTTATTTTTCGTCTGGGATCATAAACAGCTCGAAATGGATGGTTTTTGAGGGTTTCTATGCGTTCTGATCGTCTTAAACAACTTTAGACCGACATAGTACATGGGGCGCATCGCCCCAACTGGAGGGCTGGGGTGGGGCGTACCGCCCCACGTCACCTGCGTCACCATTTTGCTTTTAAAACTTCGTTTCGTGATTCCGGGAGCATACGAACTCCGTTTTGCGCGCGGTTTTCGCCCACGTTCATCATTTTTCACATACTATAAATCCCCAATAATAAAAGTTACTAAATCCTCGTGGATTTCAAGCACGACCAAATGTGCTCACGTCATAAATGCCGAATTCTTCGTACGCAACTGTCACAGTCTCCTCCTGTTAGAGAAATTTCGTCCCGAAATTCAGTGAAGACTTACATTAAGACAATTGTTTATGAGAATAGATGTGGGTACTTTGCTTTCATTTGATCTTCACGTTCCCACGTATATTCGGGTCCACGTTGCGAGTTCCACCGCACTTTAACAATTGGTATGCGGCTACGTTTTAACACTTTCATTTCCCGATCCATTACCTCTACTGTTTCTTCACTGAACTGAAGTTTTTCGTCAATATGAATCTCTTCGAGAGGTACGATCAATGATTCATCAGTTAAACATTTCTTCAGATTAGATACATGAAGGACATCGTGAATGTTACTGAGTTCAAGAGGTAATTCAAGTCTGTAGGCTACTGGTCCAATTCGTTCAAGAATTTTAAATGGCCCTACAAATCTTGGCGAAAGTTTACCTCGCTTCCCGAATCTGAAAATGCCTTTCCAAGGTGACAGTTTCAACATTACTCGATCACCTACTTGAAATTCGAGTGGTCTACGGCGATTATCAGCGTAACTCTTTTTGACGATCGTGAGTAGCTTTGATTCGTTCCTGAATAAGGGCGATCTTATCAGTTGTTTCCTGAATGAATTCTGGGCCGATGATTTGACTTTCACCTACCTCTGACCAACAGATAGGTGATCTACACTTCCGTCCATAAAGTGCTTCGAATGGAGCGCATTGAATACTGGTATGGTAGCTGTTATTGTATGAAAATTCAACAAGTGGAAGATGAATATCCCAGCTACCTCCAAAATCAATCACACAGCTTCTGAGCATGTCTTTAAGAGTTTGATTTGTTCGTTCAGTCTGCCCGTCAGTTTGTGGATGATAAGCTGTGCTCATATTGATTTGCGTGCCCAGAGCATTCTGAAGAGTTTGCCAAAATCGTGACATAAATCGACTATCTCTGTCAGAAATGATAGAGATCGGTACTCCATGTCGAGATACAATCTCATTAATATAGAGTTTAGCGAGTCGATCCATAGAATAATCTTCTCGGATGGGTAAGAAATGCGCAGATTTCGTAAGGCGATCAACGATAACCCATATAGAGTCATGATTACGTGATGTTCTGGGTAATTTAGTAATGAAATCCATAGAGATCTGATCCCATTTCCACATGGGAATCTCAGGTTGTTGTAGTAATCCAGAAGGTCGTTGATGTTCAGCCTTGACTTTGAGACATGTTAGACATCGATCCACGTATTCAGCTATTTGTTTCTTCATTCCAGGCCACCAGTAAAAATCTTTAAGATCTTTATACATTTTATCAGCACCTGGATGAATAGAATATCTGGATTTATGCGCCTCATCCAAGATAATAGTTCGAGAGTTACCGAATAGGGGAACCCACATTCGGTCTTTGAAATACAACAGTCCATCGTCTTTGGTATCGAGTTTCTTATCTAATCCTCTTAGTCCCTCAGCAGAATAGTTCGTTGCTTGTAAAGCTTGTTGCTGAGCTTCTTTAATTTGAGGAATTAGACTAGTTTGAATAGTCATACTTAACGCTTTCACACGTAAAGGCTTGACTCGTTCCTTGCGACTTAAAGCATCCGCTACAACATTTGCTTTGCCTGGGTGATAACGAATCTCATAGTCGTAATCGTTCAACAGTTCAACCCATCGCCTCTGTCGCATGTTCAACATTTTCTGATCTAGAATGTGTTGGAGGCTTTTGTGATTAGTGTATATAATACACTTAGTTCCGTATAGATAATGTCTCCAAATCTTGAGTGCAAACACCACTGCACCAAGTTCTAGATCATGTGTGGTATAGTTCTTCTCATGTACTTTCAGTTGTCGAGAAGCGTAAGCAATTACCTTATCCTTCTGCATTAGAACACACCCAAGACCTTGACGTGAAGCATCATAATACACTGTGAAGTTATCAGTACCTTCCGGTAGTGTCAAGATAGGTGCATTATAGAGTTTATGTTTCAACAGTTGGAACGCCTCCTCCTGTTGAGAACTCCATATAAACGGTTGATTTTTCTGTGTCAATGTAGTCAGTGGCAAGGCTATCTTTGAAAAGTTCTTGATAAACCGGCGATAATAACCTGCCAACCCCAAAAATTGGCGTATTTCAGTCGAGGTTCGTGGTGTCTCCCATTGTTTCACCGCCTGAATCTTACTGGGATCCACTTGAATACCGTTTTTATTTACTACATGACCAAGAAATTGAACTTCTCGTAACCAGAACTCACACTTGGAGAACTTGGCATATAATTTTTCACGTGCCAAAAGTTCTAGAATTAATTTCAAGTGTTGAGCATGTTCTTGTTGATTTCGAGAATAAATAAGAATATCATCAATAAACACAATCACAAATTTATCCAGATAAGGTCTACATACTCGATTCATCATATCTATGAAAACTGTTGGCGCATTGGTTAAACCAAATGGCATCACTAAAAATTCGTAATGTCCGTATCGAGTTCTGAAAGCAGTTTTTGGAATATCATCATCATGAATACGTAACTGATGATATCCAGATCTTAAATCGATTTTTGAAAAACAAGTAGCGCCTTGTAGTTGATCAAACAGATCATCTATACGAGGTAGTGGATAACGGTTCTTGATTGTCAGTTTATTGAGTTCTCTGTAGTCAATGCACATCCTGAATGAACCATCTTTCTTTTTCATAAAAAGAATTGGTATGTCAGAGGGTGAGAAACTAGATCTGATAATACCTTTATGTAACACTTCCTAGTCAGTTTAAAAGTTCTCACATTTCAGAAAGTACTAGAAGATCAGGAGCTTGTATCAAGTTACCATTAACAAATTTAAGGCACCCCATTTATCTAAGTACGTAGCAGATAATACAAGTAAAATGATCATACTGGGGAGGTAAAATTCTTATCTATCCCCATATTAGCAATTATATTGATTGTTAGGAAGAAACGTACCAGTGACAATGTTTGCATCATGCCTTGCCTTCGTTGCACCAATCTAAGAAGCTCTTCTCCTAGCTTCATTCCTCTTATTATTGTTATTATTGTTTGGACAGTTTCTCATGAAATGATCAAGACTTCCACACCTGAAACACGTTCGGTTTGCTTGAGTAGTTTGTCGTGGTTCTTGGTTGGATTGACGAGCAGGAAAGTTACAGTATTTGGCGTAGTGTCCAATTCGATTACAGTTTGTACATTCAGGACATAGTCCTATCTGATGATAAGGACACTTATTACATTTGGGCGCCTGCCCAGTATATCCTTTCCTTTCTGGAAGAGCCGTACCATACTTTTTCACAGTTTGTTTGCTTCGGCTAGTCTCAGTCGGAGCTTTGGTTTTGTTTTTCTGAAACATCTTCCTTTTTTTTCCTCTTGTGTTACTAGGTGCCTTGATTTTAGTACCGCTAGAACTTTCCTCATCTATCATTGTTAGGGTACCGTTTCTTATTGCCTCATCAGTGTATCTATTGGCTAAGATAATGGTATGTTCTAAAGTTGTAATTTTTGCAGCAGCTACCACTTCACGAATTTGAGGAACCAAACCATGAACATACTTTTCTACTAAAACTAGCTCAGTAGGAAACATGTCAGGAAATAGACATGTGAGTTCATGAAATCGTTCCGTATATCTCCAACATTTCGTACTTATCATTGAAAGATTCAAGAATTCTTCTTGTAGTTTCATGATTTCGATGGCCGGGCAATATTTTGAAATTATCAAAGTTTTAAACTCCTTCCAACCCATTACATCAACAGTGGCCGTACCCAATAATCTTACTTGGGTATTCCACCATATCAAAGCCGAGTCTTTAAGAGAACAAGTAGCATATGTTACTTTGTGCTCTTCTAAACACTGGCTGATTTGAAGTTTTGTTTCCATCTCTTTGATCCATTTTAACAACCACTCAACTCCTTCCTTTCCAGTAAAATCGGGAGGATTATAAGTTTTAAAGTAGTTGTATGTACATCCATGTGGTGGAGAATCTAAAACTGTTATATTCATACTGGTGGTAGTATAAGTTTCTGTGTTCTTGTCATTAATGTTGCGCTCTATATGGCTTCCACGTGAACTAGAAGCTATGTTCTGCTGATATTGAGCTAATTTACCTGGAATAACTGCCACCAGTTGCTCATTTACAATTCGAGCTATCATTGCTTCATTTAGTTCAGCTCCACTAGCAGCCATAGGTGGAACCGTATTCGTTTCAACATTCACGGGTGGAGCCCTGTTTGTTTCCGAATTGACACGTGGATCCAGATTTGATTCCACGTTCACAGGTTGGACTTGATTCAGTTCAGGGTTAGTAACGTTCTTGGTAGCTTTCTTAGCTGGTCGACCTCTTTTAGGAGCCATTGTTCTGCCCATATGCAGACAAACTCAGGTCAATTCAGAAACATAAGGATATAACCCGTTCGATCACTTAATTTCAATCATATTCAGATACACTGAAATTTTATGTTGAAATGTAATTATAAGGAAATATAGTATAACTACATTGATATAGTTCAGACATGTTCTCAGCACACAAAGATCACACAAATGTTCGTAGTTATACTTAGTCCTGTTATTTCAAAAACATGCTAGAGTCTTACCCAGCTCTTTGCATTGCAACACATGTTTTTAGAAATATGTTCATACAGAACTAGGACATGTTCTCATACAAGTTCTCTAATATGTTCTCAGTTCATACATTAAGTTCTCATACAGACCATAGATATGTTCTCGTACATAAATGTTCTCATATTCTCGTACAAAAATGTTCTCATACAGTAATGTTCTCACATAGTTCTCTTTTATTATCTAGTTATAGTTCATACAAGTTTGATATTAATATATAGTTCATACATTCACACACAGGGTATTCAAAGATGATACCGTATCTAGAACATTCACCTACTTCATAAGAAACAGGTATGACATAAGTATCTCTAATACGGTAATACCAATGTTCTTTAGAATAATACGGGACCGCTGTATCTCATGGCGTATAGTCTGTAGATCCTAGCTAACCTGCTAAAGTTGTGTTCATAGCTCCGCTTGGTGGGAGGATTCTCTCAACTCATGAGTAATGTTAAGCACATCTCTCGGTGTCCGCTGTCATCTTGGGGGAAGACCGGTAGTCTTGAGAGCTTGAGCTCACATGTGTCGAAGTCCATCACATGCCTGAATCCTCTAAAGTGATTAACTCTGCCTCTTCCCTGCATAAGCATTCTTACCTGGTGCTTAAGAATGTTTGGGTGAAGCAATTAGTGCATGTGGTGATAACATAACTAATACATGTGGTACAGACTGGGAAGTAGCCAACGATGCTTCCGATGAATCAAAATCCGAGATCAAACTAGTGGGAGGAGTATCGTCAATTATCACGTATGAAAATCTCTGATCAGTATCATGGAATAAATGTTGAATAATAAAATTCAATATAAACATGATATGAGACGTCCTCCTATCTTAACGCAACTATTCGTCATTACTGTTGTTAGTGTTTTGCTTGAATTAAATCAAACTAGAATGCACACGTGTTGCAAATTTCAGTTATGCTGGCCACTCATAACTGGAATTTGTACCACCTGATTATCCTGGCTTAATTCAAAACAAGTTTTGTTCAATATTAATGTTCGGTGCTCTCTGTGTCACTATACGAGCCTATGGTTATAGTCTAGGTCTCTAAGTCAACCTAATTCTCTATAACCTGTGGCTCTGATACCACCCTGTCACACCCCTACCCCTCGTCACCTCGTGTCTAGCCTGACGTCACTGAACCGGTTGAGGAAGCATAGTGGTGATGTCTCCGAGGTGAGGGGTGGCTTACTTGAACCGATATCATAAGCACACAGATTAACTTAAAGTAAACTCATTACAAGGATGTCGCAATCACAATTACATTACAGCTATATTTATTTAATTACAATATTAATTATACAAGTGCAAATATCCCAAAAGTGCATCCTCACCGGCTATTACTGTTTACCTGCAAAAAGTTTTGAGTTTGAAACGTCAGCACAAAGCTGGTGAGATCGACAGTTCAATTTAAAACAATATGATATGATAAGCATGTTCTCAAAAGTTCAGTTCTGGATAACCATGGGACCCGTATCTAGTTCCTTTATGACGTCTAGTCTGTCTCAAGATATTACCCGTCGGTACATATCTTAATGCCTCATTATCTTAATGTCTGTCATACCATTAAGAAATTCAAGAAACAGATAACAAACATTCACACAAGGGGAGATGCAATCCTCCCAGCGAATGGGGTGTCAACCAATAGTACTATCAATGTTTTCTGCTCGGCCACACATGGGTTCACTAGATACAGTTCAAAAATGAGGACTTTCAGCTCCATGATAGAGTTCAGTCTACAGGCAAAATCCCATTAAATCCCACAAAATCACATGAAATCACACAGATATCATTGATGCATATCATATGTTCAGACAACGGTTTGCAGAGTTTCCCCGATGTTTATAAAAGATTAAAAATAAAAGGGGTTGTACGAAACTCAGCTGATAGTATAAAGGTAGCAGAGTATCACCAAACTGATAGTATATAGATGATTCTGCATTTAGTTATCTTTAATAAGTTGTTTATGTTCTAGTTTACTGATTAGATCTTTCTGAACGTTCAATGTCAAAGACATTGCTTAGTAAATCATCAACTCGATATTAGTTGTATAATTAATTAATTTAATATCATATCATACAATGTATGATAATGTAGGAACCTACAGTGCATTAGATTCCTAATACAAAGTTGATGACACTCTAGATTAATCAGAATAATCTCAGATTAACCAAATAGTTAATATTGTTGATTATAATGCTAAAATAGTTTCTAGATGATTTAATGGCTTAGGAGTGATTAATCCTTATTATTGATTACCCAAATATCATGAAATATCACAATGTAGCATCAGAATAGATGAAATAACCAGATTTAACATACTAATCTGACTGTTATCACAAACATCAGATAATCATTCCAATGAGTATGTTAATGATTGTGATTAGTTTGAAACACTTAGATTTAACCTTTGCATTTCAAAGATTAATCAAACTAATCACCTACATTGTCATAATCAAATGGTTTAAACCATTATAATCATAGTTATGATTTCATGAAAATCGGGCATTACAACGGATCAAAACAAGGATTTAACCGTTAGAACTTCGTGTTCTTCGTTTATAATCAATCCTAGCCATCATCTAGGCAATAATCAACAATCCTAACTATCTCATTACGTTCAAAATAAAGATCTAATCAATCAAAATCAAACTAGAAGGTTAAAACGAACCATTACCTGATCTGACGAATTCATGCGGTTAGAACGACGATCAGAACTCGAAAACACGATCCGTGGTGCGATTTACGGCTTCAAACGGCTTTAATTTGAAGATTGGAGGTGTAGATATGCTTATTTTTCGTCTGGGATCATAAACAGCTCGAAATGGATGGTTTTTGAGGGTTTCTATGCGTTCTGATCGTCATAAACAACTTTAGACCGACATAGTACATGGGGCGCATCGCCCCAGCTGGAGGGCTGGGGTGGGGCGTACCGCCCCACGTCACCTGCGTCACCATTTTGCTTTTAAAACTTCGTTTCGCGATTCCGGGAGCATACGAACTCCTTTTGCGCGCGGTTTTCGCCCACGTTCATCATTTTTCACATACTATCAATCCCCAATAATAAAAGTTACTAAATCCTTGTGGATTTCAAGCACGAACAAATGTGCTCACGTCATAAATGCCGAATTCTTCGTACGCAACTGTCACATAGAACAAGATGAAGGAACAAGCTAGGATGGATTAGAAACTCACTTAAATCCTGATTGTTTAATTGTCTTGTCTGTGTCCTATTTTGTAAACATTATTTTTTGGTCTGTAGTTGTCATTCTTTTGGTAGATAGATCTAATGTCTGTAACTAAACAATTGTCTAAACTTTATGAAACTTAGTAATACATTATGGTTGTTCTTATTCAATACTTGTGCATGATTCAACCGTTGATCGTCACCGCGCCGTGGATTTCGCACGCGGCGCAGGGGTGTGACAAGTTGGTATCAGAGCCAAGGTTATAGAGAACTAGGAAAAGCCCAATAATTAACGACCTAGACTATAACCAAAGCTCCCCATAGGACTAAATGCTATAGGCTTAAGGATACCTAGGATCTAAGTAAACTTAAGTTAGCATTAAGTCTACACTAAGCTTGGCAGATCTTAGGGATAAATTTTTCTAAGAATAGATATCGAGTCAAGGAATTTGGATCGGAGTTCTATAATTTTAGAATCCGAACTAATCTTCTAAATACATATTCATCAAAGGATTTTAGAGGCAAAGATATGTATTCTTAGTATCTTTGATTTGAAATTCCCATCATGTTATCATCATCATGTATTCATTATCATTAGGACTTCATAATTTAGAAACTGTGTAACATTATTCTTTAGTTGAAGTTCACACCAGGGGATCATTATGCTCAATACTGTAAGTATTGGGAACCTAGGATAATTAACCTAGGACACTTATACTAAAACCTAAGGTCTTGATTTCAAGTAAATTAAGAACCACTGTTTACACAATCATAACCATATGAGATACATGCATTTGAGATACAATTATTGTGTGAATCAACCATGTGTGAATCAATCAAGTGTGTGAATCAGTCATTGTGTTAATCAACCATAAGTGAGTCAACCATTGCGTGTGAATCAATCATGTGAACAAACTTTATGTGTAGTCTTAAATGATTACATGCTTAGTACTTACAACATAGGTTAACAAGACCAATGTAGAGCACACGTATGATTTGGTTCTACATGTTAACAATTGTTAGTAGGTGCACACATAATCAATCATAATTCAACCATAGATTCAATCATAGTTCAGTTGATCAAGATCATGGGATTCTTAATCAATGCAACATACTTGGGAATCAATACAATTGTGTTGCCAAATGCTAGCAACAGCACGATCATGGTATATCGAAGCGGTGGTGGGTTGGTTGCTGGGCTGGCAGTTTGCTTGACCTTACGTATGCCCTATATATAAGCTATATTCGGTATATCGGGAAAGTGACAGTGTGTTTGTTTAGTGAGGAAGTCTTATGAAACATCGAACATAGTCACATGAGAAGTATACTAACAAGTTAACTATTATATGTTAACTGACTGTATGTGTACTTGCTCATAATACAATTGAATGATAATACTGGTAGTATGGATATATTACTAACTTTATCATATAAAAATTCAATTGTATCGCTTCTCATTACTGACCCACTTGTGGCTTTCTCTTCATAGAATGCCTCCTCAACGTAACACTAACGGCGAGGGTTCAACAAGTTGCAACGATGATGAGATCAACAAAATTTCCTGAATCATCGTCGTGCATATGAAAGATGTTATTCCGGGCATGCTCACTGATATTACCCAGAATCTTCGGGGAAGTACCAGTGATTCAGCGAACAACTCAAACACCAACACCACTTGAACTGCTACCTTCATTTTCAAGCAGTTTAATGATGCTAAGCCTCCGAGGTACGCAGGTACTGAGGGAGTAACCGGCCTACTGCAATGGCTGGACAACATAGAGGATATCCTTGACTTCACTAGATGTCCAGAAAATCTGAAGGTCAAAATGGCCTCAAGCTCTTTTCACAAAGGCGCTCTCACCTGGTGGAATTCTGAGAAGAATACCAGAGGACGTGAGGTTACATTGGCCTTACCGTGGGAGAATTTCAAGAAAATACTTATGGAGCAGTTTATCCACGCCATGAGCTGAAAAGGCTGGAGGCTAAGATGTGGAGTCTGGCCCAAGATAGTGGTGAAAATGCGAAGTATACAACTCATTTCCATGAGTTGTGCATCCTGGTGCCACACCTGGTTACTCC
This sequence comes from Mikania micrantha, assembly GCA_009363875.1. Lineage (NCBI taxonomy): Eukaryota > Viridiplantae > Streptophyta > Magnoliopsida > Asterales > Asteraceae > Mikania > Mikania micrantha. The sequence goes on from CM018681.1 coordinate 48,596,184, forward strand.
TCTATCCCGCAAGATAGAGAAGTACATTGAAGGTGATATGTAGATAATTATGCATGTAAATAACTTACATCCTCCTTGGTTTGAATCAATTTTTGTTGCAAATTCATCTATCTAGACACTTATCGAGTGTTATTTTTGAATGTAGTAGCTCCCGATAGTTGCTTGGTGATTTTTATGAAAATACTCAAGAATTGAAGAATATTTGAGAAGAACAGCTCTGACATGACCGTGTTCGATATGAACACAACCGTGTCCTGATGGATTTATATCTGAACTTTGAACACGACTGTGTTGCTTTCGAACATAACCATGTTCGGCCCAGTTACGATTTTTATAAGCCAATTAGCCCCAAATTTTGGGGATCGAGCTTTTTACCCAAAACCCTAATTCTCTCAAGTCCTTTAGGCGATTTTGGGGAGAACATTGAAGATTGAAGGCCAAGATTGAAGATCAAGCATTCTAAAGAGATTTCTAACATCACACAACCCACCTCTACTTGTTTTCTTGGTTTGATTCTTAGTTCTACTATGGTTTCTTCCATTTTTACAAGCTTGGTTGTGGTTTTTGTAAGCCTTATGGGCTAAACTCGTTTGTCACTTGGATTAGATGAAACTTAGCATGCTTTAACAACTTGTACACAAATTTAGGTGTTGATTATGTTAATGTTATGACAAAGCATGATTATTCTTCAATGATTGTGTATGCTTGTGTAGTTTGATGATATATTTGACCTTGTGAATGTTGGAATCATATTATGTTGGAAAACCATATGTATTTTAGCATTTATTCATGGATTGCATATGCCTTTGTGTGATTTATGGCATTTGACTAGGAATGGTGAATGAGGGTTGAATATTTAGGAGAATTAAGCAAGTATGCATCCTTATGCTAGTGTTTGGAAAAACAATAGTATATGTTGTGAATTTCTCATGTCATAGTTTATATGTTTCTAAGACTTAAGAGCTCAAGTCTTTGGATTATATGATCGTGATATGACATTCATAAGTTGAAGAATTATTTTGTTTTGTCTACTTTACGCATCTCGCGGTGGTTAATATGTGTTTATCGTATTAACTTTCCAAAGATTTGTGGAATTAGATAACCCTGACGGGAGTCTAATTCATCCTTCACATTGACATAATTTTATCATTAGATCTTCATGGCATAACTTTAAGTGGCTATTGTGTGTCTATCGTTCTAGCTTTCTGAAGAGTTATATGTTTAGATAACCCTGACGGGAGTCTTTACTACTTTCATATATTATAGTTAAAAAATGATCTCACCTTGAGTGGGTGTATGTTGTTATTGTGTTGCTAAGTGGATTCGAAGTCCAAGTGATATCTCTTATTGATTGTTTGTTTTCATTCCTATCTTCTTACTTCGATTGTTAGCTTGTTAATCTTTTAGTTTAATTTAATATTTTCAAATCACTCGTTATTGATCGGTTAAATAGTGACAAAGGTCTAGTATTGGGAGGTGTTGTGTCCACGGATCGATACTCGGTTCTTACCAAGAGCTATATTGCTATGCGATAGGTACACTTGCCTATTGTGTGTAGTTTAGTTTAAGGTGAAAATCGTTTCTTTATTTAAAACCAGATTTGTGTAAAATCTTTATTAAAAATCTATACACTTTAACACACATCAAGTTTTTGGCGCCGTTGCCGGGGACACGGCAATTTCGAGAACGACCCAAATTACTACTTTAGCCATTTGTGTTAATTTTTATTTTATTTTATTTAAGTTGTTCCTTTTTACGTGTTCTTGGTCTTTTGTTGTGTTTTCAGGTAGTATATGTCCTCATCATCTCCTGCTGTCGAGTTGATAGAGCCAACCTCAGAACCTGAGCGATATTTCAATCAAAGGTTGAGAGAAAGAGCTCGACAAGTAGCTTTAGAGTTTGAAAAGGAAGCAAATCACGAGGAAGAAAATACCGGGGAAACTATGGCTGGACAAGGCAATGAAAGGAGGTCCATTTCCGATTATGCAAGACCGTCTCTTGGTGACCTTGCATCAAGCATTGTTAGGCCTACAATCAATGCTAACAACTTCGAGATTCGACCTCATTTCATTCAAATGATTCAAAACAACCTTCAGTTTTATGGTTTAACAGACGAGGATCCGAGTGCTCATATCACTAGCTTCATTGAGATTTGTGATACTTTTAAGGCGAATGGAGTTTCTGATGATGCCATCAAACTTCGGATGTTCCCATTTTCTCTCAAGGACCGAGCTAAGGCTTGGTTATCATCACTACCACCGGGTTCTGTTACCACATGGGAGGATCTTGCTCAGAAATTCCTGTTCAAATATTTTCCACCATCAAAAACTGCTAGATTGAGAAATAATATAACTTCTTTTGTGCAAGATGATGGAGAATCATTATATGATGCTTGGGAAAGATACAAAGATCTAATGAGGAAATGTCCGCATCACGGTTTGGACAGTTGGATGCAAGTTACTACATTTTACAATGGGTTATTTCCACAGGATCGTCAAATGATTGATGCAACAGCAGGTGGTGCATTCACTGACAAAACCCCCGAGGAAGGGTATGCGTTACTTGAACAATTGGCTGCCAACAATCACCAATGGCAAGCAACAAGGGGTAAAACACCAAAGCAAGGAGTTCATCAAGTTGATGATTATACATCTCTAGTAGCACAAGTGGAGGCAATGACTAGAAAGATTAATCAAATGCAAATGAATCAAGTGCAAACATGGTGTGATTTTTGTGGTGGTCCACATTTGAGTGTGAATTGTCAAGCTAGGAATTTGAAAACTTCACGTGAGCAAGTTGACTTCATGGGAAGTCAAAACCGTCCTCAAAACAATCCATATAGTAACACATATAACCCGGGTTGGAAAAATCATCCAAATTTTAGTTGGAAGGCAAGTGGAAGCAACCAACCTCCAGGATTTCAACAAAGACCACCATATCAACAAAATCAACAACCATTCGAAGCTCGACAACAAAATCAGTCTCAACCACAAAATCAAAATCAAAATCAATACCAGCAATACCAAGATCAAGGATCGAGTAGTGGTTCCCAACCTGAGAAAATGTTAAACTTAGAGAAGATGATGACACAATTTCTTTCGACTGCAGAAGCTCGTCATCAAAAATCTGAAGCCCGCCATGATCAAGCAGATGCCCGACATCAACAGTTTGAGAATGAATTAAGAAGTCAAGGATCTGCCATTCGAGGTATTGAAAATCAAATGGGGCAGATTGCAAAGTTATTGGCAGATCGTGAAAAAGGAAAGCTTCCAAGTAACACTGAAACAAATCCAAAGGAGCATTGTAAAGCTGTTACATTAAGGAGTGGCAAGACCACTAAATCTGATGATTTGGCTTCCACATCAAAGCCAATTGTTGAAGAAGAAGTTGAGGTTCAAGACGAGGTGAAAAACACAAAGCAAGACTCAACATGTAAGGCACCAGTCAAAGAACCTTTGAGAGTATACAAACCCACAATTCCATATCCAGGTCGACTGAAAAATGAAAATATGGAAAAGCATTATGGTAAATTTCTTGATCTTTTCAAGCAATTACATATAAACTTACCGTTTGTTGAAGCTTTGTCACAGATGCCTAAGTACGCCAAGTTTCTCAAAGACCTTCTCACAAACAAGCAGAAACTTGAAGAGCTTTCGCATGTGATTTTGAATGAAGAGTGTTCGGCAGTGCTTCAAAACAAGCTGCCCGAGAAAATGAAGGATCCTGGGAGTTTTACCATCCCTTGTTTGATTGGTGGTTTATCAGTGAACAATGCGTTAGCGGATCTAGGTGCTAGCATCAATTTGATGCCATATTCCATGTTTTCAAAGCTAGACCTAGGAGAACCAAAACCAACCCGAATGAGTATCCAATTGGCCGATCGATCGGTGAAATATCCAAGGGGCATAGTTGAGAATATGTTGGTGAAAATTGGTAAATTTGTATTTCCTGTGGATTTTGTTATATTGGACATGGATGAAGATAGAAATGTACCTCTCATTCTTGGTCGTCCATTTTTAGCTACATCTAGAGCCTTGGTGGATGTATGGGAAGGTAAATTGACACTTAGGGTGGATGAGGAGGAGGTAGTCTTCAGGATTAAGGATTCCATGCAACACACACAAAGTCATGATGATACACTTTATTTCATTGATTCTATTGACTATCATGTGGATCACTGTTTGCAGGAAATACTTGAGCATGATGTCCTTGACACACAGTTGCTAAAAGGGGAAGAACTTGATTCAGTTCAAGCTAATCGGATATGTGATGAGCTAGCCCAAATGCTAGCTAATGATCCATCCCTTAGTCCAGAAATTTGTGAAGTGTTTGAAGCAATCGAAAGAGATGAAGAGCCAAAAGCAAAGCCATCAGTTGAAGAACCACCATCCTTGGAGCTAAAGGAATTACCGACTCATCTTGAATATGCATATTTGGATGAGGATTCTAAATTACCTGTCATTATTGCTTCTGACTTGACAGGTGATGAAAAAGTGAAACTTTTGGATGTTTTGAAGACACATAAGAAAGCCATGGCTTGGAAGATCATGGATATCAAAGGAATCAACCCCTCCTTTTGTACCCATAAGATTTTAATGGAGGATGAATACAAGCCGGTTGTGCAACATCAACGTCGTCTTAACCCAAACATGCAAGAGGTAGTTAAAAAGGAGGTAATCAAGCTACTTGATGCAGGCTTGATTTACCCAATCTCTGATTCTGCATGGGTTAGTCCGGTACAAGTGGTACCAAAGAAAGGAGGTATGACGGTGGTGACGAATGAGAAGAATGAATTGATACCAACAAGAACAATCACTGGTTGGAGAGTTTGCATTGACTATCGCAAACTGAATGATGCCACGAGAAAGGATCATTTCCCGTTACCATTTATTGACCAAATGTTAGAGAGATTATCTGGGAATATGTTTTATTGCTTTCTTGATGGGTTTTCTGGTTATTTTCAGATTCCAATTGCACCCGAGGATCAAGAAAAAACCACATTCACATGTCCCTATGGCACATTTGCTTACAGACGGATGCCATTTGGACTGTGTAATGCTCCAGCCACGTTTCAAAGATGTATGGTGGCTATCTTTCATGACATGATTGAGGAATCCATGGAAGTGTTCATGGATGACTTCTCAGTTTTCGGAAGCTCATTTGATCATTGTTTGAGTAATTTGAAGAAGATGCTAACTAGATGTGAAGAATCCAATTTGGTTTTGAATTGGGAGAAATGTCATTTTATGGTAAAAGAGGGCATTGTTCTAGGGCATAAAATTTCAAATGCCGGGTTGGAAGTAGATAGGGCAAAGGTTGACACAATTTCAAAATTACCACCACCTACCTCAGTGAGAGCAATAAGAAGTTTCTTAGGCCATGCGGGTTTTTATAGACGTTTCATCAAAGATTTTTCAAAAATTGCAAGGCCTATGACCCAACTTCTTGAAAAGGATGTTCAATTTGTTTTTAGTGATGAGTGTTTAAAAGCATTCAATTGTTTGAAAGAAAAATTGGTAAATGCTCCGATAATGGTAGCTCCCGATTGGACTCTTCCATTCGAGCTAATGTGTGATGCAAGTGACTATGCAGTTGGTGTAGTTCTATGACAAAGGAAGGACAAACATTTTCACCCCATTTACTACGCAAGCAAGACATTGAATGATGCACAGGAGAACTACACTACCACTGAGAAAGAACTTCTTGCTGTAGTATTTGCTTTTGACAAGTTTCGTTCTTACCTTATTTTGTCCAAAACTGTTGTTTACACTGACCATGCAGCTCTTAGGTATCTCTTTGGCAAACAAGATGCAAAGCCACGTCTTATTCGATGGATCTTGCTTCTGCAAGAATTTGATATAGAGATACGTGATAAGAAAGGAGCGGAAAATGTTGCAGCAGATCACCTTTCACGTCTTGAGAACCCATCCATGGAGGAACTTAGGGAATCCAACATAAATGACAATTTCCCTCATGAGTTTCTTTTGCAGGTTCAAGCAATTGTTGATTATCCTTGGTTTGCTGATTATGCAAATTATTTGGCAGGTGGAGTTCTTGTAAAAGGCATGACTCATCAACAAAGACGAAAATTCTTTGCAGATGTCAAATATTACTTTTGGGAGGATCCATACTTATTTAGGATTTGTGCAGATCAAGTGATAAGAAGATGTGTGCATGGTGCTGAGGCGAGAAACATTCTTCGCCATTGTCATGAGGGTCCCACTGGTGGTCACCACGGAGCCAACTACACTGCAAAGAAAGTATTTAACTCCGGTTTCTATTGGCCCACTATTTTCAAGGACGCACATGCGTTGGTCAAAGCATGCGATGCTTGCCAACGAGCAGGTAACATTTCATATCGTGATGAGATGCCCCAAAATAGCATTCAGGTGTGTGAGGTTTTTGATGTTTGGGGCATCGACTTCATGGGACCGTTCCCATCTTCTAGAGGTCACAAATACATCCTAGTAGCCGTTGACTATGTATCAAAGTGGGTCGAGGCACAAGCTTTACCTACAAATGATGCTAGGGTGGTTGTGAAATTTTTGAGAAAATTATTTGCTCGTTTTGATGCTCCTAAAGTCTTGATTAGTGATCGAGGAACACACTTTTGCAATTCCCAACTTGACAAGGCGTTGTCACGCTATGGAGTCAACCATAGATTTTCAACGCCATACCATCCACAAACTAGTGGACAGGTAGAGGTCACTAATCGAGGGCTTAAACGAATACTTGAGCGAACTGTGGGGCAAAATCGAAAGGAATGGGTGGATAAGCTTGATGACGCTTTATGGGCTTTCCGAACGGCTTACAAAACTCCAATTGGCACCACACCATATAAGTTGGTTTATGGAAAGGCATGCCACCTCCCTGTTGAACTCGAGCACAAAGCGTATTGGGCCTTGAAAGCGGTTAATCTTGATTTAACAAGTGCAGGTGAAAACAGGTTTATGCAGGTTCATGAGCTTGAAGAGTTGAGGAACCAAGCTTATGAAAATTCAAGGATTTACAAGGAGCGGACGAAGAAGTTACATGACAACCACTTGAAGGATAACAAACAATTCCAAGTGGGGGATCGTGTCCTATTGTACAACTCTCGTCTCCGTTTGTTTCCGGGCAAACTGAAGTCAAGATGGACAGGTCCTTATGTTGTGAAAGAAGTGTTTTCGTATGGAACGGTCGAGATCGAGCATTCAGATGGAAGAATCTTCAAAGTCAATGGTCATCGTTTAAAACACTACATTGAAGGGCCGACGAGTGAGGAATTGGAAGTTGTAGAACTTCACCCCAAGAACAAGTGAATATAAGGTCGAGTCAAGCTAAGGACTCGTTAATAAACAAGCGCTTCCGGGAGGCAACCCGAGGTTTTTGGGAAGTCTTCGTTATTTTATTTTATTTTTTTTATTATTAATTTTGTTTTTGTTTTGTAATCGAAAGTGATGTTGGGGTGTTTTTCGTCACGGAATTAGAGGGCTTATGTGTAGGTGTTTGTTCTCATTTTCATCATGAAAATATGTCGAACAAATCGTTGTTCATGGGAAATATGTTTGTAATGCAAAACAAAAGAGGGTAAAAATCACATTTCAGAATCAGCCATGAACATAACCATGTTGCTTCTGAACACGGTTATGTCAGTGAGTTTAGAGCTGCTGATATATAGGGTTCAACACGGTTATGTTCTAACCGAACATGGTTATGTTCGGAGCTCAGTAAAAGAAAGAAATTAAAATCCCTTTTTAATAAGACACCTAACCCTAATTTCATTCCAAAAAAAAACGTTTTTCCCTTGGTTCCCATTTTCCGATCGAGAACACCTGCACCCTGAGCCCTCTTCATCGCATCTTCCACACGAGAGAGCCCCCTCGTCGCAACCATACTAGCCGACGACATCACCTGTTGTGGCTCGTATCTCTCAATTTTTCTTCTAATTTCTTGCAAGTTCTACATAGGAGGTATGTTTCCATCAATTTTTTTTCTGGGTTTTGTTCTTGAATAGTTCTAAATCTCTGCTCTTCTTCAAATTTTTGGGCGAAAACTCGTTGGAGGGTTCGATTAGGGGTTGTTCTTGAATGTTGATGCACATGTTGGTTAGGTTAACACTCTAAATGCTTTTAAAATCAACTTTTGGATAATAATAGTTGCTAACCACGTGTTTTTGTGCTGCTCATTATGGTTTTCAGCTTAAAACCGACTGATTTCGGTTGTTTTTGGTCAATTTGTTCTGAAATTTTGTTACATCTCTCATTGATAAATGTTGATCTAGTATAAATTTTAGTCTGTTGTTTTCTGCTTGCAAGTCATCTATATTGTGGATAGATGCAGTATGTTTAGTCTTTGGATGCTTAATGTGGATGAATATCTGTTGATTATCTGTTTTCTCTTTGATGTCCTCATTTTAACATTTCAATGTCTAGTTTTTTGGGTTATTTTGAATGAGTTGTGCTATTTTGTGTAGTATTTGTACAAACTCATAGTTGTGATTTACTTTATGCTTTGACTTGTTATGTTTTTACGTAAGTTACTACTTTAACTTGCATGCTTTATTTTTGTTTATCACACTCATTCTTTTGCTCTTGGAATGTGATAGATCTTCTTGGTTGGCTTGATATTGTTCAGAGGCTTTTGGGAGAATGTCTGTCTATTTCCAGAAATTCACCAGGGGAGTATTTTTTTTACTTTTACTATCTTACATTATAAATTTTTGCTTTGAATTTGCATTTTTGGTACATTGAGGGCAATGTACAATTCAAGTGTGGGGATGCTCATTGAGTTTATTTTTTGTTAAACTTTTGTTTGAACCATTCAAAATATCTCTTTGCACAAAATTCCCATTTTTGGCAAATCAAACAGTTCAGAATGACATTCAAGTAGATTTGTTCTAGATCCTTATTCATGATTGTATTATTAGCAAGCCAAGATTAGAAGAAACCTTTGAGTGTTTTGATAAAATGTTCTGGAATATCTCAAAAGCATGATAGGTTGAAAGTTTGATGTTTATGCATGCGTTTACACCTTTTCCTTTATCCATCCGTTTCCGTGAGCAATTTTTGTGCCTTTATTGCATGTGTACAAGTTACACACAATTATTTTCATTTTTTTTGTTAGCTCTTTTGTGTGCCAGATGTTGCATCTATATTAGAACTTGCTTTGGATATGCATTTCAAAATCATGAACTGAGTGTTTGCTATAAAATGATAGAGGCATTAGGATAAACCCTTTGATGTAGCCATTTTCTTTCTATGTTTGTCTCCTTTGCCCTTATTTTACCACTAGTAGCCATGTTGAGCCCTTTTTCCTAATTCTTATGTTGTCACCCTACAATTTTAGCCTACTTTGCCAAATTAGCCTTTTATTTTTTCAAGCCCGAGTGTCAAATATCTGGATTGTTTTAGTTGTCTAATGTTTGTTATATAGGCATATTGTTGTAGGATGTATGTATTGCTAGTGTTTTGATGCTGATAGTAGTGTTATTTATTAAAAAAAAAGAAAAGAAAAAGAAAAGAAAAAAAAAGAAAGATAGAAAATGATATAAAAAAAAAAATTCGAGTGAGTGTTTGACCTTAAAAAAAAAAAAAAATTCTACTGGTGACTCATTATAACGTACCGAGTCAATGTTATTTTAAGTCTACGTGTTTATTTTTCTTTTGGTTATGTATGTGATATCAATTAGCATCTAAGTAATCCAGATGTTTGACCATTTAGTCAGTTTAAATCCCAAATTCCATACCCTTAGCCCAAGCCCCGTTACAACCCTTCAAAGTCCTCTTGATTATTGCATTTTCTCATGTTATTTGGTGGAGATTTGATTCCTTTCCAAGCCTATGATTATATTTGCTTCATTACTTGGTATTGAGTGATTCACTTATACTCTAATACATAAAAATAACCGAGGGTGAGTGAACTTTTGTGAGAGGTTAAAGCTCATGCATAAAAGGAATTACATAGACTTGTCATGTTTTAGAAGATATTGCCAGTTTTTGATAAGACAATGAAAGACTAGTTCAACTCTTGTGGTTTCTTGTTTTGACTGGATATTGCTTGATAATCTTTTATGAGTTTGGATCTCTTATTAATCCTTGAATTCTTTCTCATGTTTTTCATGCCAATGGGATTAATTTTTGGTTTATTGCATGAGATTTTTGCTTGAGGGCAAGCAAAGTTTAAGTGTGGGGATGTTTGATATGTAGATAATTATGCATGTAAATAACTTACATCCTCCTTGGTTTGAATCAATTTTTGTTGCAAATTCATCTATCTAGACACTTATCGAGTGTTATTTTTGAATGTAGTAGCTCCCGATAGTTGCTTGGTGATTTTTATGAAAATACTCAAGAATTGAAGAATATTTGAGAAGAACAGCTCTGACATGACCGTGTTCGATATGAACACAACCGTGTCCTGATGGATTTATATCTGAACTATGAACACGACTGTGTTGCTTTCGAACATAACCATGTTCGGCCCAGTTACGATTTTTATAAGCCAATTAGCCCCAAATTTTGGGGATCGAGCTTTTTACCCAAAACCCTAATTCTCTCAAGTCCTTTAGGCGATTTTGGGGAGAACATTGAAGATTGAAGGCCAAGATTGAAGATCAAGCATTCTAAAGAGATTTCTAACATCACACAACCCACCTCTACTTGTTTTCTTGGTTTGATTCTTAGTTCTACTATGGTTTCTTCCATTTTTACAAGCTTGGTTGTGGTTTTTGTAAGCCTTATGGGCTAAACTCGTTTGTCACTTGGATTAGATGAAACTTAGCATGCTTTAACAACTTGTACACAAATTTAGGTGTTGATTATGTTAATGTTATGACAAAGCATGATTATTCTTCAATGATTGTGTATGCTTGTGTAGTTTGATGATATATTTGACCTTGTGAATGTTGGAATCATATTATGTTGGAAAACCATATGTATTTTAGCATTTATTCATGGATTGCATATGCCTTTGTGTGATTTATGGCATTTGACTAGGAATGGTGAATGAGGGTTGAATATTTAGGAGAATTAAGCAAGTATGCATCCTTATGCTAGTGTTTGGAAAAACAATAGTATATGTTGTGAATTTCTCATGTCATAGTTTATATGTTTCTAAGACTTAAGAGCTCAAGTCTTTGGATTATATGATCGTGATATGACATTCATAAGTTGAAGAATTATTTTGTTTTGTCTACTTTACGCATCTCGCGGTGGTTAATATGTGTTTATCGTATTAACTTTCCAAAGATTTGTGGAATTAGATAACCCTGACGGGAGTCTAATTCATCCTTCACATTGACATAATTTTATCATTAGATCTTCATGGCATAACTTTAAGTGGCTATTGTGTGTCTATCGTTCTAGCTTTCTGAAGAGTTATATGTTTAGATAACCCTGACGGGAGTCTTTACTACTTTCATATATTATAGTTAAAAAATGATCTCACCTTGAGTGGGTGTATGTTGTTATTGTGTTGCTAAGTGGATTCGAAGTCCAAGTGATATCTCTTATTGATTGTTTGTTTTCATTCCTATCTTCTTACTTCGATTGTTAACTTGTTAATCTTTTAGTTTAATTTAATATTTTCAAATCACTCGTTATTGATCGGTTAAATAGTGACAAAGGTCTAGTATTGGGAGGTGTTGTGTCCACGGATCGATACTCGGTTCTTACCAAGAGCTATATTGCTATGCGATAGGTACACTTGTCTATTGTGTGTAGTTTAGTTTAAGGTGAAAATCGTTTCTTTATTTAAAACCAGATTTGTGTAAAATCTTTATTAAAAATCTATACACTTTAACACACATCAAGTTTTTGGCGCCGTTGCCGGGGACACGGCAATTTCGAGAACGACCCAAATTACTACTTTAGCCATTTGTGTTAATTTTTATTTTATTTTATTTAAGTTGTTCCTTTTTACGTGTTCTTGGTCTTTTGTTGTGTTTTCAGGTAGTATATGTCCTCATCATCTCCTGCTGTCGAGTTGATAGAGCCAACCTCAGAACCTGAGCGATATTTCAATCAAAGGTTGAGAGAAAGAGCTCGACAAGTAGCTTTAGAGTTTGAAAAGGAAGCAAATCACGAGGAAGAAAATACCGGGGAAACTATGGCTGGACAAGGCAATGAAAGGAGGTCCATTTCCGATTATGCAAGACAGTCTCTTGGTGACCTTGCATCAAGCATTGTTAGGCCTACAATCAATGCTAACAACTTCGAGATTCGACCTCATTTCATTCAAATGATTCAAAACAACCTTCAGTTTTATGGTTTAACAGACGAGGATCCGAGTGCTCATATCACTAGCTTCATTGAGATTTGTGATACTTTTAAGGCGAATGGAGTTTCTGATGATGCCATCAAACTTCGGATGTTCCCATTTTCTCTCAAGGACCGAGCTAAGGCTTGGTTATCATCACTACCACCGGGTTCTGTTACCACATGGGAGGATCTTGCTCAGAAATTCCTGTTCAAATATTTTCCACCATCAAAAACTGCTAGATTGAGAAATAATATAACTTCTTTTGTGCAAGATGATGGAGAATCATTATATGATGCTTGGGAAAGATACAAAGATCTAATGAGGAAATGTCCGCATCACGGTTTGGACAGTTGGATGCAAGTTACTACATTTTACAATGGGTTATTTCCACAGGATCGTCAAATGATTGATGCAACAGCAGGTGGTGCATTCACTGACAAAACCCCCGAGGAAGGGTATGCGTTACTTGAACAATTGGCTGCCAACAATCACCAATGGCAAGCAACAAGGGGTAAAACACCAAAGCAAGGAGTTCATCAAGTTGATGATTATACATCTCTAGTAGCACAAGTGGAGGCAATGACTAGAAAGATTAATCAAATGCAAATGAATCAAGTGCAAACATGGTGTGATTTTTGTGGTGGTCCACATTTGAGTGTGAATTGTCAAGCTGGGAATTTGAAAACTTCACGTGAGCAAGTTGACTTCATGGGAAGTCAAAACCGTCCTCAAAACAATCCATATAGTAACACATATAACCCGGGTTGGAAAAATCATCCAAATTTTAGTTGGAAGGCAAGTGGAAGCAACCAACCTCCAGGATTTCAACAAAGACCACCATATCAACAAAATCAACAACCATTCGAAGCTCGACAACAAAATCAGTCTCAACCACAAAATCAAAATCAAAATCAATACCAGCAATACCAAGATCAAGGATCGAGTAGTGGTTCCCAACCTGAGAAAATGTCAAACTTAGAGAAGATGATGACACAATTTCTTTCGACTGCAGAAGCTCGTCATCAAAAATCTGAAGCCCGCCATGATCAAGCAGATGCCCGACATCAACAGTTTGAGAATGAATTAAGAAGTCAAGGATCTGCCATTCGAGGTATTGAAAATCAAATGGGGCAGATTGCAAAGTTATTGGCAGATCGTGAAAAAGGAAAGCTTCCAAGTAACACTGAAACAAATCCAAAGGAGCATTGTAAAGCTGTTACATTAAGGAGTGGCAAGACCACTAAATCTGATGATTTGGCTTCCACATCAAAGCCAATTGTTGAAGAAGAAGTTGAGGTTCAAGACGAGGTGAAAAACACAAAGCAAGACTCAACAGGTAAGGCACCAGTCAAAGAACCTTTGAGAGTATACAAACCCACAATTCCATATCCAGGTCGACTGAAAAATGAAAATATGGAAAAGCATTATGGTAAATTTCTTGATCTTTCCAAGCAATTACATATAAACTTACCGTTTGTTGAAGCTTTGTCACAGATGCCTAAGTACGCCAAGTTTCTCAAAGACCTTCTCACAAACAAGCAGAAACTTGAAGAGCTTTCGCATGTGATTTTGAATGAAGAGTGTTCGGCAGTGCTTCAAAACAAGCTGCCCGAGAAAATGAAGGATCCTGGGAGTTTTACCATCCCTTGTTTGATTGGTGGTTTATCAGTGAACAATGCGTTAGCGGATCTAGGTGCTAGCATCAATTTGATGCCATATTCCATGTTTTCAAAGCTAGACCTAGGAGAACCAAAACCAACCCGAATGAGTATCCAATTGGCCGATCGATCGGTGAAATATCCAAGGGGCATAGTTGAGAATATGTTGGTGAAAATTGGTAAATTTGTATTTCCTGTGGATTTTGTTATATTGGACATGGATGAAGATAGAAATGTACCTCTCATTCTTGGTCGTCCATTTTTAGCTACATCTAGAGCTTTGGTGGATGTATGGGAAGGTAAATTGACACTTAGGGTGGATGAGGAGGAGGTAGTCTTCAGGATTAAGGATTCCATGCAACACACACAAAGTCATGATGATACACTTTATTTCATTGATTCTATTGACTATCATGTGGATCACTGTTTGCAGGAAATACTTGAGCATGATGTCCTTGACACACAGTTGCTAAAAGGGGAAGAACTTGATTGAGTTCAAGCTAATCGGATATGTGATGAGCTAGCCCAAATGCTAGCTAATGATCCATCCCTTAGTCCAGAAATTTGTGAAGTGTTTGAAGCAATCGAAAGAGATGAAGAGCCAAAAGCAAAGCCATCAGTTGAAGAACCACCATCCTTGGAGCTAAAGGAATTACCGACTCATCTTGAATATGCATATTTGGATGAGGATTCTAAATTACCTGTCATTATTGCTTCTGACTTGACAGGTGATGAAAAAGTGAAACTTTTGGATGTTTTGAAGACACATAAGAAAGCCATGGCTTGGAAGATCATGGATATCAAAGGAATCAACCCCTCCTTTTGTACCCATAAGATTTTAATGGAGGATGAATACAAGCCGGTTGTGCAACATCAACGTCGTCTTAACCCAAACATGCAAGAGGTAGTTAAAAAGGAGGTAATCAAGCTACTTGATGCAGGCTTGATTTACCCAATCTCTGATTCTGCATGGGTTAGTCCGGTACAAGTGGTACCAAAGAAAGGAGGTATGACGGTGGTGACGAATGAGAAGAATGAATTGATACCAACAAGAACAATCACTGGTTGGAGAGTTTGCATTGACTATCGCAAACTGAATGATGCCACGAGAAAGGATCATTTCCCGTTACCATTTATTGACCAAATGTTAGAGAGATTATCTGGGAATATGTTTTATTGCTTTCTTGATGGGTTTTCTGGTTATTTTCAGATTCCAATTGCACCCGAGGATCAAGAAAAAACCACATTCACATGTCCCTATGGCACATTTGCTTACAGACGGATGCCATTTGGACTGTGTAATGCTCCAGCCACGTTTCAAAGATGTATGGTGGCTATCTTTCATGACATGATTGAGGAATCCATGGAAGTGTTCATGGATGACTTCTCAGTTTTCGGAAGCTCATTTGATCATTGTTTGAGTAATTTGAAGAAGATGCTAACTAGATGTGAAGAATCCAATTTGGTTTTGAATTGGGAGAAATGTCATTTTATGGTAAAAGAGGGCATTGTTCTAGGGCATAAAATTTCAAATGCCGGGTTGGAAGTAGATAGGGCAAAGGTTGACACAATTTCAAAATTACCACCACCTACCTCAGTGAGAGCAATAAGAAGTTTCTTAGGCCATGCGGGTTTTTATAGACGTTTCATCAAAGATTTTTCAAAAATTGCAAGGCCTATGACCCAACTTCTTGAAAAGGATGTTCAATTTGTTTTTAGTGATGAGTGTTTAAAAGCATTCAATTGTTTGAAAGAAAAATTGGTAAATGCTCCGATAATGGTAGCTCCCGATTGGACTCTTCCATTTGAGCTAATGTGTGATGCAAGTGACTATGCAGTTGGTGTAGTTCTAGGACAAAGGAAGGACAAACATTTTCACCCCATTTACTACGCAAGCAAGACATTGAATGATGCACAGGAGAACTACACTACCACTGAGAAAGAACTTCTTGCTGTAGTATTTGCTTTTGACAAGTTTCGTTCTTACCTTATTTTGTCCAAAACTGTTGTTTACACTGACCATGCAGCTCTTAGGTATCTCTTTGGCAAACAAGATGCAAAGCCACGTCTTATTCGATGGATCTTGCTTCTGCAAGAATTTGATATAGAGATACGTGATAAGAAAGGAGCGGAAAATGTTGCAGCAGATCACCTTTCACGTCTTGAGAACCCATCCATGGAGGAACTTAGGGAATCCAACATAAATGACAATTTCCCTCATGAGTTTCTTTTGCAGGTTCAAGCAATTGTTGATTATCCTTGGTTTGCTGATTATGCAAATTATTTGGCAGGTGGAGTTCTTGTAAAAGGCATGACTCATCAACAAAGACGAAAATTCTTTGCAGATGTCAAATATTACTTTTGGGAGGATCCATACTTATTTAGGATTTGTGCAGATCAAGTGATAAGAAGATGTGTGCATGGTGCTGAGGCGAGAAACATTCTTCGCCATTGTCATGAGGGTCCCACTGGTGGTCACCACGGAGCCAACTACACTGCAAAGAAAGTATTTAACTCCGGTTTCTATTGGCCCACTATTTTCAAGGACGCACATGCGTTGGTCAAAGCATGCGATGCTTGCCAACGAGCAGGTAACATTTCATATCGTGATGAGATGCCCCAAAATAGCATTCAGGTGTGTGAGGTTTTTGATGTTTGGGGCATCGACTTCATGGGACCGTTCCCATCTTCTAGAGGTCACAAATACATCCTAGTAGCCGTTGACTATGTATCAAAGTGGGTCGAGGCACAAGCTTTACCTACAAATGATGCTAGGGTGGTTGTGAAATTTTTGAGAAAATTATTTGCTCGTTTTGGTGCTCCTAAAGTCTTGATTAGTGATCGAGGAACACACTTTTGCAATTCCCAACTTGACAAGGCGTTGTCACGCTATGGAGTCAACCATAGATTTTCAACGCCATACCATCCACAAACTAGTGGACAGGTAGAGGTCACTAATCGAGAGCTTAAACGAATACTTGAGCGAACTGTGGGGCAAAATCGAAAGGAATGGGTCGATAAGCTTGATGACGCTTTATGGGGCTTTCCGAACGGCTTACAAAACTCCAATTGGCACCACACCATATAAGTTGGTTTATGGAAAGGCATGCCACCTCCCTGTTGAACTCGAGCACAAAGCGTATTGGGCCTTGAAAGCGGTTAATCTTGATTTAACAAGTGCAGGTGAAAACAGGTTTATGCAGGTTCATGAGCTTGAAGAGTTGAGGAACCAAGCTTATGAAAATTCAAGGATTTACAAGGAGCGGACGAAGAAGTTACATGACAACCACTTGAAGGATAACAAACAATTCCAAGTGGGGGATCGTGTCCTATTGTACAACTCTCGTCTCCGTTTGTTTCCGGGCAAACTGAAGTCAAGATGGACAGGTCCTTATGTTGTGAAAGAAGTGTTTTCGTATGGAACGGTCGAGATCGAGCATTCAGATGGAAGAATCTTCAAAGTCAATGGTCATCGTTTAAAACACTACATTGAAGGGCCGACGAGTGAGGAATTGGAAGTTGTAGAACTTCACCCCAAGAACAAGTGAATATAAGGTCGAGTCAAGCTAAGGACTCGTTAATAAACAAGCGCTTCCGGGAGGCAACCCGAGGTTTTTGGGAAGTCTTCGTTATTTTATTTTATTTTTTTTTATTATTAATTTTGTTTTTGTTTTGTAATCGAAAGTGATGTTGGGGTGTTTTTCGTCACGGAATTAGAGGGCTTATGTGTAGGTGTTTGTTCTCATTTTCATCATGAAAATATGTCGAACAAATCGTTGTTCATGGGAAATATGTTTGTAATGCAAAACAAAAGAGGGGGTAAAAATCACATTTCAGAATCAGCCATGAACATAACCATGTTGCTTCTGAACACGGTTATGTCAGTGAGTTTAGAGCTGCTGATATATAGGGTTCAACACTGTTATGTTCTAACCGAACATGGTTATGTTCGGAGCTCAGTAAAAGAAAGAAATTAAAATCCCTTTTCAATAAGACACCTAACCCTAATTTCATTCCAAAAAAAACGTTTTTCCCTTGGTTCCCATTTTCCGATCGAGAACACCTGCACCCTGAGCCCTCTTCATCGCATCTTCCACACGAGAGAGCCCCCTCGTCGCAACCATACTAGCCGACGACATCACCTGTTGTGGCTCGTATCTCTCAATTTTTCTTCTAATTTCTTGCAAGTTCTTCATAGGAGGTATGTTTCCATCAATTTTTTTTTCTGGGTTTTGTTCTTGAATAGTTCTAAATCTCTGCTCTTCTTCAAATTTTTGGGCGAAAACTCGTTGGAGGGTTCGATTAGGGCTTGTTCTTGAATGTTGATGCACATGTTGGTTAGGTTAACACTCTAAATGCTTTTAAAATCAACTTTTGGATAATAATAGTTGCTAACCACGTGTTTTTGTGCTGCTCATTATGGTTTTCAGCTTAAAACCGACTGATTTCGGTTGTTTTTGGTCAATTTGTTCTGAAATTTTGTTACATCTCTCATTGATAAATGTTGATCTAGTATAAATTTTAGTCTGTTGTTTTCTGCTTGCAAGTCATCTATATTGTGGATAGATGCAGTATTTTTAGTCTTTGGATGCTTAATGTGGATGAATATCTGTTGATTATCTGTTTTCTCTTTGATGTCCTCATTTTAACATTTCAATGTCTAGTTTTTTGGGTTATTTTGAATGAGTTGTGCTATTTTGTGTAGTATTTGTACAAACTCATAGTTGTGATTTACTTTATGCTTTGACTTGTTATGTTTTTACGTAAGTTACTACTTTAACTTGCATGCTTTATTTTTGTTTATCACACTCATTCTTTTGCTCTTGGAATGTGATAGATCTTCTTGGTTGGCTTGATATTGTTCAGAGGCTTTTGGGAGAATGTCTGTCTATTTCCAGAAATTCACCAGGGGAGTATTTTTTTTACTTTTACTATCTTACATTATAAATTTTTGCTTTGAATTTGCATTTTTGGTACATTGAGGGCAATGTACAATTCAAGTGTGGGGATGCTCATTGAGTTTATTTTTTGTTAAACTTTTGTTTGAACCATTCAAAATATCTCTTTGCACAAAATTCCCATTTTTGGCAAATCAAACAGTTCAGAATGACATTCAAGTAGATTTGTTCTAGATCCTTATTCATGATTGTATTATTAGCAAGCCAAGATTAGAAGAAACCTTTGAGTGTTTTGATAAAATGTTCTGGAATATCTCAAAAGCATGATAGGTTGAAAGTTTGATGTTTATGCATGCGTTTACACCTTTTCCTTTATCCATCCGTTTCCGTGAGCAATTTTTGTGCCTTTATTGCATGTGTACAAGTTACACACAATTATTTTCATTTTTTTTTGTTAGCTCTTTTGTGTGCCAGATGTTGCATCTATATTAGAACTTGCTTTGGATATGCATTTCAAAATCATGAACTGAGTGTTTGCTATAAAATGATAGAGGCATTAGGATAAACCCTTTGATGTAGCCATTTTCTTTCTATGTTTATCTCCTTTGCCCTTATTTTACCACTAGTAGCCATGTTGAGCCCTTTTTCCTAATTCTTATGTTGTCACCCTACAATTTTAGCCTACTTTGCCAAATTAGCCTTTTATTTTTTCAAGCCCGAGTGTCAAATATCTGGATTGTTTTAGTTGTCTAATGTTTGTTATATAGGCATATTGTTGTAGGATGTATGTATTGCTAGTGTTTTGATGCTGATAGTAGTGTTATTTATTAAAAAAAAAAAGAAAAAAAAAAAGAAAAGAAAAAAAAAAGAAAGATAGAAAATGATATAAAAAAAAAAATTCAAGTGAGTGTTTGATCTTAAAAAAAAAAAAAAAAAAAATTCTACTGGTGACTCATTATAACGTACCGAGTCAATGTTATTTTAAGTCTACGTGTTTATTTTTCTTTTGGTTATGTATGTGATATCAATTAGCATCTAAGTAATCCAGATGTTTGACCATTTAGTCAGTTTAAATCCCAAATTCCATACCCTTAGCCCAAGCCCCGTTACAACCCTTCAAAGTCCTCTTGATTATTGCATTTTCTCATGTTATTTGGTGGAGATTTGATTCCTTTCCAAGCCTATGATTATATTTGCTTCATTACTTGGTATTGAGTGATTCACTTATACTCTAATACATAAAAATAACCGAGGGTGAGTGAACTTTTGTGAGAGGTTAAAGCTCATGCATAAAAGGAATTACATAGACTTGTCATGTTTTAGAAGATATTGCCAGTTTTTGATAAGACAATGAAAGACTAGTTCAACTCTTGTGGTTTCTTGTTTTGACTGGATATTGCTTGATAATCTTTTATGAGTTTGGATCTCTTATTAATCCTTGAATTCTTTCTCATGTTTTTCATGCCAATGGGATTAATTTTTGGTTTATTGCATGAGATTTTTGCTTGAGGGCAAGCAAAGTTTAAGTGTGGGGATGTTTGATATGTAGATAATTATGCATGTAAATAACTTACATCCTCCTTGGTTTGAATCAATTTTTGTTGCAAATTCATCTATCTAGACACTTATCGAGTGTTATTTTTGAATGTAGTAGCTCCCGATAGTTGCTTGGTGATTTTTATGAAAATACTCAAGAATTGAAGAATATTTGAGAAGAACAGCTCTGACATGACCGTGTTCGATATGAACACAACCGTGTCCTGATGGATTTATATCTGAACTATGAACACGACTGTGTTGCTTTCGAACATAACCATGTTCGGCCCAGTTACGATTTTTATAAGCCAATTAGCCCCAAATTTTGGGGATCGAGATTTTTACCCAAAACCCTAATTCTCTCAAGTCCTTTAGGCGATTTTGGGGAGAACATTGAAGATTGAAGGCCAAGATTGAAGATCAAGCATTCTAAAGAGATTTCTAACATCACACAACCCACCTCTACTTGTTTTCTTGGTTTGATTCTTAGTTCTACTATGGTTTCTTCCATTTTTACAAGCTTGGTTGTGGTTTTTGTAAGCCTTATGGGCTAAACTCGTTTGTCACTTGGATTAGATGAAACTTAGCATGCTTTAACAACTTGTACACAAATTTAGGTGTTGATTATGTTAATGTTATGACAAAGCATGATTATTCTTCAATGATTGTGTATGCTTGTGTAGTTTGATGATATATTTGACCTTGTGAATGTTGGAATCATATTATGTTGGAAAACCATATGTATTTTAGCATTTATTCATGGATTGCATATGCCTTTGTGTGATTTATGGCATTTGACTAGGAATGGTGAATGAGGGTTGAATATTTAGGAGAATTAAGCAAGTATGCATCCTTATGCTAGTGTTTGGAAAAACAATAGTATATGTTGTGAATTTCTCATGTCATAGTTTATATGTTTCTAAGACTTAAGAGCTCAAGTCTTTGGATTATATGATCGTGATATGACATTCATAAGTTGAAGAATTATTTTGTTTTGTCTACTTTACGCATCTCGCGGTGGTTAATATGTGTTTATCGTATTAACTTTCCAAAGATTTGTGGAATTAGATAACCCTGACGGGAGTCTAATTCATCCTTCACATTGACATAATTTTATCATTAGATCTTCATGGCATAACTTTAAGTGGCTATTGTGTGTCTATCGTTCTAGCTTTCTGAAGAGTTATATGTTTAGATAACCCTGACGGGAGTCTTTACTACTTTCATATATTATAGTTAAAAAATGATCTCACCTTGAGTGGGTGTATGTTGTTATTGTGTTGCTAAGTGGATTCGAAGTCCAAGTGATATCTCTTATTGATTGTTTGTTTTCATTCCTATCTTCTTACTTCGATTGTTAACTTGTTAATCTTTTAGTTTAATTTAATATTTTCAAATCACTCGTTATTGATCGGTTAAATAGTGACAAAGGTCTAGTATTGGGAGGTGTTGTGTCCACGGATCGATACTCGGTTCTTACCAAGAGCTATATTGCTATGCGATAGGTACACTTGCCTATTGTGTGTAGTTTAGTTTAAGGTGAAAATCGTTTCTTTATTTAAAACCAGATTTGTGTAAAATCTTTATTAAAAATCTATACACTTTAACACACATCAGAAGGCTTGCCCCTAGTCATCCGGGAAAGTGTGCTGGGAAGTAATCCTACTACGTTAGAGACGGCCATTCATCTGAGTGCTACTCTTACCGAGGAGTAGTCAAAGCTGGGTTACTTACCCGGAAAGGTTACAAGCGGCCACAAACCGATGAAGGCAAGAAGCCTAAGACACAAACCCATGACTGTAGCTGTACCTATCCAAGCCACTCCTATTACTGTTGTTCCACAACCTACTACGGCCAGAAAGTTGTATACTGGTCTGTCTCCACTGTGCACTAAGTGCCAGTATCATCATCTTCCTACACTTCCATGCAAGAAATGTCTCAAGTGTGGAAGATTTGGACATTTGGCAATAACTTGTCGTTCCACTCATCTTGCTGCTACTACTACAATAGCCACTGTTCCTGCTGCTAATTAACTTTACCAGCATAGGTCATATTGACCGGGTACGTCAACACGGAGTTTGTCTTTTGAGTAAACTCATTAGTACAACTTGTGTTGAATGCGTTTGCTGACTGCTTTTCTGACTCCAAACGTAGTTTAGGACTTGATTATATGTTGGCTTTTCTATTAGACATTCATTAGATTGTTTGCACACGTTATTCTTACTTGATGCTAGTTTGGGTTGCAACTATCCATGTTATTTTCATTCACTATTTTATACATATGTTTTACAATGCAGATTTATATTGAAAAATGTTAAACCTATTGCTCTTACCAACTACTTTTGTAGTTGACAGTTACTTTTAACGTGTTTCAGATAATCAGGTTTAGAGCTTCGCAAGGACAACTAAGGAGACAATAGTTAAGATAGAACACGATGAAGTAACAAGCTAGGATGGATTAGAAACTCACTTAAATCCTGATTGTTTAATTATCTTGTCTGTGTCTTATTTTGTAAACATTATTTTTGGGTCTATAGTTGTCATTCTTTTGGTAGATAGATAGAATCTCTGTAACTAAAAAATTGTCTAAACTTTATGAAACTTAGTAATGCATTGTGGTTGTTCTTATTCAATACTTGTGCATGATTCAACCATCGATCGTCACCGCACCGTGGATTCCACATGCGGCGCAGGGGATTTGACAATAGCAGATCCAACCGTTGTATATATATATTTAAGATCTATTTTAGTATGTCCAGAAATCAATTTTAAATAAAAGAAAGTAAAACCGTTTACAAAAAGATTCCTCTCGACTGTTGTGAGCCTCCCTAAACGTGACTTAGTTGCTAAGCGGTTGTGATTGATCACAGGCAAGAATGTGGATGGTTGATCGTCCTCTCTTGTTACATCTATCGCCCGCCTGCTGGTCAGGCAAATCTAAGCTCCCTTCTTTCAATATATATAACAAACAAACAAACTTACCCAGTATGTTCTCATTTTTCAGTAGGGTCTGTGGGATGAAAGATGAACACAAACCTTACCCACATCCTAATTGGGATAGAAAGACTGCTTTGAAAGAGTCCCGAGCTCAAAGTTATCGTTTGAAGTTGATTATCCAAACACTTTTAACGTTATTTTCACAAAACAAGTAAAATAAGGTTAAAGTTAGTACAATTTTACTTTACGTCTTGAGGGCCGACATATATTATATGTGTATAGCGCAAATGGAGCGCAACTTAACACGATATATGAATTCAAATATATAATATTTATTATTTAATATTACTATCTAACACGAGATATGAATTCAATGCGAAAATACATCTAATAATGTTTCCCAAAAAAATTATATTGTATAAAAGTTTCATATTTTGTAATAATTTAGTTTTTCTAAAAGTAATTTTTTTATTTTAAAATCTCTTTTATTTTGTCAAGAAATATTTTCTTTAAACAGAAAAAAAAAGTATAAATGATATATTCAATATTAATAACAAATACGATAGATTAATTTAATTCGGAAAACAAGTGAAAATTATTGTGTGCGTACTCTGAAATAGTGATAACTAAATTCATGTTTGATTAGTAGTACAATGATTTTTTCTTCAGCATTACCATTTATTTTATATTAATATAAAAAATATATATATTAGCTAACTTATAAATAATATTCATATATCTACAAAAGTTTGAATATATATTATCCCACTAATTAATATTTTCCGAGTCATTTGCAAAAGATGAGGTCTTAGTTCAAATATTGGTAAGAGAAACATAATTTAAAAGGTCAGTTTAAATACCGTAAGAGAAACATAATTTAAAATAGTTTACAAGTTACATAGAGGCATCCTTAAAACAAGGTACCTGAATATAGTTAATGTCAAAGTGTATCAAATATTTTCTGAAGTTAGAACAATTAATAAAAAAAATAATGAAAGTTTGAAGACTTTTGATAAACAGGTAAATGTCAGTTAGCTTTAATGAAATATTAAAAAATAGAATAAGAAAAAACAAACAACTTTGTCTAAGCATCCGATAGTTAGAATATATAAGGTGGCACCACTTTGAAAGACTATATAAGGACAAAGAACACCATACTCGAGGGAGTTGGATTGATTTATAGTTTTAACCAGAAAATAAAAAATCAAAGTGAAAAACGATGGTTAACATAAAAAATATAAAAACGTGGTAAATATAAAAGGTAAAAGGCTGCATATATTCGAGTAAAAGGGTCATATTCCATTACTTAGCGATTCGTGTACTCTTTTCTTGAAAGTGGTCCATGACTTTTAATTCGTGGTCTTCAGGAAAAGTTTTGTGATTGTGATTTGATTATGACTGGTAGGGTGACAACTTAATTGGTTACAAAGGCTTTTAAGAAATGAAATGAAATCAAATAGTTAGCTTTTACAAAAACTCTACCCCGTTGATATAGCATGGTAACTGATAAAGACAAACGTGTCTACGTTTTACAAATACAAAACAAAAAAGAAAACATTATTTATCCTTCAGAATATAATTTAAAACAAATTTAAGTATTAAATGACTTCAACTACATAATTGCTTTTTTAGTTAATTTAGTTTATCTTTTAATATAACTCAACATGCATACTCATGATTCAATCTATTCCTTCTGTATATGTAGAAAACAGAGAAAACAATCAGGAAAATGTTAGGTAAAAAATTACATACCAAGGAACAAACAACAGTAATAACAAAACGTACAAACAAAACCAATTTTTGTTTTAACTATAACCTGATTCGTATAAAATTTCATATAAATCATATAATACATGTTATTGAACTTAGGTGAACACAACATATCATATCAATAAAAATAGTCAAATAAATATATGGGTGTTCCGTATTTGAAATTGAAAGTATCATATCATCTTATAGGTAAGGTAATTAAATACAAACCTTAAGGTTGTAGTATAATTAGCTATCATGTAAACTCTTATTATCTAAAGAAACATGAAATAATAAGTACAAATCCTATTGAATTGCAAGAATCAATATTTAGAAAAATTAGCTAATGACCAAAACGGGGTCAACACAAAATAAGTTTTTCATACGTAAAAAGTGTTAGAATCAACGAAGTAGGATGAAGAGATAAAATTAAAAATATAAATTATTCGAAAGATAAACAAATCATATCTACGAAAACATAGTAAAGATGCTATAAGTAAGGCAAACTAACTCGTATCTTAGTCAGAAGCCAAACGTAGCAAAACAATATCATCCCCAAGTCGTATTAGGGCTTACACTTTAATTATGGCCTGAATTAGGCTTATGCAACTTACGTTACTTTATTTGGCTCATTTGTTTACTGATTTTCTAGCAAAATAAATTTTTGATTTTCTTAATTATTCATAATCACTCATTAGCAAAGTACATTTTCGTTTTTAAAAGGTTGCGTATTTAGCCATGTTAATTAATTTATACTTTTTTTTTGAACGGTGGTTGATGCAACGACAAGACCATTGCCTCAGAGTGCAGTAACCAAGTATCGAAACCTCAGACTTACACTCAAGCTACCATGGCAGCGGTGTATTTTCAGTGGCATTAGATAGGCTCTCCCATGATGCGATTGCAGCAGATGCTCCACCCAACCCTCCTGACGGGCCAAGTTGGCTGGAGTCGAAGACTCATCAACCAACCTTTGCACGGAAAAACCGGGCTATAAGCTTTAACCTTGCCACGTAAAATCCTTTTGGCTCGGACACAAAGTCGGGTGATAGGCCGAGTAGCACTTCATTGCCATGTCTCACATAATTTAGACAACAATAGGAATTAAATCCACAACCACTAATAAAAAGTGTGAGCCTCTTACCACTGCACCAAATATTGCTATTTAGAGTTATCAGCTTCTTGGGATTTGTAGATTAATAGTACATGCAACACCTTATACAATTATTTAAGCTTTTAACTAGTGAAATGTAAACCACCAAATAGATATCATTAAATTAAAATTGTAATAATATTGGCATGAGATATGTATGCGCATATATATATATGTATAGGGTTTGGCAAAAAACGCTCAAATCGCAATAAAAAAAATTTCGTGGTCTTTTTTATACAAAAATAGGGGGGACTCCTTTTTTAAGCGTTCACTAATTCACAAGCGTTTGAAAGTTAAACGAAATGTAAGTTCGCGTTACATTGCGAAGATATATTGAAGTGTCGTAGTGTAAAGCAAACTTACATTTCGTTTAACTTTTAAACGTTTGTGAATTAGCGAACGCTTAAAAAAGGAGCCCCCTATTTTTGTATAAAAAAGACCATAAATTTTTTTCTTGCGATTTGAGCGTTTTTTGTCATGGTTAATGGCTTACCTCAATTAAGGTGGGTTCTTATTTGAGCTCAATCCTATATATATATATATATATATATATATATATATATATATATATATATTTACTTGTTTGTTTATTTATTTATTTCTGTGTGTGTTAATTTATAATTGATTCTTACCATTTCTACAAATAATTGTATTTGTATCTTATTCTAATACTTCGTATGTATATACACCCTTACATGCATGCATACATGCATGCTTACGTACCTACATACATGCATACATAGATACTTACAGACATACACATATCACATATGTAAATATATATACATGGAAAAATTGAACTCTAATTTATTGCGTTAGTGTTTAATTAAAGGGAAAATTACCAATTTGATCAATGTTGACCAAAAAATTACCAAATTGATCACACAGATTCCGGCGTCTAAGACTCCCATTTAGACGCCCCTTCAGACGCCTATTTTGTGTACTTTTTTACAACATACGGGCCCACATGTCGGCGGCTTTGTCGGGGTATCTAAGACTCCTTTTCTACCGGCGTCTTAGACGCCAACTTAGACGCCTTTAGACACCCTTTTTCTGTAATTATTACAAAAAAGGGCATCTAAAGGCGTCTAAGTCGGCGCCTAAGTTGGCGTCTAAGACGCCAGTAGAAAAGTAGTCTTAGACAACCCGACAAAGCCGCCGACATGTGGGCCCGTATGTTGTAAAAAAGTACACAAAATGGGCGTTTAAAGGGGCGTCTTAAACGCCGGAATCAGTGTGATCATTTTGGTAAACATGTGGTCAACAATGATCATTATGACAATTTTCCCTTAATTAAATCTATTTGGTTAGATCGATTCAATTTAACCAATCTAATGGTTAAGATTTATTGAAATAAAATATAAGAGTTTCAAAAAGAATAGATTGTACAATAAACATAATTCTTTTTCTTTTGGATTTAGTTGAAAACGTTTTAATCATCTCCATTGTATTTCGCTTAAAATAAAGAACTTGGTTTTTGTCTTTTAGCCTCATCATCTATCAAAACATATCCTTTATAAATTTTATTTCAAATATGTTGAAAATGAAAATTATAACTTTAAATATTAAATTACATAATGTCCTCCTATGTTACATAACAGTTAATTAAAAAAATACATTATTTTGTCATTAGTGGTGAAAAGATTTATTTTCGATGTAACTGTATGTTGCAAAATATTTTTTAACATTGGTTTGCGTTTATATAATCTATTACCGTTACAGAATATAGAATGTAACTAGTCGATAGACCAATCAAGCAAAGACCATTAAAAACTAAAAAAAAATTCTATATAACAATAATTTACTCAAGTTAAAGATTCGCAAAGGATACCTATGTTTGAATTTGAAGCTTGTTATGGCTTGTGTTTTTAACGTAATACATTTGTTACATCAGTGTAACACTTTCTTAATTTAATATAATACCTAATTTTGTTATTGTGTATTAAAAGCTTTTAACATGGTATTTTATGTTTTTAAGGGATAAAACTCTACCCATAACAGTTAAAATCATTTGATAATTTATAATATGCTAGTTTGTTGTGTAACACCCAAAACCAGCACATAGTTACACGTTTCAAAATAAGGTCTCAGTTATGTTTAGTGACAAAAAACTTTATCAAAGGATTACAAAGAAGCGTCAAAAACATTTACATACGTAAAAAGTACTTGTTAAGTTGCTATTTACATTCCAAAAACATCATACTTTATTTTGTATGAAAGCCTAACTACCAATTTTACATAATGTTTATAATATCCAAACATATGAGTCCTATCATAAGCTTTTATTCACATCTACTTTCGACATGCAAAAATCACATATAATTTTACCATTAGTTCGTAAGAACTAAGTAAGATTATCAAAATATACGTTTTTGTTCGAATTAGAAGGGTTCTATGCCTTAAAACGCAATTCCGGCATCAAAAACAAAAATTTCCGGAGAACCTAGGTTGTAAGCTACGACCTGGCTTAGCCTACGCCCCTGGGTGCATGTGTTTTCTCCATATCATGCGTTTTGGGCCTTTTTTAACCACTTCCATCGTTCCAAATCACCCGAAACTAAATCACAACTCTCCAATCCATAATATATAGAGTAATAACTATTCTAATTCAAATCATAACACATTCAAACATAATTGGACACCAAATCAATCAGTTTTTAATCAAAAATCTCAAAACTAGTCAATGTCACAAAAAGGTGTTTCATTCACAAACTTCTTTTCCTATTGTAACATCAGTGCCTGAACAGTAGTTTCGGAATAGTGTAAGGTACAGTAAACTTTTGTACGGAACTCTGTGTAATGCTTCTTATATGCAATTAATGCTAAATACTTATGAAACTGTTTCAGAACACTGTGTAAACTAAAATGCAACAGTCAGATTTTGTCTGCCAACACTAACTTATGCTATGTAAGTAGTTTAGGATTTATTATGTGTAAACGTATGCGAGAACGACTAAAACAAAACCATAATAGACGTTGTCAAGTGAACATTAAACTAATGGAGTATTCGTGCGAGTGACGATTCACCCGAGTATATCTGTGGGTTTAACGTTCTTAATGATGTCTAATAATTTGATAATCAAATCGGAAAGTACAGTTATCGTCGTCTTCGTACGGGTGACAATCCGAATGAATACACGTGAAAATGGTACAATTCGGTTAAACAGTAAAATTAAACGTTTTTGAGATGTCAAAAATAAATAAAAGATATTTAGTTAATTTATTAGGAATTACCACCTAAAATAATTAAGAAAACCTTATTTTAGAAGATCGTAACATTTCGTTATGAAAAAACCAAAACCGACGCGTTCACGCGAAACCGAACGAGCCTGGACATGCCCGAACAATAAAAATGTTTAAATGACATTAAATGTCATTTATTTCACACACCAACCTTCAACCAAACCCACATTTCCGGTTCTCTATCTCTCATCATTTTCTCTCTCTAAAAAAACCTCATAACTTTCTCAAATCTGCACAAAATTGGGCAAATTTTGTAACGCCCGTCTCCCGGGACTCGTCACTATGTCTGATTTACTCATAAGCACATTGATAAAATAGAGATAACTAAATCGCAGTGGAAATAAAACATATTATACATAAGTAAACCCGATTACATATATGTCACACAACCATTTTTTTATTTATTTACAAAATCTACATCTATACCAGTCTTCTCAAAACATGTAGCCAGCATCCATCCAGAGTCACTTATGCCAACTGTTTCTTGCCTCGACTAAATGAGGCTTCACCATCTCTACCTGATGTGCATGTTAAAAGTCGTTAGCTTTTATAATGTTACTCAAAAGAGTAATTTAATTAAATTGATTATTTGATCTGCATAGTAATTACCTAGACAGGAGTCTAGGAGTATCAACAAACATATGATGAATAAAAGCATTTAAGTAAACAATTTAAATAAAACAGTTTACGCATGCTTCTCAGCCCCGCGTTTTAAAACAAAAATGTTTAGAAAAGGGGCAATGAACTCACCTGTGTTGCTATGTAAATGATCTAACACAAAATGCGCGCTCGTTCTGGTAGCTTAGGTTTCTTCAGTTCCTGAGTTATTTTATAAGAGTTTGAATACGATAAGCATACATAATAATCATCGTACCTAAGGTTTGTTCTTGGTGTGTGCAACTAAGTGTCCTAACTATTAGTGTGCTTCTAAGACTTAATCCTCTAGTTTAACTTAGATACCCATTTACACCCCAATCCCATGATCATTTTCAGAAACTTACATTTATTTTTATAAAATTTGGGCAGAGTTTCCTTAGTTTTCTGTTAAAAACCAGACAATCACATTGTCTATTTGCAACCAAACCCCAAAACAATTTAATCATAATAAACCTTTAATCAAATCATTTATAATTAAATTCCATTTTAATTCCATAACATTTAATGAAATTTAACAAGGTTTATGAACCATATTCTTTTATTAAACCATCTTTAACTTAGTTTAATTAAACTAATAACATGTGATGGGCTTAACTATATCCATTAAGCCCACTTAGTCCAATTTATAGTCTTTGATTACCACATGATTATTGATCATGAACCTTGAAAGCTTTGGCCTAAATAATACATTTATATCATTTGAGTTTAGAAAATTCACACCTAAGTTATTCACACCCCATATTTTTCCCATGCACACACATGATTTAACTCATGCATGCACATGTATACAAGCTCTATGTACCACGATAACTAAGAATTTTGAGTTCCATTAGGTTTGACTTCACCCAAGGCAGCGAACCTATGAACACAGACCAAGGTTCGGCTAGGGTAAAAAGGGAGGTTCGGCCACATGCATGCATTCGACCTACAGTTCGCTAGTCATGAGATTATCCTAAGGTTCGTCCCTTTCCTGCCATAGGTTCGCACGTCATTAGGTTCTGCTAATTGTAACAGGTTCGGCGAGGGCAGGTTCGTCTAAGGGTAAGATGGTTCGGGTGGCATGGTGGGTTCGTGGGTTTCTGTTGGTTCGGCAATCCTGA
This sequence comes from Mikania micrantha, assembly GCA_009363875.1. Taxonomy (NCBI): domain Eukaryota; kingdom Viridiplantae; phylum Streptophyta; class Magnoliopsida; order Asterales; family Asteraceae; genus Mikania; species Mikania micrantha. Next base: position 48,627,355 of record CM018681.1, read on the forward strand.
TAAGGTTCGTAGCCATTACACGAGGGTTCGGCTAAGTCTGGCACGTGGGTTCGGCTATCTTAGGTTCATGGCTCAAAGGTTTGGTTCGACTAAGGTTCGTTGTCAGAACTGATCAGTTGAGACACAGGTTCGTTGCAGATCAGCCGAAGGTTCGGTGCAGGTGGCGCAGGGTTCGTCCCCCTTTAGGGTTCGGCTGATGCAATGGCTTATGCAGGTTCGGCTACCTGCATCTTTATTCTTCATAAACCTGTCGACTATGGGTGGTTATCATCGACTTCATTCCCGATCCTAAGTCCTGCAGGTTTGTTTCTAATTGTCTACGAGGGTTATCTAAGTGTATTTGAGGTGTTAGATCGGTTAGAGACACCATGAATTATAAAGTTCAAGATTACACACACAAAACCGAATTTAAACTAGATCTTTACCTCAAATTCGATGGATGAAAGCTGGAATACCTTGTACTTTCGTGATCTACTTGACGTGGTGATCGTTTTAACACCTAGATTGCTTGAATCGGATGTAAGGTTGTTGATAAATCTTAGTGAGATGGTGATGCTTATAGTGAGAGAAAGAGAGAGAGAGAACGAGATTGATGAGGGAGAGAGAGATGGATGATGGTGGTTGTGGCAATTAATGCCACATTTAATTGTTTCAAACACCCGGTAGATCGGTTTCGCCCGGTCTCGCGTAAAATGTCATTTCACAATGTTTTCGCGATGAATCGATACAGTTCATAAAAATAGGATTTATAAAATTTTTTCTAAGTTGTGATTCCTAATAAATTAACTAATATCTTCTATTTATTTTAAATTTTAAAAATATTAATTTATAGTTAAATCGAAACGTACGGTCATCGCGCGTATTCGTTCGAATCGTCACTCGTACGAACACGACGATAACTATACTTTTTCAATCTTGTTTTCTAATTATCGGATATCATTCAGAACGTTAAACCGTCAGATTTATTCGTACAGATCGTCACTTATACGAATAACCCATCAATTTAGCATCCACATAACAACATCCTTGTATTTTGTTTTATAAAGCCTCACATACGTTTATACATAATAATTCCTGACAAATAATCCCATGATGGTTCTGTATTGCCAGATAATTATCTAACTCAAGAACCATTGTTCTGAACTTTGTTTCTGTTAACTGTTTATGAACTTGTGGTTTGATAACACGAAATGACTTTGACTATTGATATGAACATGAAATAACATGAAATATTTGTGGTTTGTACTTGTTTACTGTTCATGGCACTGTTGAGATCACTGTTCCGGTGCTGGTTCCGGCACTGATGTTACAGTCTCCCCTTGTTAGAGAAATTTCGTCCAGAAATTTAAGCATTGTTATCGGGTACAGCTTCCTCTTCAAACAGTTGGGGATACTTTGTCTTCATGTGATCTTCACGTTCCCAAGTAAACTTGGGCCCGCGTCTTGAGTTTCATCGAACCTTTACAATCAGAATACGGCTTCGCCTCGGTTGTTTAACCTTGCGATCCATAATCTCTAAAGGTTCCTCAATAAAATGTAGCTGTTCATCCACTTGAATCTCTTCAATTGGAATAACAAGTGATTCGTCGGCAAGACATCTCTTTAAGTTCGAGACGTGAAATACATCATGCACCGCACTGAGTTCATCTGGTAATCTCAGTCTGTATGCCACAGGACCAATACGTTCGATAATCTCGAACGGTCCTACGTACCGTGGTGCTAACTTGCCTTTATTACCAAAGCGAACTACGCCCTTCCATGAGGATACCTTCAACATAACACGGTCTCCCACTTGGAATTCCAACGGCTTACGCCGTTTGTCTGCGTAGCTCTTTTGCCTGCTTCTAGTAGCTTCTAGTCTCCTTTGAATCTGGGCAATCTTATCAGTGGTTTCCTGAATCAGCTCTGGCCCAGTTATACGATTATCTCCTACTTCGGTCCAACAGATCGGTGACCGACATTTCCGGCCATAGAGAGCCTAGAATGGTGCACATCCGATACTACTGTGGTAGCTGTTATTGTAGGAGAATTCTGTCAGTGGCAAATGAGAGTCCCAGTTCCCACCTAAATCCAACACACAGGTTCTTAAAATATCCTCTAGGGTTTGAATTATACGTTCGCTTTGACCATCCGTTTGTGGATGGTAAGCTGTACTCAAATTTAACTGTGTCCCTAGAGATTTTTGTAGTGATTGCCAGAACCTTGCTGTAAATCTGCTGTCTCGATCAGAAATTATAGACAATGGCACACCATGGCGTACCACTATCTCGTTCATGTACAATCTTGCCACTTTATCCATCGTGAAAGTCTCACGTATTGGCAAGAAATGAGCAGATTTTTTTAAACGATCAATGATCACCCATATCGTATCATGACCATTGGAAGTACGGGGTAGCTTGGTAATGAAATCCATAGCTATTTGTTTCCACTTCCAGAGTGGAATCTCATGCTGTTCCAGTAGACCAGACGGTCTCTGATGTTCCGCCTTTACCTTCGCACACGTTAGACATCGACCGACATACTCGACTATGTCTTTCTTCATTCCCGGCCACCAATAAAATCCACGCAAGTCTTGGTACATCTTATCAGAGCCAGGATGAACAGAGTATTTAGTCTTGTGTGCTTCATCGAAGATAAGTCTTCTCAACTCGTCTACCGCCTGGATCCATATACGATCCTGGTAGTAGATCACTCCATCAGGCTTGGTCTCAAAGAGTTTCTCTGCTCCACAGTCAAGTTCTTTCTTCAAGTTTCCTCGATCGACTGATTCCTGTTGTGCCTGAATGATATTGTCTTGTAAGCTCGTCTGCACAGTCATTCCCAGTGCTCTAACACGCAATGGTTTGACCCGTTCCTTCTGGCTTAAGGCATCAGCTACAACGTTCGCCTTTCCCGGATGGTACTTGATCACACAATCGTAATCATTCAGGAGTTCAACCCAACGGCGTTGTCGCATGTTGAGTTCCTTCTGATCAAAGATATGCTGCAAACTCTTGTGATCAGTGAATATGTTACATTTAGTGCCATATAAATAATGCCTCCAAATCTTCAACGCAAAGATTACAGCTCCGAATTCAAGATCATGAGTAGTGTAATTCTTCTCATGAACTTTTAACTGCCATGATGTACAGGCTATGACTTTGTCCCGTTGCATTAACACACAACCAAGTCCCTGATGGGAAGCATCACAGTATACAACAAAGTCATCACAGCCTTCTGGGAGAGATAGAATTGGAGCATCACATAATTTCTGTTTCAATGTCTGAAAAGCATCTTCTTGTTTCTGCTCCCAGACAAACGGTTCACTTTTCTGCGTTAGTTTGGTAAGAGGCAAAGCTATTTTAGGAAAGTTTGAAATAAACTTTCTGTAATAACATGCCAATCCCATAAAAGACCGTATCTCCGTCGGTGTCTTCGGAGTATCCCAGTTCTTTATCGCCTCGATCTTGGCAGGGTCTACGTGTATTCCCTCGCTGTTAACCACAAGACCTAGAAATTAAACTTCTCTAAGCAAGAATTCACATTTGGAGAATTTAGCATAGAGTTTTTCTTTCTTCAACAGCTCCAAGATCTTTCTAAGGTGTTGTTCATGATCTGCTTTGCTCTTAGAATAAATCAGGATGTCATCAATAAAAACAATGACAAACTGATCCAGATACGGCTTGCACACTCGGTTCATGAGATCCATGAAAACCGCTGGTGCATTTGTCAATCCGAAAGGCATCACCATGAATTCGTAATGCCTGTATCTGGTTCGAAAGGCCGTTTTCGGTATATCTTCGTCTTGAACTCTAAGATGATGATATCCAGACCGCAAGTCAATCTTTGAGAAGTATTGAGCTCCTTGCAGTTGGTCAAACAAATCATCAATCCTCGGTAATGGATACCAATTCTTGATGGTTAGTTTGTTCAGCTCACGGTAATCTATGCACATTCTGAATGATCCGTCTTTCTTCTTCACGAACAAGACCGGAGCTCCACAAGGTGAGTAGCTCGGTCTAATGAAACCTTTATCAAGTAGCTCCTGTAACTGATTAGACAGTTCCTGCATCTCTGAAGGTGCTAACCTGTAAGGAGATTTAGCAACAGGAGTTGCTCCAGGAATTAAGTCAATACGAAACTCTACCGGTCGCGCAGGAGGCAAACCAGGTAGATCTTCAGGAAACACCTCAGGATATTCTTTCACCACAGGTACATCTTGAATCTTTTTCTTGTCCTTCTCTTTTTCCACCACATGAGCCAGGAATGCAACGCATCGCTTCTGTAGACACTTATGCGCTTTTATACATGAAATGATTTTGACACTGCGTTTTGCTTGATCCCCTTTAACTTCCAGTACGCGATTACTCGACAATGGAACACGAAGTAGCTTTTCAGAACAGATGACTTCCACTCGATTAGAGGAAAGCCAATCCATTCCTACAGTGATGTCGAAACTACCCAACTCCATCGGTATCAAATCAATGGCGAATGTATGACCGTTAAGGGTCAATGGGCAATTCCTATAAACTGTATTAACTGTGATCTGTTTCCCGTTAGCTACCTCTATGATGTAAGGGGAATCTAACTGTTCCTCTATAAAATATAATTGGCATGCAAAATCGGTACATATAAAACTCTGATCCGCACCAGTATCAAATAGAACAGATGCATAAAATTCATGTAAGAGAAACGTACTAGTGACCGCATTCGGGTCCTGGCGTGCTGCGGGTGCTCCAATAACAAAGGCTCTTCCCCGCGGAGCTTGGACTGCCGGTTGTGCCTTCTTTGGGCAGTTCTTTGCAAAGTGGCCTTGTTCGCCACAACTAAAGCATCCACCATTGTTTTGATTGGCTGGTTGAGGGAGAGCTAGAGCAGCATTGTTGACTGCTGGATTTGGTGTAAATCTGCACTGTTGGACCCAGTGCCCTTTTCTTCCACAACCCGTGCATTGTCGGCACTGATTGGTTGCGGCATGATGATACTGGCACTTAGTGCACAGAGGATGTGGGCCAGTATACTGTTTCTTGGGCACATTTTGTTGGGTAGCTGCGACTTGGTTGAGGGGAGTAGGAACTATATAGTTCTTAATGAATTTCTGCTTCTTCTTCTGGTGTTGTTGATGATGAGGTTTCTTTGAAGACTTGTGACAACTACTACCTGACCGGCCGGCAAGACCGTACGGTGCGTGTACTATCTACAGTATCTATGTGTACTTATGTGATTGTGAACATTATTTGTATTAACAGAATTCTAAATACAAGAATCGTTGTACGTATTTTGTGTAAACTTAGATACAGTAAGTACAGCGTACATTGGAAACATTAGTTGTCTGTACTTAAGTGAAAACCTAAGTACAATTAACACAACAGATTATGAGAAACAACAAGTGTTCAAGCAATTAACAGAAACAAATCGGTTGCGATCTGATATCCATAGATAACAGGAATCAGATGGCCGACAATTCAATGTGAAAACTATGTGCAAACAGGATGTTAGTTGAGTCCGACAATGAGGAAATACAAGTTAAAACAATAACACAGTGTCATTTCAGAATAACGAACTGACAGTGTGTTTGCGTAGATGTCGATTCACACAAACATATCTGTGAGTTTAACGTTCTGAAATGATGACTGGAAAGTAGAAAACAAAATTTGGAAAGCAAAACCATCGTCGTGTTCGTCAAAATGACGATTCTACCGAATACGCGCGATGGTGACGCGATCTGACGAAACGAAAACGAAACACGACGCGAACGATAATAAATTTAATAAAATAAAATAAATAACATTTTACAATTTTGAACTCATCAAATAATTAAAATAACACTCTTTTATAAATTACAATTAATTATGCGTAAAAATACGGATACACTCTTTTATAAATTACAATTAATATGATAATACAATTTCATAATCATCAATACAATTGAATAACATAGTTGTAAGATTTTATCTTATAACATTTGATTATTCATACATGAGTAAACATTGAAACAATTTATACACAAACAATGAGAACTACTATAGTGAAACATGTTGACACTTCACAGCACCTGAATGATTAGAAGATAAAAATATCTTCTTAATATCATTCCACATCATAATGGATCAAGTGTGATAAGTCAATTTCTTATAACACTTAATCTATACCTTAAAACATACTATGTGATAGTATGATCGCATTGATTCTTTAACCGTCATGCAAGACTTAAAAGTATTGAGACTTGTTCTTAATATGGTTTAAGGATGTTATGGAGAGCATATGAGTTCACACGAATGATGTCATGATAACGTAACTTCATGATGACAATATCATTAGTATCATGATTTACATAACGTAATAAGACAAGTACTTATTCAACTTTGTTAATCACATTGAGATCAGTAACAACACAGATGTACATCATCCATCGTAACCTGTGGACTAGTATACTGAGGAATTTATTTTCTCTCATGTCATATTATTAGTAACAGTTTCGATGAAGTCATTGGGATTCACACGGCGGGATAGAGGTGAATCGGGTGCATTGTAATCTGATTACGTGAGGATCACAATGGACTCCTTTTTGGCTCTATACGTTGCATTTGAGAATACATTAAATACAATTAACTAACACTTTTAATAATTTAAAAGTGTAACAACAGTTAACGCGTAGAAAATAGAATAATACAAAGAACAGATTAATTAAATCTAATATCCTTATTACACAAAATGGTTATCAATACTTCGGTTTGATAACTACAACGCTATCATCATATTATTCTATTCATGAGAACACAGGTAAATCAGTGGGACAAACATGAGAAATGAGAATGGAAATCAATAGTTGTATTGCAAGTAGTGTGGAGTTCTAGTGGTGATGTGGTGGGATGTTGGCTAGGGCTTAGTTCCCTTACATATGCCCTATATCTAAGCATCACTACTATGATGATATAATACTTGTAAATATAACTATTGAGATGCCATTGTGGGAACAAGTGAATCAGACAATCGTACAAGTAACATATTTATCATTGTGAATGTGAATGTGAATGTGAATGAATCAAAGTTTTATATTAACTTACTTATGAACTCACCAACCTAGTGTTGACTTTGTTTAAATACATGTTTTCTTAGGTGATGAACAGGTGTAGCTACTATTATGCATGGACATAACTAGTGGACTTTAAGAAGACCTAGCTACTTTTGTGTTTGCATACTTTTGGGATAACAAGAACATGAATCATCTTTTGTATATCTTGTATAGTTACATTGATTCTTTTGGTAGATTTACTAGATTAAATTATGAACGATACATTGTAATTTAATCTTGTAATTCTATGTCATGGATGTGTTAGCATTTCTCATTTATTTATCATGTGCTATGTAAACAATCTGATCATTTGATTATCACTCATGATATCGCGCCCCGGGAACCTTCTGCCCGACGGGAAAACACGATCCGTTCCCGCCGGCCTGGGGTGTGACAGATTGGTATCAGAGCCATGGTTATAGAGAAATATAGGTCATATTACTTAAACGGTTTGGCCTAGACTATAACCTAGGGACCCTCATATAGAAATCATGTGACGTAGGATTCTATTTGCATGTGTCTTCTACTTCTGATCACTGCACTAACCGATTTCCCTCGGTTATGATCAGAATGCCGCCAAGAAGACAACCACCTCTGTTACCACTGACTCAAGACTATGCTCCTCACTCATCTACAGCGACACCACCTGACTCTCCTCCACACCTACCTCCACCTCCTCCTCCGCCACCACCAGCTTATCAGTTGGATCCTGCTTCGGTGGCATTGGCCACTCTTCTGACTAGCCAACTGAGGGATGTGATTCTCGAGATGATGAACTGTATCAACAACAACAACAGCAACAATGTTGCCAACTCGTCTGGAGAAGGCAGCAGTAACACCAGGCAGAATCAGGACTATGCCTACAAGAACTTTGTAGGTTGCAAGCCACCCAGTTTTAGTGGCAGTGAGGGTGTAGTCAGATTGATCCAGTGGATCGAGAAGATGGAGGCTACCCTCGACATCAGTGGCTGTCCTGAACAGAACAGAGTCAAGTATGCTGCGAGTTCATTTAACAAGCGAGCGTTAACTTGGTGGAACGCTCAGGTTTCAGTCAGAGGCGGGGATGAGGCCCTGGCTATGCCATGGAATGACTTCAAGGTGATGTTGAGGGCAGAGTTTTGCCCAAGAAATGAACTGAAAAAGGTTGAGACTGACCTGCTCAATCTGGAGATGATTGGTGCTGGGCATCTGGCCTACACCACACGATTTCATGAGTTAGCTACTTTGGCACCGGAGGTGGTGCCAACATTGGAAAAGAGGATTGAACGGTATGTCGGGGGACTACCGCCCAGCATCCGGGGTCATGTGATTTCTGCCCACCCTACTACCATGGAGTTAGCTGTTACACTGTCAGCATCTCTGACAGATATGATGGTTGCTTCTGGTCACTTCAAGAAGGATGTTGAAACAGCCAAGGCTGGAACTTCCAAGAAGTCGGACAAACGTCCGGCTAAGAAACAAAAGGTGGCTAGAAACTTTGCTGCCACTACTCAAGCTCCAATGCGCAACCAGCCACAACCATTGGAGATCAGGAACCCATACACTGGCACTGCACCTCTGTGCAACTCATGCCAGTATCATCACTTGCCAAATGTTCCGTGCAGACACTGCACTAACTGTGGAAGATTTGGTCATACAGCAAACTACTGCAGGAGCCCGAGGGTTCAGAACAGGAACAACAACGCAGCCGCAGCTGCTGCTGCTGATAACAGGTCCTGCTTCACTTGTGGTGAACCGGGACACTATTCTAGGGATTGTCCAAAGAAAGCTCAACCAAGGGCTCAAGCAGCAAGGGGACGAGCTTTCCAGATAGGAGCTGCTGATGCACGACAGGACCCGAACGTAATCACGGGTACATTTCTCTTATATGTCTTCTATGCATCCATATTATTTGACACTGGTGCGGATCAGAGTTTCATCTCATCCGACTTTGCATGCCATCTTAATTATGATAAGGAATTGTTAGACTCCCCTTACACTATTGAGATAGCAAACGGCAAACAGATCACAGTAGACACAATACTTAGGAATTGCCCACTAACACTTGGCGATAACACATTTTCCATCGATTTGATACCGATGGAACTGGGCAGTTTCGACATCATCATCGGAATGGATTGGCTATCTCTTAACCGAGCTGAGTTCATCTGTTCCGATAAACTACTACGCATTCCAGTGGAGAACAATGAGATTTTGGAGATTCGTGGAGACCAAGCGAAACGCAGTGTCAAGATAATATCGTGCGTGAAGGCTCGCAAGTATCTACGAAAACAATGTGTCGCATTTCTAGCTCACGTGTTCGAGAAAGGCAAGAAGGCTACCAAGATTCAAGATGTACCAGTTGTGAGAGACTATGCAGACGTGTTTCCGGATGACTTACCGGGACTGCCATCCGAGAGATCAGTGCAGTTCCGAATCGATTTGATTCCGGGAGCGACTCCTGTAGCTAAGTCTCCTTATAGACTTGCACCATCTGAGATGCAGGAGTTGTCCAATCAATTACAAGAACTACTCGATAAAGGATTCATCCGACCCAGCTTTTCCCCGTGGGGAGCTCCGGTTCTTTTTGTTAAAAAGAAGGATGGAACCTTCAGCATGTGCATTGATTATAGAGAGCTCAACAAACTCACCATCAAGAATCGGTACCCGTTACCGAGGATTGATGATTTGTTTGATCAGTTACAGGAGGCACAATACTTTTCAAAGATAGACCTGAGATCAGGCTATCATCAGCTCCGGATTCAAGAGGAAGACATACCAAAGACGGCCTTAGATCAGTTTGTTATCGTTTTTATTGATGATACACTGATTTATTCAAAGAACGAGAAGGAACATGAGCAACATCTCAAGACAGTCTTGGAACTCCTGAGGAAGGAACGACTCTATGCCAAATTCTCCAAGTGTGAATTTTGGTTGAGAGAAGTTCAGTTCTTGGGTCACGTTATTAACTGTGATGGTATTCACGTGGATCCTGCCAAGATTGAGGCTATCAAGAACTGGGATGTGCCTACGACACCAACAGAAATCCGATCATTCTTGGGATTGGCGGGTTATTACAGGAGATTCATCTCGAATTTCTCTAAGATAGCTTTGCCTCTCACCAAGCTCACACAGAAGTCTGAACCTTTTGTGTGGACTCATAAACAAGAGGAGGCATTTCAGACACTGAAACAAAGATTGTGCAATGCACCAATCTTAACACTCCCATAAGGCAATGATGACTTTGTAGTTTATTGTGATGCTTCCCATCAGGGACTCGGATGTGTTTTGATGCAACGAGACAAGGTCATTGCTTATGCCTCACGACAACTGAAGATACATGAGAAGAATTACACAACACACGATCTCGAACTGGGAGCTGTTGTATTTGCATTAAAGATTTGGAGAAACTACCTTTATGGTACCAAGTGCACTATCTTCACAGATCACAAGAGCTTACAACACATATTTGATCAGAAGGAGCTTAACATGAGACAGAGACGTTGGGTTGAGCTTCTGAACGACTATGATTGTGTAATCAAATACCATCCGGGCAAAGCAAATGTTGTCGCAGATGCTTTGAGCCGGAAGGAAAGAGTCAAACCCTTACGCGTTCGCGCAATGGGAATGACAGTGCAAACAAGTTTGAGAGATCACATTCTACTAGCACAACAGGAAGCAGTAGCAAGAGACAACTTGAAACGCGAGCTCGATTGTGGAGCCGAGAAACATTTCAAGACGAAACAGGATGGAGTTATCTACTATCTGGATTCCAGCAGTAGACGAACTTCGAACACTCATACTTGACGAGGCACACAAGACACGTTACTCAGTTCATCCTGGTACCGATAAGATGTACCAAGATCTTAGGTCATTTTATTGGTGGCCGGGTATGAAGAAAGACATTGCCACTTATGTTGGTAAATGTATTATATGTGCCAAAGTCAAAGCAGAACACCAGAAACCTTTGGGTTTGCTGGAACAACCAGAGATACCACAATGGAAGTGGGAGCAAATAGCTATAGATTTCATTACCAAGCTACCCCGCACTTCCAGCGGATACGATTCTATTTGGGTCATCATTGATAGACTGACCAAGTCCGCACACTTATTGCCGATCAGAGAGACATACAAGATGGAGAAACTAGCGAGACTATACATTGATGAAATAGTAGTAAGGCACGGTGTGCCATTGTCTATTATTTCGGACTGGGACAGCCGATTTACTTCGCGGTTCTGGCAATCATTACAACAATCCCTAGGGACAAGTGTTAACTTGAGCACCGCTTATCATCCACAAACGGATGGACAAAGCAAGCGCACCATTCAAACCCTAGAGGATATGTTGAGAACATGCATCCTAGACTTCGGTGGAAGTTGGGACACACATTTACCACTTATTGAGTTCTCCTACAACAATAGCTACCACAGCAGCATTGGATGTGCTCCTTTTGAAGCACTCTATGGTAGAAAATGCCGGTCTCCAATTTGTTGGACCGAAGTGGGAGATAACAAAATAACAGGGCCTGAACTTATTCAGGAAACTACCGATAAGATTGCTCAGATACAACAACGATTACAAGCAACACGTAGCCGCCAAAAGAGTTACGCCGACAAACGGCGCAAGCCCTTGGAATTCGATGTGGGTGATCGAGTCATGTTGAAAGTGTCCCCATGGAAAGGCGTAGTTTGTTTTGGGGCTAAGGGCAAGCTAGCACCAAGATATGTCGGACCGTTTGAGATTACTCAACGCATAAGTCCTGTGGCATACAGACTCAGACTCCCTGATGAGCTCAGTGGAGTGCACGATGTGTTTCATGTATCAAATCTCAAAAGGTGCTTAGCAGACGAAACATTGATCATACCATTGGAAGAGATACAGATTGACGAGCAATTACATTTTATTGAAGAACCTGTAGAGATTATGGAACGTGAAGTTAAGAAACTGAAACGTAGCCGTATCCCTATTGTAAAGGTTCAATGGAACTCCAAGCGTGGACCAGAATTTACTTGGGAGCGCGAGGACAACATGAAAGCAAAGTATCCCCACTTGTTCGAGAAGTAAAGCCCAACCTTTATGCTTAAATTTCGGGATGAAATTTCTTAAACAAGGGGAGACTGTGACAACTAGTACCTGACCGGTCGGCAAGACCGTACTGTGCGTGTACTATCTACAGTATCTATGTGTACTTATGTGATTGTGAACATTATTTGTATTAACAGAATTCTAAATACAAGAATCATTGTACGTATTTTGTGTAAACTTAGATACAGTAAGTACAGCGTACACTGGAAACATTAGTTGTGTGTACTTAAGTGAAAACCTAAGTACAGTTAACACAACAGATTATGAGAAACAACAAGTGTTCAAGCGATTAACAGAAACAAATCGGTTGCGATCTGATATCCATAGATAACAGGAATCAGATGGCCCACAATTCAATGTGAAAACAGGATGTTAGTTGAGTCCGACAGTGAGGAAATACAAGTTAAAACAATAACACAGTGTCGTTTCAGAATAACGAACTGACAGTGTGTTTGCGTGGGTGACGATTCACACAAACATATATGTGAGTTTAACGTTCTGAAATGATGACTGGAAAGTAGAAAACAAAAGTCAGAAAGCAAAACCATCGTCGTGTTCGTCCGAATGACGATTAGAACGAATACGCGCGATGGTGATGCGATCTGACGAAACGAAAACGTAACACGACGCGAACGATAATAAATTTAATAAAATAAAATAAATAACATTTTACAATTTTGAAACTCATCAAATAATTAAAATAACACTCTTTTATAAATTACAATTAATTATGCGTAAAAATACGGATACGCGACGAAATCGCAAACCGAGCAACCGAAATGAACCCGAACACCACACGGGGTATAAAAACCCTAAATGAACTCATTTAATTCATTTTATCATCTTCAACCTCTCTCCTCACCAAATTTCCGGCTACATCTCTTCACCACCATTAAACACCTTCAAAACCCCATAACTTCTTCATTTCTCCACCGATTTGAGTGATTCTTTAACCCACGCGAAGCCCTTGAAGTCCTCTACGTGAAAGTACAACGGATCTGAGGACTTGTCCACTGAATCGCGAGGTATGGAAGCATGAATATCCTAAAAAGAAAATAGGGTTTTCTACCCTATACTCGACTTAACCATTAAACCGGTTAACCCTCGTGACCTAGCATCATATGAACAAGAGTAGACCACCACCACTCCACCATGACTGTGGTGGTGCGACTGGAAACGACGAAGGGACGAGATGGGGATGGTCGGTTGATAGGTTCGTGATGTGCAAGGCCGAACCTGATGGCAACCTCCACGGCCGAACCCTAGCTCAGTTCCCGAACCTTCGGCCACTAGCAACGAACCTACCTAAGCCATGCAGCGAACCATTACACCCATCCGAACCTCTTGCAGGAACCGAACCTTTACTGTCTAACCACTATTGATCAACGAACCCTAATGGCAGCTGCGAACCTTTCTCCTGCATAGCGAACCCTAGCCGAAGCCCATGTGCCACGAACCCACCTTGGGTAACCGAACCCTCTGCAGACCAAAGCTGCTGAACCCTGACTTCATGATTCACCTTAGGCGAACCTAATCTCCCTGAACAAAGGGTTCACTGATATGTTGCTTAATCAGTCGAGTCTGGCAGCCCATTTACTCTACAGGCCCAACCCCCAACTTCCGGCCCAAGTTCTTGCATGTCACTCACGGCCACATTAACACCTTGGTCCAATTACTTTGTTCAGCCACACACACACATGGTCCACGGGAATGCTATGGCCTACACATAAACCGGCCCAACTTTGTTTATCCGGCCCAATAGACTGAAACAGGCCCAACAGCCACTTGTATTCGGCCCAAGGGATTAGATCAGCCCAACTGGCATTGGCCCAGCAGCACCATTTCATTCAGCCCAACAGTTGGGCCCATTACACATTTCCTTGGCCCACTAAATTTCGTTGGATTGCACCACTTTAATAGGCCCAATAACAGTTGGACCAACACGATGGGCTAGCCCGAATACAATTGTTCGGCCCAATAACTAAGTAGAAAAGACAACATATTTAAACTAAGTTGTTTAATAATATGCATGAGATTATTCAACTAAATTACCACAAGTTAACAAGATTGTGGACTTAAGCTTCCAACAATTAAAAACTAAATAGTTTTAGTAAACGTACAAGTGATTTCAAGTGTAAATCAAAGGAATCGAGGATCATGTAAGCCTATAACAATCAAAGTGGGTCGAATGAGGAACAATGACCAAGACACGCTTGTGTTAACCAACTTTAGAGTTAACACACACACACGCACATAAATAAATAACAATCAATAATTTTATGATAAACACAATGTGAAATCAATACAGGATCGTGAAACAAACTCAAGTGTAAACAAGAGCGCGTGTATATCTACATTTAAGCTAAGTCAACCCCAACAACTACAAGGTGAGTTCATATGCCCCTTTTCTTTAATCTTTACTGATTTTAAACTCTCGGGGATGAGAAACATGTTTACTTTTACTTATTTAAAAGTCTTGCTTAACATGTTATCTATACTTTGATTTGATAGTATTAAATTGTTTATTATCGCTTATCATTGTATGCATGCTTGTATGATCATGAGATAACAGGGAAACTCAGAGGAATATGATAATACAATTTCATAATCATCAATACAACTGAATAACATAGTTGTAAGATTTTATCTTATAACACTTGATTATTCATACATGAGTAAACATTGAAACAATTTATACACAAACAAACAATGAGAACTACTACAGTGAAACATGTTGACACTTCACAGCACCTGAATGATTAGAAGATAAAAATATCTTCTTAATATCATTCCACATCATAATGGATCAAGTGTGATAAGTCAATTTCTTATAACACTTAATCTATACCTTAAAAACATACTATGTGATAGTATGATCGCATTGATTCTTTAACCGTCATGCATGACTTAAAAGTATTGAGACTTGTTCTTAATATGGTTTAAGGATGTTATGGTGAGCATACGGGTTCACACGAATGATGTCATGATAATGTAACTTCATGATGACAATATCATTCGTATCATGATTTACATAACGTAATAAGACAAGTTCTTATTCAACTTTGTTAATCACATTGAGATCGGTAACAACACAGATGTACATCATCCATCGTTACCTGTGGACTAGTAGACTGAGGATTTTATTTTCTCTCATGTCATATTATTAGTAACAGTTTCGATGAAGTCTTTGGGATTCACACGGCGGGATAGAGGTGAATCGGGTGCATTGTAATCTGATTACGTGAGGATCACAATGGACTCCTTTTGGGCTCTATACGTTGCATTTGAGAATACATTACATACAGTTAACTAACACTTTTAATAATTTAAAAGTGTAATAACAGTTAACGCGCAGAAAATAGAATAATACTAGGAACAGATTAATTAAATCTAATATCCTTATTACAAAAAATGGTTATCAATACTTTGGTTTGATAACTACAACGCTATCATCATATTATTCTGTTCATGAGAACACAGGTGAATGCGTGGGACAAACATGAGAAATGAGAATGGAAATCAATAGTTGTATTGCAAGTAGTGTGGAGTTCTAGTGGTGATGTGGTGGGATGTTGGCTAGGGCTTAGTTCCCTTACATATGCCCTATATATAAGCATCACTACTAGGATGATATAATACTTGTAAATATAACTAATGAGGTGCCATTGTGGGAACAAGTGAATCAGACAATCGTACAAGTAACATATTTATCATTGTGAATGTGAATGTGAATGAATCAAAGTTTTATATTAACTTACTTATGAACTCACCAACCTAGTGTTGACTTTGTTTAAATACATGTTTTCTCAGGTGATGAACAGGTGTAGCTACTATTATGCATGGACATAGTTAGTGGACTTTTAGAAGAGCTAGCTACTTTTGTGATTGCATACTTTTGGGATAACAAGAACATGAATCATCTTTTGTATATCTTGTACAGTTACAAGATATAGTTACATTGATTCTTTTGGTAGATTTACTAGATTAAATTATGAACGATACATTGTAATTTAATCTTGTAATTCTATGTCATGGATGTGTTAGCATTTCTCATTTATTTATCATGTGCTATGTAAAAAATCTGATCATTTGATTATCACTCATGATATCGCGCCCCGGGAACCTTCCGCCCGACGGGAAAACACAATCCATTCCCGCCGGACTGGGGTGTGACAAGACTCTTCCTTGCGTTTGCCGGTGTCAGCCTCTTTCTTTAAAACTCCTGAGGCTACCATTAGATCAGTGAGTTTTCCAGACAATCTCACTGCAGACTCGACAGTGGTAGGGTTGGCTGAAACAACCATGCCCTGAATGCAGGCTGGGAGTCCACCTACATATCTGTCTATCCTCTTCTCCAAAGTTGGCACCATGTCTGGCACCAAAGCAACTAACTCGTGGTAACGAGTAGTGTACCCCATGTGATCAGCCCCTTTCATCACATGGTTGGACAGTTCAACCTCCAGTTTCTGCAACTCGTTCTTGGGGCAGAACTTTGTTCTCAGTAATGTTTTGAAATCTTCCCATGGCATGGCCATAGCTTCTTCTCTTCCTCTAGCATTGATTTGACCATTCCACCAAGTCAAAGCTCGCTTGTTGAATGTTACAGCTGAATAGCGGACTTTGTGGTGCTCTGGGCAGCTACAAAGATCCAGAGTAGCTTCTATCTTTTCAATCCATTGGATTAATCCAACGGCTCCTTCAGACCCACTAAAGCTGGGTGGCTTACATCCTACAAATGACTTGTAGGAGTAATGGGATGAACCTCCAGTATTTCCACTGGCTTCCCCTGATGAGTTGCCAGTGTTGTTGATTTCGTTGCGGAGACGGAGGAACATCTTCGGTATCGCCTCCTTCATTTGGTTGGTCATCTGGTTACTCAGAAAAGTCATCATGGCGATAGTGGTAGGATCCAAAGTCGGTGTTGTGCCCGAGCTAGATGGTTGAGTGATCAAAGGAGGAGGAGGAGGTAGAGGAGGTGGCGGTGGTGAATCATTTGGTGATGGTGTCGAGGAGTGTGGAGCCAAGTCTTGTGGTGGTAGAGGTAACAAGGGAGGTTGTCTCCTTGGCGGCATTCTGATCATAACCAATAAAGTTATCGGTTAGTGCAATGATCAAATACAGAAGACAGTATGCAAGAAATTCCTAAGTCTTGTTTTCTCTATATGCAGGGTCCCTAGGTTATAGTCTAGGCCAATCCATTTCAATAAATGACCTATATTTCTCTATAACCATGGATCTGATACCAATCTATCACACCCCGAGCCGGCAGGGTTGGATCGGAGTCCCCGTCGGGCGGAAGGTACCCAAGGCGCAATATCGTGAGTGATAATCGGAATGATCAGATTGTTACATTGCACATGATATATAAATGAGAAGCTTACTAAAATAAAATAGAATTACAAAGTTAAATTACATCAGTTAAGTTTGTAATTTAACAATGTAAATCTACTATCACATCGTAAATCTTCTATCTTGTATCTGCACAAGATATACAAAATAACTGTTTAATGATGCTTCAAAATATGCAGGTCCAAAAGCTAGGTCCTCTATCCAATAACCTAGTCCAAAGAAATAACTCTTCAGTTGACCTGAGAAGTCACCTGAGAAGTCATGCAAAAATAAAGTCAACACATGGTTGGTGAGTTCATTAAGTTTTATAAAATGAATTTGAATAACCTTAATGACAACCTTAACCTCACCATCCAGCTTAGTATGCTTATATATAGGGCATATGTAGGGTCGAACTTACCGCCCGCCCAGCCACCGTCCCACCATATACCAAACCACATGATATATTGTTCCTGGTGATAATTAAGCAATTCATTTCACTACTTTGATTTCATGACCAATAATTTATAGCATTTAATTACCCTTAAAATGTTTACCTTGATCCCCTGAAGTGACAACCTTAACCTCATCAACAACCACCTATGCTATCCAATCAAGTATGCTTATATATAGGGCATATGTAGGGGACAAGCCCCAGCCACCGTCCCACCACATACCGGACTGCTTAACATATTGTTATTAATGATAATTAAGCGTTTCACTGCACTCACCTCTGATTTAGATTCTGATTTCCAAAATTCGATCTACCTTTGATCCTCTTGAGTTCATCATAGTTACATGATTTCCCAAAAGCAATTATAGAAATATAATGTTAAATATTTAATTAAACGTATAAATAAACATTTAAAATGCAACTAAGACATGATGATTGGGTCATGTATGGCTCAATCAATTAGACTTAGTTGTTGGTGGTTGTCCAAGTTGTAATCTCTCACACATGACCCATATCAGGCATAACTCACAAGGAGTATACCAGAGCATGCCGGGATTTTAATGATGCCCATACCGCTTGACCCAATGGCATACTGTACCAGAAGGGACTTTATGGATATCCTTTGATTCTTGATCTCTTTGATTCTCTTGATTTTTGATATTGATTTGCATTTGATAGTTCACGTTATTGCCCATATAGCTTGACTACAAGTGTCTACTATTCATGCCGGGACTTTATGTGTGTTACACGTGATCTTGATTCTCTATACAACTGACATCCACCATAACTCAAATATTAATGATTTCATTAGATTGTAATGATTTCGTTATTTCCATGATTCACACACATTTATGATTTTTGATTCCTTGAGACTCTTGATTTGATCTTTAGAATTCCCATGATTCACAATGATAATTGATTCTTAATTAGGATCCTTTATTTTCAGATCACACACTGAATTAGGTTTCTTTGAACATGATCATTAGCTTTAGTTCCTTTGATTTCAATTTGAATTTAGGTTCTTGAATTTGAGCTTGATGGACTAAGGGTTTGGTTAGAGTTTAGAATTAGAGTGTTACTCAAAACAGTAATTTAATTAAATTGATTATTTGATCGGCATAGTAATTACCTAGATAGGAGTCTAGGAGTATCAACAAACATATGATGAATAAAAGCATTTAAGTAAACAATTTAAATAAAACAGTTTACGCATGCTTCTCAGCCACACGTTTTAAAACAAAAATGTTTAGAAAAGGGGCAATGAACTCACCTGTGATGCTATGTAAATGATCTAACACAAAATGCGCGCTCGTTCTGGGAGCTTAGGTTTCTTCAGTTCCTGAGTTATTTTATAAGAGTTTGAATACGATAAGCATACATAATAATCATCGTACCTAAGGTTTGTTCTTGGTGTGTGCAACTAAGTGTCCTAACTATTAGTGTGCTTCTAAGACTTAATCCTCTAGTTTAACTTAGATACCCATTTACACCCCAATCCCATGATCATTTTCAGAAACTTACATTTATTTTTATAAAATTTGGGCACAGTTTCCTTTGTTTTCTGTTAAAAACCAGACAATCACATTGTCTATTTGCAACCAAATCCTAAAACAATTTAATCATAATAAACCTTTAATCAATGCATTTATAATTAAATTCCATTTTAATTCCATAACATTTCATTAAATTTAACAAGGTTTATGAACCATATTCTTTTATTAAACCATCTTTAACTTAGTTTAATTAAACTAATAACATGTGATGGGCTTAACTAAATCCATTAAGCCCACTTAGTCCAATTTATAGTCTTTGATTACCACATGATTATTGATCATGAATCTTGAAAGCTTTGTCCAAGATAATACATTTATATCATTTGAGTTTAGAAAATTCACACCTAAGTTATTCACACCCCATATTGTTCCCATGCACACACATGATTTAACTCATGCATGCACGTGTATACAAGCTCTATGTACCACGATAACTAAGAACTTTGAGTTCCATTAGGTTTGACTTCACCCAGGGCAGCGAACCTATGAACACAGACCTAGGTTCGGCTAGGGTAAAAGGGAAGGTTCGGCCACATGCATGCATTCGACCTACCGTTCGCTAGTCATGAGATTATCCTAAGGTTCGTCCCTTTCCTGCCATAGGTTCGCACGTCATTAGGTTCCGCTAATTGTAACAGGTTCGGCGAGGGCAGGTTCGTCTAAGGGTAAGATGGTTCGGCTGGCATGGTGGGTTCGTGGGTTTCTGTTGGTTCGGCAATCATGATAAGGTTCATGGCCATTACACGAGGGTTCGGCTAAGTCTGGCACGTGGGTTCGGCTGTCATAGGTTCGTGGCTCAAAGGTTTGGTTCGACTAAGGTTCGTTGTCAGAACTGATCAGTTGAGACACAGGTTCGTTGCAGCTCAGCCGAAGGTTCGGTGCAGGTGGCGCAGGGTTCATCCCCCTTTAGGGTTCGGCTGATACAATGGCTTATGCAGGTTCGGCTACCTGCATCTTTATTCTTCACGAACTTGTAGACTATGGGTGGTTATCATCGACTTCATTCTCGATCCTAAGTCCTGCTGGTTTGTTTCTAATTGTCTACGAGGGTTATCTAAGTGTATTTGAGGTGTTAGATCGGTTAGAGACACCATGAATTATAAAGTTCAAGATTACACACACAAAACCGAATTTAAACTAGATCTTTACCTCAAATTCAATGGATGAAAGCTGGAATACCTTGTACTTCCGTGATCTACTTGACGTGGTGATCATTTTAACACCTAGATTGCTTGAATCGGATGTAAGGTTGTTGATAAATCTTAGTGAGATGGTGATGCTTCTTGTGAGAGAAAGAGAGAGAGAACGATATTGATGAGGGAGAGAGAGATGGATGATGGTGGTTGTGGCAATTAATTCCACATTTAATTGTTTCAAACACCCGATAGATCGGTTTCGCCCGGTCTCGCGTAAAATGTCATTTCACAAGGTTTTCGCGATGAAACGATACGGTTCAAAAAAATAAGATTTATAAAATTTTTTCTAAGTTGTGATTCCTAATAAGTTAACTAATATCTTCTATTAATTTTAAATTTTAAAAATATTAATTTATATTTAAATCGAAACGTACGGTCATCGTGCGTATTCGTTCGAATCGTCACTCGTACGAACACGACGATAACTATACTTTTTCAATCTTGTTACCTAATTATCGGATATCATTCAGAACGTTAAACCGTCAGATTTATTCGTACAGATCGTCACCTATACGAATATCCCATCAATTTAGCATCCACATAACAACATCCTTGTATTTTGTTCTATAAAGCCTCACATATGTTTATACATAATACTTCGTAACAAATAATCCCATGAGGGTTCTGTGTTGCCAGATAATTATCTGACTCAAGAACCATTGTTCTGAACTTTGTTTCTGTTAACCGTTTATGAACTTGTGATTTGATAACACGAAATGACTTTGACTATTGATATGAACATTAAATAGCATGAAATATGTGTGGTTTGTACCTGTTTACTGTTCATGGCACTGTTGAGATCACTGTTCCGCTGCTGGTTCCGGCACTGATGTTACACTAAAGCTGATATTCCTATGGTGGAAGCGATTTGTATCGAACGATTTGGTGAAAAGATCTGCTAGACTGTCATCTGTGTGGACCTTTTCAAGATGGATCAGCTTACGTTCGAAACATTCCCGGATTAAGTGAATCCGGATGTCAATATGTTTAGTTTTGGAATTTTGTACGGGATTCTTGACGATCTGAAGAGCTGCTTCATTATCACAGTAAATAGGAGAGTCAAGAAAACTCAAACCATAATCGAGAAGCTGTTGTTGCATCCAGATGACCCGAGAGCAACAACTGGAGGCAGCAACATACTCAGCTTTTGCAGTCGATATAGATATGATTGTCTGATACTTGCACTACCATGATACAACGCGATCTCCCAGATACTGACATCCACATGTGGTTGACATCATGTCTAAATTTCAACCATCAAAATCACAGTCAGAGTAAGAAAATAATTTGAACTCAGAGTTCTTAGGATACCACAAAAAAAGACAAGGTTACCCGACGAGGTAGCGAAAGATCCTCTTGATAGCAATAAGATGAGAAGCCTTCGGATTTGCGTGACATATGGCACACTGAAAAACGGAGAACATGATGTGGGGTCTGCTAGCGGTGAGGTACTTTAGTGAACCAATCATCGATCTGTCAAGATGTTGATCAACATCTTCACCATCGGAATCCGAAGTCAAGACGGGACGAGTAACCATATGAGTGGAGGCGGGCTTGGAGTACACGATGTTGAACTTGGTAAGAATATCGGTCACGTACTTGCCCTGATGAATCAACACCCCTTTCTGATCTTGCTTAACCTGAAGATCCGAAAAGAAGGTCATCTCCCCCATAGCACTCATCTCAAAATTTTTCATCATTATGGCTTCAAACTCCTTACAAAGCACTGAGCTCGTGGAATCGAAGATAATATCAACATAAATCTGGAAAAGAATCATATCATCCTTCTCTCAACGAACGAATGGTGTCTGATCTATGGCTTCACGAGTATATCCATTGGCTAGAAGAGGATTCGTGAGTGTAGCATACCAAGCTTGTGGTGCTTGAGGAAGACCGTACATGGCTTTGTCTAGCTTGTTTACATGGTCGGGATACTGCGAGTCCTCGAACCCAGGAGGTTGACATACATATATCTCTTCCTTGACCATTCCATACAAGAAAGCCATCTTCACACCCATCTGATAAACTGTGAAGTTCATGTAGGAAGCGTAGGCCAAGAAGATGCAGATTGTCTCAAGTCTTGCAACTGGTGCAAAAACTTCCTCATAGTCAATACCCTCCTGTTGATATAAGCACTAGACTACCAACCTTGCCTTATTTTTGATGATAACACCAGACTCATCCCTTTTGTTTCTGAAGACCCATCTGGTTTCAATTGGCAGTTTCCCCTTGGGAATGGAACCAGATTCCACACTATGAGCTTCTGAAATTGCATCAATTCTTCTTGCATCGTTTCAACCCATCTTGACTCCTTAAAAGCCATCTTGATGTTCTTGGGTTCTACCTGCAAAATAAATCAAGAATATAAAAAAGAATTAGTTGCACCTGATTGATTGTGTGTGATGTTTTCTTAAGGTAACGCGTTCTGAGCAGGAATACATCTGCTTCAGGTGAGAACTCCTTCCGAAAGTGGTCCAATAATATTCTCCACGAGATGATTCTTTTTAATGCTTGAAGTAGGCACTTCATCCACAACTAAGTTGTCAACCAGATTAGTGATGTGAGCGAGCTGCTCTTCAATGGAGGTGGAAATGTTGTCATCGGAAGCTGTTCCACTTGCTTCAGCTTCATTATCCTCAAAATTTTTCTTAGGAATGAGGGCTTAGAACAGTGGATTATCAAATATCTTGTGGGAGGAAGAGGCTGTCTGATCTGTCTGTAGAGTTGGTTGATCTAAATGAGATGTATCCGGATAGGATGGAACAACTTCACGGATTGGTTATGCTCACTAGTACATACTTGGTGAGTCAACATTAAGAAGATTGGGGTCACACGTAACATAGTCAACCCGATAATCCATGTCGTCACTCTTATAAAAACTGTCTTCAGGCTAAGTGGGTCCTGCACTTCAAGTGGTAGTATGAAAAGGCTCAAAAGTTGAATCATATTTGGACAGCCAGTTTGGACCTGAACCGGCATCAGTGTGATTCAACTCTTGCCAGTCGATGTAGTATGGTTTCACAATCTGCCTGTCTTCTTGTTGTAGACCCGGTAAGCAGCTTTCTCAGAAGAATAGCCAACAAAGTAACATTCATCGGCTTTGTCATCAAACTTGTGATTTGGCTCAGTGTGGAGGAGAGTGCAAGAATATCCAAAGGATATGAAGTGACCGACTTCCGGCTTCTGATTGATGAAAATCTCAGATGGTGTCTTCTGGTGGCGCTTGTTCAGTAGTGCACGGTTTTGAACATAGCAAGTTGTATTGACAGCTTCAGCCCAGAAGAAGATTGGCAGTTTTGACTCAGACAGCATGGTCCGTGCAACCTCGATAAGTGTTATGTTCCGTCTCTCAGCTACTCCATTCCGCTGAGGTGTACGAGCTGCACTATACTATCGAGCAGTCTCTTTCTCATCACAGAAATCAATTAGGGTCTGATTCCTAAACTATGTGCCACTGTCAATTATGATCACCTTAACATTCAAGTTCTTCCGATTCTCTATCAAGGTGATGAACCTCTTCAGGGTCTCTACGGTCTCATCCTTCTTAGCAAGAAAGAGAACCCAAGTGAATCTGGAAAAATCATCTGTAATCACAAGACAGTATGAATTCTTCTCAATGCTCATAACATTGACTAGTCAAAAATGATCCATTTGAAAACGTTGTATAACAGATGAAATTGAGTTGAAAAGCTTTGTCTTGTGGGGTCTCTTATGTTGCTTCCGCTTGGCACATGCGATGCACTTCTCAATTGAGGAGAAGTCCTTTGATGGGAGTCCAATGACGTGATATCCCTTTGTCAGTCTATTGAGATTCTTCAAGTTGTCGTGATCCAATCTGCAATGCCACAATAGACAATCAGCCTTCAACGCCTAGGAGAACATAAAAGTGTTCTCAGTGAATGAAACAAAATTCATGTTGAAGATATAGGCATTGTTAATTCTCAAAGTTCTCATAAAAATCCTCTTCTTAGGAATGACAAAACCGGGTTTCAAGTTTAGACACTCCCTATTAATTAAGTTAGTTGAGAAGCTTTTGTCACAGATCTAGGAGACACTCTCAACAGGCTGTGATTGATTTCCTCCACATAGTGGACATCCTCAAAGCTTAAAGTACCATTGGTAACAGTTCTCTTAAAGATAATTTTCCCTCCTTTGTCTCCGGCAAAAGAGACATAACCT
The DNA here is from genome assembly GCA_009363875.1 of Mikania micrantha. Taxonomy (NCBI): domain Eukaryota; kingdom Viridiplantae; phylum Streptophyta; class Magnoliopsida; order Asterales; family Asteraceae; genus Mikania; species Mikania micrantha. The sequence goes on from CM018681.1 coordinate 48,652,184, forward strand.
CCATTAAATGGTGTGACCTCGAATAACAGAGAGAAATCCCCAGTCATATGCTGGGAGCAACCACTATCAACATACCACACATTTTTCAGCTTGTTTGGTCGTCCCTGCACAACAAACACATGTTTAATGAGAAATAGGTAACCAAATACTTATAGATTTAGGCACTTTAGGCAATTTGGTGCTTCCTTTGCCTCAGTTCTTAAGCTTGACAACATTGGTTGGCTTGTTTGCTTTGATCTGCTTGTTCACACTGCTAGGGTCATTTGGTTTTACTAGTGGTTTTCTTTGAGGTTTAGCTTTCCATTGAGTTTTAATTTATGACTGAAAAAACCTTTGTTTTCCTTTCTTTTTTATAACCATTTTGATGTGGCTTAGACCCATTTTTGCTTTTGACAGTGTGATAATTCTGAGGCCTTTTCTGAGGTTTCACCTTAGGCTTGGAGGGTTGATCAATCCTCACAGGTTTACTGACTGGCTTAGCCTTAGGTGCGACCTTCTGATTCTTCCCACAGAAGAACTCAGTGGGTCTGTGCACACAGTGTCTGGCTATGTGGCCTGGTCTCCCACATGCATAGTAGCATACCTTTTGGTAAAATTCTTGTGGGTCAAATGGCTTTACATCACAATCACTTTCACCATAAGATGAACTTGTAGAGGCTTGTTCCAATGACCAAGTTTGAACATAAGGTTCACAGTTAGTATTTAACTTTTAATCCACCTCTTGTGTGATTATGGAATGAGCCTCGGTTACCTTTCCTGTTAAAGGAGTAGAATTTGATTCTAAGACACATTTTTTTAACATTATCACTAGTTATCAAAATTAGTCTTAAAATTCTTAATCATTTCATTTGGTTCAATTTTGATAGTTTCAAACTTTCCAACAAAATCAACTTTTGGAACAGAAAAATCTGATTGGCTAGATGAGACTGAACAATATGTGCCCCTCCTAGCACTTATTTCTTCTTCCTCCTCACTTCAACCTAAAATACTTAAACCTTCTACACAAACCATAGAATCATCATAAATTAAAATAGGGTCAACTGTGAGAGAAACTGGTTTAGATGGAAACATAAGCATGATCAGAATGTGAAAACAAGTCATAACAGATGTGTTGATTATCGGCATGCTTGAGTTGTTGTGGTTAAAGGGAGGCTCACACTCTCTATAGCCAAGTCCCTTACCCTTCTTCTCACGACAGTGAATAATGACCATGTTTTCTAATACCTTACTTGAATAGTCAAATTTTTCAACTCTGACTTAGGTTTTAGAAAGTTCAATTTTGACCTGAGTCTACTCTAAGGTAAGCTCATCGATTCTGCACCTGGCATCTCGATACTTTGACTCTTTATCACTCAAAAGCTCTTTTAATTCTGAAATGTCACGACTCTCAGCCTCAAGTTTTTTTTTAAATATCTTCATTTTCAAGAAGTGGAGCAAATATTTTCAGTTATCTCATTTCACTTTTCGTCCACATTAGCCATGAATGCATGGCTCAATGTCAACTCCAACTCCTGTACTTGATCACTCCAGTCATACGCATCCGACTCTTGAGTCACTAAAGCTTTTGAAGTTCCAACTCCAGAGGAATCATCAGTTTTCTTCTCAGCCTCCTTTGCATTCTTTGGTTGCTTACACTCCCGAGCAAATTGACCCGGCTAGTCACAGTTGTAGCACCTTAGGTTCGACTTATCAAGCCCGAGTTTCTTAGCGTGGTTGTTTTCAAAACTACTCTTGACGTGTTTCTTGATGAACTTCTTCGCTCTGAAGACCGCCATGGCCATCTATGATTGTTTTTGATGAGTTTTAAAAGTGTAAAATGTAAAATAAAATATTTTATTTATTTTTACTGTTCATTCGTTTTCGAATCGTTAACGAATTTAGTTACGTGTATGCCCGTAATTACATACGTTTTTGGTCATTTTATGAATTTATTAACGTTTACACGTAGTGATAAGTTTAACATTTATATCTTTATGGATCGTCACCCATAATGATACTGAGTATCGCTTACGCATTACGATTTTGTTTAAATGATTTCAATTGTCATATATTTCGTCATAACACTACGCACTAACACTATCACATTATACCGAACACAGTTTATGTATAGGGCATGCATAGAATCCAGCTACCTGCCTTATCATCTGCTAGCCAACCACCGTTTTGATATAATGCAATAGAGTTATTGCCTAACGCAACTGACTATAAATAAATAATATATAGTTGTTCCTAAACTAAAGAAATCCCTATAGCACACAACATGTTCAAAGATTTACATTGACAAATAGACAATGAATACCCACGGTTGTATTCCTTTTAATGATTACTACGACTAAATGTACAAATGTTATATATTGAAGCTATATAGTGTACAACAAATGAGCGTACACATTCCATGGTTGGTTCACAAACACTACAATACAAGTGAGTCCATTGCCCCTTTTCTAAGTGTTTTGTTTTATAAACCCGGGGCTGAGAAACATGTGTAAATTAATTTCTCCTGAGAATATTTTATATAAATGCTTTAAAAATCTATATGTTATGTATGTATAAATGTCATCCTAGATCATGTCCAGGTAAATTTTATGTAGGTTTCTTAAAAGATTATCTACTTATATAATAAGTGGATGATTTATCAGTTCATGTAAACATTTCGACAAATCAAATAAAAATTGTTAACGAATCATTAAACATTATCAACTAATCTATTGTTCATTTTCAACGAAACAATTAAACATTTTCAACGAATCTATCATTTATTTTTCAATGAATCAAAGAATCATTTTCAACGAATCAAGTATTCAATGTTCAACGAAGCTAGTGTTCAATGAGCAATGAATCGAGTGTACATTTATTCAACAAATCAAGTACTCATTGTTCAAGGAATCAAGTACAAACTTCAACGAATCTAGTACGAATCAAGAAATCATTTTTCGGGGAATGTATGGGAAATATCAAAGATAACATGTGCGAAAGAATGTAAACAAATCTAGACGAATCAAGAACAAAAAAAATCATATATTTCAAGAAGTCCTAGCTAGACCTTTTAAATTATAGGTCACATGTTTGATGATATTTACAGAATCCCAAACTCCTCTATGAACGTTTGATTGCTAGACTAGTCTAGTCGAGTTGACCAAGGCCCAATCCTTAGAACTTAGTTTTATTTAAATGTTTATCTAATATTTACAGAATCCCATACTCCTCTTAACAGCTCTTGGATCTTTGATAGTGGGGCTTCAAGGCACATGACTGGAGATATTTCGCTGTTAACCAATATTAATGCAATTCGAGGTGGGTATGTAGCGTTTGCCGGTGACAAAGGCGGGTTCATTACCAGAGAGTGTATTCTTTTCTAATGGCCAAGTTTCATTTGACAAAGTCATATATGTGAAGCAACTGGAGAACAATCTACTTTCAGTGTCACAGATTTGTGACAAGCAGAGTTCTCTTTGATGACTCCATTTGCTACATTCTCAAGGAAGGCATCACTATTCCTGAAGACTGGATTCTAATGTCTGCACCTCGTAAGCAAGACTTGTATGTACTCAACATGGCTACAGCGTCAAAAACATCCTCCTCAGCTTCATGTTTTATGTCAAAAGCCACAGAGAAATATTCTATTCTTTGGCATACGAGGATGTGCCATTTGAGTCTACGCAAGATGAACCATTTGGTACACAACAATTTGGTTGAGGGTGTCAGTTTGAAGAATTTCAAGCAGTCTGATATATGTGTCTCGTGCAAGAGGGGAAAGCAGACCAAGTAGTCTCACATGCTGAAAAAATATCATTCAATCGCTGTTCCTCTTGAGCTTCTCCATATGGATTTATTTGGTCTAGTAAATTCCAAGAGTATAGCTGGAGATCAATAATGTTTAGTCATCACTAATGAGTATTCAAGATATTCTTGGGTTTTCTTTCTGAAGGAGAAATCAGAAACGTTCGAATGTATTCAAGTTTTGGTAACTAAACTTGAATCCCTTTATAAGCTCAAGATCCGTATGCTCAGAACAGATAATGGGACAGAGTTCAAGAATCACAATATGGAGAACTTCTGCAATGGACGTGCCATTGTCCAACAATTCAGTGCTCCATATGTCCCCCAAATGAATGGCGTTGTTGAACGCAAGAACAGAACTTTGATTGAGGCTGCTCGGACCATGCTTGCTGATTCATCTCTTCCAGTTCAGTTCTGGAATGAAGCTGTTGCAAATGCTTGCTACACAATGAACCGTGTATTGATAGTTAAGAGACACGGGAAGACTTGTTTCGAACTGCTCCACAACAGAAAAGCTAATCTTAAGTATCTTGAACCTTTTGGTGCTCCGTGCATGATGCCTAAGAAACACGAGCAAGGCAAGTTTAATGAGAAGGTGGAAGAAGGGAATTTTCTTGGGTACAACACTCCTAATAAAAGGGTCTATAATAGATCTACTCAAAATGTGGAGGAGTGGTATCACGTGGACGTTCAGAGACATTCTATGCCCCCACCATGGAAAGGTCTAGACTGGATGTTTGATTATTCTGATCTTTTCAACTCTTTCAATATGCCTCCCAAATACTCAGATGAGGATGTTGCTGTTCAAATGATGTATGATGCACAAAATTCACTTGATGAACATGTGCAACCTTCACCAGCTTCAATTCCCATACAGATATATGATGACAACTCAGACACAGATGATAACCCAATTCAACCAGCTGCCCCCGAACCAAATGTTGACAACATTGTACCTGCTCTTGAGGACCTGAATCTGAACAATCTTGATCCACAGGTTGAGGCTCCTTCTCATCCTGTTGGAAGAATTAATCGCATTCATCCTCAGGAAAACATTATTGGAAGTCCGCTTGATGGGTTTAAGACAAGAAATAAGCTATCTTCAGGTGGTCTTGCTGATGTTCTTGACTTTGCTGATGTGAACAATTGTGCCCATTCTTGCTTCATCTCTCATGTTGAACCACGAACTGTGACTGAAGCATTGAGAGAAGAATCGTGGGTTGATGCCATGCAAGAAGAACTCTTACAATTTAAGAAAGTTGGTGTTTGGCAACTTGTTGACAAACCGAAAGGTGTAAAGGTTATAGGCACTAGATGGGTTCATCGTTGCAAAAAGGACAATCGCGGGATCGTTTTGAGAAACAATGCATGGCTGGTGGTGTAGGGATTCAGACAGATTGAAGGACTTGACTATAATGAAGTGTTTGCACCGGTTGCTCGTCTCGAGGCAATTCGTATCTTCTTGGCATATGCACCCTTCAAGAAATTTAAAGTTTATCAAATGGATGTCAAGAGTGTATTCCTTCACGGTGTGATCAATGAAGTGGTGTATGTCAATCAACCTCCCGGGTTTAAGGATCCATTGCATCATGATCAAGTCTACAAGCTAGACAAGGCTTTATATGGATTGCATCAAGCTCCGCGAGCGAGGTACGAGACACTGTCTACTCACATTCTGAACAACGGGTTCAGAAGAGGTGTTATTGACTGCACGTTGTTTATTCGAGACAAGGATGGTGATTTACTCTTGGTGCAAGTTTATGTGGACGACTTCATTTTTGGTTCTAAAAATGATAGTCTGTGCAAGGAATTCGAGATGGTTATGAAAGACAAGTTTGAAATGAGCTCAATGGGGGAGATGAAATTTTTTCTTGGGTTGCAGGCGGATCAATCTAAGGCAGGGATCTTCATTCATCAGACCAAATACGTTGGTGACATTTTGAGCCGGTTCATTATGTCGGATGCAAAACCTGCTGGTACCCCACTGGCTGTCAATCACGGGATTACACCAGATGAAAAGGGGAAGTTAATCGATGCCACTCTGTACCGAAGAATGATTGGGTCTCTCATGTATCTTACTGCTTCTCGGCCAAACATCATGTTTGCTACATGTTTGTGTGCTCGTTATCAGTCCAAACCAAGAGTATCACATCTGATTACTGTGAAGAGAATTTTGCGTTATCAGAAAGGTACTCCGGATCTTGGCTTATGGTACCTTAAGGATGATAACTTTGAGCTTACTGCATATCGTGATTCAGACTATGGCGGATTCAAAAGAGATTTCAAGTCAACATCTGCAGGATGTCAGTTCTTTGGTACCTGCTTAGTTACCTGGTAGTGCAAGAAGCAGACGTCGATGTCTACTTCAACATGTGAAGTTGAATATATTGCTGCTGCTAGTTGCTACTCACAAATCATCTACATACAGCAACAACTCAGGGACTATGGGTTACATTTTTCTAACACTCCTATCTATGTTGATAATACTGCTGCCATTGCTGTCACTAAAAACCCAGTCCAGCACTCGAAAACCAAAGACATCGACATAAAATATCACTTCATACATGATTGTTTTGAAAAGAAACTCATCGATGTTGTTAAAATTCACACCGATCACCAGAAAGCCGATCTTTACACAAAAGCTTTCGATAAACCCAGATTTTTATATTTGCTATCGGCTAATTGTGTTTTCCAAAAGGATGAAGTCATTCCTTCATCTGATTCAAACAAATGATTATCGCTTTTATTAGTTAGTTTCTTTTGCTTTATTTTTTCATTGTTAGTAAATCTGTTATTTTTCTTTCATTTAATCAAAAACTCAAAAATATTTTCTGTTTTAGGTTTTTAGGGGGAGTATGTTAGTGCATGAAATGTCCCTAGTTCAGCTTTTGTATGATCTTTGATGTATAAAGTTTATGTTATTAATGAAACCAGTCATTCTATATTGCTGTTAATGTTTATTCAAGTTTATATGTGTTTGACTATAGCTAACTTTGATTATATATGTCTTATAGATCAATTCGTGCGAATGACCCTAAGAATGAGGTCCTTCGGGCGAATGACTAGGGCGAACGAATGAGTCATCCGTATGACTCATTCGGTTGACCAAGATTTTTATATCTGCTATCGGCTAATAGTATTCACCAAAAGGATGAATTCATTCCTTCATCTGATTCAAACAAATGATCATCGCTTTTATTAGTTAGTTTCTTTAGCTTTATTTTTTCATGGTTAGTATTTATGTTATTTTTCTTTCATTTAATCAAATACTCAAAAACTTATCTGTTTTAGGTTTTTAGGGGGAGAAAAAGCAGTTTAATTTGAAAAAAGCAAAAGCATTTGAAAATTTTTAAAAACCAAAAACAATTGAAAATTTGAAAATGAGAAAGTCTTGTTTGAGAAAGTGATGTGTTAACCTATCATGTCTTAAAAGCTAAAGGGAATGCATAAACCGAAAGCACATTACAGTTAAGTGATTTGTTGTACCAATAGGCCAACTTTACAAAAGGTATAGACTATTGGTGATTACATAGAAAGTCTGATTTGTGGGATCCATTTTAGAAAACCAGCTAAGTGATAAATAGTTTTTGACTCAAATCAGGCATACACCTGTTATCGTAGGATCTAATGAGGTTTCCAATGATTCTTGAATTCAAGTCTGTACATGTGCCATACTGCTTTGTAAAGACCTAGCTGAAGCCGTCCATTCATATGAGAATGATTGAATCATAAGAAAATAAAAGTGAATCTGATTCTGTACACGTGCCATATTGCTGGGTTGCAGCCTAGCTGAAGCCGTCCACTCATATAGGATAAGCTAAGAAAAATACAAAAATAAAATAAATTCTATTCCATATACGTGCCATATTGCTTTGTAAAAACCTAGCTTAAGCCGTCCATTTGGATATAACAAGTTGTTCATGTCAAAACAGTTCTGTATACATGCCATATTGCTTTGTAAAGACCTAGCTGAAGCCGTCCATGAGAATGTGTTGAACATGAGAGACAAATCAAAAATGAAAATACAAAAAGAGAATAAATTGGAACCTTATAGAATTTATGATGTTAGGTATTATGTTACGCAGAGATGAGTTACAAACTGGTTTTGATCTTTATTGGTTAAATACAATGGGTAACTCAGTCAGAAAAATATGAGTGATCATTGATTTGTTTAGAAATGATGTATTGTTTGGTTTAAAGTGGACAAGCATATCAGTAATCAAATCATAAGATAAATGTGTCAGAAGCGTAACACTCATGAAATGCTGATTAGACAAGATCTGGTGTATGTGTCATCTTCTTGAAAGACTGCTCACAAAAATATGTGTTTCTTAAATGTTTTTAGTTTGATTTGTTAGTTGTACGGTTGTATTTCGTTTCAGAAAAATATAAAAAGATTTTACTTTCAAAATTGTTTAAGATGATCATTTGTGTGTTCAGATGTTCAATCATATCTGAATCCATTACCAAACCAGACTAATCTTCATAATGGCACTCGTTTAAATGTTAAAAATGTCAAATTTCAAATTAATTTTTGTTTGTGAGTGCTAAGTTTCATTCATGTGAATGAAACAGGTGAATGAATCAGGCAAAAGGCTCTCTCGACCGAATGACTTCACTAATGCGAATGAGTCATTCGGCCGAATCAATTTGGGGTGAAGCGACTCAATCGATTGACCTCTCAGCAGAATGAGACTTCCTATATATAGGGCTCTTTCGGCCGAACCAATTCATTCCCCCAAATTTCATTCACTTGGGCTACTGTGTGCCTCTTTCGCCCGAACCACTCTCTCTCATCTGTTCTTCAAGTTTTCACTGAGTAACCCGATTTTTTTGCTGAGATTCCTTCTTGTGATTGTTACATGTACTTGTGGAACCAAGATAATCCAATTTTGTCCATGGATTCGCTGTAAACAGACCTCGATTTAGCGATTTAGGGCTCGTAATTGTCGCTTCCTAATAAATGGCAAAATTGAACACTGAATCACCTAAGGCTTGTTTTAAAGAGCTTAATCGGTCGAATCTGAACATGTTGGTGTAGTTTTTATTGTCAAATTTGATGTTTTGAGGACATGGACTCTTGAACTCCTTCTGACTACCGAATGAAGCTCATTCGGACGTTATGGTGAACCGAATGAGATGCAGCGACATAATGAAGCCATCCGACCGAATGAGGTTCTTTCGGCCACTAGCTTCATTAGCTGATCATTCGATTGACTTGAATTTTTCAGTCAATGATTCAACCGAATGAGTTCTTTCGATTGTCATTCGGTTGACTTGACTCTTTCGGTCAATGATTCAATCGAATGAGTTCTTTCAGTTGTCATTCGGTTGACTTGACCTATTCGTTCATTGTAGATTCATTCGCCAAGGGTCATTCGATCATATCAGTCACACCAGTAGGATTTCTGGAGATCAGCTGACGTAGACTGTGAGGTTGAGCCACCTGTAATTAGAGGAAAGGTGCAAGGGCATGATGTCATTGTTTCTATAGAGCACATTAGGAGGATATGTGGTTTCTAGGATGCACCTGATCATCCAATCTTACTTGATCGCTATCTTGTTCGAGGATGCTTTATGCGATGCAAGTACGACGGTGACTTGGGATTCGGAGTTCTCAACAAAGCCTTTCTATCTCCACAGTTCAAGTACTTAGCACACGTACTTATTCACTGCTTGGGCTCGAGGCACGGGGGATTTGATGAGCTGAGGGAGACTATACAGTGTGCTTTCATTGCTTTGGTGCTGAATCTACCATTCAACTTTTCTAAGATGGTATTCTCACATCTGAAGGAGAATGTTGTTCTCAAGGGTGACAAGAAGTTCCTCATGTACCCTAGATTCCTTCAGCAGATCATTGATGCTCAAGTACCTAACCTACCGAAGACCAGCTCAGACATCATTCAGTTAGAGCACATGAACATCATTACTCTTAATAGAGTATTATCATACAGAGGACAAGGGACGAAGCCTCTAGTTCGTGCTATATTTGGTCATCTCCAGAACCCTGAGTACATTGCTCCCGGTGGAAGAAAATGGAGACATGACGATTCTGATTCAGATACAGAGGATATTATACTACCAGGTGGTGATGATGGAGATGAACGTGATAATGGTGTAGATGCTGGTGCTGGTGATGTAAGTGGTAGAGGTGCAGGTGTTTCTGGTGGTGAAGTTGTTGTGTCTGGAGCTGGTGGTGATGTTACTAGTGCGGGTGTAGGTGATGCTAGTGTTGGTGTAGGCGGTGTTGGTGTTTCTGGTGGTGCTACTGATGATATTGATGTAGATAGTCTTCTTGAGCTGGATTTTCTTACTACCACTTAGGCTACAGTTTCCACCACCTTAGAGATGGGTGGCACCTCTTCAATAGAGGGGAGAGATGATTCAGATGAATCAGGAGAGGCTGGTGGTGAAGATGATGATGAAGAAGGCTCAGACAGCTCAGATTCTGACAAGCCAGATGATGAGTTCGAGAATGTTATGGTGGGCACGATTCTTGTAAAGAAGAGAAAGAGGCCCAGTTTGACAGAGCAAGAGAGTGAGGAGATCAGGGATCCATCCTTTGTCCCTGAGTTTTACCTCTTTTCTCCTCCATGTACTTCCATTTCTACATCTACTGCTGCTGCTACTGTCGTACAGCCCACATCATCCCCACCCACCATGCGAAAACAGTTGCAGTTTCTTCACTGACCAGGTCACGGGCTATTCTTTAACGTATTTCTATTGCTCCTCTGACCTCCTCTGGTGCCCATACTACAGTCTTTACTGCTGTTTCTTCTGGTCCCTCCACCACACGAGCTGATCCGTACATTCCTACTGTACCAGTGACTGAACAGCTCAGTACAATGAACAGTTTGCTACTTAGGCTGATGGAGAGTAAGCACTAGAAAGAAGAAGCCATTGCCCAACTCACGCTAAGGGTCAGTGAGCAAGATGCTCTATTATTACAGGCTACTGACCAGCATGCAGACTTGAGGCCTTGATCTGCTCAGCAGGAGGAGCAACTGCTTATGTACATTGATGAGCACAACCAGTTGGCTTTGACTGCCTCTGGTTTCAGTGACAGGATCCTAGCTCTTTAGGTCAAAAACTCGCGTCTAACCGAGCAAGCTGAAAACCTCAAGGAGGCTACTCCTAGGATCGAGGGTACTGAAACTATCTCCAATGATTCAGATCAAGAAGAAGAAGAAGACGAAGAAGAAGAAGAAGAATCTGATGAGGAGAAAGTTGATTACGAGGATTCTGATAAAGACAATGATTCAGATGATGATGATGATAGTTCAGGAAGTAGGTCTGCCAGTTCTTCAAGTACAGTCCGGACCAAGACTAAGCACGATAAGTGTGCTAAGCCTCCTCCTCCTCCTCAGACTGAAGATTCGAAAGCTACTGAGGAAGTTCAAGCTGTGCCTCTGAGACGTCGTTTGGATGAGACATTGACCATGATTTTGGATGCTCAAGGCATTATACGACACTCAGTCAGTTACGACAAGGAGGAAGGATAAATTATTCACTGTTTGACAAAGGAGCAAATTGTTGAGTTACGCAAAGTATACTTCAGCTGAGGATGAACTACCTACCTTTACTAATCTTTTTGGTCAACACACTAAGGAGGAACTGAATAGGAAAATTGACGAGAAGATCAGTGGCAATGAATCTTCGACAGAAGACATCCTAAAGAGAAAAGAAGAATGGAAGGCTTACTGGGAATTCTTGAAGAAAGAAAGTGTTGCAAAGATCCCAACTACTCACACTAAAGTATATAGGACAAAAGGACACAAGGCCGGAGGTCAAATACTTAGCTGCGCATACTTTCATGATCTGAAATGCTATTCTGTCAAGAGAGAACAAGGGATTCAGTATTTCAAGCCCCCCATGACTTCAAGACGTTGCCAGGATTTGAAGTCAACCAACTCGCACGTTTGAAGATGCTTTACAGTAGACATTCGAGGATGTCAGCTTGGTTCTCTAGACAGATTCAGTATGAGTACAGGAAGAGGTGGATAAACTTCAAGCCTTAGGAACCAGAAAGATATTATCATCCAAAAATAAATGGAGATACCCGCAGGCACAAAGTCATCCTGAAGTGGCTGCCTCCAATAGTCATGAAGTAGATTCCTTTACGAAAGATGTGTCAAGACTTCTTGGACAACTTCTGATGGTGGTATTATGATGGAAGAACTGCAGAGGCTGTGATTGTGTTGTCCAAAGACAACAAGTGGGATACAGAACGTATATTTGATCCTATGTGGCTGACGAATCTGTCACACAATGATGTCAAAGCTTTGTGCAGATGTCAGATTTTCTTTGATGTTGAAGACATGGATCAAGCACTACAATACATGAGAGTTATCAAGATCTGCATTGTTTTTGGGATTCATGCTGGAACAGACTAAAAAACTATATTAGACAACTATTCCAAGAAAAATGCTGAAAAACGAAGAACTAGGTCCAAAGGGGAGTATGTTATGAAATGTCCCTAGTTCAGCTTTTGTATTATCTTTGATGTATAAATTTTATGTTATTAATGAAATCAGTCTTTCTATATTCTTGTTAAGGTTTATTCAAGTTTATATGTGTTTGACTATAGTTAACTTTGATTATATATGTCTTATAGACCCATTCGTGCGAATGACCCTAAGAATGAGGTCAGCAAATGAACGCCTTGCGAATGACTAGGGCGAACGAATGAGTCATCCGTATGACTCATTCGGTTGACCAAGCTCATTCGGCTGAGCCATTCGCCAAATGAGTTGTTTCGGCCACTCATTCGGCCGAATGAGTGCAGTCTATATATACTTGTGCAAACAAACTCAAAAGCCTCCTCTATTCCCAGAGGACTCCAGTGTCATACCCTTAGGGTTTTGAGTGGTTCCTTGCTATCCAACTTCGATTCTAACCCCGTGGTGATCTATCTTGATCCAAACGTTCACTCCTTATTGTCGGATTGCCACGGGGCCTGTTGGTTTCGATTGGAAAACCCTGGAATAGGATTCCGCACTATTCCAGTGGCTGTCGAGCAGATCTACATAGGAACTGGATTGTTTCCAGGCTCCAAATTGGTCCTACATTCTTCGCCGAAGACTTAGGAGTAGGCTGGTAATCCGCATCCTGAATGTCTTCCCGTTCTGCTCTGGTGAGAGGAGGGATGACTGGCTCCTCACTAGAAGATGATGATGACTCAGACACGAGTTGCACTGGTCTGAGTTCCTTGGTAGTTGCACTGGTCTGAGTACCTGTGCCTGTAGAAGGAATGTCATGCTCTTCAGCGACAATAGTAGCTGGAGTTCTTTGTTGTTCTACAGCCGCTTCATCTCCGACAAATATGCCAAACTTGATCAGAGGCCGTTCCCCTATATATTGTTTCTTGCCTCACTTGTTCATCATCATATAAGAAAAAATGTCTTATCGCATTGTCTTGATCCTGAGAGTGCCTATGGTGGGAACAATGCTGGGATACCTTTTGTTGATGACGATCTCGATGAATCGGGGAAAAGCCAGAAATCTCTCCTTTCGCTTTCCCTTGATGTTGGCGTGCATATCCCGAAAGATCATTCGAGAGAAGTTGAAATCGATGCCCAGTGCAATCGAACAGGAGCTAAGGGTGTGATTCAGCATGTCATAGCCTCCCTTCCTTCCAGATAAACACTAGGTCACCACGTGTGAGAGATATCTCCAGTACGGGTATAAAAGCTTCTTCTCCGTCAGAAGGTGGACACCCTCATGACCCATGTGATAAACTGTCCTGTGAACTAAGTCATGGTCTAGCTCAACAGGTGCGGTAGTCTTATCTCCAAACTGCAGACATTCCCTCAGAATCTGCTCGGCGATAATAACAGGCTGGCCTTGAACCTTGCCAATCAAAGTGACTATGTCGTTAGCGTCTGTGCGCTCAATAATAGTGTTCCAAAAGCCTTGAAAAACTCGGCAATAATCTCTGGATGTTCAATGATGGTGTAGTTTACCAGAGAGAAAATAAGTCCATCCACAAAGCTCTTGAACATGGCAAGCTTTACTGGTGGATCTCCAGGAATAGCAGACATTTTTCGGTCAGGGACGAACCTCAAATCAGCCATCTGAAAATAAACAAAGTCAAGTTAGTCAAAATCGAAGTGAAAGTCAAAGGATAAAAGTTAACAGTTCGATTTCAAGTTATAGGAGTTAGGTAAAATCATGAAATAGAAAACAGTTCAAGGTTTGGAAGGTTCACGAAAATTAAGATGTTCTCGAATTTGGTATGTAGTCGAAAGTAGAGCAGTATTCAAAAAATGGGTTCTACTCGAAATTTGAATCGTATTCGAAATCCGGGTACTATTCGAAATATGAATAGTACTTGTAGCTCCCTAAACAGATCAAGAACCGAGGTCTAGGCCTCCTATCTGCATCAAATGACTCTACAACGTGCGGAATCTGAAATAGAATCATAAGAACAAGAAGAAAGATCAAAACTTTGATATATTCAGTGAAGTACACGAAACAATGCCTCAATACGTTTAGAGAGCATGCCTCGAGAATCCAACCCTAGAATAGTACAAAAATTGTCTATTTATACTACTTCTAGGTGTACTCGACCCACTATACACGAAAATGTTCGAGTACACGATATACAGCTGTATACGAAATGCTACGTACATGAATCATGACAAAATAAGAACAAAATATGGTCTTTGACTCTTCTCCGGTTGGCTTTGTCAGTCTTCATCTTCAGTTGCGCTCTACATTTCACCCAACTCTCTCAACCGGAACCCCATTCCCCCTCGAATTTTCGGTCATTTCCACACGAAATCGGACCATTATAGCGTCCATATCATGTGTATTTCACCACTAACACCTTCATTTCAAGATTTCAACCATTTTCAAGCTTCTTCTGTCAAATACGAGATGCATAGGGAGTATTAGCACCGATCTTTTCACCAAAACACTCAAAAACGTTTTGTCATCATTTTTGGCCATAAAAAAACACCACAAACAACGCACGATTTCATAAATGGTGTTCTTGGTGAATCTGCATGCGAATGAGCCGTACGAAGGGCTCATTCGTGTGAATGGTACACTCAATTCGCCTTATAGACACATCAGAATGAACCTCTGGGTGAATGAGCATCTACACGAATGAAATGCACTCATTCACATGAGATAACCATACAAATGAACACCTATTCGCACGAAGAAGCCATTTGAACGAAGAGAAGACCAAAATGGCTAAGCGTTGAACATCTTATTGAACACTATTCGTATCGATAGAACCGAAATTTAGACCAAAATTTAAATCTAATCAAAATAAAAACAATATTAAAACCCCTTCCAAAATCACATCAAGAACAGAGTTCCCAACCACACAACCCTTAACTAACTAATAAATACATTATAACAAGGGACTCAAACAGAAAGATTACATCAAGTGAGTGCATTGATGACCCATAACCACAGGTGGGTTCATAGACCCATCTTTTCTTTAACTTTTGTCTTAAATATCATTTGTGGCTGAGAACTTGATACCTCTTATTCGAATGATATTCGAACAAGAGTTATTTTCAGTTAATTTAAAAGAAAAATTCATTCGGAAACCTCTTATTTAAATGTTATGGGAATAAGTGTAATTTAGATCATTTTACTGATCGTTCATCGCATCAACATGACTTTTCACACTCAAACTATAGTTTCAAGGATTCAAACACAACTCAGTAAGGAAGTGTCCCTTGATCATAATAGCTAGAGGCTTTGTGCCAAACCAAGAGGTGAACGGACACAGCTCGAGAGCTTGTGTTACATATCCAAATCAAGTGAACAAATAAGTTTATAGGGAGCCCGTCTAGGTTAATTCACAAGAACGGGTGTCCACACAACATACACATGAAGAATTCGAGTAAGAAATCTCAAGGAAGTCCCTTTTCAAGAGTCAATTACCATTTCTTGACAGGGGTCAACCGACGGTAACGTAGATGGTACCACAAGTCTAACAAACTTCCAGCATTGAGGCTGGTACGTAACACGAACAAGCACAAAGGTCAAATCTCAGATCAGATCCATAGGATCTGATCAACAAGGGCAACTCAATTTAGGTTTGGTAAATGATCAAATGTGTGACATTATGGACAGACCACACTAATAAACTAAATCAATAATCTTGTTAGAAGTTTTTATTATGAACACTTTTTAAAATAGAGTTTGAACGAGCTTAAAACTGGTTCAAGACAAACAATGTTAGAACGATCAAGAAAGGAGTGTAAATTATGTGATTTTATACTAAACAGAACAAATAAAGTATTCATATATCAGGAAACAAAACATACCCTCTTTGCTCAAAATAACTACTTTCTCAAAACAATCTTTCAAGAGAAAGCAAGTGTAGAATAGGGAATATGATTTCCATTAAACACATAGTCGTGAATTACCAAAGGAGTGGTGGGCTGGCAGCTAGGCCTTGGCCCTACGTATGCCCTATATATAAAGTACCTTCGATGATTTGGGATGGTGTCATTAATGAGGTTCAAATTGAACACTTGTGTAAGTCATACGCATATTAAAGATCATTTACACACCCCTTTTTAAAACCGTTTGCGAACAAAAAGAGATTTCTTCAAACAAACGATATGAACTCACCAACCTAGTCTTGACAGATTTTACATTTTCTACGGTGACAAACATGTGTAAGAAGGATGAATTTTAGAGAGAAAAAGATAGGATCTATTAGAGGACCCTACAACTCCTTCATGGAATCTTACAAAGCCTCATCGGCTACAAGAATTTAGACTTGCTCTTTTGCAAGAAATTTTCGTGAAACATTTGGGTCATGCCCAAGATGTCTAAGTCAAGTTGTAATATAGTTAAA
Source organism: Mikania micrantha (assembly GCA_009363875.1). Taxonomy (NCBI): domain Eukaryota; kingdom Viridiplantae; phylum Streptophyta; class Magnoliopsida; order Asterales; family Asteraceae; genus Mikania; species Mikania micrantha. The sequence continues at coordinate 48,668,793 of CM018681.1, forward strand.
TTATTAAAGTACAAAAGATCTAACCCAAAACCAGCTCAAACGTACCTGAATCTAGAGAGAAGATACGGCTAAAAATGGGTTTTCACCCATTTCAGTGGTATGAGTTCAAACTTGCAATCTTCACCTTTAAATGAGTTTATTGAATGGTTTTATACTTAAATTAACATGAATTATTAGGTCCTAAAACAACCTACAACTCTATGGGGATTTTTTTTTGGGGCTGAAGATTGAAGACGAGTGACTGGAGAAACCGTACAAATTAAATCGGGAACACCCCCACCTCAGGACGATAATCATTATTGCAGCCGAGAATCATTATTGTAGCCGAGAACCTTTCTTTTGTTGGGACGATAACCGGTTGTGAGGAGGGTTGTGGACCACATGACACCGAGAACACCTTTGTTTGGGGGCCCCAAAGAAGAGAACATCCAGAGTGTGACCAAGAACCCTTTGAGGGTGGCACACATCTATTTGAGGATCCACAATTAGCTGAGAACACAACCTCTTTTGGTTGTGAATGCCGAGACTACCCACATGGGGTAAATCATGAACAAATTGAGTGGAATATAATTGGTTTATACTACTTCCATCCATACCATTTAAATTTGCTTTAAACATTTAGGTAACCCTTAAAACAAGTGTTTTAGATCATAAACCATAATTCAAAACATGTCAAAGTTTTATAACACACTCATGTTTGATCAATATAACAATAGGTTATACTTGTAAGGTAAATTAGTTAACTTTACTACAAAGTTGATGAAATACTTTTAAGTAAACATAAAAATCATTTAAACTCTTTTGCAATACACAAAGATGATTAAGTCCTAAAAATCCAAATTTATAATTAGAATATATGATGATTTTAAGACTTATGAAAACTATTGTAGTTTCAAGTCAAGATCTAACACATAAATCAATAATGAATAAATATACTAATGCTTAATATATATTTGTTAAGGGTCAGTGTATTACATCATAATTGAGCTTGAATAAATCAAGATACAAAGACTCATAAAAATTAACCAACTTTAAGGGTAACATACGAAATCATAACTTATACTCATAAGTTACAAACAATGTTGAATCAAACACAGGCTGAATACACTACGTCTACAAATAACTAGCGCAGATACTCTTGAAGCAAGTCAACAGTCAACACTACACAAGGTGAGTTCATATGCCTTTTTTCAAATCTTGTGATTTTAAATGCGGGGCTGAAACACATGCTAACCTTTTATTTATTTAAAATCTTTAGTATATTATTCAGTTATCATGTGATTTAGATAATAATGATTTTATCTTTATTATCATATTCGTATCAGATCATGACCATTATGTATGCTTGTGAATGAAATGACATGTATAACATAACAGGTATGATATCATGATAACATAAATTCATGATACCATCCCATCAAAATGAATGACACAATGCATCAAGGCTAGATGTCATATCAACGAGTTTATAACACTGAGACAACAATAGTGAGGCTCATGATGACATCATTCACCACATTTATTAACATGGTGTAATAAGACTAGCTCTTATAACACGTTGTCAATCATTAGGAATAAATTACATTGAGATAACATTTGAGACAAATAATTGGGATATCCAGGAGGACATCATGATAACAAAGCTTCAAGATGTCATCCCCCACATCTGCTAACATTGTATATTAAGACGAGATCTTATAAGACAATGTTAAGGACTAGAGATCATAGCATTGTGTTCATGTCATTTTGATTATACCAGTAGAACATATCAAGGATGATGTGACGAAAACATAATTTCCTGATATCATCCAGTCACTAAAATAACATAAGTGTAATTAAGGTGTGATCTTATAACACTTTGTTATTAACTTAAGTTCATGAGGATGATATCATTCAGCACATTTACTAGCACTATGTAATAAGACTAGTTCTTATAACACTTTGACAAAGACATTGAGATAATAACATTGGGAGAACACATAACATCAACTAATTACTATTAAGATTGTTTGTATTATATCACAACAATCATGTGTTCATGAGTTCATGTACAATCGTAAGTCTCTTCAAGAAAATCGTTTACCATTCACTTAGTGCAACTAAACCGAAGATACCGTAGTGGTTCCATAGGTTTGACAAACCGCCGGCGAGGGAGGTCAGTACGTTATTCGTATTATCATTATTGGCCGGTAACATATTGTAACATTTGTACATTTAGTCATGGTAGTAGTAAACAGTGTTAGAACAGTGGGTGTCAATGTTCAGTAAATCAATGTGATTCATGTGTTCATAATGTGTGCTTGTGTGTTACAGGATCTTATTTATTTAGGAACAAGTATGTATTAATATTTACAGTCGATTACACCAGGCAAGAACAATATTGTGTTATATCGAAACAGTGGTGGGCAGCAAGAGTGAGCCCTATATATATACTGCGTTCGGTGTAACATGATAGTGTTAGTGCGTAGTGTTAAGACGAATATTATGACACTTAATCAAACAAAATCGTAATGCGTAAGCGAGACTGAGTATAGTTATGGGTGACGATCCATAATGATACGAATGTTGAACTTATAATTACGAGTGAACGGCTTTAACTATTTTTTTTATATACGATCGGAAAACGTACGCGATTGTGGGTATACACGCAATTGTTACTGTTTAACGATCTGTTTTCGAACAAATAATTAAAATGATTATTTTATATTTTTACAATTTTGAAACTCATCATTTTAATGAGTTTAACAACTCTTTTATTTTAATCCGCGTAAAATACGCGTTACATTCCGAAAACGCGAACCGAGCGACCGAAACGGACCCGAACATCACACGGGCTATAAAAGCCATGAACAAGACCATTTTCTCATTTAATTCATCACCAACCAGTTCTCTCACTAGAATTTTCGTCTACCCTCTCTCTCTCTAAAAATCCAAATTTTTTAAACGCTCGTATCTCACTCGTTTCTAAACGGAATTTGGTGTTCTTGGCGGCCACGCGTAGCTCTCGACATCCTCTACGCAGAAGTACAAAGGATCTGAAGATTTATCCACGGAATCTCGAGGTAATGAAGCTTGAAAAATCTGGAAATTAGGGTTTTCTATGTGTGAGTGTTCGAATCCAAGCTTTAGCCGGTTCTTGCACCGTTATTTGAGTTTTCGCACCTATAGCAATCATCATTGATGTTAGAATAACATGGATCGAGGTCTGGAACTAGAGGTTTGATGGTGAAGAGGGTGCAGGTCGACAGGTTCGTGGTGAATTGGTGATGCCGAACCCTCTCTTGGCAAACCTGTGTGGGGAACGAACCCATGGTTCGTGGGTCACAGCATGCCGAACCTTAATGGTTCTCACGAACCTGCACGAAGTCACAAGGGATCCCACGAACCCTAGTAGCCTTCAACGAACCATTTGATGTTCCACGAAGCCTACTACGGCGAACCTTTATGTAGCCGAACCCTGCATGGTTCGTTGAGTTGCAGCTGAACCATGAACAAGTGCCGAACCCTAGGGGGACACCCACGAACATTGCTGCTTACATTCGTGCATTGCCGAACCATGTAGCCTAGCCGAACCATAGAACCTTTGGCGAACCCTATGAGACGGATGAAGCTTGCATGTTAAACGAACCTTCATTAGTATGAGCCGAACCTTTCAACCATGGCAGCCATAGGTTCGCTGCCATGGTGTAGCAGTCATGAGTGTCTCGGCCCAACTCAGTTCTAACCGGCCCAATTCCATTAACAACTTAGCCCATAGACTTAAACCAAACAAAATTGAGATAGCTTGACCCATTAAGACCTTTAATTGACCCAATGTTGCCTTGGAAACTTGTGTGGCTTACATACACATTAGTGGGCCCAATTAAATTCTTTAGGCCTAATCCAAGCCCATTAGGCCCACTATTATCCTAATTGGTCCAACACCACACTCAATTGGCCCATCGATAACCTAAGTGGCCCATGGACTTGGTTTAAGGACCATCATGGTTACATAGGTCCAAGGGCCAATGTTGGATCATAAATTCGATAATTGTGAAATGATAAATTTTAGGATAAGTTTATAACTTAACCTAATAATGGATCAAGTCACAATCTCAAAACTTAAACAATTGGAACATCTTTTCATGAGTCATGTTAATCAGTGGTTTATCAAACACTTAAACACATGTGATGTTGTGCAAACAAGTTGGTGCACAAAAGAACATTACACATTCTTTTCATGGACCCATGATCAATCAAGTGACTCAATCATGACTTTCAAAGTTTGCACCACAATCACAATCATGATCATGTAATCAAGAGTGATCAAGTTCGAGAGAACACGAGTAAATCAATGAATCAAAGTCTATATAACTATAAATCTTATATCTTATGTATGATTACAATGATATAGGAACCAATTAGAAGTCCTGTTTGCTACTTGCTATCTGTTTTAGTTCAGAGTCTACTGCAGACAGGTGAGAACTTTAGCCCCTCTTTTACTGTTTTATAACTGTTTTGGGGTGGAACACGTGATCACACTCTTCATTTACAATGGTATTTTCATTACCCAAGATGTGTGTATTCCTATCAACATTTCAGGTTCATATTACAAATCCAAGGGATTTATCAACTGTTTCAGGAAATTCATCAACCGTTTTAAAGGATTATTAAACTATTGAACTATTCTTCTAAAAAGGTTTCATAAATGATATGTTCTTTTAAATAATGAATTTTATAAACTTTTCTGTTAAAAACCTTGTTAATATACAAGGTCACATTTCATGACATTCAAACCAAAGGATTCATTTCATGGTATTTGAATCAAGGGTTTCAAACATGGTATTCAAACAATGGTTTCATGGTGATGTTCAAATCAAGGGATTCACTTATGGTATTCAAATCAGAGATTCATTTCATAGTATTCAAAACAAAGGATTTAATTCATGGGATTAAATCAAGGTTTTCAATTCATGTTAACAAATAAGGCATTAACACGTTCGGTTAAAGTAAGGTTCATAAACATGGTGTCTATTGTTGTAAACAAACTTGTAAACGCATCAAGTATCACATTCATTAGCATTAGTACTGGGTGATCACAACAAGGGAAAGCAGACACATTGGTTCTTATCCAGGATGGAGTTAGCTTTTAAATTTGTTTTAAAAGCTAACTGCAGGTCTGGTGTCATTATGGTTTTCAAAATTGCTATACATTATCTAACTCCAAACGTGGTTTGGGACTTGATATTATATGTTGGCTTTCGTGCAAACAGTGATTGGACTGTTTACACTCATTTTCTTACTTGATGTTAGTTTGGGTTGCAGCTCATCCATGTGAATCATTTATTACTTTAACATACCTATGCCTTATATCACATATTCATGATTTCATATGTTAAACCTGTTGTTCTCACCAACTACGTCTGTAGTTGACAGTTACTTTTCACGTGTTTCAGGTAATCAGGTTAAGACATTCTCAGAGACAACTAAGGAGACCATTCTAAGATAGAACAAGATGAAGAAACATGCTAGGATGGATTAGAAACACACTAAATCCTAACTGTTTAATTGTCTTGTTTGAAGTCTTATTTTGTAACTATATTTTGGGTCTGCAGTTGTCTTTCTTTTGGTAGATAGATTGTCTGTAACTAAACAACTGTCTAAATATTTTGAAACTTAGTAATTCATTGTGGTTGTTCTTATTCAATACTTGTGCATGATTCAACTGTTCATACGTCACCGCGCCGTGGATTCCGCACGCGGCGCAGGGGTGTGACAGGTTGGTATCAGAGCCAAGGTTGTAGAGAACTAGGAAAAACCCAATGTTTAATGACCTAGACTATAACCTAAGCTACCGAATAGGACTAAGTGCTACAGGCTTGAGGATACTTAGGAACTAAGTAACTTAAGTGAGCATTAAGTCTACATTAAGCTTGAAAGATCTTAGGGACATTTTTCTAAGATTAGATATCGAGTCAAGGAATTTGAATCGGAATTCTATAATTTTAGAAACCGAATTAAATTTCTCACACGTATTCATTTAAGGATTTCAGAGGCAAGGATCTGTATTCTTAGTATCCTTGATTTGAAATTCTCCCACAGAGTTCATTATAGGAATTTAGAGGCAAAGATCTATTAATTTAGTATCTTTGATCTAAAATCCTTTTCATATTCATTATAGGAATTCAAAGGTCAAGATCTATTAATTTAGAATCTTGATTTGAAATCCTTGTCATATTCATTATAGGAATTCAACGGTCAAGAGCTATTAATTTAGAATCTTGATTTGAAATCCTTGTCATATTCATTATAGGAATTCAAAGGTCAAGGTCTATTAATTTAGAATCTTGATTTGAAATCCTTGTCATATTCATTATAGGAATTCAAAGGTCAAGGTCTATTAATTTAGAATCTTGATTTGAAATCCTTGTCATGTTATCATTATCAGGTGTTCATTATCATAGGAACTTTATAACTTAGAATCTGTGTAACAGTATTCTTTAGTTGAAGTTCTCACAGGAGATCATTATACTCAATACTGTAGGTATTGAGAACCTAGGTTAATTAACCTAGGACACACATGCTAAAACCTAAGGTTTTAATTTCGAGTAGATTAAGAACCTTGGTTTACACAATCATAATCATATCCATAGTACAAGAGGCAATCATGAAACAATCATAATCAATCAACAGTTGGGATCTTAGCCCCAAATATAGACGACGGATTAACGCTGACGTGTTGAGGTAAGTGGTGGGTCGGTGAGAGCTTACCCTATATATAAGCTTATTTCAGTATGTTAGGGGGAATCCGGCGTTCGTATTTGGAGTGAGGATTCGGGAGCAACTGGGAACATTGAACATTAGTCAAACACATGGGATACAAACATTGGAGATACAATCAGTGGTGAATCAAATCATAATGCAATTCAAACTTGGATGAACCAAACATTATGGGGAATCAATCAAGTTGTGAACATTCTTTCAATGTAAACCTTAAGTGAAACTCTTAAGTGTTTTTACATGATTAGTACTTACTATCATAGGTTAACAGAAAAGTGTAGAGCACACGTATGATTAGTTCTACATGTTAACAATGGTTAGTAGGTGCACACATAACACAATCATAGTTCAATCATGGAATCTATCATAGTTCAAATTGATCAAAGATCATGGGATTCTTAATCAATGGAACACACTTGGAAATCAGTACAAACATGTTGCCAAATGCTAGCAAGGACATGATCGTGGTATATCGAAGCGGTGGTGGGATGGCGTCTGGGCTGGCAGTTTGCTTGACCCTTTCGTATGCCCTATATATAAGCTATCTTCGGTATATCGGGAAAGTGTCAGTGTGTAGGTTTGGTGGAAAGAGATCATGAGACATCGCACATATTCACATGATAAGTATGCAAATAAGTTGATAACTTATACGTGTACTGGATCATATTACAATTGAATGATAATATTAGTAGTATGGATATATTACTAACTTTATCATGCAAATTCAATTGTATCACTCCTCATTACTGACCCGCTTGTGGCTTCTATTCGTAGAATGCCTCCCCGACGTGATCCTAACGGAGGGGGTTCGACAAGTGGCAACGACGATGAGATCAACAAGATTGCCCGAGCCATCGCTATACACATGAGAGATGTCATTCCGGGCATGGTCACTGATATTACCCAGAATCTTCGGGGAAGTACTAGTGATTCAGCACATAACTCAAATGCTACAACTACTGGAACTGCTAACTTCACTTTCAAGCAGTTCAATGATGCTAAGCCTCCTAAGTACGCTGGTACTGAAGGAGCTACTGGTCTACTACAGTGGTTAGAGAGCATCGAGGATATTCTTGATTTCACAGGATGTCCTGAGAACCTGAAGGTCAAAATGGCCTCAAGCGCTTTTCACAAAGGCGCACTCACCTGGTGGAATTCTGAGAAGAACACCAGAGGACGCGAAGTTGCTTTAGCTTTACTGTGGGACGGTTTCAAGAATCTGCTTGTGGAAAAGTTTTGTCCACGTCATGAACTAAAGAAACTGGAGGTAGAGATGTGGAATCTGGTGCAAGACAGTGGTGAAAACGCCAAGTATACAACTCGTTTTCATGAGTTGTGCATTATGGTACCACACTTGGTTACTCCTCTATCCCGCCGGATAGAGAAATACATTGAAGGTTTACCTCTGGTTGTTAGAGGAACTGTTATGGGGAATAACCCCACTACTCTAGAAGCAGCTATTCAACTTGGTGCTACTCTTACTGAAGAGTATGTAAAATCTGGTGTGCTCACCCGAAAGGGATTCAAGAGAGCACAGATTGAAGAAGGCAAGAAGCCTGAACAGCACCATCACAAGAAGAAGAAGCAAAAGACAATCAAGAACTTTGCAGTGTTGACTGCGGCTGCACCTACTCATGCCACACCTATCACTGCTATGCCTCAACCTGCTAATGCCAGAAAGCCTTATACTGGTCCATTTCCACTTTGCACCAAATGCCAGTATCATCATCTACCCAACACTCCTTGCAAAAAGTGTCTCAAGTGTGGGCGTATGGGACACTTTGCAGCTACATGCCGAGCTGCTCATCTTGCTGCTGCAACAACTGCTGCCACAACACCTACTGCTACAGGTGGAAGGGCCTGTTATAATTGTGGAGCAGAGGGACACTTCTGAAACCAGTGTCCAAAACTCAACAACAATACTGCTGCTGCTCGTGCTTTTGTTATTAGAACTGCTGAAGCACGTGAGGATCCGGCAGTCATCACGGGTACATTTCTTATCAATGATCACTACGTTTCTATCATATTTGATACTGGTGCTGATAAAAGCTTTATCTCTGCTCGTACTGCTTCTTTACTTGATATGCAACTATCCACACTTACTGCTCCCTATACTGTAGAAGTAGCAAATGGTAAGACTATAGTTGTAGATTCCATAATACATGGATGTGAATTAAGATTAAATGACCATCTTTTCTCCATCGATGTCATTCCTATGACTCTCGGAAGTTTTGAAGTTGTGATAGGAATGGATTGGTTATCCAAAAACAATGCTGAAATTGTATGCTCTGAGAAACTTATCCGAATTCCCCTACTGTCCGGCGAAACGATGTTAGTCTACGGCGAGAAACCCTGCCGCGGATTGAAGATAATATCGTGCATCAAGGCGAGGAAGTACTTTTGAAGAAATACTATGCGTTCCTAGCACACGTGGTGGAAAAGAAACCCGATAAGAAAGCAGTTGCAGACGTTCCAGTTATCAGAGATTATCTAGACGTATTTCCAGAAGACTTGCCTGGACTACCACCAGTCCGACAAGTGGAGTTTAGAATTGATCTCGTCCCTGGAGCAAACCCAGTGGCGAAGTCACCGTATCGATTAGCACCGTCTGAGATGCAAGAACTGTCCAATCAGCTTCAAGAACTTTTAGACAAAGGTTTCATAAGACCGAGTTTCTCTCCGTGGGGAGCTCCGGTTCTCTTTGTCAAAAAGAAAGACGGTTCATTTCGTATGTGTATCGATTATCGTGAGCTGAACAAGTTGACAATCAAGAATAGATATCCTCTGCCCAGGATCGATGATCTGTTTGACCAATTACAAGGAGCAACTTGTTTCTCTAAGATTGATCTACGATCCGGGTATCATCAGTTAAGAGTAAATGATGAGGATATACCAAAGACTGCGTTTAGGACTCGATATGGACACTATGAGTTTGTGGTTATGCCATTTGGGCTGACCAATGCACCCGCGCTGTTCATGGACCTGATGAACCGAGTCTGCAGGCCATATTTAGACCAGTTTGTTATTGTCTTTATTGATGATATACTGATCTATTCCAAGTCGGAACAAGAACATGAAGATCACTTGAGGAAAGTCTTAGAGTTACTTAGAACTGAACAACTATATGCTAAATTCTCAAAATGTGAATTTTGGCTAAAGGAGGTTCACTTCTTAGGACATGTCATAAACAGGGATAGAATACATGTGGATCCAGCAAAGATTGAGGCGATTAAGAACTGGATTACTCCATCTACTTCAACAGAGATTCGTTCGTTTCTGGGTCTGGCGGGCTATTACAGGAGATTCATTGCAAATTTCTCTAAGATTGCTTTGCCACTTACCACACTGACTCAGAAAAGTCAAGCCTTTATATGGGGACAGAAACAAGAAGATACATTTCAACTTCTTAAACAGAAGTTATGCAATTCCCCTATCCTTAGTCTTCCAGAAGGCAGTGATGATTTCATTGTCTACTGCGATGCTTCAAACCTTGGTCTCGGTTGTGTACTTATGCAACGGGACAAGTTCATTGCGTATGCTTCAAGACAACTTAAGGTTCACGAGAAGAATTACACTACTCATGACCTTGAGTTAGGGGCTGTGGTCTTTGCATTGAATATTTGGAGGCACTACCTTTATGGTACTAAATGTGTCATCTATACAGACCACAAGAGCAGGCACACATCCTTAATCAGAAAGAACTCAACATGAGACAACGGCGTTGGGTTGAGCTTCTAACTGATTACAACTGTGAGATTCGTTATCACCCGGGTAAAGCCAATGTGGTGGCGGATGCTCTTAGTCGCAAGGAACCAGTCAAGCCAATTCGTGTAAGAGCCATGGAGATCAACACACAACCAAACCTGAAAGACTTGATTCGTATTGCACAACAACAAGTAGTAACAGACAATCAACTCAAGACAGACTTGGATTGTGGCATTGAGAAGAAACTAGAACCTCGAGCTGATGGGTTGTTATATCTCAATGGCCGCATTTGGATTCTAAAGTCTGAAGAATTGCGCACGCTCATCTGTGATGAGGCTCATAAGTCGCGATACTCAGTTCATCCTGGAGCAGATAAGATATACCAAGACTTGCGTACATCTTACTGGTGGCCGGGAATGAAGAAGGACATAGCACTATACGTGGGAAAATGTCTTACTTGTTCAAAAGTCAAAGCAGAACATCAAAAGCCTTCGGGACTTCTGCAGCAACCTGAAATTCTTCAATGGAAATGGGAACAAATTTCCATGGATTTCATAACTAAGTTGCCGAGAACTCCGCGAGGTTTCGATTCGATTTGGGTGATCGTTGATCGACTCACCAAATCTGCTCATTTTCTCCCGATCCGAGAGGATTACAAGATGGAGAAGCTATCCAGTTTGTACATCAACGAAATCATTGCACGTCATGGTACTCCAACATCAATCATATCCGATCACGATAGTCGATTCACTTCTCGCTTTTGGCAATCATTGCAAAAGGCTTTGGGAACGCGTGTTAATCTTAGCACGGCGTATCACCCCCAAACCGACGGTCAAAGCGAAAGGACTATCCAAACACTCGAAGACATGCTTCGTTCTTGTGTCATTGACTTCGGTGGAAGTTGGGACACTCATCTCCCACTCATTGAGTTTTCATATAACAATAGCTATCATACAAGCATTCAATGTGCACCATTCGAATCTTTATATGGTAGAAAGTGCCGATCACAGGTCTGCTGGACCGAGGTTGGTGACTCACAGGTCGTAGGACCAGAACTCATTCAGGAAACATCAGACAAAATCACAATCATTCAGTCACGGCTTAAGGCCGCACGAGATCGGCAGAAGAGTTATGCTGATCGACGTCGGAAACCGCTTGAGTTTCAAGTCGGTGACCGAGTCTTACTCAAAGTTTCTCCCTGGAAAGGCGTCGTCCGATTCGGGAAGAAAGGGAAACTTGCACCAAGGTACGTTGGACCTTTTGAGATCCTGGAACGGATTGGTCCCGTAGCCTACAAACTCAAACTTCCGGTGGAGCTAAGCAATGTCCATGATACTTTTCATGTGTCAAATCTTAAGAAGTGCTTAGCGGATCATGATGTTCAGATTCCACTGGAAGACATTCAGATTCAGAATAACATGCAATTCACAGAACGTCCGGTTGAAATCATGGATCATGGGGTCAAGAAACTTAAACGCAGCCGTATCCCGATCGTGAAAGTACGATGGGAGGGCAAACGCGGTGCTGAGTTCACCTGGGAACGTGAAGACCAGATGAAGCTTAAGTACCCTCATCTTTTTACAGTATCTTCGGCTAGTTAATTTCGGGACGAAATTCCCTTAACTAGAGGAGACTGTAACATTTGTACATTTAGTCATGGTAGTAGTAAACAGTGTTAGAACAGTGGGTGTCAATGTTCAGTAAATCAATGTGATTCATGTGTTCATAATGTGTGCTTGTGTGTTACAGGATCTTATTTATTTAGGAACAAGTATGTATTAATATTTACAGTCGATTACACTAGGCAAGAACAGTATTGTGTTATATCGAAACAGTGGTGGGCAGCGAGAGTGAGCCCTATATATATACTGCGTTCGGTGTAACATGATAGTGTTAGTGCGTAGTGTTAAGACGAATATTATGACAATTAATCAAACAAAATCGTAATGCGTAAGCGAGACTGAGTATAGTTATGGGTGACGATCCATAATGATACGAACGTTGAACTTATAATTACGAGTGAACGGCTTTAACTATTTTTTTTATATACGATCGGAAAACGTACGCGATTGTGGGTATACACGCAATTGTTACTGTTTAACGATCTGTTTTCGAACAAATAATTAAAATGATTATTTTATATTTTTACAATTTTGAAACTCATCATTTTAATGAGTTTAACAACTCTTTTATTTTAATCCGCGTAAAATACGCGTTACGTTCCGGAAAGGCGAACCGAGCGACCGAAACGGACCCGAACATCACACGGGCTATAAAAGCCTTGAACAAGACCATTTTCTCATTTAATTCATCACCAACCACTTCTCTTACTAGAATTTTCGTCTACCCTCTCTCTCTAAAAATCCAAACTTTAAACGCTCGTATCTCACTCGTTTCTCAACGGAATTTGGTGTTCTTGGCGGCCACGCGTAGCTCTCGACATCCTCTACGCAGAAGTACAAAGGATCTGAAGATTTATCCACGGAATCTCGAGGTAATGAAGCTTGAAAAATCTGGAAATTAGGGTTTTCTATGTGTGAGTGTTCGAATCCAAGCTTTAGCCGGTTCTTGCACCGTTATTTGAGTTTTCGCACCTATAGCAATCATCATTGATGTTAGAATAACTTGGATCGGGGTCTGGAACTAGAGGTTTGATGGTGAAGAGGGTGCAGGTCGACAGGTTCGTGGTGAATTGGTGATGCCGAACCCTCTCTTGGCAAACCTGTGTGGGGAACGAACCCATGGTTCGTGGGTCACAGCATGCCGAACCTTAATGGTTCTCACGAACCTGCACGAAGTCACAAGGGATCCCACGAGCCCTAGTAGCCTTCAACGAACCATTTGATGTTCCACGAACCCTACTATGGCGAACCTTTATGTAGCCGAACCCTGCATGGTTCGTTGAGTTGCAGCTGAACCATGAACAAGGCCGAACCCTAGGGGGACACCCACGAACATTGCTGCTTACATTCGTGCATTGCCGAACCATGTAGCCTAGGCGAACCATAGAACCTTTGGCGAACCCTATGAGATGGATGAAGCTTGCATGTTAAACGAACCTTCATTAGTATGAGCCGAACCTTTCAACCATGGCAGCCATAGGTTCGCTGCCATGGTGTAGGAGTCATGAGTGTTTCGGCCCAACTCAGTTCTAACCGACCCAATTCCATTAACTACTTAGCCCATAGACTTAAACCAAACAAAATTGAGATAGCTTGACCCATTAAGACCTTTAATTGACCCAATGTTGCCTTGGAAACTTGTGTGGCTTACATACACATTAGTGGGCCCAATTAAATTCTTTAGGCCTAATCCAAGCCCATTAGGCCCACTATTATCCTAATTGGTCCAACACCACACTCAATTGGCCCATCGATAACCTAAGTGGCCCATGGACTTGGTTTAAGGACCATCATGGTTACATAGGTCCAAGGGCCAATGTTGGATCATAAATTCGATAATTGTGAAATGATAAATTTTAGGATAAGTTTATAACTTAACCTAATAATGGATCAAGTCACAATCTCAAAACTTAAACAATTGGAACATCTTTTCATGAGTCATGTTAATCAGTGGTTTATCAAACACTTAAACACATGTGATGTTGTGCAAACAAGTTGGTGCACAAAAGAACATTACACATTCTTTTCATGGACCCATGATCAATCAAGTGACTCAATCATGACTTTCAAAGTTTGCACGACAATTATAATCATGATCATGTAATCAAGAGTGATCAAGTTCGAGAGAACACGAGTAAATCAATGAATCAAAGTCTATATAACTATAAATCTTATATCTTATGTATGATTAAAATGATATAGGAACCAATTAGAAGTCCTGTTTGCTACTTGCTATCTGTTTTAGTTCAGAGTCTACTGCAGACAGGTGAGAACTTTAGCCCCTCTTTTACTGTTTTATAACTGTTTTGGGGTGGAACACGTTATCAAACTCTTCATTTACAATGGTATTTTCATTACCCAAGATGTGTGTATTCCTATCAACATTTCAGGTTCATATTACAAAGCCAAGGGATTTATCAAATGTTTCAGGAAATTCATCAACCGTTTTAAAGGATTATTAAACTATTGACTATTCTTCTAAAAAGGTTTCATAAATGATATGTTCTTTTAAATAATGAATTTTATAAACTTTTCTGTTAAAAACCTTGTTAATATACAAGGTCACATTTCATGACATTCAAACCAAAGGATTCATTTCATTGTATTTGAATCAAGGGTTTCAAACATGGTATTCAAACAATGGTTTCATGGTGATGTTCAAATCAAGGGATTCACTTATGGTATTCAAATCAGAGATTCATTTCATAGTATTCAAAACAAAGGATTTAATTCATGGGATTAAATCAAGGTTTTCAATTCATGTTAACAAATAAGGCATTAACACGTTCGGTTAAAGTAAGGTTCATAAACATGGTGTCTATTGTTGTAAACAAACTTGTAAACGCATCAAGTATCACATTCATTAGCATTAGTACTGGGTGATCACAACAAGGGAAAGCAGACACATTGGTTCTTATCCAGGATGGAGTTAGCTTTTAAATTTGTTTTAAAAGCTAACTGCAGGTCTGGTGTCATTATGGTTTTCAAAATTGCTATACATTATCTAACTCCAAACGTGGTTTGGGACTTGATATTATATGTTGGCTTTCGTGCAAACAGTGATTGGACTGTTTACACTCATTTTCTTACTTGATGTTAGTTTGGGTTGCAGCTCATCCATGTGAATCATTTATTACTTTAACATACCTATGCCTTATATCACATATTCATGATTTCATATGTTAAACCTGTTGTTCTCACCAACTACGTCTGTAGTTGACAGTTACTTTTCACGTGTTTCAGGTAATCAGGTTTAAGACATTCTCAGAGACAACTAAGGAGACCATTCTAAGATAGAACAAGATAAAGAAACATGCTAGGATGGATTAGAAACACACTAAATCCTAACTGTTTAATTGTCTTGTTTGAAGTCTTATTTTGTAACTATATTTTGGGTCTGTAGTTGTCTTTCTTTTGGTAGATAGATTGTCTGTAACTAAACAACTGTCTAAATATTTTGAAACTTAGTAATTCATTGTGGTTGTTCTTATTCAATACTTGTGCATGATTCAACTGTTCATACGTCACCGCGCCGTGGATTCCGCACGCGGCGCAAGGGTGTGACACATATGACCGGTAACAGGGCTGCATCAGTCAGGTTTGGTAAACGACACATTGTGATATTAATCTACAGACACTGATTGTAATTATACCCTTCGTTTCTGCTAATGGGTACACTGAGGAACTGATCTTTTCTCACGTCATAATACTCGTACTGATTCATTGTGAAGGCATTGGGACACAAAATGGATAGAGGTAAATTGGAGGCATTGTAATCTGATTACGTCAGGATCACAATGGCGTCCCATTTATGGCCTATCATTTCAATTGTGAGACACGTTAATGAGTAAACTGGCACGTCTAATTTCAGGAGAGAATTACAGTGAAACTCTATCATTGGGAGGATAATTAAAGAATAAGATTTAATAAAAATCTACTTCTTTCAAATCATAAGGGTTACGATAACTTATGTCATGGTGATTTATACCCTTCTACATTTTATCATCCTATATCTATAACATTGGGAAATCAAATCATATCGGAATATTAGGTTGGATATCAATGGGGAATAAATTCATGTGAGAAGGAAATGGGTATCCATAGCTTCAATACATGCGGCATTAAGTCCAGTTAAGTGAGTGGTGGGCTGGAGGCTTCATTCGTGATACATATTCCCTATATATAAGCTAGCTTAATTAGGATGATATACTATCTGTAGGTGTAACTATGGAGAGTACTTTGTTGTGAGATAAGTCTAGGAGAATTCAATAAGACTTGTGTGTGACACTTTGACTTGTGAATGACAATTTCTCAAATGTTGACGTTTATGAAACTTATGAACTCACCAACCTAGTGTTGGCTTTGTTTTGAATGCATGTTTTCTTAGGTGACAACACATGTTTAGTCACCAATCATCAGGGTTTAAACTAGTGAACTTTATAGAAGACCAAGCTTATTTATGTGTTGTGCATATTTTGATGACATGTTCATGAATCATCTTTTGTGAATCTTGTGCACATACAAGATAGCTTGTTTATTATTCTTTTTGGTCAGATTTACTTAGTTAAATTATAAACACAGATTGCGTCATTTAGCTCTGTAATTCCATGTCAATGTCATGTTAGCATTTCTCATTATACATCATGTGCCACGTCAGGCGATATAGTCCATCATCAACAACTGATTCAAACCTGTAAACTGGGTCAATGATTCCTCATGATACCTCTTGATCGTGTTTGCTTGTCACACCCCGACCCGCAGCGGAAGTCTTAACAGAGTCATAGTATCGACAGTAAATAACAAAAGCATAAGTTAAGCAAAAGATTTAAATAAAACATGGGTATTTAATTATAGAAGTCATCGATAAATTTACTAAAACATTACAAGTTCAACATCCAGTTTATAAAACATTAGTTTCAACAATTCGATAACCGGTCCCAGATAAATATCCCAAGTACGCTCGCTTTCAAGAACCGGTTTTTCCTTCCCCAAGCAGCAATGCTACTTACCTGAGTAACATACCAAATATCCTTTTCCCAATTTATAAAAACAAAACAGTTTAAAAGGGGCCGTGAAACTCACCTTAATGCGTTCCTACTAGCAATAGAGATTTCCCACTTACCCAACTGTTCTCACTAGCGCCCTAAACCCAAGAGACACATTAACAGTCTAAACACAAGTCTACTATGAAAGTTGTTCACCCAACTTTACTAGACTTAAACACATTCCACTAAAGGAAAACATATTTCACACAAACGATCCGTTGGTGACTTGAATTTAGTTATTATAAATCATAAGTTAACGTTTTTCTAAGTTATATTATATCCAAATAACTACGTTATCTTTGTTAAAAATCTATTTTAACTCCAAACTTAATTATTTATAACAACTTGTCAAAAATGACAATTTTATCGTCTTTTACCGACAAAACCGACAACGCAACATACAAGCACATCAACATGCATTATGACCTATGTGACTTCTAATACTTCAAAATAAGTATTTTATACTTATTTTCATAAAAAATTTGCTTCTTAAAACCAGCTACAAATTATGTAGAAATTTTGCGTTAAAACGACGTTTTTACGCCATTTTTAAACATAGTTTTCAAGTATTTCATTTTATACTTTTCTTACAACACTTATATATTAAAATTTACATATTTTTATCGTAAAAAGTTATAAATTTTTCTGATCAAAATCAGATTCATTAAATGATTCTTTTTATATGTTAAAAATTGACGAAAAGGCGTATTTTCGGTCCTCAATAACTTGTATGTCATTACAATTCTAAAACCACTTGATTTTATACTTTAAATATGTTATAAAATTTATTTTTATAGTTACATAACCTGTTCCAAATTATTTTTATAAAAAAATATATTTTTATACTTTTTATCTTATCAAAACATCCATTTTAAACTAATAAAAATTATGGCTAAGTTATCTAACCAATCTCTATTCATTTACCAAAAAAATATTTATATTTTTAAGTATATTACAAATTTTAGATCAGATATAATATATTTCATAAAATAAGAATTATTATTATTGATATTATTTTTAAAATTCATTAACTATATAAATAGTTACACACATACCCCTACATGCATACATATACAACCATCATGCATGTCATGTTTTCTACCACACACATATATATATATATATATACTTATGTATATATACATTATCCTCATGCATATGTGTACTTGAAATAATCATACATACATACCTATACATACTCATGCATGCATGTATAATCAAATCATGTATACATCCACACATGTATGTAAAATCAACATTATGCTTTCATATACATACATATACACACATATGATTACATACATATATACATATACGATTACATACATATATACATACACAATTACATACATATCTACATGCAGGTCAACAAAACCCACTTATACATACATATGAGTTCATGCATGTAACCATCTCATCTATACATACATATCTATATATACACGAACACATATATATACGTATATGTTCATGCTTGCAATTTATATCACATACGCATACATGTATATGCATGTATATGTTCATGCATGTGATTAAAATCACCATCAAACTCATCCATGTATGTATGCATGTATACTTCGAAAGAACATAAACACCCATATATGTTTATATATACATTACGATACATACATATATGTATGTAAGTATGTATTTACATTACACACACATTACCAAAACCCATTTGATTAAAACTCAATGTTTTAGGAGAACAACTTGAATAAAAACCCACTTAAAAAATGAAGAGTTTTACCTTTAAAATGGTTACAATGGGGTGTTTATTTGATTAGAACTTCTACAAAGCTTCAAGAATCAGCAAAAACTCTAAAATATGATGGAGATAGACCTTGAATGTGTCAAAAATAGAGGGGTAGAGTGAGAGAAGATGTTGAGAGAGAGATGAGAGAGAGAGATGAGAGAGAGAGAATGAGGTGGCTTGGGAGGTTGTACAAAATATTGTAGGTTATATGGGGGATTTTATGTCACACACCGAGCCGGCGGGTTGGATCGACTTTGCCGTCGGGCGGAATGGTCTCGGGGCGCGATATCGAGACATGATATTCGTGATAATCAGAATGTTTACATTGCATATGATATATAATGAGAAAATGCTAAATGAAAATAGATTTACAAAGTTAAATTACATCAGTTTTGTTCATAATTTAACAATGTAAATCTACTATCAACATCATAAATCTTCTAACTTGTATCTGCACAAGATATGCAAAATAATTTGTAAAATAATGTTCCAAAAATATGCAGGTTTAAAGTGCTAGGTCCTTTAACTGGTATCCTAGTCCAAAAGCATAACTTATAACTCAGACATGTTCGTCACTTGAGAAGTCATGCAAAAAGATCAAGTCAACACATGGTTGGTGAGTTCATGTAGTTTTATTTAAAAATTGTTAGTGCATATTTGAAATGTTTTGCTATTCAAAAGTTGTATTTATTTTGAAGTGTTAAGGGTTCGGCTAGGTTTGCCAAGGTTCGTTTGGCCCACGAACCTAGGCAGGTTCGACGAACCTATTGTGTCAAAGGGTTCGGCGAACCTATAACTTTGATATGGTTCGTCTGACAAACCTATAGGTTCGTTTAGCAAACCTTAGGGTTCGGCTCACGAACCTAAGGTTCGCTGGTCTGTAACTATATATAGTTGTTTTGTTTGTTATTTTCAGTAGACTTTTGCTGAGTGCTTTTGTGAGATCTGCTGAAATTCTCTGTGTGAGAAGTTTGTTAGTCTTGTAATCATTTGTTGATAATACAAGAAGTTTTTATTGAAATTGCTTGTGTTCTTGAGTTTTATACATATCAACTATGGATTCCGCACGTAGTTGATAGTTAGTAGAGCTTGTATTTCGATCCTGAACGGTTTTCACCAAATCAACAGTGGTATCAGAGAGTTTGGTGAAGTTCTACACTACAAATTCAAGGATTTCAAGCATTTGAAGATTTAAAGATATGAAGATCATTAATGGCTACTTTCTATTTTCTTTTTGACTGATTTTCTGGTGTTTGAGGTTGTTTTTATTGTCAATTGTTGTTGAATTACAACAATTGAAGTTTTGGAAGTATTTTGGTAGAGATTTGGAAGGATTTTTTGAAGTTTTGGAAAGTTTCCCGCTTAAAAAATTTCAAATCTGCGCTACAGGTTCGTTCCACGAACCTGTGATTTGCTGAAGACAAAGGTTCGCTGTTATTCTGAGTTTTCAGAGGGTTCGTTTGTCAATTTGCTGAAGGTTCGGCAAGGTTCGTCGATATAGTTCGCTGGTGTGTGATAGTTCGGCAAAAGGTTCGCTGATTACTGTTCATAGTTCGGCTGAGGGTTCGTTTGAACTAAAGAGTTCGTCTGTGCAAAGGTTCGTGAGTTTCAAAGATTCGCTGCTCAAAGGTTCGCTGCTCAGAAGACAAATTTTGTCCATAGGTTTGGCTGAGGTTCGTCTGAAGGTTCGGCTGAAGGAAAATTTAGTCCATAGGTTCGGCTGAGGTTCGGCTGAGGTTCGGCTGAGACAGAATTTTGTCTAAAGGTTCGTCTGAGGATAAGTTGAAGGTTCGGCTAGTTCAAAATCTGAAAAGGTTCGCTGCTTTCAAATTCAGAAATTATGTCTGACATTTACGCAGCTATGGCAAGTCAGAATACCAAACTTCAAAGCATTTTAATCAGTGAAACTGAAGTTGGCAGTACCAATAAAGTGCCAAAGTTATTGGATTTAGCTTATTATGATAACTGGAAAGGAAGATTTGAGACTCATCTTAATGGCACAGATACAAATTTATGGGAAAGGATTTTATCTCCTTATGAGAGACCAAGGGTAGTTGGAACTGATTTATATCAACTCTTGGAAAGGTTAGATGTAGATGAAAGGAAGAAGTATGACTCAGAGAAGAAAGCTTACTGGTTATTAAGTCAAGCTATTCCAAATCAAATTTTGCATCAGTTTGATGAGCACAAGACTGCATATAGTTTGTGGAATGCATTGAAGGCCAGAGTTGAAGGAAACACAAATCTGAAGAAAATGAAAGCTACTGACATCAGAAAGGAGTTTGAAAATTTCAATATCATTGGAAATGAAACTTTAGATGCCTTGATTACCAGATATAGACATTTGTTGACTGAAGTGAGGAAATATGGCATTGAATATTCTGAAGATGAAAAGATTGATTGTTTGGCTGATGCGTTACCATATAAATGGAACTCTTTGGTGCTGATACTGAGAGAGAATCTACCTGGATTAACTTTGGTAGAATTTATTCAGAAACTGGAGGAACAAGAAATGAAGGATAAACGTAAAGCAAGAAGAGTAAATGTTACTCAAGATCCTTCTTTATATGGTGGTTCAGTTGCTACACCTCCTGCTGCATCTGCAAAAATACAGACTGCGTTTGTGTCTAGAACTTCTGAAACTACTCAGAGTTCTTCTGTACCTTCAAGTTCTAGTTCACATTGTCCGATTAATGAGAAAAAGTCTGAATCTGCATCACCACCAGTACAGCTGAATACTTCAAATTTGGGAAAAGTAACATTTGAAGCAGTAAAAGATCACATGTCTATTTTATCATGTGTAGTGAGTGCATATGATGAGCAAGTAGCTGGAAGAATTGGAAATGCCAATTTGACTTTTGAAGACTATGCTCAGATAGATGAGGATGAGATGGAGCTGATAGATACTCAGTGGGCATTGGCGAGTGTTATTCGCAGAATTAACAGATATGAGAAGAAAACTGGGAAGAAATTTACTTTTGACCGGAACACAAAGTTTGGATTTAATCCAAAATCAACACAGTGTTATAACTGTGGAGAACATGGTCATTTTGCAAGAGAGTGCAAGAATCCCAAGAAGCAAGGAAATTTGAATCCTTTCAAACCAAAAGAAGAATATCAGAAAAAGAAAGAGAAAACTGAGGAATCAACGTCTAAAGCACTTGTGAGTCAAGCAGATGAAGGTTATGATTGGGGTGTCAAGTATGATGATCTTATGGGTGCATTCATGGCTTCTTTAGAAGTAGAATCTAGCAAAGGAAAAGAGAAAATTGATGAGATGACTGAGGTACAAAGTGATTTGTATGAGATGATAGATAGACTTAAAGAAATGAATTCTCAGTTAACTTCTGATCTGAGGGAATGCACAGAGGCAAACAAAAAGTTGATTTCTAAAGAAAAGGAATTTGATAAGAAGATAATCGATCTTAGCAAAGCAAATGAAGACATGAAAATCAAGGTTTTGCAAAACAATTATGCAATTTCTGTACATTTGGACTCAGTTCAGAAGTTAAAAGTGGAATTGGCAGAAGCAAAAGCTGAAGCTGAATTAAACAAAGCCAAGCTTGAAAACTATCAGAATTCCGCATATGTCATTGATTATTTTGCGGCTTTGCAAAATTCACGTGATAGTTCTGGGATTGGTTTTCATGTTGTTCCACCTCCTTCTAGTTTTGTACCAAGGCCACAACTTGAGCCTGATTTAGATGTTGATCCTATTTCATTAAAGAAGAGTGGATCTGATCATGAGAGTGATTTTGTTGACAATGATGCTCCTATCATTGAGGACATCACTGATTTAGAATATTCAGATGATATTCTAAGAATGATTGGTCATCAAAAGGACAAGTTTGTGGATAAGAAGAATCAAGTTTTTCAGAAATCAAAATCTGAAATAAAGAATGTTGGGAATTCTGTGACTAAAAACAAGTCTGTTTCAAAATCACACCTAAAAGTCAAGACTATTTCTACTGTTAAGCCAATTGTGTTTGTTGAGTCATTAACAACACAAAAAGGAGAGTCAAGCAAAGTTTTTAAAAAACCAGAGAAATTTGTTAAAAAAATTGACAAAAAGTTTGTCAAAGTTGTTGACAATGTTAATCAAAGTGGGGTTGGAAACAAGGGAACTTTAAAGAATTTTCAAAAGAATGTTAAAACCAAAGTCACTGATTTGAAGAAAAAGGTTCAATCTCCATCTGTAGCATCCATATCTTTGGATTCATCTAAGGGATGTGATGAAAAGCCAAAGAAGGTGTCATCAAGGAAATGTTACAGATGTGGGAAACTGGGACATGTCATTGCTGAATGTGATATGGATAATTATAACAGATTTCATACTTTTACTCCACGAGAAACACGACAGTGTTTCACTTGTGGAGGAAAAGGGCATATTTCTGTTAATTGCCCAAATCACAAGGTTAAGAAGAAAATTTCTTCTAATGACAGTCGGGTAATTCATTCTGATAGAATTCCTAGGAGGGTAAAGCCTAGTGAGGATGAGATGAAAATTCTCAGGAAATTTGATCCTGAATGTATCTGGGTTAAGGATGAAAAATTTCATAAACAAAGAGTTTTTGATAATAAACAAAAAGGTAAAAAGGTTTTGAACAGGTCATCATCTGATGATGAATTTTATGATAACTTTCATCATAAAAATTTTTCAAAACAACATTCAAATTCAAATTCTTATTGGAAATTCAGATACAGGTCAGGAGATAGATTTGATTTGAGAGATGATGAATACTTGGAAGATGGTTCTTCAAGTAGTTCATCAAGATCGAACGGCAGAAGGCGGTTCGGGGAGACTCAACGCCGAAAAGGCGGGAGTCATCCCTTTTGGTACTAATCAAATTTTGTTTTAATTTATTATGCAGGATGCATTCACGGGCCATATCAACAGTCGATGGATTGTTGATAGTGGATGCTCCAGGCATATGATAGGAGAGTTAGTTTTGTTGAGAGATTTCAAGGAAATGAAAGGATGTTATGTTAACTTTGCAGGAGATAAGGGTGGTCAGATTACTGGATGTGGTAGTTTGACTAAGGGTAAAGTTTCGTTTGATAATGTAAATTTCTGCAAGGAGTTAACTAACAATCTTTTAAGTGTATCACAGATATGTGATAAAGGTTATCAGGTGTTGTTTGATGACAAGAAATGCTATGTGCTCAAACAAGGTATTCAAATTCCTGATGACTAGATTCTGATGACTGCTGACAGGTATAAGGACTTATATGTGTTGGACATGGCTAAGGCGGAGACGGTAAATCAAGTTGAAACATGTCTAGTGTCGAAGGCCACAGAACAGGATACGTGGTCTTGGCATAGACGAATGGGTCACATACACATCAGAAAAATGAATTATCTTGTACATAATCACTTGGTTGATGGTGTACATGTTAAACATTTTAGATTACCTGATGTGTGTGTTTCTTGTAAAAAAGGAAAACAGAAAAGGAGGTCGCATAAGTCTAAAACTGTCTTTTCTATTGATAAACCATTAGAACTCCTTCACATGGATCTGTTTGGACCGATTAATGTGAAGAGTATTGGTGGTGAATCTTATTGCTTTGTTGTGACCGATGATTTTTCTCGATTTTCATGGGTTTTGTTTTTAAAGACTAAATCAGAAACTTATGAAAACTTTGTGTTGCTTGTGAACAGATTGGAGACTTTGTACAAGTTAAGGGTTAGGCGGGTTCGATCAGACAATGGGACATAATTCAAGAATCAGAATATGGAAGCTTTTTGTGATTCTAAAGGGATTCAGCAGCAGTTTAGCGCACCGTATGAACCACAAATGAACGGTGTAGCTGAGAGAAAAAATCGTACATTAATAGAGTCTGCTAGAACGATGTTAGCTGATTCGAAGCTGCCCATTACTTTCTGGAGTGAAGCCGTAGCGACCGCCTGTTTTACCCTTAATAGAGTGCTGATAGTCAAAAGACATAAAAAGACTTGTTATGAACTTCTTCAGAATCGGAAACCAAATTTGGAACACCTGGAACCCTTTGGGGCTCCTTGTACAATGCTCAAGAAAGATGCTAAATTCAACTCTAAGGTTGAAGAAGGTTTCTTTCTGGGTTATAGCCTACCCAATAAACGTGTGTTTAACAAACGCACGGGTGTTGTGGAACTCTGGTATAATGTGGATGTTCAACGACATACACCTATACCGGAAGGCAAAGGTCCAAATTGGTTATTCGATTATGATAAACTTTTCGAGTCTTTTAACTTGTCTCCTACTGTTACTGATGATGAAATTTCTTTGCAGATGTTATATGACTTACAAAATTCTGAAGATCAAGAAGTTTCTCATCAAGTTGAAGATAATTCTCCAATTGAGGAAGGCATTACTGAAGCAGTTAATGATGACTGGTCATCGGAGGATGATCAGGAAATTTTTGAAGATGCAATTTCTCAAGATCAAGATGAAGAACAAGATATTACAAATCTTGTTCATGGAGTTGGCGTCCCGCAAGTACCAGTGTCTAGAGTCCATGTGAATCACCCTGTGAAGCAGATTATTGGAGATCCGTCTGTTGGAGTACAGACGAGAAGGCAAGTTACAAACGAGGAGAGTTTGTACGTTGAGCTGGAGCGTAATCATGGGACTCAAGAGTTATGGATGCATTCTGCATTCGTTTCTCAGATTGAGCCTAAATCTGTAACTGAAGCCCTGCGTGAGCCTGCCTGGGTGGAGGCCATGCAAGAGGAGCTTAATCAGTTTCAGAAACTTGGAGTATGGCATTTGGTAGATTTACCAAAAGGTGAAAAGAAGATTGGCACCAGGTGGGTGTTGAAGTGTAAGCGAGACGATAGAGGCGTGATTGTTCGAAACAAGGCTCGTTTGGTTGTCCAAGGATTCAGACAAATCGAAGGAATTGATTATGATGAGGTTTTTGCACCTGTGGCGCGGCTTGAAGCAATTAGATTATTTCTATCTTTTGCTGCCCACAAAAAGTTCAAAGTATACCAGTTGGATGTCAAGTCTGCATTCCTTTATGGTTCATTGAAGGAGACAGTGTATGTTTGTCAGCCACCGGGCTTTGAGGATCCTATCCACCGGGATCAGGTCTATATCCTCGACAAAGCACTGTACGGTCTTCATCAAGCTCCTCGAGCTTGGTATGAGACCCTCTCGACTCATCTTATTGAACACGGGTTCAATAGGGGTCAGATAGACAAAACTCTGTTTTATCGGGAAAAGGGCAAGGACATTCTTCTTGTTCAGATCTATGTGGATGACATCATCTTCGGATCTACTGATGAGCAGATGTGTTTAGAATTTAAGCAGGTTATGATTGAGAAGTTTGAGATGAGTGCTATGTCTGACATTAAGTTCTTTTTGGGTTTACAGATTGATCAGTCTGATGATGGTATTTTTATCCATCAGACAAAATACATTCAAGACGTGCTAAAACGGTTTAGTATGCTTGATTGTAAACCCATTTCCACGCCCATCCAGCCCAATCACGGGATTGAGCCGGATATTAAGGGGGAGATAATAGATGCTACATTATATCGTGGAATGATTGGGAGCTTAATGTATTTGACTGCATCTCGACCAGATATTGTATTTGCTACAAGTATCTGTGCTCGCTATCAATGAAAACCAAAGGTTTCTCATCTGATTGCAGTCAAGAGGATTTTACGTTATCTGAAGGGTACTCCAGACACCGGTCTGTGGTATCCTAAGGATGATAACTACTCCTTTCATGCTTACAGTGATTCAGACTATGGAGGATGTAAGACTGACTCCAAATCAACTACTGGAGGTGCTCAATTTTTGGGGGAGAGGTTAGTCTCATGGCAGTGTAAGAAACAGACTTCTGTTGCTACATCTACATGTGAAGCTGAATATGTAGCAGCTGCCAGTTGTTGTTCCCAAGTTTTGTGGATACAACAACAGATGCGAGACTATGGACTTAATTTCCTAACTACCCCGATTCATGTCGACAATGAGGCAGCGATTGCGATTACAAAAAATCCAGTGTATCATTCACGTTCAAAACATATTGACATTCGGTTTCATTTCATACGAGATTGTTATGAAAAGAAACTGATTGATGTTGTGAAAATACACACAAACGAACAAAGGGCAGACCTTCTCACCAAAGCCTTTGATAAACAACGTTTTGAGTATTTACTCAAATTAAATGGGATCAGGGTCATGGGTGAGGTAATCAAGAATCAAATTCCTTCATAATCAAATTTATTGAAATAACATCAGATTTTTATTCATTTTTTGTGTTTTAGTTTTTAGGGGGAGAATTGTTATAGAAAATACAAAAATATTAAAAAAATCAAAAACACAAAAACAGTAAAAAAATTAAAAATCTGAGAATTTGATTCAATAAAGTGGGAAATGATAGTACATTATTTGCATTTGGAAATATGTCTGTTTGTGTTATTAAAATTATAAAAGTAATTACAAGTACTAAGAATGATGTGTTGGTAGGTTTATAACTTAGTTAAGAAAAGTTTAAATAAAATTTTGATTATATTTTATAAGAAACAGGTGCTTAGAATACAGTACTTAGTTTTGTCCTGAAAGAGTGGTAATTTTTCTGACAAAATGTTTCTTAAATAAAAGTCAAAGTACTAGTTTGATCATGTGTTTAATTTTCAAAAGAAATTAGAATTTTGTTTTTCTTTTATTTTAGTTTAAAGCTGGAACATTCTTTGTGTATACTTACGTATCGACCTGAATGTTATAGTTTTAAACAATTCAAATTTGTTTTCTTGGTTTTGTTTAAGATTTGGACAATCTATGTGTATATGGGAATATCGATCTGATTGTTAAATCTTAAACTTAAATTATTGTTTAGTTCATGTTCAGGATCATTTGAGTATACGGAAGTATCAACCTTGATTCTAAGAATTTGAACAAGTTCAAATTTGTTTTATGTTGTTATTTTCAAAAAAGAAATTCTGCTTTATTTTTGCATGATCAGATTAGTTAAAATTGATATATTAAATTTTAAGAACATTTATGTTGGTTTAATTATTCACAAATTGGGGATGTGTTCAAGTAAATGGATTATTATAAAGTGTTTTCAAAATTGTGTTTTAAACTGATTTCTTGATTAAGTAATAAATTTAAGAGGATAAGTATACTAACAATCATCTTAGATTTGTGATTTGAAATTTAATATTCTAAATAATATAAACAGATGTGTTGAAAATTGTAAAATAATATGATCTCATAATTTGAATTTTTCTCAAACAAAAAGATTTTAATTTTAGTTGAATTAGTTTTGTTAAATTGTAGTTTGTTTTGTTCTAAAAAATTGAAAAATTACAAAAAGATTTTATTTTAAAAAATTTGATGTTAAATCGATAATTTTTGATTATTTGTTTGACTTTGGGACAATTAAACATGAATTTTGTTTGAAATTCAAAAGAAAAATCAAGTTTTGAAAAAGGTTCGTTGGATGAGTTTGTTGACAAGGTTCGTGATAATAGTTCGCTGAGATAGTTCGCTGAAATAGTTCGTTGATATAGTTCGTGAGATGGTTCGTTACAATAGTTCGCTGGAAGGGTTCGTGAGGTATAAATACAGGGTTCGTAAGAATAGTTCGTCACTTTCATCTGTTCTGCAATTGACGAACCCTCAAGAATTTTTTTTTGGATTTTCGATCTTGCACCTCCCAGAGTTTTTCTTTGATATCAGTATAATCAGAATCATTTTGTGAACATTTATAGGTAGAAATTTTGAATTTTGACCGAGTAATTTGAAAGATCTGAGGAGTTTTAAAAAGTTTAAGTTTGAATCTGTAATTTGACTTGAATCTGGTTAAAATTTGAAAATTGGACAAACTGTATTCATTAAAGATGGTCATCGATCAGTTTCGAACTTACGTGTATGAGTTTTTTTTTCAACAGATTCAAGGTTTTTGATTCATGTGTTGAAATCTGGATTGAGGAACAGGTTCGTTGAACGAACCTTAGGTTCGCCAAACCTTAAGGGTTCGTTGGATATAGAAAGGTTCGTGGCGAACCTTTGAATTGAAAAAGCAACGAAGCTTTTGGTCAATGTATGTTTGACTATCTAGGTTCGTTCATGTAAAGGTTCGGTCATTTAGGGTTCGTCTATCAGTATAGTTCGTCTAAACCTTGAGAGTTCGTCTAGGAAGTAGGGTTCGTCTAGGAAATAGGGTTCGTTTATAATGTTAGTTTGTTTTATAAAGATAGGTTCGCTGTTTTTTTAGAAATATTTTTTATTTTATTTTTTTTTATTATTTTTTAATTGTTGTTCTTTTATTTGTAGAAATGGCGAACTTAGTCTTTGGAGATAAACACAACATTTGTGCACACTTGGACCCTACGACAAAGAATGGTCAAGACTTTCGTCCAATGATTGAGTTTCTTAGAAGATCAAGAGTATATCATGCTATTTCCAGTTCAGTTCAGATTTATCGATCACATATTCAAAGCTTCTGGGGTTCAGCTAGAGTTATTACTGTGGATGATGTTTATACTATTGATGCGAATGTGCTTGGACAAGCAATTCGTATAACTGAAGCTGATATCAGGAGAGTATTACATTTTGGAGGTGAACCAGAAGGTATAACTCTCATTCCTGAGAGTTGTATCAAAGGATGTTTTCTTCGGATTCGTTATTTTGGAGCTTATAACTCGATATCTGTTAAGAAGGGAAAGCTTCCTTTGCAGTACAAGTTCTTAGCACACGTACTGTTGCATTGCCTTAGCATGAGGAAAGGCACATTTGACGAGTTGAGGGATTTTATGAGATCTGCTATGGTTGCTCTGATATTAAACAAACCGTTCAATTTCTCTGGAATGATATTCAGATATATGTGTGACAACATTACGAAGGCTAAGGATAGATTCTACATGTATCATAGATTAGTACAGATGTTGATTGATGAGAGGATGCCTGAAGGGCAATTGCCTAGGGAAGCTGGAGATTTATTGAAGCTTAAACATATGAATGATTCTAGCTTAGGTCAAGTTAGAGTTTATCAGAGAACTGGAGATGCTGTGTTAGAGAAGGATTTGATAGCACATTGTGCCAGGGCAAATTATGTTGCACCTGAGAATGATGCATGGAGGCATGTTGATTCAGAGTCTGACAATGAAGATGTTGAAGCTGATGATACTCAAGCTCCACCTCCACCTCCTCCAAGACAAAAGACAAAGAAATCTACAGGTCAATCTTCTCAATCTACTCCTCAAACTAAATCATCACAAGAACAAAGTTCTCAAGAACCCTTGGAGGTTGATGTGTCTGAGATGCAGACAGAGACTGTTGCAGTTGGTGATGATGAAAGTGAATCTTCTGATACAGAATCAGAATATGAGATGGTTCAAGAAGGAAACCAGATGGTAAAGAGAATGAAAAGGAAATTTGTTGAAAAGGCTGCTGAAGAGAAGGCTGAAAAAGATGATCCAATATTTGAACCTGATGAGCCTGAGTCTTCTAAGCCAAAGAAGATAAAGAGAATGGTCAAGAGAGGGCCGTATGAGAAGAAAAAGTCTAAGACTGATAAGACTACTGTGTCTTCACCGGTGATGACTACTTCAGTTCCTGCTTCTGTTTCTCCAATTATTACTACATCAGTTTCTGTTTTTGATTCACCAGTCATTACTTCAGTTTCTATGTCTACTATTCATGTTACTACTGTACAAACTCCTGAGTTTGTACATGTAGCTTCTTTCACACCATCTTTTGTATAGGCTACTACTGTTTCTACATCATTGCCAGAAACTTCTATTCCTCAGGATTCAATTCCTAGAGATGATGTTTTTTCAGGGCTTGATGATTTGAGTAACATAAATTTCTCTGTGAATTATGATGACACAGATCTTAAGCAAATGGTGTTTATTCTTTCTAAAGAAGTTGAGGGCTACAGGAAAGAACAAGAGAAAAAGGTTGCTGAAATTGAGGAAATGAAAGCTCAGATGGCATTGATAATGAAATGGAGGGAAGAGGAGATGGAAGAAAAGAAGAAGTTGAAAGAGAAAATCTCTGAATTAGATTTTTTTGTTAAAATGCATTATGAAGATATTGTTGATTTGAAGAATGAAAATATGGATTTAAGGATAAAACTAAGAGAATTGGAGTCAAAGACTACAAAGTCAGAAGCTTCAAGTTCTAAAATTGAGAAAGTGGTGGTTGATATAGATACAGAGGAGGAGAAGGTGATAGATGAAGAGAAGGTGATAGAGGATGAGAAAGTAGAAGAAGAAGAAGAGGGTGAAGAAGAAATAGATTATGGTGACACAGATGTTGATGAACATCCAGATGATTTTGATTATAATGGTGATGATAAGACAGGTGGTGATGGTGCTGGTGGAGTTGATAGTGGTGCTGGTGGTTTGGATGCTACATCAGGAGCTATTGTAGTTTATACTCCTCCAAAGCTTTATTCTGATGCTGTTCCATTGTCATCTGTAGCTTCTGATAGGACAAAAGATTGTACTTTGATTGAAGATTTAAGTTTAATAGAATATCCTGAAGGGATTGTTGATTATTCGTTGCCTACTTTTCTAGATTTGTTCAAAGTACATTCTGATGTTGATTTGCAGAGAAAGATTGTAGAAGTGCAGTTGGGTCAAGAAATAGAAGAAGGAGAGATTTTAGATGACTATTCACTTCAAGATTATCAATCTGTTTTTGATGATGATAAGGATGATGATGATGATTTGATGTTTGATTTTGAAGAGTATGATGATACTGATTTGTCTGACTTTGATAAAGTTGTTATTGATGAAGAATTGTTGAATTTAAACATGATGAAAAAGATATTTGATATTGGAAGTACATCAAGTTCAACTTTGAATCCAATTAGAGAAAAGACAAATTTGGATTATTGGAAGGAATTTCAAGATGAAACAAAGTATATCATTGATCATTTGCATTCTTTCAAGATTATGAGGGAAGTATATGAAGATAAAGATCCAGACAACCTAACTAAACAATCCACAAAGTTCAAGATTGGATCTAAATCCAAGATGATTGGGAGGATTATTAGTTATGGTTATTTTCATTATATTCCTGGAAGTTTGTCTGATAAAGGTTGTTATGTGGTTAAAAGGGTTGATGGATGTCAATACTTTGGAAAGGCTACTGATTTGATGAGTCTACCAGCCTTTGAATGCAAAGATCTTTCAAGATTAAGAATGATAAAGCCTATTCAGACCCGACATAATGAAATTTTTGAAAATTTGTTAAAGAAAGAAGGTCGTTTTGGATGGAGTTTGTTATCTCCGCAGTTTAGGGAAAGATTCAAAGATTATGTGAAGCCCAAAGTTTATAAAAGACCGAGACTTAGAAAAGTTGAACAAGATTGGAATCCATATTTCAAGTTTTGGTTTTATGATGAAAGAACTTCAGAAGGCATTATTGTGCTGAAGCAAGAAGAAAACTGGAGGGTGATAAGAATGCTTGATCCTATATGGATTGTGAATTGTTCGAGAGATTATATTATTTTGTTGAATTCATCTCAGATATATGCTGAAGATGGATATCATGATGTGGGAGTCAGTTTTAAAGATATTGCAATTCAATATCAAACCATTGCACAAATGTGTTTTACTTTGGGAATACATTCTGGTTGCAATTGGAATGATGTGAATTATCTTTATACTGAGTTGATGCAAGTACAAAAGGAGAGAGATGATAGAGATTATAAAGTGGAAGCAGAAAGACTTGCAAAGATACCACGTTCGGTAGTGATACGAGCGGTGGACAATGTAGTTGCTGAAGTTGGTGAATCGAGTGGATCAAAAGACAAAGTTGAAGAATCAATTGAAGACAAAGTTGAAGAAATAACTGAAGTCAAAGACTGAAGGTTTTGATAGCAAACATTTAGGGGGAGTTTGTTAGTGCATATTTGAAATGTTTTGCTATTCAAAAGTTGTATTTATTTTGAAGTGTTAAGGGTTCGGCTAGGTTTGCCAAGGTTCGTTTGGCCCACGAACCTAGGCAGGTTCGACGAACCTATTGTGTCAAAGGGTTCGGCGAACCTATAACTTTGATATGGTTCGTCTGACAAACCTATAGGTTCGTTTAGCAAACCTTAGGGTTCGGCTCACGAACCTAAGGTTCGCTGGTCTGTAACTATATATAGTTGTTTTGTTTGTTATTTTCAGTAGACTTTTGCTGAGTGCTTTTGTGAGATCTGCTGAAATTCTCTGTGTGAGAAGTTTGTTAGTCTTGTAATCATTTGTTGATAATACAAGAAGTTTTTATTGAAATTGCTTGTATTCTTGAGTTTTATACATATCAACTATGGATTCCGCACGTAGTTGATAGTTAGTAGAGCTTGTATTTCGATCCTGAACGGTTTTCACCAAATCAACAAAAATGAATTTGAATAACCACTTGGATGACAACCTTAACCTCACCATTAACCACCTATAGCATCCAGTTCAATATGCTTATATATAGGGCATATGTAGGGGACAAGCCCTAGCCACCGTCCCACCACCTACCAAACCACATGATTTATTATTCATAGTGATAATTAAGCATTTCATCCCACACTATTGATCCATACGTTTGATTACCCTGAAAACTGTTTACCTTGATCCCCTGAAATGACAACCTTAACCTCATCAACGACCACCTATGCTATCCAATCAAATATGCTTATATATAGGGCACACGTATGGGACAAGCCCCAGCCACCATCCCACCACATACCAGACTGTTTAGCATATTGTTGTTAATGATAATTAAGCGTTTCATTCCATCTATCTTCATATTAGCTTCTAATTTCCACAAACTGAAATACCTCTGATTTCTTGAGTTCATCACGTATTCATGATTACCCATAGTACTTGTAGAAACAAATATTAAATGCTTAATTAAATAAATAATTAATCATTTAATTACAACTAAGGCATGATGATTGGGCCTTAATTGACTCAATCAGTTAGACTTAGTTTTTGGTTGTGTCCAAGTTGTACCGTCTCCAACGTGGCCCATATCAGGCATGACCCAAACGAGTCTACCTGTATGCGTCGGGACTTTCGTGACGTGCCCATATCCGCTTGACCCTCAGGCCTACTGTATATGTCGGGACTTTAGGATTCTTTGACTTTTAATTTGATAGAATAAGTGTTTGTTTTAGAATTATTGTATTACTCATAAGAGTAATTAGTTAATTCGTTAGTTAACTTGGATATAAATTTACCTAGACAGGAGTCTAGGATTATAAACATGTATATAAAACATACAATAAGTAAAAGCATTCATGTAAAACATATTTAAATAAAAAGGTTTATGCATGCTTCTCAGCCCCGCGTTTGAAAACAAAAATGTTTAGAAAAGGGGCAATGAACTCATCTATGTAGCTCTATATTGATTTACCACAAAATGCGCGCTCGTTACTTGTAGTTTATGTTTCTTCAGCACCTGAGTTGTTTTAAGAGGATTCGAATACGATAAGTATTTATAATAGTCGTATCTATGGTTTTGGCCTCGGTGTGGAACTAAATGTCCTATGTTTCTAATGCTTTTCTAGAATTCCATCTAACTAGTCTAGTGTATTACCCATTAATAACCCATTTTATCCAGTAATTAGACACATCTAAACTTTTAATTAGATAAGGTTTATGTTAATTACATCACAAGTCTTTAATAAAAACATTTTTAAGATAATTCATTTTAAGTTAAACCTTAGGTTAGAAATCATTTATTTTAATTTAAAGAAAATTTTTAAATCAAGTCCTTCTATTAAAACAATAATTAATTTAAGAGAATTATAATTAACCATGATGGGATTGGGTTGATTATATTTGATTAACCTTGTCCCATTACTAGTTCTTGATTGTTCATGATTCCCTTATCGGTCATGTGTGCAACCCATCCTAGGTAGTTCAAAAGAACAACCTAATGTAGTTGTATGGTCTCATGAAATGTCCAAGTGTTAGGTGTTAATAATTAAATCAACACTCGAAACCTTAGATTGTTGTTTTGATCCTCATGATTTCTCAAATATGTTGAACCCAAAATGATGTTCAAAATTCATGTTGTTTTGACACTCGAAACCATGGTTTCCAACATGTTCAAACAACACTCTAGCAATGTTTTGTGCAAATCCTAAGGGTCAAAGTGGATTAGAACCGGCTTCAAGGGGGTTCGAACCTAAAGGTTTTGAAAACCCTAAAAACCGAAAAGAAACTTCGAATCTACCTCAAATCAGATGGTTCAAAGCGCCGATCAGTTGTACTTCTATGATCTACGAGTCGTGGTGGTCGTTTTGACACCAAGAATGCTCGATTTCGTGGAGAAAATGAAGAAGTTAGGGTTTTGAATCTACAGAGAGAAAACAGAGAGAGAAAGTGACGGGAGAGAGAGATTGAAGATGGTAGGTGGAAGAATAAATGGGTATTAATGACCATTTAATGCTTTCAAATAAACCGGGTAGGTTCGGTCTCGTTCAGTTTAGCTCGGTTTCGCGTAAAAACGTCGGTTTCTTTTCCGAAACGCACGTCTCGGTCCTAAAACTAAAGTTTGTAAATTTATATTTAGGTGGTAATTCCTAGTAAATTAACTAAATATCTTCCGTTTAGTTTAAATTTTCTGAAAATATTTAATTTACTGTTTAAATTGAATCATACAGTCGTCGCGCGTATTCGTTCGAATCGTCACCCGTACGAATACGACGATAACTATAGTTTTCAATATGGTTTTCTAGTTATTAGACATCATTCAAAACGTTAAACCTCCAGATGTATTCGTACAGATCGTCACCTGTACGAACAATCCGTCTATTTAGCATTCACGTAACGACATCCGTTGTTGCTTTGTTCTGTAAAGCCTCACATACGTTTATACATAATAGAATCCTATCTAACAATTATATGATGGTTCAGTATCGCCAGATAATTATCTAACTGCTGAACCATAATTCTGAGTTACGTTTCTGCAATGATCGTGAAATAGTTCTGTGATAAACATGAAATGATAATGATTTATGAATAACAACTAAATATGTAACTGATCTACTGTTCATGTTACTGTGTAGATCACTGTTCTGGTGACTTTTCTAGCACTGATGTTACAGTCTCCCCTTGTTAGAGAAATTTCGTCCCGAAATTTAAGAATCGTTATCAGGTACGGCTTCATTTGTAAACAGTTGGGGACACTTGGACTTCATGTGATCCTCGCGTTCCCAAGTAAACTCAGGGCCGCACTTTGAATTCCATCGAACCTTTACAATCGGAATACGGCTTCGCCTTAGTTGTTTAACTTTGTGATCCATAATCTCTAAGGCTTCTTCAATAAAATTTAATTGCTAATCCACATGAATTTCTTCGATCGGTTTGACGAGGGATTCGTAAGCAAGGCATTTCTTCAAGTTTGAAGCGTGAAACACGTCATTCACACCACTGAGTTCCTTTGGTAGTCTCAGTCTATACGCTACAGGACCAATACGTTCAATGATTTCAATCGGTCCCACGTATCGTGGTCCTAAGTTGCCTTTCTTTCCAAAACGGACTACGCCTTTCCAGGGAGATACCTTTAACATGACAGGGTCTCCCACTTGAAATTCCAATGGCTTACGCCGTTTATCGGCATAGCTCTTTTGTCTGCTCCTTGTTGCTTGTAGCCTTTGTTGAATCTGGGCAATCTTGTCAGTAGTTTCCTGAATAAGCTCTGGCCCAGTTATCCGATTATATACAGCTTCAGTCAAACAGATCGGTGACCGAAAATTTCGACCATATAGAGCCTCAAATGGTGCGCATCCGATGCTGCTATGGTAACTGTTATTGTAGGAGAATTCAATCAGTGGCAAATGAGAGTCCCAATTTCCACCGAAATCTAACACACAGGTTCACAACATGTCCTCCAGATTCTGTATCGTACGTTCGCTTTGACCGTCTGTTTGTTGATGGTAAGCGGTACTCAGATTTAAGTGTGTCCCTAGACATTTCTACAATGATTGCCAGCACCTTGATGTGAATCTGCTGTCTCTATCCGAGATGATAGACAATGGCACACCGTGACATACCAATATATCGTTGATGTATAATCTCTCCAGTTTATCCATTGTGAAGGTCTCAGGCTGTTACAGTAGACCTGACGGCTTCTGGTGTTCTGCCTTTACCTTCGTACACGTAAGGCATCGACCGATATACTCGGCTATGCTTTTCTTCATTCCCGGCCACCAATAAAATCCCCGTAAGTCTTGGTACAGTTTATCAGCGCCTGGATGCATGGAGTACTTGGTCTTGTGTGCTTCATCAAAGATAAGTCTTCTCAATTCATCCACTGCAAGAATCCATACTCGATCCTGGTAGTAGGTAACTCCATCACGCTTCGTTTCAAATTGTCTCTCTATTCCACAATCCAATTCTTTATTCAAGTTTCCTCGTTCAACTGATTCTTTTTGTGCCTGAATAATCTGGTCACGTAAGCTTGTCTACACAGTCATCCCCATTGCTCTGACGCACAAAAGTTTAACCCGCTCCTTCCAGCTCAAGGCATCAGCTACGACATTTGCCTTACCCGGATGGTACTTGATTACACAGTCGTAATCATTCAGAAGCTCAACCCAACGTCGTTGCCTCATGTTGAGTTCCTTCTGATCAAATATACGTTGTTGTGATCGGTGAATATGGTACATTTAGTGAAATATAAGTAATGTCTCCAAATCTTCAATGCGAAGATTACAGCTCCCACTTCGAGATCATGAGTAGTGTAGTTCTTCTCATGAATCTTCAACTGTCTCGATGCATACGCAATAACTTTCTCTCGTTGCATTAACACAAAACCATGTCCCTAATGGGAGGCATCACAGGATACTACAAAGTCATCACATCCTTCTAGAAGAGATAAGATTGGAGCATAACATAATTTCTGCTTCAATGTTTGGAAAGCAGCCTCTTGTTTTTGCTCCCAAACAAACAGTTCTCTTTTTTGAGTTAGCTTGGTGAGAGGCAAAGCTATTTTAGAAAAGTTTGAGATAAACCTTCTGTAATAACATGCTAATCCCTGAAAAGACCGTATCTCCGTTGGTGTCTTCGGAGTATCCCAGTTCTTAATAGCTTCAATCTTGGTAGGATCTACATGTATTCCTTCACTGTTGACTACATGACCCAAAAATTGAACTTCTCTTAGCCAAAATTCACACTTGGAGAATTTAGCATAGAGTTTCTCTTCTTTCAACAGTTCCAAGATCTTCCTGAGATGTTGGTCCTGTTTAGTCTTGTTCTTGGAATAAATCAGTATGTCATCAATGAAGACAATGACAAACTGATCCAGATACGGCTTAAACACTCGGTTCATGAGATCCATGAAAACCGCGGGTGCATTCGTCAATCCGAAAGGCATCACCATAAATTCATAATGCCCATATCTGGTTCGGAACGCCGTTTTCGGTATGTCTTCGTCTTGAACTATGAGTTGATGATATCCAGACCGCAAATCAATCTTCGAGAAGTACTGAGCTCCTTGTAGTTGGTCAAACAAATCATCAATCCTCGGCAATGGATACCGATTCTTGATAGTCAATTTGTTCAGTTCTCTGTAATCTATACACATCCGAAAAGATCCATTTTTCTTCTTCACGAACAAAACCGGAGCTCCCCAAGGTGTGTAGCTTGGTCTGATGAAACCTTTATCAAGTAGCTCCTGTAATAGATTTGACAACTCCTGCATCTTTGAAGGTGCTAACCTGTAAGGAGATTTAGCAACAGGAGTTGCTCCAGGAACTAAGTCAATACCAAAATCTACCAGTCGCACAGGTGGCAAACCTGTTAGGTCTTCAGGAAATACTTCCGGATATATTTCACTACCGGCATGTCTTGAATCTTTTTCTTGTCCTTCTCTTTCTCCACCACATGAGCCAGAAAAGCTACGCACTGTTTCTGTAGATACTTACGCGCCTTTATGCAAGAGATCATTTTGATACTTCGTTTTGCTTGATCCCCTCAGACTTCCAATACACGGTCATTCGACAATGGAACTCGAAGCACCTTTTCAGAACAGATGACTTCCACTCGATTAAGAGATAGCCAATCCATTCCAACAATGATGTCGAAACTAGCCACCTCCATCGATATCAATTCGATGGTAAATGTATGACCATTAAGTGTTAATGAGCAGTTCCTGTATACTGTACTAACTGTGATCTGTTTCCCATTAGCTACTTCTATGATGTAAGGGGAATCTAACTGTTCCTCTATAGAATCTAGTTGGCATGCAAAATCAGTAGGGATGAAACTTTGATCTGCACCAGTGTCAAACAGAATAGATGCATAAAAGTCATGTAAGAGAAATGTACCAGTGACCACATTCGGGTCTTGGCGTGCAGCTGGAGCTCCTATAGCGAAAGCTCTTCCACGTGGTACTGGTACTGCGGTTGTGCTTTCTTCGGGCAGTTCTTTGCAAAGTGGCCAATTTCGCCACAGTTATAGCATTCACTGTTGTTCTAGTTGTTGGGTGAAAGGAGAGCTAGAGCAGCATTGTTGACTGCCTGATTTGGTGTCATCCTACACTGTTGGACCCAGTGGCCCTTTCGTCTACATGCCGTGAAGTGACGGCAGGGATTGTTAGCAGCATGATGATACTGGCACTTATTACACAGAGGGTGTGGGCTAGTGTATGGCTTTTTGTGCAGCATCTGCGGTGCCACGGCTATTTGATTGAGCGGAGTAGCCATTGTGTAGTTCTTTATGGTCTTCTGCTTCTTCTTTGGGTGATGATGGGGCTTCTTAAAGGATTCTTCTTTATGCTTGCTCGAGTCAGCCTCTTTCTTCAGAGTTCTGGAGGCTACCATCAAATCAGTGAGTTTCCCATACAAACTCACAGCAGACTCTAAGGTAACAGGGTTTGCAGCAACAACTAATCCCTGAATGCAGGCGGGGAGTCCACCTACATACCTATCTATCCTCTTCTCCAGAGTTGGTCCCAGTATGGCACCAATGCTACCAATTCATGATAGCGGGTAATGTACCCCAAATGGTCAGCTCCTTTCATAACATGATTAGCCAGCTCAGTTTCCATCCTCTGCAGCTCATTCTTTGAACATAATTCAGTTCTCAAAAGGGCCTTGAAATCTTCCCATGTCATCGACATGGCTTCTTCTATTCCACTTGCTTGGATCTACGAGTTCCACCAAGTCAAGGCTCGTTTGCTAAAAGTGCCAGCAGAGTAACGAACCTTATGATGCTATGGACAACTGCGGAGATCCAGAGTAGTCTCAACCTTCTCGATCATTGGATTAATCCAATGGCTCCCTCAGTACCGCTAAAACTTGGCGGCTTACATCCGACAAAAGACTTTTAGGTGTAATTTGAAGCACTGCCAGTATTCCCACTCGCTTCCCCCGATGAATGCCCGGTGTTGTTGCTATTGTTCCGAATATGGTTAAGCATCTCCGGAATCACCCCTTTTAGCTGATTAGTCAGCTGGCCGCTCAGTAGTGTCGCCAAAGCGACGGTAGCAGGATCAAGGTTCGCATTCGCATTCGGGTCTGGAGGTGGAGACTGTGGGGGAGGAGGAGGAGGTGGCGGTGATATTGTAGGTTGTCTTCGCGGCGGCATTCTGATCACAACCGAAAAGGAATCGGTTAGCGAAACGATCGAACGCTGAAGACATAATGCAAGTATACGAATCCTATGTTCTTTACATGAAGGGTCCCTAGGTTATAGTCTAGGCCAAACCGTGAAATTGAATGACCTATATTTCTCAATAACCATGGCTCTGATACCAATCTGTCAAACCCCGAGCCGGCGGGTTGGATCTACTTTTCTGTCAGGCGGAAAGGTCTCGAGGCGCGATATCGAGAAATGATAATCGTGATGATCAGATTGTTTACATTGCACATGATATATAATGAGAAAATGCTAAATGAAAATAGAATTACAAAGTTAAATTACATCAGTTTCGTTCATAATTTAACAATGTAAATGTACTATCATAACATAATTCTTCTATCTTGTATCTGCACAAGATATACAAAATAGTCTGTATAATGATGTTCAAAATATGCACGTCCCAAAATACTAGGCCTTCTATCTGGGCATCTTAGTCAAAACATGAACTTCTTAGTTCAACCTGTTCGTCACCTGAGAAATCATGCAAAAAGATCAAGTCAACACATGGTTGGCGAGTTCATATTGTTTCGTTTGAAAATGAATTTGTACAAAACTTGTTCGAATGACAACATTAACCTCACCAACAACCACCTATACTATCTAGTCAAATATGCTTATATATAGGGCATACATAGGGGACAAGCCCCATCCGACATCCCACCACATACCAAACCACATAGTACATTATTGTTAATAATAATTAAGCGTCTAACTCCTCATTTTCAACTCACAACCTTTGAGCAACCTGAAATTGTTTACACTAAACGACAACAATGACAACCTTAACTTCACCAACAACCACCTATATTATCCAGTCAAATATGCTTATATCTAGGGTAAACGTAGGGGCAAGCCCCAGCCGACATCCCACCACATACCGAACCATGTAGGTTAGAAATCATTTATTTTGATTTAAAGAATATTTTTAAATCAAGTCCTTTTATAAAAACACTAATTAATTTAAGAGAATTATAATTAACCATGATGGGCTTGAGTTAATCCTATTTGATTAACCTTGTCCCATTACTAGTTCTTGATTGTTCATGATTCCATGATCGGTCATGTGTCCAACCCACCCTAGGTAGTTCAAAAGAACAACCAAATGTAGTTGTATGGTCTCATGAAATGCCCAAGTGTTAGGTGTTAATAATTAAATCGACACTCGAAGCCTTAGATTGTTGTTTTGATCCTCATGATTTCTCAAATATGTTGAACCCAAAATGATGTTCAAAATTCATGTTTAAATGATAATAAAGTTTAAGAAAACTCCTGTTATTCCAAACCCTAATCCATGATTCCTTTAAATAAAATCTTGCATTTTAAACCAACCCATATCCAAGGCTAAACCCCATTGTCACTAAGAAAAACCTTAGTTTATTGCCTCATAATGAAACCATATTATCCTCTACCTTGTTAAACTCCATGCTTGATTCATAGATCACCCAAAGTTGATGACATGTAATGAAACCCTAATATGCATCCCATGCACACACACGCTCAAAC
Organism: Mikania micrantha; assembly: GCA_009363875.1. NCBI lineage: Eukaryota > Viridiplantae > Streptophyta > Magnoliopsida > Asterales > Asteraceae > Mikania > Mikania micrantha. The sequence continues at coordinate 48,710,757 of CM018681.1, forward strand.
CCCATGCATGCAATATGTAACCCAACCCATGCATGCATGCATGTTAGGTCATACCCTTGATCTTGTGCCCTTTCCTGAACGAAAACCTTATCCGAATCAACAAGGCCGACTAACTGCTGGGTTGTACGAGGGTTGGGCCGAGTGTAGAAGTGGCCGCCCAAAGATAGTTTAGGCCGAATAAGGATGGGGCAATTGACTTTGGACCGAATGAGTATCTGGGCCGACAGAATGGGACTGGGCCGACAGAATAGAAGCTCCTTCGGTCGGGGAACATTCGGCCGAATGTAGGCTAGCTCATGCGCTCCTATGGCCATTCGGCCTATCTGGCATAGGCCATTCGGCCGGTTGAAATCCCTCACTTGCAGCCCCCTAAATTCATGTATTATGACTAGGCCATGGTTTCCCACATGTTCCAACAACACTCTAGCAAGGTTTTGTTCAAATCCTAAGGGTAAAACTGGATTAGAACCGGCTTCAAGGGGGTTCGAACCTAAGGGTTATGAAAACCCTAAAAACCGAAAAGAAACTTCGAATCTACCTCAAATCAGATTGTTCAAATCTCCGATAAGTTGTACTTCTATGATCTACGAGTCGTGGTGGTTGTTTTGACACCAAGAATGCTCGATTTCATGGAGAAATGAAGAAGTTAGGGTTTTGAATCTAGAGAGAGAAAATAGAGAGAGAAGGTGATGGGAGAGAGAGGTTGAAGATGGTAGGTGGAAGATTAAATGGGTATTAATGCCCATTTAATGCTTTCAAATAAACCGGGTAGGTTCGGTCTCGTTCGGTTTAGCTCGGTTTCGCGTAAAAACGTCGGTTTCGTTTCGTTTCCGAAACGAACGTCTCGGTCCTAAAACTAAAGTTTGTAAATTTATTTTTAGGTGGTAATTCCTAGTAAATTAACTAAATATCTTCCGTTTATTTTAAATTTTCTGAAAATATTTAATTTACTGTTTAAATCGAATCGTACAGTCGTCGCGCTTATTCGTTCGAATCGTCACCCATACGAATACGACGATAACTAGACTTTTCAATATGGTTTTCTAATTAATTGACATCATTCAGAACATTAGACCTCCAGATGTTTGCGCACAGATCGTCACCTATACGAATAATCCGTCGATTTAGCATTCACGTAACGACATCCGTTGTTGTTTTGTTCTGTAAAGCCTCACATACGTTTATACATAATAGAATCCTATCTAACAATTACATGATAGTTCTGTATCGCCAGATAATTATCTGATTGCTGCACCATAATTCTGAGTTACGTTTTAGTGATGATCGTGAAATAGTTCTGTGATGAACATGAAATGATAATGATTTATGAATAACAACTGAATATGTACCTGATTTACTGTTCATGTTAATGTGTAGATCACTGTTCCGGTGACGTTTTTTGAACTGATGTTACATTTTAAAAGTCCAAGACTATATACTTTTTTGACATGTGGATTACACTTGTCCTCACAAAAATTTTTCATAGTACAAAATAGGTAAAAACAGGTATAATTTGAGTCCCGCGGTGTATAAATTTCGTACCGAAAATTTAATAAATATCCGATTTTTATACTAAAATTAATAGAATATTTAATCGTACAAAAACGATTAAATTTTAGTCAAAAATAGTGACCTTAAATATTATTTGGCTAATTAATTCAGCTTTGCCCGACTAAAACGCGGATAAAGTCGGTTGTCACTAAAATTAACAGTTTGCACCAAAATTCACAGATTTTATCGTTAACTAAATCTATCCATTTATGATTTATCATTTTATGCTAAATCAAGCATATATAATAAATTCGTTAATCGAGTCGTCACCAACGTTCGTTAAACTCCGTCGAACAGTACCGAAATCTCAAAAAAATTACCAAATGAAAATCCATGCATTTAAACAACACTCTATGCTAGAGTTTTTAATCAACATTAATTTAATAATACATATTAAATTATTAACGCATTAAATAAATCAAGTTTAGTACACTAACCATTACTGATCACTGTTCGTAAAAATACCAGATGTCACAGTCTGCCCTGGTTTAGGAAATTCCATCCCGAAATTATAAACCACTACGACCTTTTTACCTCATAAGGAAACATGTGGGGTTACTTCTCTCTCATCTAATCCTGACGCTCCTAAGTAAATTCAGGGTTGCGTCTTGAATTCCATCTCACTTTCACTAACTTGATCCAACTACGTCGAAACTTATGAATTTTCCAATCTGATATCTCAATCGGCTCTTCGATAAAATGAAGTCTTTCATCAACATGAATCTCTTCAATCGGAACAACAGTCGTGTCATCAGAAAGACATTTCTTTAACTTAGATTATGGAATACATCGTGCACATCGCAAAGCTGCGACGGTAACTTGAGTTGATACGCAACTGGACCAATTCCATCCAAAATCTCGAAAGGTCCAACATAACGGGGACTAAGATTCCCTTGACTGCCAAATCTAACGACTCCTTTCCAAGGCAATAGTTTTAACATTACACGATCTCCGATCTGGAATTCCATTGGTTTCTGTGGATTATCAGAATAACTTTTCTGCCTATCCATGACAGCTTTCAACCTATCCTTTATTCGAAAGACTATGTCAATGGTATCTTGAATAATTTCAGCTCCAGTAAGTTGTTTTTCACCAACTTCTGCACAACACAATGGCGAGCGAAACTTTCTGCCATAAAGAGCTTTGAATGGTGCAGCTTTAATGCTCCAGTGGTAACTATTGTTATAAGAAAATTTAGCTAGCGATAAATGAACATCCCAGCTACCACCGAAATCAAGTACGCATGCTCGAAGCATATCCTCAAGTGCCTGAATAGTTCTTTCTCTCAGATCGTCTGTCTATGGATGATAAGCTGTACTCATATCCAGACGAGTATCCAAGGCTGTTTGCAAAGATTGACAAAACCTTGATGTAAACCGACTGTCCCTGCCTGATACAATTGACACAGGAACGCCATGCCTTGAAACGATTTCCTTCAAGTATAGTCTTGCTAACTTCTCCGCTTTATCAGTATCTTTGATTGGAAGGAAGTGTACTGACTTTGTTAAACGATCGACAATTACCCAAAAAGTATAATAGCCACTAGACGTTCGGGTTAGTCTTTTTATAAAATCCATTGCAATACATTCCCACTTCCATTTTGGGATCTCAAGCTGTTGCGAATGTCCGGACGACTTTTGATGCTCTGCCTTCCCCCTGGAGCAAGTTAGACATCTACTGACATATTCGGCAATTTACCGTTTCATATTAGGCCACCAATAAAATTCTTTCAAATATTTTTACATCTTATGCGACCCTGGATGGATTGAATATCTGGACATATGAGCTTCATACATAACCAGCTCATGAAGATTACCAAAGCAAGGTACCCATATACGATCCATGAAATTCAAAATTTCGTCGGACTTTGGAATTAACTCCTTAACCATTCGGTGTAAGCCTTCGGTTTTGACATTTTCAACTTTAAGTGCTTCAAGCTGTGCATCACGAATTTGAGTGGTAAGACTCGTTTGGATAGTTAATCCCAATACACGCACTCGTAAAGTTTTGTCTCTAACCTTTCTGCTCAAGGCGTCTGTCGCTACGTTTCCCTTTCCTGGAAGATAACAAATTTCACAATTGTAACCATTGAGCAGTTCGACCCACCTACGTTGTCTCATATTTAGATCATTTTGATCAAAGATATGTTTGAGACTATTCTGATCGGTGAAGATAGTACACTTTGTTCCACATAGATAATGGCTCCATATATTGAGTGCAAAAATAACCGCTCCCAATTCTAGATCATGGGTGGTGTAATTCTTCTCATGGATTTAAAGTTTTCATGAAGCGTATGCTATCACCTTATCTCACTGCATTAAAACACATCCAAGAGCTTGTCGTGATGAATCTCAATACACCACAAATCCATCATTTCCATCAAGAAGTGATAAAATAGGCGCGGTACATAGTTTATGCTTTAACAGTTGAAAAGCTTCTTCTTGCTTGGTGCCCCAGTCAAACTTTTGATCTTTCTGAGTCAACAGGTTTAACGATTGAGCAATCTTAGAAAAATTTTCAATGAATCTCCTATAAAAACCAGCCAATCCTAGAAATTGACGTATTTCAGTTGGAGATGTAGGCGTACTCCAATTTTTAATTGCTTCAATCTTTATAGGATCTACTTGAATACCTTTCTCGTTTATGATATGACCCTGAAATTGAACCTCTCCAATCCATAAAGAACATTTAGAGAACTTGGCATAAAGCTTCTCATTCTTTAATAACTCCAAAACGAGCCTCAGATGACATTCACGATCTTCCTTGCTCTTTGAAGAGATAAGTATATCGTCGATAAAGACAATTACAAAGTTACCCAAATAAGGTCTACAAACCCTATTCATTAAGTCCATAAATGCCACAGGTGCATTAGTTAACCCGATAGGCATGACCAACAACTCATAATGCCCATAGCGCGTTCTGAAGGCAATCTTCGGAATATCTTCCTCCACAATCTTCAATTGGTCGTATCCTGAGCGTAAATTAATCTTTAAATAGAAACTCGAATCACACAACTGATCAAACAAATCATCAATCCTCGGCAAGGGATACCGATTATTGATGGTAAGTTTATTCAACTCTCTATTGTCAATACACATCCTCATTGACCCATCTTTCTTTTTGACGAATAAGACTGGTGCTCCCCAAGAAGAAAAACATGGTCTAATGAATCCTTTGTCCAACAATTCTTGTAACTGATTGGACAATTTTTGAATTTTAGAAGGTGTTAATTGATATGGAGCCTTCACAATAGGTGTCGCTCCTAGCACAAGGTCGATTCTAAACTCTATTTGTCTTGATGATGGTAATCTTGGCAAATCTTCTGGAAAAACTACTGGACATTCTCGAACAACAGGTATCTCCTCGATTTTTGATTTCTCAGCTCTTGTGTCGACAATACTAGATAAGAATGAAGAGTATCCTTTTTGTAGAAACTTTTGTGCCTTCATAACATTGATCATCTTCTAGGGAGGTTTCTTCAGTTCACGATTAATGACCATGACTTCAACGTATGAAAGACGAAGACGAATCACCTTTTCGATGCAGACAACTTCCGTACAGCTCTTAGACAACCAATTTATGTTGACTACAATATCAAGGCTATTATGTTCTACGGGTATGAGATCGATGCTAAATGAATAAGTTTCGAGCTACAATCTACATCATTTAACAATCTCTTCAGACTCAATAATTAATCTTAGGTTGGCCAATTCTATACAATATCGCCTGTCTAATTTACTTAATTTAAGATCAAGCAAAGGTTCAAATTCTTTTGAAACGAAAATTAGATTGGCTACAGTATCAAATAATATAGATGCAAACTGATTATTAACAAGGAATGTACCAATTACCACAGACGGTTCTTCACGAGCAGTACCCGCATTCATCTCGAAAGCTCAACCTCTGGCATTGGTAGGCCTCAAGTTTCGGCAATCCTTATAAAATGATCATCTGTTCCACATTCGAAGCAACTTCTATTTCTTTCACTTGGCCCTAGAGGTAACTTAACTCTATATGTTTGAATTTGGTGTCTTATCTTACAACATCGTTCAAATACCATCCTAGAATATGGAACTCCAGATGTGTTTGCAGTGTAGAATTTTCCCGGACCCTGATTCCTACTTTTCTAATTTCCAAAACGATTATCAAAAATTTTCCTCTTTCCCTCAAAGGGTTTCTTCCCTACACTAGCAGGTTTCTTACTTGCTTCTATCACCTTCTTGTCTAGATTACCAACTCCCGTCAGAGTTCCTATTTATACAAAGGTAGAAGTATAAACCAAAGCAAATTCTTAACAGCTTACCTATTTTCAATGACCTTAATATAAAACGATATCCATAAGATCACATTCATATCATGGGTGCACTAATATGTTGGCCAGGCATAGTAGTATACTCATCATATTTCGGTTCAAATTAGTGAATCAATAACATCAATTCAAATTCAAAGTTCTAAAATCAATATAATCAATATAATAAATGAATTAGATTTACTAAGTAATGGTGGAAAGGGGATGCACCAACCATACAACTAATCTGAGATGCCAAACCCCATATATATCACTCTATCTTTACTTACTCAATGGTAACCGGTCTAGGAACAAACCTCGAAAGTTCATGAAATCTAGTTATATAGGCTCGAATTTCCGCACCTATCATGACATGGTGCTAAAACTAAACCTCTAGCTTCTACACTTCACTTCTTAGGCAATATTCCCGTGACAGTAGCTTCTTAAGTTCTTCCCAAGAGAGGATGTAGGGTGAACCACCATGATGCTTCATCATGGAATGAACAAAACAACATAATTTACTTGTTGGTTTGGGGGACAACCACTAATATTCATAATTGATTCCAAACTCTCAATCCAACGCATTATATATAATGGACCTCGATGCTGCTAAAAGATTGCGGGTTACACACCTAGAACGTTTTGTAGGTACAACCTCCTGGTTGATCTTTCATGTTTTCAATGTTTGTGTCCCATTAAGCTAAAGGCGCTGTAACATGTTGCCAGATAAGCTGTGATAATTCCTTTGTGCTTGTGAGATGAGAATTTGAATCAATTTTTCCTCCGATTTCATGGGAAGTAGCCAGGAGTGATTTCTTGTATAATTCAAATAAATGAATTTACACAAAACATATTGTCAACGAAATACTTAGTCATACTAAAGATAAACTAGAACTAACAACACAAAGTAAATACAACATCCTTAATCAAAAATAAACAAATCTCATGGGCCAACCACATAGGTTCTATGGGAGGGTCATCAAATAAAATGGTGAGCACCAAGGCTCCATAGAAATTGACATATACACGTACTGAGTCCAATCCCTCTGTAAGCATGCCAATAAGCTGAGGAATATTAGTTGTGGGATATCTCGTCATCTAACGTAGATAGCCATCCACAACCATCAGGCCTCAATGGATCTAGGCCTAAAGCAAAATATGAGTAAGACAGTAAATCAGGCTCACTACTTGAGTCATGCACGTCAATCATTGGATCAACCATCTAGAGAAAGAAGGACATCCATAAAAATTTGGTTAGTCATGTACTAATAAAGACACATCAATGCATATCAATTTCTCAGGCTAAGTACGCATGTAATACCATGTTGGGAAAGTAACCGTTCTCAAAATAATATTTAATTGGTAATAGTCTTGATTTATAAAAATATTTTTCTAGTTCGCTATAACCAAGGTTGTGGTACCACTTTTACTGTCACACCCCGACCTGCAGCGAAAGACTTAACAGGGTCTTAGTGTCGACAGTAAATAACAAAAGCGTAAGTTAAGCAAATGATTTAAGTAAAACATGGATATTTAATTATAGAAGTGATCGATAAATTTATTAAAACATTACAAGTTCAACATCCAGTTTATAAAACATTAGTTTCAACAATTCGATAACCGGTCCCAGATATATATACCAAGTACGCTCGCTTTCAAGAACCGATTTTTCCTTTCCCCAAACAACAATGCTACTAACATGAGAAACATACCAAACGGGTTGGTGAGTTCATATGTTTTATAATAAAACATTTCAACAGATTATCATGTGCCATGTTAGCATGTTAGCATTTCTCATTATACATCATGTGCCATGTCGGGCGGTATAGTCCTTCATCAACAACTTATTCAAACCTGTAAACCGGGTCAATGATTCCTCATGATACCTCTCGATCGTGTTTGCTTGTCACACCTCGACCCGCAGCGGAAGCTTTAACAGAGTCTTAGTATCGACAGTAAATAACAAAAGCATAAGTTAAGAAAACGATTTAAATAAAACATGGATATTTAATTATAGAAGTCATCGATAAATTTACTAAAACATTACAAGTTCAACATCCAGTTTATAAAACATTAGTTTCAGCAATTCGATAATCGGTCCGAGATAAATATCCCAAGTACGCTCGCTTTCAAGAACCGGTTTTTCGTTTCCCTAAACAGCAATGCTACTTACCTGAGAAACCAAATATCCTTTTCCCAATTTATAAAAACAAAACAGTTTAAAAGGGGTCGTGAAACTCACCTTAATGTGTTCCTGCTAGCAATAGAGATTTCCAACTTACCCGACTGTTCTCACTAGCGCCCTAAAACCCAAGGGACACATTAACAGTCTAAACACAAGTCTACTATGTAACTTGTTCACCCAACTTAACTAGATTTAAACACATTTCACTAAAGGAAAACATATGTCACAAAAAACGACCCATTGGTGACTCGAATTTAGTTATTATAAATCATAAGTTAACGTTTTTCAAAGTCATATTATATCCAATTAATTAAGTTATCTAGCTTCTACACTTCACTTCTTAGGCAATATTCCCGTGACAGTAGCTTCTTAAGTTCTTCCCAAGAGAGGATGTAGGGTGAACCACCATGTTAATGCTTCATCATGGAATGAACAAAACAACATAATTTACTTGTTGGTTTGGGGGACAACCACTAATATTCATAATTGATTCCAAACTCTCAATCCAACGCATTATATATAATGGACCTCGATGCTGCTAAAAGATTGCGGGTTACACACCTAGAACGTTTTGTAGGTACAACCTCCTGGTTGATCTTTCCTGTTTTCAATGTTTGTGTCCCATTAAGCTAAAGGCGCTGTAACATGTTGCCAGATAAGCTGTGATAATTCCTTTGTGCTTGTGAGATGAGAATTTGAATCAATTTTTCCTCCGATTTCATGGGAAGTAGCCAGGAGTGATTTCTTGTATAATTCAAATAAATGAATTTATACAAAACATATTGTCAACGAAATACTTAGTCATACTAAAGATAAACTAGAACTAACAACACAAAGTAAATACAACATCCTTAATCAAAAATAAACAAATCTCATGGGCCAACCACATAGGTTCTATGGGAGGGTCATCAAATAAAATGGTGAGCACCAAGGCTCCATAGAAATTGACATATACACGTACTGAGTCCAATCCCTCTGTAAGCATGCCAATAAGCTGAGGAATATTAGTTGGGGGATATCTCGTCATCTAACGTAGATAGCCGCCCACAACCATCAGGCCTCAATGGATCTAGGCCTAAAGCAAAATATGAGTAAGACAGTAAATCAGGCTCACTACTTGAGTCATGCACGTCAATCATTGGATCAACCATCTAGAGAAAGAAGGACATCCAGAAAAATTTGGTTAGTCATGTATTAATAAAGACACATCAATGCATATCAATTTCTCAGGCTAAGTACGCATGTAATACCATGTTGGGAAAGTAACCGTTCTCAAAATAATATTTAATTGGTAATAGTCTTGATTTATAAAAATATTTTTCTAGTTCGCTATAACCAAGGCTGTGGTACCACTTTTACTGTCACACCCCAACCTGCAGCGAAAGACTTAACAGGGTCTTAGTGTCGACAGTAAATAACAAAAGCGTAAGTTAAGCAAATGATTTAAGTAAAACATGGATATTTAATTATAGAAGTGATCGATAAATTTATTAAAACATTACAAGTTCAACATCCAGTTTATAAAACATTAGTCTCAACAATTCGATAATCGGTCCCAGATATATATCCCAAGTACGCTCGCTTTCAAGAACCGGTTTTTCTTTTCCCCAAACAACAATGCTACTAACATGAGAAACATACCAAACGGGTTGGTGAGTTCATATGTTTTATAATAAAACATTTCAACAGATTATCATGTGCCATGTTAGCATGTTAGCATTTCTCATTATACATCATGTGCCATGTCGGGCGGTATAGTCCTTCATCAACAACTTATTCAAACCTGTAAACCCGGTCAATGATTCCTCATGATACCTCTCGATCGTGTTTGCTTGTCACACCTCGACCCGCAGCGGAAGCTTTAACAGAGTCTTAGTATCGACAGTAAATAACAAAAGCATAAGTTAAGAAAACGATTTAAATAAAACATGGATATTTAATTATAGAAGTCATCGATAAATTTACTAAAACATTACAAGTTCAACATCCAGTTTATAAAACATTAGTTTCAGCAATTCGATAATCGGTCCGAGATAAATATCCCAAGTACGCTCGCTTTCAAGAACCGGTTTTTCGTTTCCCTAAACAGCAATGCTACTTACCTGAGAAACCAAATATCCTTTTCCCAATTTATAAAAACAAAACAGTTTAAAAGGGGTCGTGAAACTCACCTTAATGTGTTCCTGCTAGCAATAGAGATTTCCAACTTACCCGACTGTTCTCACTAGCGCCCTAAAACCCAAGGGACACATTAACAGTCTAAACACAAGTCTACTATGTAACTTGTTCACCCAACTTAACTAGATTTAAACACATTTCACTAAAGGAAAACATATGTCACAAAAAACGACCCATTGGTGACTCGAATTTAGTTATTATAAATCATAAGTTAACGTTTTTCAAAGTCATATTATATCCAATTAATTAAGTTATCTAGCTTCTACACTTCACTTCTTAGGCAATATTCCCGTGACAGTAGCTTCTTAAGTTCTTCCCAAGAGAGGATGTAGGGTGAACCACCATGTTAATGCTTCATCATGGAATGAACAAAACAACATAATTTACTTGTTGGTTTGGGGGACAACCACTAATATTCATAATTGATTCCAAACTCTCAATCCAACGCATTATATATAATGGACCTCGATGCTGCTAAAAGATTGCGGGTTACACACCTAGAACGTTTTGTAGGTACAACCTCCTGGTTGATCTTTCCTGTTTTCAATGTTTGTGTCCCATTAAGCTAAAGGCGCTGTAACATGTTGCCAGATAAGCTGTGATAATTCCTTTGTGCTTGTGAGATGAGAATTTGAATCAATTTTTCCTCCGATTTCATGGGAAGTAGCCAGGAGTGATTTCTTGTATAATTCAAATAAATGAATTTATACAAAACATATTGTCAACGAAATACTTAGTCATACTAAAGATAAACTAGAACTAACAACACAAAGTAAATACAACATCCTTAATCAAAAATAAACAAATCTCATGGGCCAACCACATAGGTTCTATGGGAGGGTCATCAAATAAAATGGTGAGCACCAAGGCTCCATAGAAATTGACATATACACGTACTGAGTCCAATCCCTCTGTAAGCATGCCAATAAGCTGAGGAATATTAGTTGGGGGATATCTCGTCATCTAACGTAGATAGCCGCCCACAACCATCAGGCCTCAATGGATCTAGGCCTAAAGCAAAATATGAGTAAGACAGTAAATCAGGCTCACTACTTGAGTCATGCACGTCAATCATTGGATCAACCATCTAGAGAAAGAAGGACATCCAGAAAAATTTGGTTAGTCATGTATTAATAAAGACACATCAATGCATATCAATTTCTCAGGCTAAGTACGCATGTAATACCATGTTGGGAAAGTAACCGTTCTCAAAATAATATTTAATTGGTAATAGTCTTGATTTATAAAAATATTTTTCTAGTTCGCTATAACCAAGGCTGTGGTACCACTTTTACTGTCACACCCCAACCTGCAGCGAAAGACTTAACAGGGTCTTAGTGTCGACAGTAAATAACAAAAGCGTAAGTTAAGCAAATGATTTAAGTAAAACATGGATATTTAATTATAGAAGTGATCGATAAATTTATTAAAACATTACAAGTTCAACATCCAGTTTATAAAACATTAGTCTCAACAATTCGATAATCGGTCCCAGATATATATCCCAAGTACGCTCGCTTTCAAGAACCGGTTTTTCTTTTCCCCAAACAACAATGCTACTAACATGAGAAACATACCAAACGGGTTGGTGAGTTCATATGTTTTATAATAAAACATTTCAACAGATTATCATGTGCCATGTTAGCATGTTAGCATTTCTCATTATACATCATGTGCCATGTCGGGCGGTATAGTCCTTCATCAACAACTTATTCAAACCTGTAAACCCGGTCAATGATTCCTCATGATACCTCTCGATCGTGTTTGCTTGTCACACCTCGACCCGCAGCGGAAGCTTTAACAGAGTCTTAGTATCGACAGTAAATAACAAAAGCATAAGTTAAGAAAACGATTTAAATAAAACATGGATATTTAATTATAGAAGTCATCGATAAATTTACTAAAACATTACAAGTTCAACATCCAGTTTATAAAACATTAGTTTCAGCAATTCGATAATCGGTCCGAGATAAATATCCCAAGTACGCTCGCTTTCAAGAACCGGTTTTTCGTTTCCCTAAACAGCAATGCTACTTACCTGAGAAACCAAATATCCTTTTCCCAATTTATAAAAACAAAACAGTTTAAAAGGGGTCGTGAAACTCACCTTAATGTGTTCCTGCTAGCAATAGAGATTTCCAACTTACCCGACTGTTCTCACTAGCGCCCTAAAACCCAAGGGACACATTAACAGTCTAAACACAAGTCTACTATGTAACTTGTTCACCCAACTTAACTAGATTTAAACACATTTCACTAAAGGAAAACATATGTCACAAAAAACGACCCATTGGTGACTCGAATTTAGTTATTATAAATCATAAGTTAACGTTTTTCAAAGTCATATTATATCCAATTAATTAAGTTATCTAGCTTCTACACTTCACTTCTTAGGCAATATTCCCGTGACAGTAGCTTCTTAAGTTCTTCCCAAGAGAGGATGTAGGGTGAACCACCATGTTAATGCTTCATCATGGAATGAACAAAACAACATAATTTACTTGTTGGTTTGGGGGACAACCACTAATATTCATAATTGATTCCAAACTCTCAATCCAACGCATTATATATAATGGACCTCGATGCTGCTAAAAGATTGCGGGTTACACACCTAGAACGTTTTGTAGGTACAACCTCCTGGTTGATCTTTCCTGTTTTCAATGTTTGTGTCCCATTAAGCTAAAGGCGCTGTAACATGTTGCCAGATAAGCTGTGATAATTCCTTTGTGCTTGTGAGATGAGAATTTGAATCAATTTTTCCTCCGATTTCATGGGAAGTAGCCAGGAGTGATTTCTTGTATAATTCAAATAAATGAATTTATACAAAACATATTGTCAACGAAATACTTGGTCATACTAAAGATAAACTAGAACTAACAACACAAAGTAAATACAACATCCTTAATCAAAAATAAACAAATCTCATGGGCCAACCACATAGGTTCTATGGGAGGGTCATCAAATAAAATGGTGAGCACCAAGGCTCCATAGAAATTGACATATACACGTACTGAGTCCAATCCCTCTGTAAGCATGCCAATAAGCTGAGGAATATTAGTTGGGGGATATCTCGTCATCTAACGTAGATAGCCGCCCACAACCATCAGGCCTCAATGGATCTAGGCCTAAAGCAAAATATGAGTAAGACAGTAAATCAGGCTCACTACTTGAGTCATGCACGTCAATCATTGGATCAACCATCTAGAGAAAGAAGGACATCCAGAAAAATTTGGTTAGTCATGTATTAATAAAGACACATCAATGCATATCAATTTCTCAGGCTAAGTACGCATGTAATACCATGTTGGGAAAGTAACCGTTCTCAAAATAATATTTAATTGGTAATAGTCTTGATTTATAAAAATATTTTTCTAGTTCGCTATAACCAAGGCTGTGGTACCACTTTTACTGTCACACCCCAACCTGCAGCGAAAGACTTAACAGGGTCTTAGTGTCGACAGTAAATAACAAAAGCGTAAGTTAAGCAAATGATTTAAGTAAAACATGGATATTTAATTATAGAAGTGATCGATAAATTTATTAAAACATTACAAGTTCAACATCCAGTTTATAAAACATTAGTCTCAACAATTCGATAATCGGTCCCAGATATATATCCCAAGTACGCTCGCTTTCAAGAACCGGTTTTTCTTTTCCCCAAACAACAATGCTACTAACATGAGAAACATACCAAACGGGTTGGTGAGTTCATATGTTTTATAATAAAACATTTCAACAGATTATCATGTGCCATGTTAGCATGTTAGCATTTCTCATTATACATCATGTGCCATGTCGGGCGGTATAGTCCTTCATCAACAACTTATTCAAACCTGTAAACCCGGTCAATGATTCCTCATGATACCTCTCGATCGTGTTTGCTTGTCACACCTCGACCCGCAGCGGAAGCTTTAACAGAGTCTTAGTATCGACAGTAAATAACAAAAGCATAAGTTAAGAAAACGATTTAAATAAAACATGGATATTTAATTATAGAAGTCATCGATAAATTTACTAAAACATTACAAGTTCAACATCCAGTTTATAAAACATTAGTTTCAGCAATTCGATAATCGGTCCGAGATAAATATCCCAAGTACGCTCGCTTTCAAGAACCGGTTTTTCGTTTCCCTAAACAGCAATGCTACTTACCTGAGAAACCAAATATCCTTTTCCCAATTTATAAAAACAAAACAGTTTAAAAGGGGTCGTGAAACTCACCTTAATGTGTTCCTGCTAGGAATAGAGATTTCCAACTTACCCGACTGTTCTCACTAGCGCCCTAAAACCCAAGGGACACATTAACAGTCTAAACACAAGTCTACTATGTAACTTGTTCACCCAACTTAACTAGATTTAAACACATTTCACTAAAGGAAAACATATGTCACAAAAAACGACCCATTGGTGAGTCGAATTTAGTTATTATAAATCATAAGTTAACGTTTGTCAAAGTCATATTATATCCAATTAATTAAGTTATCTAGCTTCTACACTTCACTTCTTAGGCAATATTCCCGTGACAGTAGCTTCTTAAGTTCTTCCCAAGAGAGGATGTAGGGTGAACCACCATGTTAATGCTTCATCATGGAATGAACAAAACAACATAATTTACTTGTTGGTTTGGGGGACAACCACTAATATTCATAATTGATTCCAAACTCTCAATCCAACGCATTATATATAATGGACCTCGATGCTGCTAAAAGATTGCGGGTTACACACCAAGAACGTTTTGTAGGTACAACCTCCTGGTTGATCTTTCCTGTTTTCAATGTTTGTGTCCCATTAAGCTAAAGGCGATGTAACATGTTGCCAGATAAGCTGTGATAATTCCTTTGTGCTTGTGAGATGAGAATTTGAATCAATTTTTCCTCCGATTTCATGGGAAGTAGCCAGGAGTGATTTCTTGTATAATTCAAATAAATGAATTTATACAAAACATATTGTCAACGAAATACTTAGTCATACTAAAGATAAACTAGAACTAACAACACAAAGTAAATACAACATCCTTAATCAAAAATAAACAAATCTCATGGGCCAACCACATAGGTTCTATGGGAGGGTCATAAAATAAAATGGTGAGCACCAAGGCTCCATAGAAATTGACATATACACGTACTGAGTCCAATCCCTCTGTAAGCATGCCAATAAGCTGAGGAATATTAGTTGGGGGATATCTCGTCATCTAACGTAGATAGCCGCCCACAACCATCAGGCCTCAATGGATCTAGGCCTAAAGCAAAATATGAGTAAGACAGTAAATCAGGCTCACTACTTGAGTCATGCACGTCAATCATTGGATCAACCATCTAGAGAAAGAAGGACATCCATAAAAATTTGGTTAGTCATGTATTAATAAATACACATCAATGCATATCAATTTCTCAGGCTAAGTACGCATGTAATACCATGTTGGGAAAGTAACCGTTCTCAAAATAATATTTAATTGGTAATAGTCTTGATTTATAAAAATATTTTTCTAGTTCGCTATAACCAAGGCTGTGGTACCACTTTTACTGTCACACCCCAACCTGCAGCGAAAGACTTAACAGGGTCTTAGTGTCGACAGTAAATAACAAAAGCGTAAGTTAAGCAAATGATTTAAGTAAAACATGGATATTTAATTATAGAAGTGATCGATAAATTTATTAAAACATTACAAGTTCAACATCCAGTTTATAAAACATTAGTCTCAACAATTCGATAATCGGTCCCAGATATATATCCCAAGTACGCTCGCTCTCAAGAACCGATTTTTCCTTTCCCCAAACAACAATGCTACTAACATGAGAAACATACCAAACGGGTTGGTGAGTTCATATGTTTTATAATAAAACATTTCAACAGATTATCATGTGCCATGTTAGCATGTTAGCATTTCTCATTATACATCATGTGCCATGTCGGGCAGTATAGTCCTTCATCAACAACTTATTCAAACCTGTAAACCCGGTCAATGATTCCTCATGATACCTCTCGATCGTGTTTGCTTGTCACACCTCGACCCGCAGCGGAAGCTTTAACAGAGTCTTAGTATCGACAGTAAATAACAAAAGCATAAGTTAAGAAAACGATTTAAATAAAACATGGATATTTAATTATAGAAGTCATCGATAAATTTACTAAAACATTACAAGTTCAACATCCAGTTTATAAAACATTAGTTTCAGCAATTCGATAATCGGTCCGAGATAAATATCCCAAGTACGCTCGCTTTCAAGAACCGGTTTTTCGTTTCCCTAAACAGCAATGCTACTTACCTGAGAAACCAAATATCCTTTTCCCAATTTATAAAAACAAAACAGTTTAAAAGGGGTCGTGAAACTCACCTTAATGTGTTCCTGCTAGCAATAGAGATTTCCAACTTACCCGACTGTTCTCACTAGCGCCCTAAAACCCAAGGGACACATTAACAGTCTAAACACAAGTCTACTATGTAACTTGTTCACCCAACTTAACAAGATTTAAACACATTTCACTAAAGGAAAACATATGTCACAAAAAACGACCCATTGGTGACTCGAATTTAGTTATTATAAATCATAAGTTAACGTTTTTCAAAGTCATATTATATCCAATTAATTAAGTTATCTTTGTTAAAAATCTATTTTAACTCCAAACTTAATTATTTATAACAACTAGTCAAAAATGACAATTTTATAGTATTTTACAGAGAAAACCGACAACACAACATACAAGCACATCAACATGCATTATGACCTATGTGACTTCTAATACTTCAAAATAAGTATTTTATACTTATTTTCATACAAAATTTGTTACTTAAAACCAGATACAAAATTATGTAGAAATTTTGTGTTAAAACCAGGTTTTTACGCCATTTTTTAACATAGTTTTCAAGTATTTCATTTTATACTTTTCTTACAACACTTATATATTAAAATTATCATATTTTTATCATAAAAACTTATAAATTTTTCTGATAAAAATCAGATTCATAAAATGATTCTTTTTATATATTAAAATTGTCGAAAACGCGTATTTTCAGTCCTCAATAACCGTTATGTCATTACAATTCTAAAACCACTTGATTTTATACTTTAAATATGTTATAAAATTTATTTTTATAGTTACATAACCTGTTCCAAATTAATTTTATAGAAAGTTCTATTTTTATAGTTTTTATCTTATCAATTCGTCCATTTAAAGTAATAAAAATTATAGCTAAGTTATCTAACCATTCTCTATTCATTTATCATAAAAATATTTATATTTTTAAGTATATTACAACTTTTAGATCAGATCTATTATATTTCATAAAATAACAATTGTTATTATTATTATTTTTAAAATTCAATAACTATTTAAATAGTTACACACATGCCCATGCATGCATACATATACAACCATCATGCATGTCATGTTTTCTACCATATATATACTTATGTATATATACATTATCCTCATGCATATGTATACTTTAAATAATCATACACAGATACCTATACATACATTCGTATGTATACATACACATGCATGCATGTAGAATCAAATCATGTATAAATCTATACATGTATGTAAAATCAACATTATGCTTTCATATACATACATATACACACACATGATTACATACATGTATACATATACGATTACATGCTTATATACATACACAATTACATACATATCTACATGCATGTCAACAAAACCGACTTATACATACATATGAGTTCATGCATGTAACCATCTCATCTATACATACATATCTATATATACACGAACACATATAGATACATATATGTTCATGCATGCAAACTATATCACATACACATACATGTATATGCATGCATTTGTACATGCATGTGTTTAAAAACACCATCAAAGTCATCTATGTATGTATGCATGTATACTTTGAAAGAACATAAATACCCATATATATTTATATATACATTACGATACATGCATACATATAGGTATGTATGTATTTACGTTTCACACACAAACACACACATTACCAAATCCCATTTGATTTAATTAACTCAATGTTTTATGTGAACAACTTAAATAAAAAGCCACTTAAAAATGAAGAGTTTTATCTTTAAAATGGTTACAATGGGATGTTTATTTGATCAAAACTTCTACAAAGCTTCAAGAATCATCAAAAACGCTAAAATATAATGGTGATAGAGCTTGAATGTGTCAAAAATGGAGGAGGAGGAGGAGAGAGAGAGAAGACGTTGAGAGATATGACAGAGAGAAAGAGGTGGCTTGGGGGGTTGTACAAAATATTGTAGGTGATATGGAGGATTTTAAAAGTCCAAGCATAGATACTCTTTTGACATGTGGATTACTCTTGTCCTCACAAGAATTTTCCATAGTACAAAATAGGTAAAAAAAGGTATAATCTAAGTCTTGCTGTGCATAAATCTCGTACTGAAAATTTAATAAAAATCCGATTTTTATACTAAAATTAATAGAATATTTAATCGTACATCAACGATTAAATTTTAGTCAAAAATAGTGACCTTAAATATTATTTGGATAATTAATTCAATTTTGCCTGGCTAAAACGCAGATAAAGTCAGTTATTAGTAAAATTAATAGTTTGCACCAAAAATCACAGATTTTATCGTTAACTTAATCTATCCATTTATGATTTATCATTTGATGCTAAATCAAGCGTATCTACTAAATTCATTAATCGAGTCGTCACCAACTTTCGTTAAACATCGTCGAAGGGTACCGAAATCTCAAAAAATTTTCCAAATGCAAATACATGCATTTAAAGAACACTCTATGCTAGAATTTTTAATCAACATTAATTTAATAATACAATTAAATTATTAACGCATTAAATAAATCAAGTTAGTACACTAACCATTACGGATCATCGTTCGTAAACATACCAGATGTCACATTGCTGAACCCTGAATACGATCTACAAATACGTGTAGCCATGTTGCAACACTCTCCTCAATAGCATCTAGACTATCTGCCAACCCATGTGTCGGATCTGCAAACATTCTCTTCCATAACACTGAATCTGATTCTAAGGCACGAAACCGTTCAGTCAAGCCTTGCTGAGCAGCATTAGCCTGCTCTAGACAGAAACGGTTATGTTGGATCCTATCACATGCTTCGTCCAATCGTCTATGAGCCAACATTAATTGTTCAAATGTGTCTTGTAACTCTACAGTGATCCTCTGAAGTTGTGCACGCATTTTGGCTTGAGCAGATGATTCTCCCTTTTCAAAGTTAGGAGGGGGTGGGTCTCGGGGTTCAAGTTTTACCCTAGGAAGCCACCTTGTTCTCATACGGGCTTGTCTACTCCAAAAACTAGCATGTGGGGTAGGGGGAGTTGCAGGGGAATGAGAAATGACATATGAAGAAACCCTTGACGCTGCACCTTGTAATGATATGGGCATATGGTTATTGGGATTAGGATCATCATTAGAAGAATTTGATCCCAAGGGGGTATCATCCAATATTACCCTTGGTATAACTTCCACAATATCGTCCTTTAACAGCTTTAGCATAACTGTAACTAGTATTGAACAACGTTCACGTTCGTCAAGTGTCAAGTAACAGCAATAATAGCACTAGCAAATGTGACATGATACAATATGCATTTGACTAAAATGCATATCTCTTGGCACTCTGTATGTTCATATGAGCCTAAGGTTACAGATATGGTGAAATAAATGGCTCTGATATCAACCTGTCACACCCCCATCTTTCACTTTACTGGATATGGTGACTGAATGGCATATGAAATCAGTAACTGATGTAATTTGTCACGGAAGCTTGATGATGAGGTCTCATAGATGGGTGTGACTGATTTTTATATCGTTATCATACATCCATGGCAAACCATACACTATATATATTACATTGTAACTAGAATATTACACCTCAAGGTCCAACATTCTTAAACAACATTAACTAGTTAAGAGTTGCTAAACATGTGTTTTGATTGTGCACCCTTACCTTCGCACTTATTATCTTCTTCTTTAAAAAGGTTTTGTAATGTAAAAGTACATCAAGAATGTTGCTAAGTCCATAGATATGATAACTTGATATGATATGCTATGATATGAAGAATATGCAGGCATACACAACTTTATGAATATGATTCACCAAGAAAACCCATAACTAAAGCGTATGTGGCTGTAATGTAATATGTGGTATTACCCGATGGTAAGACCTTAGCCTCACTCTTAAAGCCTATCGTTGTATTAAGCTGTTGTCTTGTAATGAAATAAATGGTAACAGGTATTCACATCAGGGTAGGCGCTATCTTCCCGTGAATGGGGTTGCCTGCCCCATAGTACTATCATTATTATCATTCGGCTCATCCAAGACTTGAAATGCACAAGAAACATGTAAGCATATCATTGTAATTGAATCAGGTAACCATAATGTAATTGTATGCAAACCCCAGAGTTTTTAGAAAACAAAACATTAAAACAGGAACTATGAAACTCACCGATGTGATTGAAGTGTTACACAAAACTTAAAGTGAATTAATCTATTCATTAAGGTTATATAAGTTCTTTATGTCTAATTTGTATTACTAGAACATTCTTTGATATTAAATATCTAGGATAATGTAAACTCATTCATCAAAATGGTTCTGAATTATATCTTTATTCAAAATCAAATTAATACGATTATGAGTTAATTTGTAATGCCAAAATCGTTGATTTTAATTAGTAATTAAATTCTTGTAATTATTTGACTACAAATTGATAAGAACTTTATTCTGTTGTTAAAAGAAGAATCTTAATCTGCTTTCAGAAAAAAAATTGGGTTGCTGGATAGCAAAACTTATTGTGAAATCGAGTCCAGAACGTGTAATCAGTCAAGAATATGTTTTCGTATTGAAAACCAATTCAAAAATTGAATCCTGTATTTAAACTAGAGTTTTAATCAGTGGTAAGATAAAAATCGTATAACCGTATTACAAAATAGTTCGGGAAATCGATTCTGGAATGCGAAATCGATTATAAATATGTTCTTTTTATCGAAAACGGATCGTGAAATTGCGAACTGAAGCTCGAAACGAAATTCAGAACGCAAAATAAACAAACTTAGGGTTTCTAGCAGAATGTTCCGCCGGCGATGACCCCTCGCCGGAGTTTGCGTGGAATTTGGCCAGACTCCAGCCGGTGACCGGCGGCTGGCTGAAGCGGTGTGACGGCGGTCGGTGGTGGCTCGGCGGTGGCCCGGTGACTCTGCATGTGACAGTTGCATGCGAGAAGTACGTCATAAGTGACGTGAGCACATTTGATCGTTCTAGAAATCCACGTTGTTTTAATACTTGTAATTGTTACAGAATGATAGTAGGTGAGAAATGATGAACGTGGACGAAAACCGTGCACAAAACGGAGTCCTGGATTGCCCGAAATCGAAAAACGAAGAAAAATCACTAAGTGTTGGTCGATTGGACCCATCGCGGTACGCGATGCAGGGATTCAGAATCCTCCGCGGTACGCGATGCATGAAAGAAATTTGAGATCTCCGGATTACTTCGCGGTACGCGAAGACTTTTTGGGGCTTTTGGTCGCGGTACGCGACGGATGTGGCGGTGGAATGATCTGATCTACTTCATCAGATTTCATGCAAGAAGATTATTTTTCTTCTTCTTGCATCTGTTCTACCTTCAAACGACGAAAACACACACTTCTACCATCTAAATCCATTTTTCAATCCTTCTGAAGTCAAGGATCGCACCAAGGATCATCTTTACAAGCTTCGATCGTTATTTTGAAGTCAGAAATCCGTCTGATTAGGTAATGATCCGTTTAAACCTTCTAGTTTGATTTTGATTGATTAGATCTTGATTTTGAACGTAATGACATAGTTAGGATTGTTGATTATTGCCTAGATGATGGCTAGGATTGATTATAACCAAAGAACACGAAGTTTTAACGGTTAAATGCTTGTTTTGATCCGTTGTAATGCTCGGTTTGCATGAAACCATACCCATGATTATAATGGTTTAATCCATTTGATTATAACAATGTAGGTGATTAGTTGGATTAATCCTTGAAATGCAAGGTTAAATCCAAGTGTTTCAAACTAATCACGATCATTAACATACTTATTGGAATGATTATCTGATGTTTATGATAACAGTCAGATTAGTATGTTAAACCTGGTTATTACACCTATTTTGATGCTACATTGTGATATTTCATGATATTTGGGTAATCAACAACAAGGATTTATCATTCCTAAGCCATTAAATTATCTAGAAACTGTTACAGTATTATAATCAACAACATTATCTATTTGGTTAATCTGAGATTATTCTGATTAATCCAGTGTGTCATCAACTTTGTGTTAGGAATCTAATGCAATGTAGGTTCCTACATTATCATACATTGTATGATATAACATTAAATTAATTAATTACATAATTAGTATCGAGTTGATGATTCACTAAGCAATGTCTTTAACATTGAACGTTCAGAAAGATCTAATCAGTAAACTAGAACATAAATAACTTATTAAATATAACTAAATGCAGAATCATCTCTGTACTATCAGTTTGGTGATACTCTGCTACACCTATATCATCAGGTGAGTTTCGTACAACCCCTTTTATTTTTAATCTTTTATAAACATCGGGGAAACTCTGCAAACTGTTGTCTGAACATATGATATGCATCAATGATATCTATGTGATTTCATGTGATTTTGTGGGATTTCATGGGATTTTGCCTGTAGACAGAACTCTATCATGGAACTGAAAGTCCTCATTTTTGAACTGTATCTAGTGAACCCATGTGTGGCCGAACAGAAAACATTGATAGTAATATTGGTTGACACCCCATTCGCTGGGAGGATTGCATCTCACCTTGTGTGAATGTTTGTTATCTGTTTCCTGAACTTCTTAATGGTGTGATAGACATTAAGATAATGAGGCACTAAGATATGTACCGACGGGTAATATCTTGAGACAGACTAGACGTCCGAAAGGAACTAGATACGGGTCCCATGGTTATCCGGAACTGAACTTTTGAGAACGTGCTTATCATATCATATTGTTTTAAATTGAACTGTCGATCTCACCAGCTTTGTGCTGACGTTTCAAATTTAAATCTTTTGCAGGTAAACAGTAATAGCCGGTGAGGATGCACTTTAGGGATATTTGCACTTGTATAATTAATATTGTAATTAAATAAATATAGCTGTAATGTAATTGTGATTGCGACATCCTTGTAAAGAGTTTACTTTAAGTTAATCTGTGTGCTTATGATATCGGTTCAAGTAAGTCACCCCTCACCTCTGAGACATCACCACTATGCTTCCGCAACCGGTTCAGTGACGTCAGGCTATACACGAGGTGACGAGGGGTGGGGGTGTGACACTGCATGAGTCTTCTCATCAAAGTACCAAAAATCAAATTTCTTCTGCAATTTATCCGGAACCCTTGACAAAACTATTTGTAGTAGACCCACGACTCCCTTTTGAATTGATCAAGTATTCATGAAGGGACATATCTTTTTCTTTTAGTAGTCTTCATAATGGGAATATCCTTCTCACATTGATCCTTAATGAACATGGCGAAGAGGTCTGCTTGATTTGCTTTAGACGGATTGTAGAATATGGCTCTATTGATGCTTTTGATATCTATCTTGTGCAAGGAGCAAAAATCTTGAGGCCGTTTATAATATTCCAGCTTTCCGTTCAGTTCCTTGACAACGTAGAACTGCTTCTCCTTGTCAAACGTCCAGCTTGCAATTTCAGATCTTTCATTGCGTACTGCGAGTAGGACTTGGAAGCCAACAGTGTATGGTACTTCATTTTCCTCCTCAACGGGTCCTGGACCAAGCCAAGATTGTTTCACTTCCGCTGGAGAAGGAGTCCAGTCATTTTTCTTGTCGAACCAGCTTTCAATCACCTTTCCAAAAGATGTGACTTCCTGTCCTAGTGTGTCGACGTATTTGTGAGCATACAAATAGTCTATATAGGGATCAATGGAGATGTTTTCGAGTATAATATTTTCATGTTCTTCTTCCTTGGATGCTCCCGCGGAAGATCCGACCAACCCTCCACGTTCCTGTTCACAGACGACATGAAATACAACATCCATGGTTACGTCTGTAAACATATCTCCAAGACCCACATCCTTCAGCTCTACTCCAAAACCTTCACAGAGAAAGATCTCAGGAATATCCCCAAATATATCTTCATAGATTTCTAAGGGTTTCTCATAGGAAGAAGGATTCCCTGAGTCATCTACGCCTTTATCATCATTAGTAGCCTCATCATCCTTTTTGCTTAGGCCATCTTTACCTTGACCCTCATCACCATCATCATCTTTATCCTTATTATAGTCATCATCATTGTAATCATCATCATTCTCTTTCTTTTCATCCTTGTCATCATCATTATCATCATCATCATCGACATCAGCTTTCTCATCTACAGGCTTAGCTCCTTTAAGAGCTTCAATCTCTCCATAGCTCTGCATTTTCTTTCTTTAGAGGCTTGAGATCTTTATGATGCTTGTCGATGAGATCACAGACTCTGAGCATCCCTTCCTGCATATTCTTAATGATGCGGTCTTTGGTTGCACAGTCTTGTTCCAGAGTGAACACCCTTTCTTGTAACCATTCTAAATGAACTGGCACTTTCTCGAGCATATAAGGTGTTGGGGTTTTAAGTGGTTCCTTGCCCTTTTCAGCATTGTGTTTAGGTAGTGATGGTGGAGGTTATGAAAAATGGATCGGAGTTGGAGATTCAGGTGGTTAGATGTGTGTAGGTGGATGTGATGGTGTTTAAACCCTTTAGTGGGGGTGGATGTATGTGGCGGAATAGTTGTTGTGTAAGTATGTGATGGTTTAGTGGCTTGGGTGGATATATGTGGTGGATTAGCGGTTGTGAAAGTATGTGATGGTCTTTTGGCTTGGGTGGATGTGGAAGTTTTGGTGGCTGGTTTGGAGGGAGTGTATTGAGTGGCTGATGTAGTGGAGTAGTGTGGTGGATGTGGTTGTGTCTGAGAGGTGGTGGATGTGCCTGCAGCCTTTCTCTTCAGTCTGGGAATCCTGGATCTCTTTGACATCATTTTCAACCTCTTCTTCTTTGAGTAGACTCAAGTGAAGGAATGTAGTCAGCATCCTTAATTTCCTTCATATCTGCTCGTGAGCGAAGAAGAGTCACGTGACCATGCTCAGCTACAATCTCTTCTTCACCAAATGTTGATAATTCTAAAGAGGTAGCCTGAGCGGCTTCGCTGGCTTCAGCAGTCGTACTAGCAGAGGCATGGTCCTGCTCCTCAACAATGAAGGAAACTGGACGGCCTTGATCACCCGTATCTCTATCGAAACCGACAAATAATCTGCCAAACTTCTCCAATGGACGAACACCAATGTACTGCTTATTTCCCTTTTTGTTCATTGTCATGTATGAGAAGATATCTTTTTTCATTCTACTCAACAATAGAGTTCCTACGGTGGGAATAAGATTATGGTGCAATTTGTTGATGATAACATGAATAAACCTTGGGAACGCCAGGAATCTCTCCTTCAGTTTCCCTTTAATGTTGGCATACATGTCCCTGAAGATCATCCTTGAAAAATTAAAGTCTAGACCTATAACGATAGAAACCATACATGAACTCAGTGTTTGGTTAAAAACATCATAACGATCCTTGCGTCCAGAGAGACACTAGGTCACGATGTGCGCAAGATATCTCTAGTAAGGGTGTAGAAGCTTCTTCTCCGTTAGAGGGTAAAGACCCAAGTAAACTTGTTTAGGATCTCAACAGTTTCATCTATGTTAGCAAGGAAGAAGACCCAAGTAAATCTTGAATAGCATATGTGATCACGAGGCAGTATGACCTCTTCCAATGCCCATAACATTTACTTGACCAAAGAGATTCATATGAAGAAATTGCATAATGGAGGAAATTGAGTTGAACAATTTTGGCTTATGAGGTCTCTTATGATGCTTCCCTTTGGCACATACGATGCATTTCTCTATGGAAGAGAAGTCTTTTGTAGGAAGTCCAATCACATGATCTCCCTCGGCCAATCTGTTGAGATTCTTCAAATTGACTTGACCCAACCAGCGATGCCACAACAAACAATCAGTCTCTAATGCCTTTGAATATAGACATGTGTTTTCATTGAATGAATTTGAGTTCATGTTGATGATATAGGCATTGTTGATCCTTGGAGTTCTCATCAGGATCCACTTCTCGGGAATGACGAATCCAGGCTTGAAGATCAAATAATCTTTGTTTGTGTAGTGTGTTGAGAAGCTTTTATCACATGTTTAGGAAACACTCAACAAACTATAGTTGAGTTATTCCATGTAATACACATCTTCAAAGCTTAAGGTTCCATTCGTCACTATTCCCTTCATGCTTATGTTCCCATCTTTGTCTCCAGCGAATGAGACATAACCTCCATTGATTGGTGTAACTTCATGTAACTGAGAAAAATCACGAGCCATGTGTCGGGAACAACCACTATCAACATACCAAAGATTTTTTAGCATCTTCGGTCGTCCCTGCATGAAACATACATGTTTAAAGAGAGACAGGTACCCAAATATTTACAAAATTAGGCTTTTTGGGGTTGTCTTTGCCTTAGCTTTTGGGCTTGTTCACACTGCCATAATCAATTAGTTTTACTAGTGGTTTACCTTTCCAATGTGCTTTGACATCAGATTGGAAAACTCTTGTTTTCTTTTTTTTTTTCTTATGAAAACCACTTTGATTTTGTTGAGCTCTTTTGTTATTTCTGGCAGTGTGATGATTTTGAGTCTTCTTTTGTTGTTTCACTTTAGGCTTGGAGGGTTGCTTAGTCCTCACTAGTTTACTAACTGGTTTTGCCTTAAGTGTGTCATTCTGATTCTTCCCATAGAAGAACTCAGTGGGTCAGTGCAGACAGTGTTTGGCAATGTGGCCCGGTCTCCCACATGCATAACAAAATACCTTTTGATATAACTCATTTGGGTGAAAACGCTTTACATCACAATCACTTAAACCAGGAGATGAACTTGTAGGACTTGTTCCAGTGACCCACTTGGAACATAAGGTTCACATTTAGAATTTAATTTTGAACCCGTCTCTTTTTGTGATTGTGAAATCAGCCTTGTTTACATTTTCTTTCAAAGGAGAAGCATTTGTTTTCAAGACACATTTGTTTTTAACATCAGCATTAGTTTTAACAAATTTACTCTTAAAAATTGTTAATCATTTCAGTTGTCTTTATAGTGATTGTTTCAAATTTACCAACATAGCCAGCTTTTGGAACTGAAAACTTTGACTTGTTAATCGAAACAGAACAATCTGTGCTCTTCCTAGCACTTCTTTCCTCCTCCTCCTCATCCTGACCTGAAACACTTAGACTTTCTGCACAAACCTCATAATCCTCAGAACGATTTATATTAGTTAAATCAGGATCAACTGTGAGAGAAACTCGTTTGTTAGAACAAGTAGTGAACTCATGCCCACGGTCTAACTTTAGAATTAGATCATCAATAGAAGTGTTGATTCTTGGCATGATAGAGTAATTATGGTCAAAAGGAGGTTCAACCTCACTATAACCAAGCCTTTTTCCCATTCTTCCCCTACCTCCAAATTGATCATGTTAGCAACCAAGTTACTTGAGTAATCGTATTTTTCAGCTAAGTTTAGACAACTCAGTTAACTTGATTTAATTCTAAGGTAATCTCATTTTTTATGCGTTTGGCATCCCGATAGTTGGATTCCTTATCACTCAAAAGTTCTTTTAACTTTGAAGTCTCATGCCTTTCAGCGTCAAGTTTCTTATCAAATTTCTTCATTTTTAAGAAATTCAAAGTTAAAGTATTTAAGTTTGGTGACTTCTTTGATCAATGCTTCATTGTGTGATATGTACTTAAAAACTTTATCAATGCTAGTGGTTAAGCATAGATTTTTAGTTACCTCAGTGCATTTCTCACCCAACTCAGCCATGAATGCATGACATAGAGTCATTTCCAATTCCTACATCTGATCGATACAATCATAGGAATCTGACTCTTGACTAACCAAGGCTTTTGGTGTTCCTGCTCCGGTGGACTCATCTGTCTTCTTCTCAGCCTCCTTTACATTCTTTGGCAACTTGCACTCCCGAGCAAAATGATATGTCTGGACGAAGTTGTAACATTGAATCTTTGACTTGTCAAAACCCAGCTCCTTTCCCGGATTGTTTCCAAATATGTTCTTTCTATACTTCTTGATAAATTTCTTGGCCCTGAAAACTGCCATAGTCATCTGCCATGCTATGCCCATCTCTCCCACATTAGCAGGATTGATCTGCTCTAAGTTATCCTATGTTGGATTGGCAGGGGCTAGCTCGCATGCAATAAAGGCACTATAGCTGTTCACAAAGCCTTGAACAAAAGCAGGTTCTCTTCACCTTCAGCACTAACATTGGGCACTGAATGAGCTTTCCATGAAGAGACAAAAGCATTCTCAAATGGAACAGACTGAGATCCAGAGGCTAGATAATTCATTGAGGGGAGAACGGCTTCATTCTCTGTTTTTGGTGTGATGCCCATTGAGCTATCATGATTTGGAGCTCTCTGTTTGTCATCCATATCATAAGCATTGATTATAGAGAAAAGCTCACCGAGGGTGCTCTTGTAAATATCTTTAGTTAAATTTTAATAGTGGTACAATTGTAGTTCCAATTGTAAGGAAGATAATTGAGCAACTTTTTGTTGACCTCACCCTTGGTCATCTCTATCCCAACATTGGTAAGCTCTGTCATCAGATGGGTGAATCTGTTCAGTTGGGCCTCTAGTGTCTCACCCTTGATGTGGTTAAACATGTTAAACCACTCCCTTAACATGTCTTTCCGGCTCTCCCGCATATCCTCATTTCCCTCGAACCGCTCAACCAATGCATCCCACAATTCCTTCATTATTTTGTGCTCTTTGAAACCATGAGCAACTTTAATGGATAACGCCATGGTAACTGAGGCATATGCCTTATCATTCTTTTCTCTTAGGAGAATGTCATTCTCGATGAATAACTTTGGATCGTTCGGGATCAGCCCGTTGGGCTCACTTTCATACATGGGCACATATGCCCATTACTCAATAGATCTCCATAGTTTCGGGTCTGTGTACTTGATGAAATACTGGAATCTTAATTTCCAATCTTAAAAGTTCTCGCTAGAAACAAGCCTAAGAGGCTTGGTGCTCGTTACGATATCATTGTCCAAGTTGAGCAGGCTGGACATGCTACATAGGTTCTTAGCAGCCATATTAGGAAGTATCCATGTATAAGTTTTCGAAAATACAAAAGTACTCAAAGTCCAGCCAAGTACACGAAATCCTCAAACTATTCGAAATTCCAAAGTACACGAAGTTCTTAAGTACTCGAAGTTCTCCAAGTTTACGAAGCTCTCAGAGTACTCGAAGCCGATGTTCACGAAACCAAGTAATCGAAACAAAAGTACTCTAAGTTGAAGTATCCGAAGCCTGAATTGCATGATTTCAAAGTACCCGAACTTTGAAGTACTCGAATGCAAAGATCACGGATTTGAAGTTTTCGAAAAACACTTGAAGAAATCCATAAGAAATTTCTTCAAGAGCCAGAACCCCAAATAGCTGGACAACCTTCCCAAAGTAGAAATGAGAAACAAAGTCGTGAACTTGATGAAGAAAGTTGTTACCTTTGTTCTGAAAAGAGCTCCAAAGCTCTGTTACCTTTGTCTTCAGTGGAAGATGAGTGTCACATCTTCTTCCAAAATCGATCACACAGGAACGAAGCTTTCTTCGAGTGTCTGAATAGTCGTTTCTCTTCACCATCGGTTTAGGATGATACATCGTGCTACGATTAACAAGAGCTCCCAAAGCCTTTTGTACCGATTGCCAAAAGCGAGAAGTGAAACGACTATCATGATCGGATATGATTGACGTTGGTGTATCATGACGCGCGATGATCTCATTAATGTACAATGTGGACAACTTCTCTGTCTTGTAATCCTCTTGGATAGGGAGAAAATGAGCAGATTTGGTAAGTCTGTCGACTATCAACCAAATCAAATCGTAATCCCGTGGTGTTCTCGGAAACTTGGTTATGAAATCCATGGAAATTTATTCCCATTTCCATTGAGGAATTTCAGGTTGTAGTTGAAGTTCCGAGGGAATCTGATGCCCGTCCTAGAATTTTGAACATGTTAGACATTTCCCTATATATAGGGGTATGTCTTTCTTCATCCTGGGCCACCAGTAGGATGTTCTCGAATCTTGATACATATTATCGGCTCCCGGATGAATCGAATTTCGTGACTTATGCGCGTCATCACAGATGACAGTGCGCAATTATTTTGATTTTGGAATCCACATGAGTCCGATGAAGTATAGAACTCCATCTGATAGAGGTTCTAGTTTACCTTAAACTCCGTAATCAAACTTTGTTTTCATCTGATTGTAGATCACCACTTATTATTGTGCAATATGAATCAAATCCTTTAGGTTCGGTTGTGTGTTGATCTCCATGTCTCTAACATGCATTGATTTGATTGGTTCTTTGCGACTAAGAGCATCCGCCACCACATTGGCCTTTCCAGGATGGTAGCGAATCTCACAGTCGTAATAAGTTAACAGCTAAACCTAACGCCTTTGTCGCATGTTGAGCTCCTTCTAATAGAGAATGTGTTGCATGCTATTTTGGTCCGTTTACATGACACATTTGGTACCGTATAGGTATTGTCTCCAAATATTTAATGCAAAAACCACAGCCCCTAACTCGAGGTTGTGAGTAGTATAATTCTTCTCATGAACCTTAAGTTGTCTTGAAGCATACACAATGACCTTGTCTGGTTGCATAAGTACACAACTGAGACCATGGTTTGAAGCATCACAATACATAACAAAATTATCATTGCCTTCTTGAAGACTATTAATACGGGAGTTGCATAATTTCTGTTTAAGAAGTTGAAATGCATCTTCTTGTTTCTGACCCCATATGAACGCTTGACTTTTCTGGGTTAAAGTCGTGAGTGGGAAGGCAATCTTTAAGAAGTTCACAATGAACCCTTCGATACTAACCTTCCAAACCTCTAAATTAATGGATTTCAGTTGGAGTTGAGGGGGTAGTCCAGTTCTTAATTGATTCTATTTTTGTTGGATTTACGTGTATCCCATCCTTATTAATAACGTGCCTTAAGAAATGAACCTCCTTTAGCCAAAATTCACATTTTGAGAATTTGGCATAAAGTTGTTCAGCTCTTAGTAGTTCCAAGATTTTTCTAAGATGACTCTCATGTTTTTGTTCTGTATTAGAATAGATCAGTATATCATCAATAAAGTTGATAACGAACTGATTCAAATAAGGCCTACAAACCCGATTCATCAGGTCCATGAACACTGTTGTGGGATTAGTTAGCCCAAACGGCATAACTACAAACTCGTTGTGACCATATCAAGTCCTAAATTCATTATTTGGAATATCCTCATCATTTACTCTCAACTGAGGATACCTAGATCGCAAAACAATCTTAGAGAAGCATGTTTCTCCCTGTAATTGATCAAACAAATAATCAATCCAGGGTAGAGGATATATGTTCTTGATTGTTAACTTTTTTAGCTCACGATAGTTGATGCAAATACGAAATGGACCGTCTTTCCTCTTGACAAAGAGCACCGGGGCTGTCCAAGGTGAGTAGCTAGGTCTAACGAACCCTTTGTCTAGAAGCTCCTCAAGTTGCCTAGACACTTCCTGCATTTCAGACGGTGCTAATCGGTACGAAGACTTCGTCATTGAGTTAGCTGCATCAATCCTAAAATCCACTTGTCAGACCGGTGGTAGTTCAGACAAGTCTTCAGGGAATGCTTCTGGATATTCTTTGATAACAGGTACGTCATTAATAGTCTGTTTCTCTGGCTTCTTCTCCACTACATGAGCCAGGAATGCGCAATATTGCTTCTTCAAATACTTCTGCGCCTTGATGCAAGACACTATCTTCAATTCGTGACATGGCTTCTCGCCATACACTTGCATCTTCTCGCTAGACTGTAACAGAATTCGTTGTAATTTCTCCGAACATACGATTTTGACATTATGTTTAGATAGCCAATTCATTCCATTGACCAGCTCGAAACTTATGAGTGTCATAGGAATGTATTCAATGGTGAACGAATGAGCGTTTAACATAAGATTACAAACACGAAGTATTGAATTCTCGAGTATGTTCGTACCATGAACTATTGAGATCAGTGGTGAATGATTGTTCTTACTGTATATGGACTAGCACGTATTGATGGTTGTAAGCCAAACAAAGAAGCAATAGTGGTAGAGACAAAGCTCTTGTCTGCACCGGTATCAAATACAATATAAAGATAATGGTTGTTGTGAGAAACTTACCTGTGACGACTGTAGGCTCCTCACATACTTCAGTGGCTCTAATGATAAAAACACGAGCAGTAGTAGCAGCAGAATCGTTTTTGTTGAGACGAGGACATTGATTCTTATCATGACTGTCGCCTCCTCACATCCATTACCACTAAGTGTCCGTACCTACCATACTTAGTGCCGTGTCAGCATGGAAGGGTAGGGAGTTGATGATACTGGCACTTAGGGAAAAGTGGATAGTTCTCAGTGTAGGTCCTTTTTTCCATGGCAACATGGGGTACGATGTTGACCGGTGTGGCCTGAATAGAGGCAGCTATAGTCATTGTTGTAGATTGCTTGATTGTCTTCTATTTCTTCTTCTTGCGCTGTTGTTCAGGCTTGTTGGTTTCATTAGGCTTATCCCCCCTTGAAACCTTTTCTGTGAAGTAAGCCAGCCTTAATATTACTCCTCAGTCAGTGTAGCACAAGATGAATGGCTGCCTCCAGAGTGGCAGAACTGCTTCCCATGACATTACCACTGATCAGTAAGGGTAATCCTTGAAGTACTTCTCTATTTTACGGGATAGAGGAGTAACCAGATGTGGAACTAGTACCCACAACTCATGGAATCGAGTTATGCATTTTGTATTATCCCCTCTGTCTTGCATGAGGCTCCACATTTCTGCCTCCAGCTTCTTCAGCTCATGACGAGGACATAATTCTTCCTCCAATAACTTCTTGAAATCTTTCCATGGAAGGATAAAGCTACTTCCCTGCATATGGTGTTCTTCTCAGCATTGCAACATGTAAGAGTGCCCTTATTAAAAGCGCTAGCTGCCATTTCGACCTTCATATTTTCAAGACAACCCATGTAATCGAGTATGTCCTCGATGCTTTCGAGCCGTTGTAGCAGACTCGTAGCTCCCTTCGTACCCGCATACTTTGGGGGCTTAGCATCATTGAACTGCTTAAAGGTGATGTTTGCTGTTCCAATTTTAGAGTTGTGGGAGTTATTGGTTGTAGTATCTCTACCACTTCCCCTAAGGTTGTTGGTAATATCGGTAAGCATACCAGGAATAATCTCCATTTGTTGGGTGATTATTCGAGTAAGCTTGGTCACTTCATCATCATTGCCATTTGTTGAACTCTCGCGGTTAGGATTTCGTCGAGGAGGCATTCTACGAAGAGAAAGCCACAAATGGGTGAGTAATGTAATGTTATACAATTGAATTACGAGATAATTTAGTATTATTATTACCACTAGTAATAACATTAAATTGTCATCGTGAGCAAGCGCACATAAAATCAGTTAACATAGTGTACACTTCTCATGTGGTTGTATGTCATGATCGTATGTACAATGTTCCATGAATGAGTACACCAAATCTACACAGTGACACTTTCCCGATATGCCTAAGAGAGCTTATGTATATGGAAAACATAGAGTAAAGCTAAGCCGCCAGCCTACAACTTCTTCGACATACCACGATCGTGTGTTAGTACCCTGATAGCAACAAGCTTCAGTTGTTAAACAGAAGACTGAAGATTGTAGCTGTTTCAACTTGAAGATCTTTAGTTTTATTGTATTTGTTTTTGTTTTTAGTATAATCTTTATATTTGTTATATTTTGTTTGCTTTTGATTAGTTTGTAAATTTTTCTAAGTGTTGTTTTTATTCATTCTATTAGTATCGATAGTAGTTGTATCGTCTATTAGTACCTTGATAGGAACAAGCTTCAGTTTTTAAATTGAAGACTGAATATTGTAGCTGTTTCAACTTGAAGATATTTACTTTTATTGTATTCGTTTTTGTTTTTAGTATATTGTTTATATTTTTTTTATTTTGTTTGTTTTTTATTAAGCTGTAAATTTTTCTAAATGTTGTTTTTATCCATTCTATTAGTATCGATAGTAGTTGTATACAATTAGTATCGCCAACAATACTATCGATACTATTAGTATTGACAATGTTGCCTATAAATAGTTGAGTTAAGATGAGTTAAGAATCGATATGAGTAGAACTCAAAATATTAATTATGTGATTTTCTCTTTACTTGTACACACTTCATTCAAGATATTAATACAAGAAATTTGAGTTTATACAATTGTTTATGCTCTTCATAATTCATTCATTTTGTGTTCAAACTTTGATATTATGGATTCCGCACATAATATCTAATCATACCAGATAATTAGATCCTAATCACGGACCTAGAAGTTGTATTAGAGCAATTTGCTTGGTTGTGATCTTGGTTTGTTGATATGCATGTGATGTCCCTAGTTCTATGTATTGTCTGATTTTGATTATACAAAGTTTATATAAGTAATGAAATCGACTATTCTGTATTGTTCATCTATGTTTATTCAAGTTTAACATGTTTGACTATGTTTGACTTTGACTTTACTTATCATACAGACCCATTCGTGCGAATGATACCTACGAATGAGTTCATTCAGATGAATGAACGACTAGCGAATGACTGAGGCTAACGAATGAGTCACTCGCATGACTCATTCCGGCGACTAGCTCATTCGGCTGAACCATTCGCCCGGATGAGTGTTTCGCACAACTCATTCGCCCGAATGAGTACAGCCTATGTATACCCCTGCAAACAGAATGTTTTTAACACTTTTCTGACCCCTAAACATTCCCTATCACATACCTAGGGTTCTGAGCCGCCACCCCTTCTCCAAGTTCGTTTCTCATCCCCGTGGTGTTTGATTTAGATCAAAACATTGACTCTGCACCATCGGATTGCCACGGGGCTTGGTGATTTCGATTGGAAAACTCTTGAATAGGATTCCGCACTATTCGAGGGCCTGCGAGCAGAAGCCGCAAGGAACCGAGTGGTTTCCAAGGTCCTATAAAGAGGTATCAGAGCTTTGGCTCTTGATTCTGCTCGTTTTTTGATTCAAATCATCCATTTACCGATTGTTCCTTCGACATATTTGAAAACCCTACTTTTCTTGTGCTCCAAGTTACTGTTTCATTGGTAAACAATGGATTTTTCTGGTTGTTTTGATCAATAGTGCATTCCTAAAGCTTATGTATATTGTCCTGAGTGTGTGTACCAAATTTTGTGGTTAGATTCGATCTAAAGCCAATGTTAAACGAATTTTCATTGCTGAAAACCGCAGTTTGGGCGAATGGCTCGATCAGGCGAATAGGTTTCCTTCGCACCGTGCGAATAAGCTCATTCGGACTACTAGCAATTCATTCGGTCCAGGTGTTGATCTGAATAGCTTCTCATTCGGCTGATAGAAGTTCATTCGGCTACTAAGTCATTCGGTCAGCATCTCATTCGCATCAGACAAGTCATTCGTTAAACTACTACATTCGGTCCTCATTCGCTCCCCGTTATTCGGCTGATACATCTCCATTCGGTCTCTAGTTCTGAAAATTGTCTAAATGTTGGATTACTTTATTGTTGTCAAAATGGAGGAACTTGCATTGTGTCACACCCCCTGCGCCGCGTGCGGAATCCACGTCGCGGTGACGATCGATGGTTGAATCATGCACAAGTATTGAATAAGAACAACCACAATACATTACTAAATTTCATAGAGATTAGACCATTGTTTAGTTACAGACCATCTATATATCTTCCCAAAAGAATGACAACTACAAACCCAAAAAAATATTGTTTACAAAATAAGACTCAAACAAGACAATTAAACAATTATGATTAAATGTGTTTCTAATCCGTCCTAGCTTGTTTCTTCATCTTGTTCTATCTTAAAACGGTCTCCTAAGTTGTCCTTTAGAATGTCTTAAACCTGATTACCTGAAACACGTGAAAAGTAACTGTCAACTACAAAAGTAGTTGGTGAGAACATTAGCCCCTCTTTTACTGTTTTACAACTATTTTGGGGTGGAACACTTGATCAAACACACTTTATACAATCATATTTCATATACAGAATTCATACTACTTTTCAACCAATGCAGGTTCACTTTACAAATCAAAGGATTTCTCAACTAGTTTTAAATAATTTATCATGTATTCAAAAGGATTTATCAACTGTTTGGAAGGTTTTATCAACTGTTAAACATTTTCTACTAAAAGGTTTTCTAAACTGTTTTTACAACTGTTTTACACAAAAATGGTTTTATAAATGTCAAATACTTTTAAAGAATAAGTTTTTATAAACTCCTTTACTATAAACTTGTGCTTTCGATAAAATAACATTTTATAAACCTTGTTATTATACAAGGACACTATCCTCAGTATTCAATCAAGGGTTTCAAAACAAGGTATTCAATCAATAGTGTTCATGGTGGTATTCAACCAAAGGATTTCAAATTATGGTATTCAAGCAAGGTTTTCAAATCATGGGATTCAATCAAGGTTTTCAAATCATGGTAATCAAATAAGGCATTTCAACCAAAGGTTTCAAATCAAAGTATTCAAAAGCAACCTGTCACACCCCCTACGCCGCGTGCGGAATCCACGTCGCGGTGACGATCTATGGTTGAATCATGCACAAGTATTGAATAAGAACAAACACAATGCATTACTAAATTTCATAGAGATTACACCATTGTTTAGTTACAGACCATCTATCTATCTTCCAAAAAGAATGAGAACTACAAACCCAAAAAATATTGTTTACAAAATAAGACAATTAAACAATTAGGATTAAATGAGTTTCTAATCCATCCTAGCTTGTTTCTTCATCTTGTTCTAACTTAAAGCGGTCTCCTTAGTTGTCCTTTAGAATGTCTTAAACCTGATTACCTGAAACACGTGAAAAGTAACTGTCAACTACAAAAGTAGTTGGTAAGAACAATAGGTTTAACATTTGTAAATACGAATCTGCATTGTAAGGCATATGTATAAAACAGTGAATGAAAATACGTGGATGGTTGCAACCCAAACTAACATCAAGTAAGAAATATGTGTGCAAACAGTCAACAGACTGTTTACTAGAAAAACCAACATATAATCAAGTCCCAAACTACGTTTGGAGTTAGAAAATTAGTCAGCAAACGCATTCAACATGAGTCGTACTAACAAGTTTACTCAGAAGACAACTCGGTGTTGACGTAACGCGGTCAATACGACTTATGCTAGTAAACTTAATTAACAGCAATTTCATATTAC
This sequence comes from Mikania micrantha, assembly GCA_009363875.1. Taxonomy (NCBI): domain Eukaryota; kingdom Viridiplantae; phylum Streptophyta; class Magnoliopsida; order Asterales; family Asteraceae; genus Mikania; species Mikania micrantha. The sequence goes on from CM018681.1 coordinate 48,748,354, forward strand.
GGTAATGAAACCAATTCTACAGTTAGTTTTTAAAACAAATTTAAAAACTAACTCCAGATTTGGTATGTCCAAATGTGTCCCGCTTTCCCTTGTTGTGATCACCCAGTACAAACGCTATAAGAATAAGAATATGTGTCTTGATGTGTGTATAAGTTTGTTCACAACGATGAACACCATGCTATTGAATACTTTGATTTGAAACCTTTGGTTGAAATGCCTTATTTGATTATCATGATTTGAAAACCTTGATTGAATCCCATGATTTGAAAACCTTTCTTGAATACGATGATTTGAAATCCTTTGGTTGAATACCACCATGAACACTGTTGATTGAATACATTGTTTTGAAACCCTTGATTGAATACTGAGAATAGTGTCCTTGTATAATAACAAGGTTTATAAATTTTATTTTATCGAAAGCAGAAGTTTATAGTAAAGGATTTTATAAAAACTTATTCTTTAAAAGTATTTGACATTTATAAAACCATTTTTGTGTAAAACAGTTGTTAAAACAGTTTAGAAAATCTTTTATAAAACCTTTTAGTAGAAAATGTTTAACAGTTGATAAAACCTTCCAAACAGTTGATACATCCTTTTGAATACATGATAAATCATTTAAAACTAGTTGAGAAATCCCTTGATTTGTAAAGTGAACGTGCATTGGGTGAAAAGTAGTATGAATTCTGTATATGAAATATGGTTGTATAAAGTGTGTTTGATCACATGTTCCACCCAAAATAGTTGTAAAACAGTAAAAGAGGGGCTAATGTTCTCACGTGACAGCAGTAGACTCAGAACCAGAACAAGTAGCAAGTAGCAAACAAGAGTTCTATTTGGTTCCTATATCATTGTAATCATACATAGAATATAAGCTTTGTGATATTGTACTCTTTGATTGATTGATTGACTTGTGTTATTATGATCCTGGTTAACCGTTGAATAAATTGTTTTTATGTTTAAAAGTGTTGCCCGAATCATGATCGAATACTTGTGTCTCAATTTAGGCTATCAAGAAAAAGAATAGCAATTTAGTTTAAATTTTAGGTTTGTTATCCCTGGGATTAGCGAACCTTATGGTTTGTCTACACTAGGTTCGGCAATATCCATCCAAGGTTCGCAGACCTGAGGTTCGGTCGTCCTAGGTTTGTTCAGCTCTTCAGGTTCGCCCAAACCTAGAGGTTCGTTCACCTCTCAGGTTCGCCAGAACCTTTAGGTTCGTCGCCCCTGCAGGTTCATCTAGATAAAGGTTCATCGCCCTGTAGGTTCGCCTGAAAGGTTCGTTCGTCCCTATAGGTTCGCCCGAATGAAAGGTTTGTTCGCCCCTATAGGTTCGCCTGAATGAAAGGTTCGTTCGCTCCTATAGCTTCGCCCGAATGAAAGGTTCGTTCGTCTCTGCAGGTTCGTCTGATCGGGAATCAGTTATGGATCTCTGAAAAATCACGATTTTGCCACAATAGATGATGATTTATAGTGGGTATTCATGCGTAAACTCTTCTAGAACGTGTAAGAATCAAAATGGTGTGTTAAAACTCGGTTTTATAAGAAAAGAGATGATGAATATTAGAATACCCTTCAATCCGAAACTTCTCTCTAAGAATCCGGCTTGAATAGCTCGATGTAGCTCCGATCCTTGGTACTACAAACTTCCTTTCGTCGAGAGGATCGTTTTGATATGCTATATGCACGATTTGGTGAAGTATTGAAAAAGATCTTGGTGTTTTAATGGTGTTTTTGTAGAGAGAGTGAGATGACGAAAATTTTAGAGAGAGAGGGAAGATGGCTGCAATTAATGAAGAAGATGAAGGAAATTAAGGGCTTTTATGCCTCGGGTGGTTCCCCGTGTGTTCGGTCTCGCTCGATGTCGGTTTCGCGTATTTTTACGCACACGTCGTTACGATTACATAATTGAATATTTTAGATTGAAAAATAAATTTCTTGAATTATTTGTGATGAGTTTCAAAATTGTAAAACGAAAATAAAATATTTTCCTTATGTTTATATGTTCGTTCGTAAACCAACCGTTAAACGACTACAATTACGTGTATACCCATAATTGCGTACGTTTTTCAATCGTATTATTTATTTATTGCCATTTACTCGTAATTATAAGTTCAACATTCGTATCTTTATAGATCGTCACCCATATCTATACTCAGTCTCGCTTACGCATTACGATTCTTGTTTAATTAATTCTTTTGTCATACTATTCGTCATAACACTACACACTAACACTATCCTATTCTACCGAACGCAGTATATGTATAGGGCATACCCAGAGTCCAGCTAACTGCGTTATCTACGCCAGCCCACCACTGTTTCGATATAACACAACACTGTTCTTGTCTAGCGTAATCGACTATAAATAAATAATACATACTTGTTCCTAGTTGAATAAGATCCTATAACACACAAACACAATCATGAACACATGAATCACATTGACTGATTGAATATAAGTACAAATGGTTCTATCATTGTTTACAACTACCATGACTAAATGCATAGATGTTACAGTCTCCCCTACTTAAGGGAAATTTCGTCCCGAAATTAACTAGCCGAAGGTACTGTAAAAAGATGTGGGTACTTAAGCTTCAGCTGGTCTTCACGTTCCCAGGTGAACTCAGCACCACGTTTGCCCTCCCATCGTACCTTTACGATCGGAATACGGCTGTGTTTGAGTTTCTTGACTCCGTAATCCATGATTTCAACCGGACGTTCTATGAATTGCATGTTGTTTTGAATCTGAATGTCTTGAAGTGGAATCTGAATCATGATCTGCCAAGCATTTCTTAAGATTCGATACATGAAACGTATCGTGAACATTGCTTAGCTCCACCGGAAGTTTGAGTTTGTAGGCTACGGGACCAATCCTTTCCAGGATATCAAAAGGTCCAACGTACCTTGGTGCAAGTTTCCCTTTCTTCCCAAATCGGACAACGCCTTTCCAGGGAGAAACCTTGAGTAAGAGTCGATCATCAACTTGAAACTCAAGTGGTTTCTGACGTGGATCAGCATAACTCTTTTGTCGATCCCTTGCGGCCTTAAGCCTTGATTGAATGATTGTGATCTTGTCTGTTGTTTCTTGAATGAGTTCAGGTCCTACGACCTATGAATCACCAACCTCAGTCCAACAGACCGGTGATCGGCACTTCCTACCATATAAAGCTTCGAATGGTGCACATTGAGTGCTTGTATGGTAGCTATTTTTGTACGAAAACTTGATGAGTGGAAGATGAGTATCCCAACTCCCACCGAAGTCAATCACACAAGAACGAAGCATGTCTTCGAGTGTTAGGATAGTTCTTTCGCTTTGACCATCGGTTTGGGGATGATACGCCGTGCTAAGATTAACACGGGTTCCCAAAGCCATTTGCAATGTTTGCCAAAAGCGAGAAGTGAAACGACTATAACGATTAGAAATGATTGATGTTGGAGTACCATGACGAGCGATGATTTCGTTCATGTACAAGGTGGCCGACTTCTCCATTTTGTAATCCTCTCGGATTGGAAGAAAATGAGCAGATTTGGTGAGTCGGTCGACGATCACCCAAATCGCATCGTAACCCCGCGGAGTTCTCGGCAACTTAGTTATGAAATCCACGGAAATTTGCTCCCTTTTCCATTGAGAAATTTCAGGTTGTTGCATAAGTCCCGAAGGTTTCTGATGTTCTGCCTTGACTTTGGAACACGTTAGACATTTCCCCACATACAATGCTATGTCTTTCTTCATTACGGGCCACCAGTAAGATGCCCTCAAGTCTTGGTACATCTTATCGGCTCCTGGATGAACTGAGTATCGTGACTTATGAGCCTCATCACAGATGAGTGTGCGCAATTCTTCTGATTTTGGAATCCACATGCGACCGTTGAAGTATAAAACCCCATCAGCTCGAGATTCTAGTTTTCCCTCAACTCCGCAGTGTAAGTCTGTTTTCAGTTGATTGTCGATCACTACTTGTTGTTGTGCAATACGGATCAGATCTTTCAAGTTTGGTTGCGTATTGATCTTCATGGCTCTTACACGAATTGGTTTGATTGGTTCCTTACGACTAAGAGCATCCGCCACCACATTGGCTTTACCCGGGTGGTAACGAATCTCACAGTCATAATCGGTTAGAAGCTCAACCCAACGCCGTTGTCTCATGTTGAGTTCTTTCTGATTGAGAATGTGTTGCAGGCTCTTGTGGTCTGTATAGATGACACATTTAGTACCATAAAGGTAGTGCCTCCAAATCTTCAATGCAAAGACCACAGCCCCTAACTCAAGGTCATGAGTAGTATAATTCTTTTCGTGAACCTTAAGCTGTCTTGAAGCATATGCAATCACCTTGTCCCGTTGCATAAGTACACAACCGAGTCCAAGGTTTGAAGCATCACAGTAGACAATAAAATCATCACTGCCTTCTGGAAGACTAAGGAAAGGGGAGTTGCATAACTTCTGTTTAAGAAGTTGGAATGCATCTTCTTGTTTCTGTCCCCATATGAAAGCTTGACTTTTCTGAGTCAGAGTGGTAAGTGGCAAGACGATCTTTGAAAAGTTCGTGATGAACCTTCTGTAATAACCTGCCATACCCAGAAATGAACGAATCTCTGTTGGAATAGATGGAGTAGTCCAGTTGTTAATTGCCTCAATCTTCGCTGGATCTACATGTATCCCATCTATATTTATAACGTGACCTAAGAAATGAACTTCCTTTAGCCAAAATTCGTATTTAGAGAATTTAGCATACAGTTGTTCAGTTTTTAGCAGTTCTAAGACCTTCCTCAAATGATCCTCATGTTCTTGCTCCATCTTGGAATAAATCAGTATATCATCAATGAAAACGATAACAAACTGATCTAAGTATGGCCTGCAGACTCGATTCATCAGGTCTCTGAACACTGCCGGTGCATTGGTCAGTCCGAATGGCATAGCCACAAACTCGTAGTGTCCATATCGAGTCATAAAAGCAGTCTTTGGTATATCCTCATCATTTACCATGAGCTGGTGATACCCGGATCATATATCAATTTTAGAAAACCAAGTCGCTCCCTGTAATTGATCAAACAGATCATCGATCTTAGGTAGAGGGTATCTGTTCTTGACTGTCAACTTGTTTAACTCACGATAGTCGATGCACATACGAAATGAACCATCTTTCTTCTTGACAAAGAGAACCGGAGCTCCCCAGGGAGAGAAACTCGGTCTAATGAAGCCTTTGTCTAGAAGCTCTTGGAGTTGACTAGACAGCTGTTGCATCTCAGACGGTGCTAATCGATATGGTGACTTCGCCACTGGGTTTGCTCCAGGGACGAGATAGTTTCTAAACTCCACTTGTATGATCGGTGGTAGTCCAGGCAAGTCTTCTGGAAATACATCCGAATAATCTCTGATGACCGGAACATCTCCAACTGTTTTCTTTTCAGGTTTCTTCTCCACCACATGAGCCAGGAATGCATAGTATTTCTTCTTCAGGTACTTCCTAGCCTTGAAGCACGACACAATGTTCAATCCGCGGCAGGGTTTCTCGCCGTAAACTTGCATCATTTCGCCGGACGGTAGGGGAATTCGAATAAGTTTCTCCGAGCATACAATTTCGGCGTGGTTTTTGGATAACCAATCCATTCCTACTACGACTTCGAAGCTTCCGAGAATCATGGGAATAAGATCGATGAGGAAAAGATGATCGTTCAATCTTAATTCACAATCACAAATTATCGAATTCACTAGTATGGTCTTACCATCTGCTACTTCTACGGTGTAAGGAGCAGTAAGTATAGATGGTTGTATATTAAACAAGGAAGCAATATTAGTAGATACAAAACTTCTATCGGCACCAGTGTCAAATATGATAGAAACATAGTGATCATTAATGAGAAATGTACCCGTGACGACTGCCGGCTCCTCACGTGCCTCGGTAGCTCCGATAACAAAGGCACGAGCAGTAGCAGTTGTAGCTGCATGGTTAAGTTTCGGGCACTGGTTTTTGAAGTGACCTTCTGCTCCACAGTTATAACAAGCCCTTCCCCCCAGTAGTAGTAGGAATAGCGGTGGTAGTTGTAGCAGCAGCAAGATGAGCGGCTCGACACATTGTCGCCAAGTGTCCGAACCGTCCACACTTGAGACATTTTCTGCATGGAATAGTGGGTAGGTGATGGTATTGACATTTGGTGCAAAGTGGATACGGTCCAGTATAAGGCTTTCTGGTCGTAGCAGGTTGTGGAACAACAGTAATAGGAGTGGCTTGAACAGGTGTAGCTGCAGTCAAGGCTGCATAGTTCTTGATCATTTTCTGTTTTTGCTTCTTCTTCTTGGGTTTATTTTGTTCAGGCTTCTTGCCTTCATCCGTTTGTGGCCGCTTGTATCCCTTTCGAGTTAGTACACCAGCCTTGACGTACTCTTCCGTAAGAGTAGCGCCAAGATGAATTGCCGCCTCCAGAGTAGTGGGGTTACTCCCCATAACGGTTCCTCTGATAACTAGGGGTAAGCCTTCAATGTGCTTTTCTATCCTGCGGGATAGAGGAGTAACTAGATGTGGAACCAGAATGCGCAACTCATGGAAACGAGTTGTATATTTCGCGCTTTCGCCACTGTCTTGGACCAAATTCCACATTTCAACCTCGATTTTCTTCAGTTCATGGCATGGACAAAACTGTTCCACTAGTATCCTCTTGAAATCTTCCCACGGTAAGGCCAAAGAAACTTCCCGTCCTCTGGTGTTCTTCTCCGAATTCCACCAGGTGAGTGCGCCCTTGTGAAAAGCGCTTGAAGCCATCTTGACCTTTAGGTTTTCTGGGCATCCCGTGAAGTCAAGGATGTCCTCAATGCTTTCCAGCCACTGCAGTAGACTGGTAGCTCCCTCAATACCAGCGTACTTAGGAGGCTTAGCATCATTGAACTTCTTGAAGGTGAATGTAGCAGTTCCGACGTTGTGAGCATTTGAGTGGTTTGCTGAATCACTGGTACTTTCCCGAAGGTTCTGGGTGATATCAGTGACCATACCCGGAATGACATCCTTCATATGTATGGCGATGGCCTGAGCAATCTTGTTGATCTCATCGTCATTGCCACTTATTGAACCCTCGCCGTTGGGATTACGTCGAGGAGGCATTCTACGAATAGAAAGCTACAAGTGGTTCAGTAACGAGAAAGGATACAATTGTGTTTACATGATAAAGTTAGTAGTACATTCATATTACTAATACTATCATTCAATTGTAATATGTACAAGCATAACAAGTCGGTTAACATAAAATTAGTTAACCTTTTAGCATGCTTCTCATGTGATTGTGTATGATGTCTCATGATTTCACTCCACCAAACCTACACACTGACACTTTCCCAATATATCAAAGATAGCTTATATATAGGGCATACGAAAGGGTCAGGCAACCTGCTAGCCTAGTCGCCAGCCCACCACCGCTTCGATATACTACGATCATGCCCTTGCTATCATTTGGTAATACGGTTGTACTGATTTCCAATTATGTTACATTGATTAAGAATTCCATGATCTTTGATCACTAAACTATGATTGAATCCATGGTTGATTTATGATTGAATTATGTGTGCACCTACTAACAATTGTTAACATGTAGAACTAAATCATATGTGTGCTCTACATCTTTCTCGTTAACCTATGTTAGTAAGTACTAAGCATGTAATCCCTTAATACTACACATAATAATTTTTCACCAATTTGATTCACACACAATGGTTGACTCACATGTGGTTGATTAACACAATGATTGTTGCACAAAATGATTCTATCTCAAATAGTTGTATTTCATATGTTTGACAAATGTTCAATGATTCCAGTTGCTCCCGGATTTTCACTTCAAATACGAACGCCGAATTCCCCCTGTGATACTGAAGTTAGTTTATATATAGGGCATACGTAGGGTCAAGAAAACTGCCTGCCCAGCCGACATCCCACCACCACCTCAGTATGCCAGAGCTTGGCCGTCGTTTGTATTTGAAGCTAGGATCCCAACTCTTGATTGATTATGATTGATTCATGATTGTCTCTTGTACTTTGAGTATGAGTGTGATTGTGTAACCTATGGTTCTTAATTTACTTGAATCAAGACCTTAGGTTTTAGTATATGTGTCCTAGGTTAATTAGCCTAGGTTCCCAATACTTACAGTATTAAGTATAATGATCTCCTTGTGTGAACTTCAACTAAAGAATACTGTTACACATATTCTAAGTTATGAAGTCCTAGTGATGATGAATACATGATAATGATAACATGATGAGAATTTCAGATCAAAGATACTAAGAATACAGATCTTTTCCTCTGAAATCCTTTGATGAACTCTGATTGAGAATTCCAGATCAAGGATACTAAGAATACAGATCCTTGCCTCTAAAATCCTTTAATGAATATGCGTTGAGGAATTTAATTTGGTTTCTAAAGTTATAGAATTCCAAATTTAATCCCTTGACCTTTAACTAACTCTGAAAAGTATAGTCCCTAAGATCATTAAAGCTTATTGTAGACTTAATGCTGAACTTAAGTTACTTAGATCCTAAGTATCCTCAAGCCTATAGCACTTAGTCCTATGGGGTAGCTTAGGTTATAGTCTAGGTCATTAATTATTAGGTTTTTCCTAGTTCTCTACAACCTTGGCTTTGATACCAACCTGTCACACCCCCTGCGCCGCGTGCGGAATCCACGTCGCGGTGACGATCGATGGTTGAATCATGCACAAGTATTGAATAAGAACAACCACAATGCATTACTAAATTTCATATAGATTAGACCATTGTTTAGTTACAGACCATCTATCTATCTTCCCAAAAGAATGACAACTACAAACCCAAAAAATATTGTTTACAAAATAAGACTCAAACAAAACAATTAAACAATTAGGATTAAATGAGTTTCTAATCCATCCTAGCTTGTTTCTTCATCTTGTTATATCTTAAAACGGTCTCCTTAGTTGTCCTTTAGAATGTCTTAAACCTGATTACCTGGAACACGTGAAAAGTAACTGTCAACTACAAAAGTAGTTGGTGAGAACAATAGGTTTAACATTTGTAAATGTGAATCTGCATTGTAAGGCATATTTATAAAACAGTGAATGAAAATACATGGATGGTTGCAACCCAAACTAACATCAAGTAAGAAATATGTGTGCAAACAGTCAACAGACTGTTTACTAGAAAAACCAACATATAATCAAGTCCCAAACTACGTTTGGAGGTAGAAAATTAGTCAGCAAACGCATTTAACACGAGTCGTACTAACAAGTTTACTCAGAAGACAACTCTGTGTTGACGTAACCCGGTCAATACGACTTATGCTGGTAAACTTAATTAACAGCAATTTCATATTACCGTAATGAAACTAATTATGTAGTTCGTTTTAAAACAAATTTAAAAACTAACTCCAGATTTGGTATGTCCAAATGTGTCCCGCTTTCCCTTGTTGTGATCACCCAGTACTAACGCTATAAGAATAAGAATATGTGTCTTGATGTGTGTATAAGTTTGTTCACAACGATGAACACCATGCTTTAGAATACTTTGATTTGAAACCTTTGGTTGAAATGCCTTATTGATTACCATGATTTGAAAACCTTGATTGAACCCCATGATTTGAAAACCTTGCTTGAAAATTATGATTTGAAATCGTTTGGTTGAATACCACAATGAACACTATTGATTGAATACTGAGAATAGTGTCCTTGTATAATAACAAGGTTTATAAAATGTTATTTTATCGAAAACACAAGTTTATAGTAAAGGAGTTTATAAAACTTATTCTTTAAAAGTATTTGACATTTATAAAACCATGTTTGTGTAAAACAGTTGTAAAAACAGTTTAGAAAACCTCTTATAAAACCTTTTAGTAGAAATAGTTTAACAGTTGATAAAACCTTCCAAACAGTTGATAAATCCTTTTGAATACATGATAAATCATTTAAAACTAGTTGAGAAATCCCTTGATTTGTAAAGTGAACCTGCATTGGTTGAAAAGTAGTATGAATTCTGTATATGAAATATGATTGTATAAAGTGTGTTTGATCACGTGTTCCACCCCAAAACAGTTGTAAAACAGTAAAAGAGGGGCTTATGTTCTCACCTGACAGCAGTAGACCTTGAACCAGAACAAGTAGCAAGTAGCAAACAAGAGTTCTATCTGGTTCCTATATCATTGTTATCATACATAGAATATAAGCTTTGTGATATTGTACTCTTTGATTGATTGATTGACTTGTGTTATTATGATCCTGGTTAACCATTGAATAACCTGTTTTTATGTTTAAAAGAGTTGCCCGAATCCTGATCGAATACTTGTGTTTCAATTTTGGCTATCAATAAAAAGAATAGCAAATTAGTTTAAATTCTAGGTTTGTTATCCCTAGGATCAGCGAACCTTATGGTTCGTCTACACTAGGTTCGGCAATATCCATCCAAGGTTCGCAGACCTGAGGTTCGGCCGTCCTAGGTTCGTTCTGCTCTTCAGGTTCGCCCGAACCTAGAGGTTTGTTCACCTCTTAGGTTCGCCAGAACGTTTAGGTTCGTCGCCCCTGCAGGTTCGTCTACATAAGGGTTCATCGCCATGTAGGTTCGCCTGAAAGGTTCGTTCGTCCCTATAGGTTCGCCCGAATGAAAGGTTCGTTCGCCCCTATAGGTTCGCCCCAATGAAAGGTTCGTTCGCCCCTATAGGTTCTCCCGAATGAAAGGTTCGTTCGTCCCTTTAGGTTCGCCCGAATGAAAGGTTCGTTCGTCTCTGCAGGTTCGTCTGATCGGGATTCAGTTATGGATCTCTGAAAAATCTCGATTTAGCCACAATAGATGATGATTTCTAGTGGGTATTCATGCGTACACTCTTCTAGAACGTGTAAGAATCAAAATGGTGTGTTAAAACTCGGTTTTATAAGAAAAGAGATGATGAATAGTAGAATACCCTTGAATCCAAAACTTCTTTCTAAGAATCCGGCTTGAATAGCTCGATGTAACTCCAATCCTCGGTACTACAAACTTCCTTTCGTCGAGAGGATCGTTTTGATATGGTATCTGTGCGATTTGGTGAAGTATTGAAAAAGATCTTGCTGTTTTAATGGTGTTTTTGTAGAGAGAGAGTGAGATGACGAAAATTTTAGAGAGAGAGGGAAGATGGCTGCAATTAATGAAGAAGATGAAGTAAATTAATGGCTTTTATGCCCCGGTTGGTTCCCCGTGTGTTCGGTCTCGCTCGATGTCGGTTTCGCGTATTTTTACGTACACGTCGTTACGATTACATAATTGAATATTTTAGATTGAAAAATAAATTTCTTGAATTATTTGTGATGAGTTTCAAAATTGTAAAACGAAAATAAAATGTTTTCCTTATGTTTATTTGTTCGTTCGAAAACCAACCGTTAAACGACTACAATTACGTGTATACCCATAATCGCGTACGTTTTTCGATCGTATTATTTATTTATTGCCGTTTACTCGTAATTATAAGTTCAACATTCGTATCTTTATGGATCGTCACCCATAACTATACTCAGTCTCCCTTACGCATTACGATTCTTGTTTAATTAATTCTTTTGTCATACTATTCGTCATAACACTAAACACTAACACTATCCCATTATACAGAACGCAGTATATGTATAGGGCATACCCAGAGTCCAGCTTACTGCCTTATCTACGCCAGCCCACCATTGTTTCGATATAACACAATACTGTTCTTGTCTAGCGTAATCGACTGTAAAAAAATAATAAATACTTGTTCCTAATTGAATAAGATCATATAACACACAAACACAATCATGAACACATGAATCACATTGACTGATTGAATATAAGTACAAATGGTTCTATCATTGTTTACGACTACCATGACTAAAGGCATAGATGTTACACATTGATGGCTAATCAGAACCACATAATTCAAAACTTGTTGCTTACCGAGACGGACACAGGAAACTCAAACAAACTCCCAAAGTTTCTTTCCAAGGATGACTATCCACATTGGAAGTATAGATTCGAGATTCGCGTTAACGGAGTGCACACCAATGAGCGAGGGTGGATACCTGAGACCACCCAGTGAGGATGGATCACCTATGCTTGTTACTCGGATGGCTGAGCCTCAGAGAAAGTTGTATGATTTTGAGAAGAAGGCATATGCAATATTGTCTCAGTCTATTGCTACATATATATTTCATCAATTCAGACAGACCACTTCTTCCAAATTATTGTGGGATGCTTTGCAACAAAGATATCAGGGAAATGATGCACTGAAACATATTAAGTCTAAATCCTTGAAGACAGAGTTCAGCAGTTTCATGTGTGTGGGAAATGTATATTTGGATGACCTGATTGCTTGAATTTATCATCTTCTCAATGAGCTGTACAATCATCAAGTGAAGACAACTACTCAAGAGAAGATCCAATGACTGGCTGATGCATTACCTCCCAAGTGGGAAGCTTTCCTGATGGTCCTGAAACAGAGTGAGATGATTGCTACCATGGACATTAATGATTTCATTCAAAAGCTGAAGGAACAGGAGATAGAGAACAAGTGGAAAGCAAATAGAGTTGCCCAAGTTCAAGATTCATCACTATATTACTCTACTCCTACTGTGGAAAGAGCTCCTTAACATGCTCCTCTGAAAACATATTTTGTCTCACAGACCAAAGAAGCTCCTGTTTCAAGTCAGACACATTTCAGTCAGTCTGCTACAACTTCCACATCTCAGAAAGAGAAAGAGGATAATCATTCTGTCACCAATTAGAAGACATACAATTTTGACAAAGTAAAAGTGGAGGTTGCTAAAGAGCATATGGGCCTTTTGTCTACACTTGTGAGTTCTTATGATGGGTTGTTAGTTGGGAAAATTGGAAATCCACACTTGACAAATGAAGACTGCTCACATATTGATCCAGATGACACGGAAACGATTGACATCATGTGGGCTCTTGCAAGTGCTTTTAGAAGAGCAAAAGACTTTTTCAGAAGAACTGGGAAGGACATCAATCTGAACAAGGATTCAGAGTTTGGTTTTGACATGTCCTCTGTTACTTGCTACAATTGTGGAGATAAGGGACATTTTGCAAGACAATGCAACAAGCCAAAGAAGATGGTAAACCATAATCCATTTCAGAACCAAAGATCATCAGCTGCTAATCCATAAAGAAGATTAGTACCAATTTAGACTCCTGCTCATGCTAGCTCATCGAATGCAAACAAGGCTCTAATGGTTCAGAATGATGAACGAGAGAACTGGGATTTCAGATTCAATTATGACAAGGGAGGAGAAGACAAATCCTGTATTGCAGAAATCAAGGAAGTTGCTGAATCCAGTGATGAAAGTAATTTAGAAGAAACAGAGACAAGTCTGGATGAATCATCAGGATCAGAATCAGAAAGCACTTCAGACTCAGAAAAATAAGAAGAATCAGATGCTAAGTATGAAGAACACCCTGCTACACAATGTGCTTGTATTGTGAATACTTCTGCTTCATCTCAGACTGATCAGGTATATGATGACTGTTCTTCATCTCATTCTAGATGTTTTAATTGTGTTGACTTTGAAAGTAAGGTATTGGCTTATCAGGAACATAATGCAGACCTGATCAGCGATCTCAACCAATGCATTGTGGCAAATCGCATTTTAAAATCAAATGAAAAAGATTTTCAAGCAAAAATTGAGTTATTAAACAGGCAATTGCATGAGGCTGAGATCAATGTGCTTAATAAGCAAGATGCTATTACTTCTTTTCACAATACCATTAATGAGACAAAGAAGAAGTTAGCCATAGTCGAATGTGATTATGAAACTTTGAGTCAGAAGCTCAAGAGCTATGAAAGCTCTTCATATATAATTGAGCACATGATCGGTGATGGGAGTGATCTTAAGGGTAAGGGAAAAGTGAATTACAACCATTGTCCTCCACCAGACTTAAATAGTTTTGTCAATTCACCTAATGACAAAGAAATTAAAGATTTTCAAGTTAAAACTCTGTTAGTAGTTGATCCTATTGGACTCATTTCAGATGAGGGTTCCTCATTGCTTGAGGAATCTTTGGTGGAGGGACTGGTTGAGGAGTGGGTCTCTATTTCTGAGGTTGATTCTGATGTTTCTCCTCAAGTGCCCATTGTTAAGAATCAGACATCTAATGTCAAAAAGGTTGACCCAATCTCATCAAAGAAAAATATGTCTTCAAAATTTTCCAAAGCCATAGGCTTTGTGAATGCTTCACAAGAGGGTGAAGCAAGTGTGTCAACCAAGACTGACAATCTTGTTTTTAATGGGACAAAGGGTTTGGGTTTCAAGCAAGACAAGACAAAGACATATGATTCTCATAAAAACAGTCTCATTCTAAAACCAAACAATTTTACCACAAAGATAATCGAGATTGTTTTGAGTGTGGTGCACCTGGACATTTTGCTAAATTTTGTCCACATTTGATTAGACCACAAGTTGCACCACATCGAAAACAAAATCAACATTTTGTTAAAGAGGTCAAATCTACTTGTCACTCATCTAAGGTTAAACCCAAACATCTTTCACCTATTGAACCTGAAGATAAGGGTAAACGGGTAATAGTTGATCAAGATACACCCAAATTTTTTTTAACAAACAATCCAAGCCATCTTTAGTGTATTTAAAGAAATCTTTTAGCAAAAACACTGTCTGGATGGCCAAGTCCTCTAAAACTCCTGTTTCTAAACCTCCTGTTAAAGTAAACTTAGATGGACAATGGATTGAAATGAAAATCCTGGACTCATTGGGTCAACCCAAGACTGTAAAGGCTTGGGTTCCCAACTTCAACTAATGATTTGTGTATGTGTATGTTGCCCCAATTGCTGCACTTAACAGCACTTGGATTGTTGATAGTGGGGCATCAAGACACATGACTGGAGACATATCTCTTCTTTCAAATGTCAACTCTATTAGAGGAGGATATGTGGCCTTTGCTGGTGATAAAGGAGGATTTATTACTAGAGAGGGAACTCTTACAAATGGTCAAGTTTCATTTGACAAGGTCAGATATGTGAAGCAGCTGGAGAACAATCTACTTTCAGTCTCACAAATCTGTGACAAGAAGTACAAGGTTCTTTTTGATGATTCTAGCTGCTACATTCTCAAACAAGGCATCACCATTCCTGAAGACTGGATTTTAATGTTTGCCCCAAGAAAACAAGATTTGTATGTTCTCAACATGGCCACAGCTTCCACCACATCTTCTACAGCTTCATGTTTTATGTCTAAGGCAACAGAGAAAGATTCTATCCTTTGGTATAAGAACATGGGTCATTTGAGTTTAAGAAAGATGAATCATTTGGTTCACAACAATCTGGTTGAAGGAGTGAGTTTACAGAACTTCAAGCTGTCTGATATCTGTGTTTCATGCAAAAAGGGAAAGCAAACCAAGCAGTCTCACAAACTCAAAAAGTTTCATTCAATTATTGTTCCACTTGAGCTTCCCTACATGGATCTTTTTGGTCCTGTCAACCGCAAGAGCATTGCTGGAGATCAATACTGCTTAGTTATCACTGATGAGTACTCCAGATACTCTTCGGTGTTCTTTATGAAGGAGAAATCTGAAACGTTCTAATGTGTTCAAGTTCTGGTAACTAAGCTTGAATCACTGTATAAGCTCAAGGTTCGCATGCTCAGAACAGATAATGGAACTGAATTCAAGAATCACAATACGGAGACTTACTGTAATGAACATGGTATTATTCAACAATATCGTGCTCTGTATGTCCCACAAATGAACGGTGTTGCTGAGTGAAAGAACAGAACATTAATTGAGGCTGCACGGACTATGTTTGCTGATTCCTCCCTACCAGTTCAATTTTGGAATGAAGCTGTTGCTAATGGTTGTTATACTCTGAACCGGGTGTGGATTGTAAAGAGACATGGGAAGACTTTCTTTGAATTGCTCCATAATAGAAAGCCAAATCTTAAGTATCTTGAACCATTTGGTGCTCCATGCACAATGCTTAAGAAACATGAGCAAGGCAAGTTCAATGAAACGGTGGAAAAAGGCTATTTTCTTGGGTACGACACTCCAAATAAGTGTGTTTACAATAGATCAACTCACAATGTGGAGGAGCGGTACCATTTGGATGTTTAAAAATATTTTATGCCCCCACCTGGAAAGGGTCCTGGCTGGATGTTTAATTATTTTGATCTTTTTGACTCTTTCAATATGCCTCCCATGTACACTGATGAAGATGTTGCTGTTCAAATGATGTATGGTGCACAAAATGCACCTGACGAACCAGTGCAACCTTCTTCAGTTCAAGCTCCAGTGCAGACACATGATGACAGTTCAGACTCAGATGATAATCGCTCACATCTAGATATTCCAGAACCAGATGTTGATAATATTGTACATGCTCTTGAGGATCTTAATCTAAACAATCTTGATCCACATGTTGTGGTTCGTGCTCATCCTGTTGGTAGAATTAACAGAATTTATCCTCAAGACAATATTACTGGAGATCTGACTGATGGAGTGAAGACTAGAAATCAGTTATCTTCAGGTGGTCTTGCCGACATACTTGACTTTGCAGATGTAAACTTTTGTGCCCATTCTTGCTTTATCTCCCAAGTTGAACCCAGAACCATTACGGAAGCTTTGAAAGAAGAATCTTGGGTAGATGCTATGTAGGAAGAATTGTTGCAATTTAAGAAGCTTGGAGTTTGGCAGCTTGTTGATAGACCCAAGGGTGCAAAAGTCATAGGCACAAGATGGGTTTTATGTTGCAAACGTGATGATCATGGCATTGTGGTAAGAAGCAAAGCACACCTGTGGTGAAAGGTTTTAGACAGATTGAAGGGATTGACTACAATGAAGTATTTGTACTGGTTTCTCGTCTTGAAGCAATCCGAAGTTTTCTGCCTTATGCATCCTTCAAAAAGTTAAAAGTTTATCAGATGGATGCTAAGAGTGCATTTCTTCATAGTGTGATTAATGAAGTCGTGTACGTCAATAAACCTACTGGGTTTGAAGATCCATGACATCATGACCAAGTCTACAAGCTAGACAATGCCTTATATGGATTGCATCAAGCTCCGCGAGCGTGGTACGAGACACTGTCTTCTCACTTTCTGATAAACGGGATCAGAAGAGGTGTCATTGACTACACTTTGTTCATTAGAGAGATGGATGGGGATTTGCTTTTGGTGCAAGTATATGGATTGGATCCACAAATGATGTTCTGTGCAAGGATTTTGAGAAAGTTATGAAAGACAAGTTCAAGATGAGTTCATGGGAGAGATGAAATTTTTTCTGGGATTGCAGGTGGATCAGTCTGAGGCAGGGATTTTTATTCATCAGGCCATATACGTTGCTGACATTCTGAGCCGGCTCAGTATGTTGGATGCAAAACCTGCTGGTATCCCATTGGCTGTTAATCACGGGATTACTCTAGATGAAAAGGGGGAGTTAATCGATGCCACTCTGTATAGGGGAATGATTGGATATTTTATGTATCTCACAGCTCCTCGTCCAGACATCATGTTTCCTACCTGTTTGTGTGCTCGTTATCACTTAAAGCCAAGAGTCTTGCATCTTATTGTTGTGAAGAGGATTTTGCGTTATCTGAAGGGTACCCCAGATCTTGGCTTATGGTATCCTAATGATGATAACTTTGACCTGACTGCTTATAGTGATTCCGACTATGGTGGATGCAAAAGAGACTTTAAATCAACATCTGCAGGGTGTCAGTTCTTTGGGAAATGCCTAATTACATGACAGTGCATGAAGCAGACGTCGGTGTCTACTTCCACATGTGAAGCAGAATACATTGCAGCTGCTAGTTGTTGCTCTCAAATCATCTGGATTCAGCAGCAACTCAGGGACTGTGGGTTACATTTTTCTAACATTCTCATATTTGTTGATAATACTGCTGACATTGCTGTCACTATAAATCCTGTCCAGCACTCAAAAACAAAACACATCGATAGTAAATATCACTTCATACGTGATTGTTTTGAAAAGAAATTAATCGATGTTGTTAAGATTCACACCGATAACTAGAAAGTTGATCTTTACACAAAAGCGTTTGATAAACCCAGATTTTTATATTTGTTATCAGTTGATGGTGTTTTTCAAAAAGATGAAGTCATTCTTTCATCTGAATCAAACAAATTATCACTGTTTTGTTACTTTCTTTTAATTTTTAGTTTCTTTTGTTTTATGATTACTTATTAGTACTCCTGTTGTTTTTCATTCACTTATTAAAAAACTCAAAAAGATTTTCAGTTTTAGGTTTTTTGGGGGAGAAAAAGTACTTTAATTGAAAAACCAAAAACATATGAAAAATTTTTAAAATGAGAAAGTCTTATTTGAGAAAGTGATGTGTTAACCAGTCATGTCTTAAAAGCAAGATTGAATGAATAAACTGAAAGCACATGGGTTTTATGATTAGATGTACTGATAGGCCGACTTTACAAAATTTATAGACAGTTGGTGATTGGTTAGAATGTCTGAATTGTGGGATCCATTTTTAAAAACTAGTTAACGGATAAACAGTTTTTAACTCAAATCAGGCATACACCTGTTGTCATAGGATCTTATGAGGTTTCCAATGATTCATGAATTCAATTTTGTACACATGCCATATTGCTTTGTAAAGACCTAGTTGAAACCGTCCATTCAGATAAGAATTATTGAATCACATGAAAAATAAAAGTGAATCCAACTCTGTACGCGTGCCATATTGTTGGGTTGCGGCCTAGCTGAAGCCGTCAATTCAGATAGGATAAGCTAGAAAACTAGAAAAATAAAATAAGTTCAATTCCATACATGTGCCATACTACTGGTTGCATCCTAGTTGAAGCCATCCATTTGGATAGAACAAGTTGATCTTGTCAACACAATTCTGTATACGTGTCATATTGCTTTGTAAAGACCTAGCTGAAGCCATCCATGAAAATGTGTTGAACTTGAGAAACTAATCAAAAAGAAAAATACAAAAAGAAAATAAATTGGAACCTTATAGAACTTATGATGTTAGGTATTAAGTTATGCAGAGATGAGTTACAAACTAGTTTTGATCTATATCGGTTGAGTATAATGGGTAACTCAGCCAAAAAATATGGGTGATCATTGATTGGTTAAGAAATGAAGTATTGTCAGGTTTAAAATGGACAAGTATATCAGTAATTGCATCATAAATCTAATGTGTCATAAGTATAACATTCATGAATGCTGATTTAATGTGTTCTGGTGTATATTTCATTCTTTTTGAAAGGCTACTCAAAAAAATTTGTGTGTTTTGATTGTCTTAGTTTTAGTTGTAGAGTTGTTTGCTTATCAGAAAAATACAAAAAGATTTTCAATTTTAGTTTGTTTTAAATGATCATTTATTTGTTCAGATATTCAATCTCATCTTAACAGATCAACAGAACTTCATAATGATATTCTTTTAAATGATCAAAATGCCAAATCTAGAAATGTGTTGCATTTTGGGTGTTGATTTAACAAAAGTGTTTGAAAGGTATTAATTGGTGAATCTCATTCGCCCGAATGAGTCATGCAAAGGACTCTACTGAGCGAATAGACACACACATGCGAACGAGTCATTCGGCTGAACACTTCATGCTAATAAGATCATGCAGGTGAACATTCTCCTGAATGAGTTCTGCTATTTAATGAGTGTCATTCGGCCGAATATCTTATTCTCATCAAATTTTTCTTTTGCCCCTACTGTGTGAACTCAGTCGCCCGAAGCACCTACTCGTTCTTCTTCTTCATTTTTCATCGACTATTCGAGCTATTCTAATCATATACTATTTTGTGGTTGTTTCAGGTAAAGTTGGGATCAAGATTTTTTGATTTTGACCGGATTTTATGTCATAAGCGAGGGAATTTCTAGGGTTTTAGGGCTCGTACCTGTTTCGAACAAATCATCGGTCAAAATGAACTTTAATCTCCTTAAAATCGGTTCTAAAACATCAATCGGACCTTTCTAAACAAAATGTCACCATTTTTATGGAGTGATTTTTGATTTTGGGTGATTGGGATTTTAGGGTTCTTCGATCGACCGAATGAATGTCATTCGCATGATAGGTTCGATCGAATGAAGGTTTTCAGCCGAATGAGAGTCTTTCGGTCAAAGGGTGAACCGAATAGGGTCATTCGGGCCTTTTGTTTCTCTGAATGAACTGGATCAACCGAATGATTTCATTCATGTGTCATTCGGATGGCACCATTCATTCGGCAATCCTTTTCATTCGTTTGAAGCCCATTCGGATGATCTTGGTTCATTCGCACAAGTAAAACACTTGTGTTAAAATTCTGAATTTGTTTAATTGTTTACTGATCTGAACTAACATGTTGTTTTTCTTCTATTTCATAATGGAAAACTACAAGGCCTTTCCCAAGAACAACATTTGTGCCCACCTGGATGCTACCACGACGAATGCTAGACATTTTACAGAGATTATCGCATTCTTGAGACGATCCAAGTATTCACAACCATTTCTACTGTTCATGTTCCATACTTATCGCATCAGAGAGAGATCTGGAGTTCTGCAAACATTGATTGTGAGGTAGAGCCTCCTGTTATCCGTGGGAAAATCAGAGGACAAGACGTTGTTGTCTCTGCTGAGCACATTAGGTGTGTTTGTGGATTTCAGGACTTACCCGGGCATCCTATCACTCTTGACAAATATCTAGTTCGTGGATGTTTGATGAGGCGCAAGTACGATGGGGATCTGGAAGCAGGTGTGCTGAATAAGGCCTCTCTCTGTCTATAGTTCAAGTATTTGTGCCATGTTCTTATTCACTGTCTGGGATCATGGCGTGGAGGATTTGATGATCTTAGAGAGACACTACAGTGTGCCTTTGTTGCACTAGTGCTGAACATTCCGTTCAACTTCTCAGAAATAATTTTTACTCACATGAAGGAGAATGTGTATCTGAAGGGCGACAAGAAGTTTCTGATGTACCCGAGGTTCTTACAGATGATCTTTGATGCTCAAGTACCGAATCTTCCAAAGGCCAACTCATATATCATCAAGCTGGAGCATATAACAGACATCACACTGAACAGAGTCCTTTCATATCGGGGAAAGGAAAGGAAGCCTCCAACTCGTTGTCTTTTCGGTCACCTCCTCAATCCTGACTATGTTGCACCTATAGGAAGAAGGTGGAGACACGAAGATTCAGATTCATATTCAGAAGACATTATTGTACCAGGAGCAGATATTGATGATGATGATGCTGGAGATGGTGATGCTGCTGGTGGTGCAGGAGATGTTGATGCTGGTGATTTTAGTGTTGGTGTGGATATTGGTGCTAGTGTTGGAGTGGGTGACCATGTTGTTGATGATAGTGCTACTCTTCATTAATTCGTATTACTACAGTTTCTATGGCCACCATTTCTACTCCATTGGAGATGGCTGGTACTACTTCTGTAGATGAGGGTGAGGATTCTGAGGAGTCATATCAAGAGAATGAAGATGGTGGAGATGAGGAGGGTTCTCATGATTCAGACACTGATAAGACTAATGACGAGTTTGAGAATGTTATGGTTAGATCAAGGCTTGTGAAGAAAACAAAGAGGCCAAGAGAGCCAGAACAAGGTAGGGAATAGATTGAGGATCCCTCATTTGTTCCAGAGTTTGATTTTTCTCCTCCTCCTAGCATATCGACTACTACTACTTCTGTTTCTGTTACTCAGACATCGCCCTCAATAGCTGCCAAGAAAAGGACCAGATTTTTTTTTGCAGAGACGGACGGGGTCTGTTTTTGTTGCAGCAACCACTGCTACTCATGCTGCAACATTTAAGACTTCTTCACTGTCCAGGTCAAGGGCTATTCCTGCAATGTTACTACTTTTCCTATGACCTCATCTGCTGCTACTACAGTTGTTTTCACTGCAGCTTCCTCTGGCCCTTCTACCACACGTTCAGATTCATATACTATGACTGCTTCAGTTGCTGATCAGCTTAGCACACTTAATAGTTTGGTTCTTCAGCTGATTGAGAGGAATCACGAGCAAGATCAGACTATCTCTCAGTTGACTCAGAGGATCAATGAGCAGGATGCTCTATTGCTATAGGCTGCTGATCAAAGGGCGCATTTGAGAGCCCGATCTGCTCATCTTGAGGAACGTCTGCTCAAATCTATGGAGTGCCCGATCTGCTGATCTTGAGGAACGTCTGCTCAAATCTACGGATGAGCATAATCAGCTAGCCTTAACTGCCTATGGCTTCATAGACAGGATTCTTACACTTGAGGCAGAAAACTTGCATCTTGCTGAGCTAGTTCAGAGCCTAAAGGATCCTACTCCAAGGATCGAGGCATCTAAACTTGTCTCTGATGATTCAGACAAGGAAGATAAGGATGATGAGGAAGAGTCTGATGAGGAGACGGTTGATTATGACGGTACAGATGATGATGGTGATGATTCAGTTGATGATGATGGAGCAGGGAGTGCCTCTGCAAGTTCATCTAGTTCTGAAAGGCAGTCCCCGCCTACAGAGTTCAGAATCAAGACAAGGCATGATAAAGCTCCCAAGCCGGCTCAGAATCAAGCTGAAGAACCTATGGCCACTGAAGAGGTTGATCTTGTGCCTGTGAGACGTCTTCTGGAGGAAAAGTTGACTATGATTCTAGATGCTCAAGGCATCATTGAGCATTCTGTCAGCTATGATAAAGCAGAAGGTGAGATCATCCACTGCCTCACCAAGGAAAAGATTGCAGAGTTGTTCAGGTTGAATCCTGATTAGGTGGTCTTGGTTGATGCTACTATTCCCATTTCTGATCTTCCTACTCTTGAAGCATTTGCTGATATTGATGAAGTTATTCTGGAGGACATCACTGAGGAAGAAAGCATAAGGTAAACTTCAGTTGAAGAGGAGCTGACTACATTTGCTGATCTTTTCGGTTTACATTATGAGGAAGAATTGGATAGAAAGATAGACGAGAAGGTTGGTGGCAGTGAGTCTTCAGCAAAAGATATTCAGAAGAGAAAGGAAGAATGGGCAGCATATTGGGAAGTGCTGAAGAAGGATATTGTTCCTCCTATGCCAACTCCTCACACCAAAGTCTATAGGACCAGAGGATACACATCTGGATGTCAGATTCTGAGTTGGGCATATTTTCATCATCTACATTGTTATTCTGTGAAGAGAGAAAGAGGAATCTAGTACTTTAGGTTTCCTCACGACTTCAAGATGCTGCCTGGATTTGAAGTCAATCAGCTTGCTCGTCTGAAGATGTTGTATAGTGAGGATTCAAGGTTGTCATCCTGGTTTGCTAGGCAAATCCAGTTTGATTATAGAAAGAGATGGGTGAATTTCCAGCCCTAGCAACGGGAACGTTATTATCAACTGGAGATTGATGCTAACACCCAAAGACACAGAGTTATCCTGAAGTGGTTGCCTCCTAAAGCCATGAAGAAGATTCCATTACGGAAGATGCCTAAAGACTTTTCGGACAATTTCAGATGGTGGTACTATGACGGGAGAATTACTAAAGCTGTGATTGAGCTGTGCAAAGAAGACAAATGGGATACCGCGCGTATTTTTGATCCCATGTGGTTGACTAATCTGTCATTAGAAGATGAGAAGATGTTATACATATGTCAGATTTTCTTTGATATTGGAGATATGGAGCAGGATCTGCATTTTATGCGAGTCGTCCGGCTATGCTTCGCGTTTGATATTCATGTCGGCTCTGACTGGAAAGCTCTTTCAGAGAAATATTTGAAGACAGGTGCTGATGCATGTGATGTCCCTAGTTCTCTATATTGTCTGATTTTGATTGTACAAAGTTTATATCAGTAATGAAATCGACTATTCTGTATTGTTCATTTACGTTTATTAAAGTTTAATATGATTGACTATGTTTGACTTTGACTTTACTTATCATACAGAACCATTCGTGCGAATGATACCTATGAATGAGTTCATTCAGACGAATGAACAACTAGCGAATGACTAAGGCGAACGAATGAGTCACTCGCATGACTCATTCGGGCGACTAGCTCATTCGGGCGAATGAGTACATCCTATATATATACCCTTGCAAACAGAATGTTTTTAACACTTTTCGGACCCCTGAACATTCCATGTCACATCCTTAGGGTTCTGAGCCGCCACCACTTCTTCAAGTTCGTTTCTCATCCCCGTGGTGTTCGATTTAGATCAAAACGTTGACTCTGCATCATCGGATTGCCACGGGGCTTGGTTATTTCGATTGTAAAACCCTCGAATAGGATTCCACACTATTCAACGGCCTGCGAAGCAGAATTCGCAAGGAACCGAGTGGTTTCCAAGGTCCTACATGGTTGAGCAAAAGTTTTGATGAATTTGTGATCCTTGAAGAATTTTTGATGGTAATTTGATCAATTTTGATGATCAAATGATGACTTGTTGTTAAAGATTGTTGCTGTACTTGGAAGCTTGTTAAAATTCAAAATTTTCAATTTCAAAGGTGTCAAGTTAGAGGAAAACGGTTTTAGAGTTGTTTGGCATCGATATTGCAAGTATCGATAAAACTTCTCTTGATATTACTAATATTGAAAAGTTATTCATCGAATTTACAAGTATCGACAATTTCTCCTCGATACTAATTGTATCGATGATACAGTGTTGTCGATACTTCTAATATCGACAAATTAGGTTCTCAAATTTTTATAAGTGTGTTTTAAGTCAGTAAAACATCTCTAATGGCCAATTTATCTTCATTATCTGCATTGCTATCTGATAATGAGGCTGGTACAACGACCAAGCCACCAGAATTGGTTTCATTAAGTGAGTACTCATTGTGGAGTGCTCGTTTGAATCTTTTATGTCCATAATCAATCCAAGTCTGATGATACGATTAATTGAAGGATATGAGCAACCTCAGCTCAATGGAGTTTATAGAAATGTCTCTTGTCTTATTGAAGATGAAAAGAAACTTTATGATTTGGAAAACAAAGCTTATGCTTTGCTCACTATGGTGCTTCCCAAAAAGATTTTTTAATCTTTTAAGTCACACAAAGATCAAAAGCATTGTGGGATGCTTTAGCAAAAACATGTGAAGGAAGTGATCAAATTAAAAGAAGTAAAACAACACTTCTCAAGAAACAACTTGAAGTTTTTAAGTGTTTAGACAGTGAAACTTTTGAAGAATTGGTGACTAGATACACTTTATTGTTAAGTGAGCTTCGCAATTTGGATTATGAGGTTTCTTCATAAGAGCAAAATGATAAACTTTCGGATGCACTTCCGTCTTCATGGGAGACATATGTTATGATTATTAGAGAAAGCACTGACTTTGAAATTACGGAACATGATGTTTTAATCTCTAAACTTCAATCTTTTAATCTAGACATGCAAAAGAGAAAGGCTGGAAACAAGTCTTCCACTCAAAATCCAGGCCTTTATATGAAACCCATTGTAGCTCCTAATACTTCTTCAGGATCAGTTGCATTTTTATCTAGTATTGAAGATGGTGACATATCTGCTGTTATCGATGACACAGCAGAAGTATGTTTTACTTCTACATCATGCAAAGAGAAAACTTCAGGCAGTATATCATAGTTTTTGAATGTGAAAGTGCCACAGGAACATTTAGCCTTTTTCATGCAATTTGTGAATGCATATGATACTGTAGTGTTGGATGATGCTTAGAGATTAGCAGATGAGGATATGGATCAACTGGATCTAGATGATTTGCAAGAAATGGACATTTAGTGGTTGATGGCGATGTTAACTAGAAGAGAAAGGAGATTTCTTCAAAGGATTGGAAGAACTGAAATTTCTGGGAATTCAAAGAAAAAACTTGGTTTTGCTAAATAGAAGGTAAAATGTTACAATTGTGGGAATTTAGGACATTTGACCACAGAATATGAGATGCCAATTAGAAACAACTCAAGGTTTGAAGATGGTTCAAAATCTGACAAGTTTGATCCTTGAAGAGGGGCTCTTGTTGCTTCTTTATTTGTGGCCACTATAAGTTCAAAGTCAACTCCTCCAGCTAAAGACAAGAAAACTTTACTTGTTGAAGATGAGTGTGGTCCTGATTTGTCTTCTTATGTTGCATTCATGGCTCAAACAAGTTCAAAGAAGGTTGACTTATCATGAGGAAGAAATCTTAATCTGAAACTAAATTGTTTAAAATGTTGTGCTTATTAAGCCAAACGTCATATGGTTGTTAAGCACCATCAATCATTGATTGATGATGTTACTTGTTTAGAAGACAATGTTAAACAATATCTAGCTAATGAAGTAAAATATAAAAATAAACTTGAAGAATATTGTGCTAATATTAAAACATTGACTTTGCGATTGGCAGATAAACATGACATTATCAATCACATGATTGATGATTTGTAAGATAGAACAAAGAAATGTAAATCAATTGAGTGTGTGTCTAATGCTCAAATGATTTTTGATAACATTGTGGCTACCATGTGAGCAATCCAGGTACCCAAGGTATTGGTTATAAGAATGTTCCTCCTCTTATTAATCATCTTTATGGGCCTCTTCCTAAATAACCAAATGTTATTCCATTTGTTGCTAAATCCTCTAAGAATTTAGACATGTTTGCAAATGATTTAACTAACTTGTCTAGTTCTGTCAGTATTAAATGTTCATGAACATGGATTGAGGATTTAGGGATCAAGAAATAAGTTTGTGATGGTGATGAAGATGATAATAGAGAAGTGTGTGGTTTAAAATTTGATGTTAAACAGAAATCTGATGTATCAAAATTGTTTGATAATAACAATACTTCTGAGTTTTTCATAATTGTAGATGTTGACATAAGTGATGAAACTGTTAAAAAGGAACCTGGTATTCCTAGAGACAGATGTCTTTTTGTTGAACCAGCCAACATTATCTATTATACTCTTAAAGGAAAAGATGAGATCCTTTATGATGATGTTCATCCTTTGAGTTTGGTCAATCCAGCTTTGATTGATAAAGTTTTTATGAAACCTAATTCAAAGATTTTTTTGAAAATCTAAATCAGGTATCTAAAAAGATTGGGTAACAAAAGGAAAACATAATTTTGTCAAGAGACAAACTGATCAAAAGGATCTTGACAAATTATTATGTCAATCAAATGTTGTATTCCTCAAAAATAAGAGTGAAATGTCTTCATCACAAACTTCTTCTTCACATGCATTACCATATGTAAATCAGGATGTACATAGTGGTAAACCTGTTGTGTCTAAGAAATCCGGTAGCAATGGATCTGTAGCTTCATTTCCACAAGGGTCTAGTTCAAAGTCTAAGATTCACAAACTTAGTCTACCAAAGAATGATAATCAGTCACAGGTTGTTCTTTCCAAGAGGAGAAGGAAGAAAATGCCTACTAAGCGAATTAATATTATTGATTTCATCACAACACCATTCACTACACATCGATCATCATCATAACATCATTCAAAACTAGTGAAATATGTTCATTCTTTTCCACTTGTGGAAAAGAAATTTGTTAAACAAAATGTTAAATCCATTCCTAATCGAATATGGATTATTAAGGCAAAATTTTCTCTTGATACAATTCAAAATGCTTCTTTCATCCATGTTAAAAATCACATGACATTGATTCTAGTCTCAAATGGATTTACTTTTATGTGTGCAGGACTCATTACCATGTACTTCAAAGAATACATGGTATATTGATACTGGTTGTTTAAGACACATGACTGGAAATTTTGATCTTCTGACAAATATCAAGCATACTAATGGTGGCTTTTGTCGCACCCCGAGAAATCTCGTCCCTTTCGGGGCGCGAGCGGCGCAGATTGTCAGGATCGCAGTCTCCGGTCACACAACATGCGAGACCTATATGTCTGATTTTGTACGTACATCCAATAATTTGGATAAAATAGTTTAGTAATATCAGAGTTGCGGAAGTAAAATATAAGTTAACAAAACAGTTTAACATTCATAGGTAGCGGAAGCATTAACTTAAAACAGTTTTCAAAATATTAAGTAACAATAGTTGCGGAAGCGATTAAAGATGTTTAATACTACATAACATATCAAAATGATAGTAAATGCTTAGTAGTCTAAGACACTTAAGTAGATGCATGGACTCCATCCTAGCATCCTATTCCTTGTGCGCGTGCCTTAGTTACCTGAGAAAACATGCGAGTAAAAGGTCAACACAAAGGTTGGTGAGAGCACAGGTTTTATATCAGCAGTAAACATCAAAATGTTTAAAGTAAAGTTGCAGGACTACTTTTCAATACAATGCAATATCAATTGATAGCTAGTCAATATGTGTTATATCATATGCGGGTTCGCAACCGAAGCTAACATGCAGCCTCCCGCCATATCCATCCAAGATATGGCAAATGTTGTTTGGTCAATTATGCACTGTTCCGACCTCCAGTCGGGGTGGCCATACGGCTCGCAACAGTGGGGCTTGTCAGGCCCAAATAGTACTATTCAGAATTACCACGCTAAGCGCAACGCGCTATTAACGGTTCAAGGTGTGTTTAATGAGGACTTATCAGTTTTGTGGATGAATGCCACACATATGCATATACGATATTAGCATGTACAAAAATAATCAAAAGTATGTAAGTTGTTCAAAAACAGTTGTATGCAATGTTTTCTCCCCCAAAGGTGGAAAATGTAAAAAGGGGCCGTGAACTCACCTGTTACAGCAGTCCCGGTGTGTATGTGTTCGCGTCTGCGAATGCTAGCACCTGCTAGTATGCACCTATAACCATATAGGTGTAAGTATGTATTTTGTGGTGTGTTGTATCCCATACAACCCCAAGTGTCGCTGTGCTCAACCGAGTGTGTGTGTTGACTTGTGTTGTCTCGACGATTCGTTGGTGACACGATTGTTGTGTTTACGTGCCTTAATGCACATAAGACACCAAAATGCATCCTATGACTCTAATCACATAAGTTACCATTTTTAGAAAGTTTCCAATTTAGGAAAGTGTGGTTATGAAATCCCATTTCATAAAACCAATAACTTCCAATATGTTTATAAAATCATGTTTTAACATTTAAAACGCATCGTCGGCGCATAAATCATCATATACGCCGTTTTGCCCAAATAAAGTTTCCTTATTTAGAAAGTATCCGTTTAAAACTCATTTTCACAAATCAAGGTTTCCAATATGCTTAGAAATCAATTCTAAACATATTTCAAAAATCAAAGTTCATCAAAAGCCTTTAAAACATCAAAAGTCCTCTTTTGATTTTTAAAAGTTTCCATTTTTAGTAAGTTTCTATAAAACCATGATTTTGACAAAATCAAATGTCCCAATGTGTTTCTAAACACTCCAATACACATTTAACAACATCTAGACATGTCTAACATGTCTAGATTATTACGAATCCAAGACTTGCAACATAAAAGTTTTCTTTTATGGCAAGTGTACCCAAAACATCATTAAATCAAACCTAACTTAACCAAAACTCAATTCTAACATTTCTAAGCACCAATATCAGTAAATCTATGATATCTAAACAACAAATCACCAACAATATCGTGTACAATAACCGTATGGAGTTGCATGTGGGTTTTAGCCCTTGCATGTGCGATCTAACTATAGATAAACAAAAGAAACTACCTTAGAAGCTTAAATCCGTGGTAAAATAGGTTCTGGAACTCAAATGGTGGCTGATGAGGATCGTCTTGCTTGTTGGTGGCCTCCAAGAACTCCCTTTGGTGCTCCAATGGCTTCAACACTCCAAGGATAGCTCCCAATGGTGATTCTAGAGACTTGAAGGTCTGGTTTCAGTGTATTTGGTCGAGAGGATAAGTGAAAGTTCGAACAAGATGAGGGAAAGCCGAAAAAATGAGCTGGGTTGGCTTTTTATAAAATTTTCGATCTGCATGGCCTTCGCGTACCGTGGAGGCCGATCAAAAGTTTTCATCGCGTATCGCGATAGGATTCGGGAGTCTCGACTCCCGGTTTGCTTCGCGTACCGCGAAGTCTTTTGCCGAGGGACCATCGCGTACCGCGATGAGTCCACTTCCCTGTTTTTCGATTGCGTTGATACGATTTCGCTCGTGCTCGATTCCTAACATTCATCCAAAGCATCTAATGCTCGTTCAAGCACACAAATACATGTACCACATAAGTTTGATTGATCACAAACGTTCGTGAGACTCGTGTGTGTTTCGATAATTACTTGAATTATCTTTGACAGTTTGTGTTGGTGTGTAACGAAGTGTTTGCACGCTTGATTAATCCTAATCAACGTGTAATGCATAATTCAATAACTCCTTGAATTATTGTCTTGAGCTAGCGTTGTGTTTGCCACACTTTGTTTCCAAAACCAATGTGCCATGCAATGTACGATTCGATAGTTCCTCGAACTATCGTTTCATAGGCGTTTGTGTTCAACTCATCTAATTAACAAAACTAAATGAAATGCAACAAGTATGAATGTGAAATGTAAAGGAAGTAAGAGTTGCAATTTACCTGAAATTACCGGGTGTCACAGTTTTGTTAAGTTTGCTCGAAACACTAGTGGATATATCACAAAAGAGGGAGTGTTATCGAAAGACATAATAAGTTTTGAACATGTCTGCTTTGTGGAACAACTTAAACGCAATTTGTTTAGTCTTTCACAAGTATGTGATAAAGGTTATTCTGTCATTTTTGATAACAAATATTGTCACACCCCGAGCCGGCGGGGTTGGATCGGAGTCCCCGTCGGGCGGAAGGTTCTCGGGGCGTGATATCGTGAGTGATAATCGAAGGTGATCAGATTGTTTACATTGCACATGATAATATTGAGAAATACTAAATAGAATAGAATTACAAAGTTAAATTACATCCGAATCGTTCATAATTTAACGATGTAAATCTACCATAAACACCATAAAATAACTATCTTGTAACTACACAAGATGTACAAAATAATTGTGTAATGATGTTTCCCAAAAATATGCAGGTCCAAAAATACCAAGTCTTCTATCTGAAGTCCTAGTCCAAAAGCATAAGCTTCCTAGTTGACCTGTTCGTCACCTGAGAAGTCATGCAAAAATAAAATCAACACATGGTTGGTGAGTTCATATAGTTTAGAGTTTGAAAATGATTTGTAAACCTCTTCCAGTATAGACCTTAACCTCATTAACTCCACATGTAATATCCAGATCGGTATGCTTATATATAGGGAATATATAGGGTCGAACTTGCCGCCCGCCCAGCCACCGTCCCACCACACACTAATCCATATATGACACTGTTGTTAATGATAGTTAAGCATTTTTACCCTTCTCATTAAACCCAAAATCCTTCTGTTCTTTGTCCCTGTAATTAAAATTATTTGAAATCCATATTGATTTCCATAAGTTCATCACACAATAATGATCAACCACACCAATTGTAGAAACAGTTATAAATGCTTAATTAAATAAATAAATACACATTTAATAAAATCTAAGTCCTAATGATTGGGCCTTGGTCAAACTTGAGTAGACTAGTCTGTCAATCTAGGTACTTAGTAGTTAGGGAAACCGTAAATATCATCAAACATATGACCTCCAAATCAAACGGTCTAGCTAGGACTTCTTGAAATGTAGGGTATTTGTTTCGTTCTTGATTCGTTCTTGACTCGTTTGATATTGTGGCAAGATGTACTTGATTCGTTGATCCTGGAATACTAAATTCGTTGATCAAATGTACTCTTGATTCGTTGTTCGACAAACACTTGATTTGTTGAACATTGAATATTAGCTTTGCAAAGATTGTTTCGTTTGATTCGTTGAAATCACCCAATTGATTTGTCAAAATGTTTCGTTTGATTCGTTGAACTCACCCACTTGATTTGTCAAAATGTTTCGTTTGATTCCTTTGAAATGTTTTGATTCGTTTGAAATGTTTAGTTAAACCCGATTATTCACTTAATTCATAAGTAAATAAGCTTAGTAAAACCTGCATAAAATCTTCCTAGACATGGTCTAGGATAGCATTTATATATGTAAAACATATAAATTTAAAAGCATTTAAGTAAACAATTTAAATAAACAGTTTACGCATGCTTCTCAGCCCCGCGTTTGAAAGCAAAATGTTAGAAAAGGGGCAATGAACTCACCTATGTTGATGTCTAATGTACTATCACAGAATGCGCACTCTTGTTTGTAGGCTAAGTATCTTCGGTTCCTGAGTTGTTTTATAAGAGTTTGATTACAATAAGTATACGTAATAATCGTTGTGCCTAAGTCCTTGTCTTGGTGTGTGTAACTAAGTGTCCTAGTACTAAGTGTATCTAGGATCTAATCTAACTTAGTTAACCTTTTTTTATCCCAAACCCCTTGTTTATTTATAATTACTTACTTTTAAAATTTATAAAAATTTCGACAGAGTCCCCTTTGTATTTAGTTCAAATCCAGGCAATTATATTGTCTGTTTTTCAACAAGTTCCCAAACAATTAAATCAAAATAAGCCTTTAAATCAAAACATTACAATTACTTCCATTTTAATTCAACATTAAGTCAAAACCATTTAATGAAAACTAACAAGTTATAAATAAGTTTCTTTTATTAAAATCTCATTTCTTGAATTTAAGTAAACATTTAATGTGTGTTGAGCTTAATGTAGCCCTATTGGGCCCACTTAGGCCCAATCGAAGATCTTTGATTTCTAATTGATTACAAAACTTTGATTTTTGATTCACATGAGTTCTTGGAAGTCTTTCACATGTGTTAGTCTAAATTGATAGAGGTTAACCTTTATATTGATGTGTTATTGTGTTTCATGAAAACCCATATCCCTTAGTAACCCTACTTCCTTATTACAAGTTAAACGAAATCATAACACTCTAAACTCATGCATGTATTTACGTGATTTCCCATGCATATCTAGCCCCATGCACACACACGCGCACACAATACATATTACACGCATGCATGTATTCTTGCATTCCCATTTTAACCAATTTAAACAACATTTAGGTTCAACGTTTTGATTAGGGCAGCGAACCTATTGGTTCTACCCAAGGCTCGGCAACAACAGCAGCTCGACAAACCCTTAAGGTTCGTCTGAAAACATGATCCTGGATTCGCGGCTTTTATAAAAGGTAGCATAGGGTTCGGCTGACCTAACAAAGATTTGGTTGAGGGTTCGTCCACTTTGGGTTCGTGAGTTGCATGGCCATGGTTCGGCCATGCAAGGTTCGTGGGTTCTGGGGTTCGTGACACTTAGGTTTACCAGAAATCTGAAGGTTCGGCTAGTCCTAAGGTTCGCTTAAGTCTGATGGTTCGGCAATACCTATGGGTTCGGTAAGACATATGGTTCGTCCATTGGTAGTTGAAGCCACAGGTTCGCTGCAGGGTGCATACAGGTTCGTAGCAGGTTCGATTACAGAGGGGCAGGGTTCGGCTGCAGAAGGTTCGCCCATCCACAAAAGGTTCGGCTAAGGGCTGTTGGTTTCGGCCGAGGGTTCCACGAACCTGTAACGGTTTAGGCATCACTATCTTCACTCTAGACGGCTTGACCTGTTACAAAACCCATTCCTAACAATATCTAAACGTGCTAGACACCTTCACCTAAGTGTTTTAAGTGTTTAATATCAATTATACTAGCAAAACCACATGAACTCGTGAAAACCCTATAAAACCAAATTTGAAGTGGATGTTTACCTCAAATCCCACGGTTAAATGCTTGTTTTTCTTGTACTTCCGTGATCCTCTCAACAAATTGAACGTCTTGACACTTAGATGGCTTGAATCCACTACGAAATGAGCTCGAATTCTTGGATAGATATTGGTTTTCTTGTGAGGAGACTAGAGAGAGAGAGAGTGAAACGAAATTGAGAGATAGGAGGGAATGGTGGTGGTTGTGACATTAAATGTCACATTAGTTATGGGAGAAAATACCCGATCGCTCGGTCTCGTTCGGTTTCGCGTAACATACCGGTTAGCGTAGTTTTCGCGACGAAACGACACGATTTATAAAATAGGATATATATAATTATTCTAGGTTGTGATTCCTAATAAATTAACTAATACATTTTATTCATTTAAATTTAAAATATTTAATTAACTGTTTAAATTGAATCATACGGTTGTCGCGCGTATTCGTTCGAATCATCACCCGTACGAACACGACGATAACTACACTTTTCAATATTGTTTTCTAATTATAGAATATCATTCAGAACGTTAAACTTTCAGATATGTTCGTACAGATCGTCACCTATATGAATAACCTAGCAATTTAGCATTCACGTAACGATATTCGTGTTGTTATGTTCTATAAAACCTCACATACGTTTTTACATAATAAATCCTAACAAATAATCACATGATGGTTCTGTGTTGCCAGATAATTATCTGACTCAAGAACCATTGTTCTGACCTGTGTTTCTGTTAAATGTTTCTGAATTTGTTATATGATAACACAAAATGATTATGATAAATGATATGAATATGAAACGTACTGAAATGTGTATGGTTCGTACCTGTTCACTGTTCATGTAATGTAAAGATCACTGTTCCGATGACGGTTCCGGCACTGATGTTACAGTCTCCCCTTGTTAGAGAAATTTCGTCCCAAAATTTAAGAGTTGTTATCGGGTACAGCGTCCTCTTCAAACAGTTGGGGATACTTTGACTTCATGTGATCTTCGCGTTCCCAAGTAAACTCAGGTCCACGTTTTGAATTCCATCGAATCTTTACAATCGGAATACGGATTCACCTCAGTTGTTTAACCTTGCGATCCATAATCTCCAAAGGTTCTTCAATGAAATGCAACTGTTCATCCACTTGAATTTCTTCAATCGGAATGACGAGAGACTCGTCAGCAAGGCATTTCTTTAGGTTTGAGACATGGAACACGTCATGAACACCACTGAGCTCATCGGGTAATCTCAGTCGATACGCGACAGGACCAATACGTTCGATGATTTCGAACGGTCCCACATATCGTGGTGCTAATTTGCCTTTCTTTCCAAACCATACAACGCCTTTCCATGGAGATACCTTCAACATGACTCGGTCTCCCACTTGGAATTCCAACGGCTTACGCCGTTTGTCAGCGTAGCTCTTTTGTCTGCTCCTTGTAGCTTGTAGTCTTCTTTGAATCTGAACAATCTTATCAGTGGTTTCCTGAATAAGTTCTGGCCCAGTTATTCGATTGTCTCCAACTTCAGTCCAACAGATCGGTGATCGACATTTCCGACCATAGAGAGCCTCGAATGGTGCATATCCGATACTGCTGTGGTAACTGTTATTGTAGGAGAACTCAATCAGTGGCAAATAGGAGTCCCAGTTTTCACCGAAGTCCAATACACATGTTCTTAACATGTCCTCTAGGGTCTGGACTGTACGCTCGCTTTGACCATCCGTTTGTGGATGATAAGCTGTACTCAAATTTAATTGTGTCCCTAGAGATTTCTGCAGTGACTGCCAGAACCTTGATGTAAATCTGCTGTCTCTATCAGAAATAATGGACAATGGCACACCGTGGCGTACCACTATCTCGTTGATGTACAACCTTTCCAGTTTATCCATCGTGAAAGTCTCACGCATAGGCAAGAAGTGAGCGGATTTAGTTAAACGGCCAATGATCACCCAGATTGTATCGTGACCACTGGGAGTGCGGGGTAGCTTGGTAATGAAATCCATAGCTATTTGTTCCCACTTCCAGAGCAGAATCTCAGCCTGATGGAATAATCTTGTCACTTAAACTGGTCTACACAGTTATCCCCATTGCTCTAACACATAGGGGTTTGACCCGTTCCTTCCGGCTCAAGGCATCAGCTACAACGTTCGCCTTTCCCGGATGGTACTTGATAACGCAATCATAATCATTCAGAAGTTCAACCCAACGACGCTGTTGCATGTTGAGTTCCTTCTGATCAAAGATGTGCTGCTGACTCTTGTGATCAGTGAATATGATACATTTAGTGCCATATAGGTAATGTGTCCTAATCTTCAATGCGAAGATAACAGCTCCCAGTTCAAGATCATGAGTAGTGTAGTTCTTCTCATGAACCTTTAACTGTCTTGAAGCATAGGCAATAACTTTGTCTCGTTGCATTAGTACACAGCCTAGTCCCTGATGGGAGGCATCACAGTATACAACAAAATCATCACAGGCTTCTGGGAGAGATAGAATTGGAGCATCACATAGTTTCTGTTTCAATGTCTGAAAAGCATCTTCTTGTTTCTGCTCCCAGACAAACGGTTCACTTTTCTGGGTTAGTTTAGTAAGAGGCAGAGCTATCTTAGAAAAGTTCGAGATGAACCTTCTATAATAACCCGCCAATCCCAAAAAAGACCGTATCTCCGTCGGTGTCTTTGGAGTATCCCAGTTCGTTATCGCCTCAATCATGGCAGGGTTTACGTGTATTCCCTCGTTGTTAACCACATGACCCAGAAATTGAACTTCTCTAAGCCAAAATTCACATTTAGAGAATTTAGCATAGAGTTGTTCTTTCTTCAACAGCTCCAAGATCTTTCTAAGGTGTTGTTCATGATCTGCTTGGCTCTTAGAATAAATCAGGATGTCATCAATAAAGACAATAACACACTGATCTAGATACGGCTTGCACACTCGGTTCATGAGATCCATGAAAACCGCTGGTGCATTTGTCAATCCGAAAGGCATCACCATGAATTCGTAATGCCCGTATCTGGTTCGGAAGGCCATTTTCGGTATGTCTTCGTCTTGAACTCTAAGCTGATGATATCCAGACCGCAAGTCAATCTTTGAAAAGTATTGAGCTCCTTGCAGTTGGTCAAACAAATCATCAATCCTCGGTAATGGATACCGATTCTTGATGGTTAGTTTGTTCAACT
The DNA here is from genome assembly GCA_009363875.1 of Mikania micrantha. NCBI lineage: Eukaryota > Viridiplantae > Streptophyta > Magnoliopsida > Asterales > Asteraceae > Mikania > Mikania micrantha. Next base: position 48,785,030 of record CM018681.1, read on the forward strand.
CTCTGTAATCTATGCACATTCTGAACGATTCGTCTTTCTTCTTCACGAACAAGACCGGAGCTCCCCAAGGTGAGTAGCTCGGTCTAATGAAACCCTTGTCAAGTAGCTCCTGTAACTGATTAGACAATTCCTGCATCTCTGAAGGTGCTAACCTGTAAGGAGATTTAGCAACAGGAGTTGCTCCAGGAATTAAATCAATACGAAATTCTACAGGTCGCACGGGTGGCAAACCTGGTAGGTTTTCAGGAAATACTTCAGGATACTCTTTCACTACCGGTACGTCTTGAATCTTCTTCTTATCCTTCTCTTTTTCCACCACATGAGCCAAGAATGCAACGCACCGTTTCTGTAGACACTTACGTGCCTTTATGCAAGAGATGATTTTGACACTTCGTTTTGCTTGATCCCCTTTAACTTCCAATGCGCGATCACTCGGTAATGGAATTCGAAGTAGTTTCTCAGAACAGATGACTTCCACTAGATTAGAGGAAAGCCAATCCATTCCAACAATGATGTCAAAACTACCCAACTCCATCGGTATCAAATCGATAGTGAATGTATGACCGTTAAGTGTCAACGGGCAGTTCCTATAAACTGTACTAACTGTAATCTGTTTTCCGTTAATTACTTCTATAATGTACGGGAATTCTAACTGTTCCTCTACTGAATCTAATTGACATGCAAAGTTGGTAGAGATAAAACTCTGATCTGCACCAGTATCAAATAGAACAGATGCATAAAAGTCATGTAAGAGAAACGTACCAGTGACCACATTTGGGTCCTGGCGTGCAGCTGGTGCTCCGATGGCAAAGGCTCGTCCACGGGGTGCTTGAACTGCTGGTTGTGCCTTCTTCGGGCAGTTCTTCGCAAAGTGACCTTGTTCGCCACAGTTATAGCATCCACCATGGTTCTGATTAGCTGGTGGGGGGAGAGCCAAAGAAACATTGTTGGCTGCTTGGTTAGGTGTCATCCGGCAGTGTTGGACCCAATGGCCCTTTCTTCCACATCTCGTGCATTGCTTGCAGGGAGTGTTAGCAATGTGATGATACTGACACTTGGCACACAGAGGAAACGTGCCAGTGTAAGGTTTGCGGTTGGGGTTTTGTGGTGCTGCTGCTACTTGTTGAAGAGGTGTGGCCACCGTGTAGTTCTTGATGGTCTTCTATTTCTTCTTCTGATGGTGGTGGGGTTTCTTTGAAGACTCAGCTTTGTTCTTGCTGGGCTCAGCTTCCTTCTTTAGAACTCCAGAGGCTACAATAAGGTCAGTGAGTTTCCCAGCCAATCTCACTGCAGACTCGACAGTGGTAGGGTTGGCTGAAACAACCGTGCTCTGAATACAGGCGAGGAGTCCACCTGCATATCTGTCTATTTTCTTTTCTAAAGTTGGTACCATGTCCGGCACCAAAGCAACTAACTCGTGGTAACGAGTAGTGTACCCCATGTGATCAGCCCACTTCATTACATGGTTGGATAATTCAACCTCCAGTTTCTGCAACTCGTTCTTGGGGCAGAATTCTGTTCTCAGCAACGTCTTAAAGTCTTCCCATGGCATGGCCATAGCTTCTTCTCTTCCTCGGGCGTTGATCTGACCGTTCCACCAAGTCAGAGCCCGTTTGTTGAATGTTCCAGCTGAGTAACGGTCCTTGTGGTGTTCGGGGCAGTTGCAGAGATCCAAGGTTGCCTCGATCTTCTCAATCCATTGGATTAATCCAACGGCTCCTTCAGACCCACTAAAGCTGGGCGGTTTACATCCTACAAAGGACTTGTAGGAGTAATGTGATGAACCTCTAGTATTTCCACTAGCTTCTCCTGATGAGTTGCCAGTGTTGTTGATCTCGTTGCGGAGACGAAGGAACATCTCTGGTATTGCCTCTTTCATCTGATTTGTCATCTGGCTACTCAGAAAAGTCATCATAGCGATAGTGGCAGGATCCAGAGTCGGTGTTGTGCCAGAGCCAGATGGTTGAGTAATCAAAGGAGGAGGGGGATGAGGAGGTGGAGGAGGTGGTGGTGGTGAATCATTTGGAGACGGTGTGGAGGAGTGTGGAGCCAAGTCTTGTGGTGGTAGCTGTATCAAGGGAGGCTGTCTCCTCAGCAACATTCTGATCATAACCAATAAAGTTATCGGTTAGTGCAATGATCAAATACGGAAGACAGTATGCAAGTTAATTCCTAAGTCTTGTCTTCTCTACATGCAGGGTCCCTAGGTTATAGTCTAGGCCAAACCATTTAAGTAAGTGACCTATATTTCTCTATAACCATGGCTCTGATACCAATCTGTCACACCCCGAGCCGGCGTGGTTGGATCGGAGTCCCCGTCGGGCGGAAGGTTCCCGGGGCGCGATATCGTGAGTGATAATCGAAGGTGATCAGATTGTTTACATTGCACATGATAATAATGAGAAATAGTAACTAGAATAGAATTACAAAGTTAATTTACATTTGAATCGTTCATAATTTAACGATGTAAATCTACCATAAACACCATAAAATAACTATCTTGTAACTACACAAGATGTACAAAATAATTGTGTAATGATGTTTCCCAAAAATATGCAGGTCCAAAAATGCTAAGTCTTCTATCTGAAGTCCTAGTCCAAAAGCATAAGCTTCCTAGTTGACCTGTTCGTCACCTGAGAAGTCATGCAAAAATAAAATCAACACATGGTTGGTGAGTTCATACAGTTTAGAGTTTTAAAATGATTTGTAAACCTCTTCCAGTAAAGACTTAACCTCATTAACTCCACATGTAATATCCAGATCGGTATGCTTATGTATAGGGCATATGTAGGGTCGAACTTACCACCTGCCCAGCCACCGTCCCACCACATACTAATCCGTATATGACACTGTTGTTAATGATAGTTAAGCATTTTTACCCTTCTCATTAAACCCAAAATCCTTCTGTTCTTTGTCCCTGTAATTACAATCATTTGAAATCCATATTGATTTCCATAAGTTCATCACACAATAATGATCAACCACAGCAATTGTAGAAACAGTTATAAATGCTTAATTAAATAAATAAATACACATTTAATAAAATCTAAGTCCTATTGATTGGGCCTTGGTCAAACTCGAGTAGACTAGTCTCTCAATCTAGGTACTTAGTAGTTAGGGAAACTGTAAATATCATCAAACATATGACCTGCAAATCAAACGGTCTAGCTAGGACTTCTTGAAATGTAGGGTTTTTGTTTCGTTCTTGATTCGTTTTGGCATATGTTATCTTTGATATTTCCCAGATTTTCCCTTGAAAATGATTTATTGACTCGTTTGATATTGTGGCAAGATGTACATGATTCGTTGATCCTGGAATACTAGATTCGTTGATCAAATGTACTCTTGATTCGTTTTTCGACAAACACTTGATTTGTTGAACATTGAATATTAGCTTTGCAAAGATTGTTTCGTTTGATTCGTTGAAATCCCACACTTGTTTCGCCAAAATAGTTTTGTTTGATTTGTTGAACTCACCCAATTGATTTGTCAAAATGTTTCGTTCGATTCGTTGAACTCACCCAATTGATTTGTCAAAATGTTTCGTTTGATTCTTTGAACTCACCCACTTGATTTGTCAAAATGTTTCGTTTGATTCCTTTGAAATGTTTTGATTCGTTTGAAATGTTTAGTTAAACCCGATTATTCACTTAATTCATAAGTAAATAAGCTTAGTAAAACCTGCATAAAATCTTCCTAGACATGGTCTAGGATAGCATTTATGTATGTAAAACATATAAATTTAAAAGCATTTAAGTAAACAATTTAAATAAACAGTTTACGCATGCTTCTCAGCCCCGCGTTTGAAAACAAAATGTTAGAAAAGGGGCAATGAACTCACCTGTGTTGATGTCTAATGTACTATCACAGAATGCGCACTCTTGTTTGTAGGCTAAGTATCTTCGGTTCCTGAGTTGTTTTATAAGAGTTTGATTACAATAAGTATACGTAATAATCATTGTGCCTTAGTCCTTGTCTTGGTGTGTGTAACTAAGTGTCCTAGTACTAAGTGTATCTAGGATCTAATCTAACTTAGTTACCCTTTTTTATCCCAAACCCCTTGTTTATTTATAATTACTTACTTTTAAAGTTTATAAAAATTTGGGCAGAGTCCCCTTTGTATTTAGTTCAAATCCAGGCAATTATATTGTCTATTTTTCAACAAGTTCCCAAACAATTAAATCAAAATAAGCCTTTAAATCAAAACATTACAATTACTTCCATTTTAATTCAATATTAAATCAAAACCATTTAATGAAAACTAACAAGTTATAAATAAGTTTCTTTTATTAAAATCTCATTTCTTGAATTTAAGTAAACATTTAATGTGTGTTGAGCTTAATGTAGCCCCATTGGGCCCACTTAGGCCCAATCGAAGATCTTTGATTTCTAATTGATTACAAAACTTTGATTTTTGATTCACATGAGTTCTTGGAAGTCTTTCACATGTGTTGGACTAAATTGATTGAGGTTAACCTTTATATTGATGTGTTATTGTGTTTCATGAAAACCCATATCCCTTAATAACTCTACTTCCTTATTACAAGTTAAACGAAATCATAACACTCTAAACTCATGCATGCATTTACGTGATTTCCCATGCATATCTAGCCCCATGCACACACACGCACACACAATACATATTACACGCATGCATGTATTCTTGCATTCCCATTTTAACCAATTTAAACAACATTTAGGTTCAACGTTTTGATTAGGGCAGCGAACCTATTGGTTCTACCCAAGGCTCGGCAACAACAGCAGCTCGAAGAACCCTTAAGGTTCGTCTGAAAACATGATCCTGGATTCACGGCTTTTATAAAAGGTAGCATAGGGTTCGGCTAATCTAACAAATATTCGGTTGAGGGTTCGTCCACTTTGGGTTCGTGAGTTGCATGGCCATGGTTCGGCCATGCAAGGTTCGTGGGTTCTGGGGTTCTTGACACTTAGGTTTACCGAAAATATGAAGGTTCGGCTAGCCCTAAGGTTCGCTTAAGTCGGATGGTTCGGCAATACCTATGGGTTCGGTTACACATAAGGTTCGTCCATGGGTAGTTGAAGCCACAGGTTGTCACATAGATTTGTCACACACACAAAAGACAGACAAACCTGCTATATATACTAGATCAGACGAACCTAGCCAAACCATTAGGTTCGCCAGACGAACCTTTAGGTTCGCCGAACCTATAAAAACCTGCCTAGGTTCGTGGGCCAGACAAACCTTAGCAAAACCTATATAACTTGTACAATTTTGAAAGCAAACTATTACAAAATTTCCTAACAAACTCCCCCTTAATAGTTGCTTCAAAATCTTCAAAGTCTTTGTCTTCAACCTGCAATCTAAGTTCCACTTGACGGTCGATCTTCACAAATATTGTATGCAGCAAGAATAACAACTGACTTTGGAATCTTTGATAGTCGTTCAGCTTCCATCTTTGCATCTCTTACATCAATCTCTTTCTGCAATGCCATCAACTCAACGTATAAGTAATTTACATCATCCCATTTGCATCCAGAATGAATTCCCAATGTATAACACATTATTGCTATCGTTTGAAATTGTACAGCCATGTCTTTGTTGCTAACACCAACATTATGAAATCCTTCACTTGCATAAATTTCAACATCGTTGAGTAAATCAATATCTTGTTTTGAACATTTAACTAACCAGATAGGATCCAGCAATCTAATCACCCTCCACTTCTCATTTTCTTTCAATAGAATAATAGCTCCAGAAGTTCATTCATCATAGAACCAAAACTTGAAATAAGCATTCCAATTTTGTTCTATCTTTCTCAATCTTGGTGTAGAATAAACTTTTGGCTTTGGATACAGATAAGAATTATGCTTCAGCACTGAAAATTGTGGAACCAACCAATTCCATCCAGACTTAGCTTCTTTCTTCAACAACTTCTCAAATCTTTCATTGTGTTCTGTCTGAATAGGCTTTATCATTCTCAGTCTTGACAACTGCATACACTCAAAAGAAGGTAGTAACATAATATAAAATGCTTTCCCAATGTATTGGCATCCATCAGTTCTTTTTACAACATAGCATCCTCGATTCTTCAACACTCATGGAATATTATGAAAGTATCCATAACTCACAATTCTTCCTTTCATCTTAGATTTAGATCCAATCTTGAATCTTGAAAATTGTTTTGATTTATCATCTTGAACTTTTTCATCAAACACTTCAACCATTTGCTTAAAAATCATTAAATGATCAATGATATACTTGTGTTCTTCTTGACTCTCTCTCCACATATCCATATGAGTCTTGATTTTCATTGAATCACCAGTTGTACTTGGAACTCTTTTCTGAACTTCAATATCATATATTTTCTTCAAAGTTTGCAAGTTATACAAAGTTTCATCAATATAATCATCTTGTTCAACTTCAAATGACTGATCTAATTCTCCAATTATCATTTTTCCTGAATCATTAGCACTTTGTAGATCATTGACTTTTATTCCAAACAACACAGCTAGATCTTCTTTTGAATAACCACCTTCAATCTCTCCTTCCTCCAAATCTCTAACTTCATTCCATTCATTAGCTTGCTTGAATAAATCCATAAAGGTTGGCAATGACTTATCTACAATTAGCATTGGATACTCCAACTCTGTCAAATCTTCAATTTCAACATCTTCAATATCCTTAGCTTTCTCAGATGATACAGATGAAATTGGATTAACATCAAAAGTAATTCCAGAAGGCTTGTAAATCACTATCGCTCCAGTAATAGAATTCAATCTACTTGAACTTCCAACTCCAGTCATATCACCATTATCATCTTCACCATCATCATTGAAAGAATTAAAGCTTGGATGTTCATCAACGTCAGAGTCTTCATAATCAACCTTCTCTTCTTCTTCCTCATCATCAATATCAACATACACTGGATCAACACTAGCACCAGTAGCTTCAGCTTGAGTTCCAGAAAGGTTGACTTTGACATGAATATCATTCATCTTTTGCTTTAACACTTGATTCTCTTTCTTTAACTCAGCAAGTTCAACGCTCTATTTCTCAGTCAATATCTCCAATGATGCAATTCTATCATTCCTTAACTTCTTTTCCAGCAAATCCTCTTCTCTCCACTTCATAAGTTGAGTAATATGACTTCTCATCACATCCATATCAGTTTGACTTGAAGAAGATGGTTGTTAAGTTTCAGTTTTCTCCTTCTGTTTCCTGTATTTTTCAAACTCTTGTGATAGAATAGAAATCCTCCTTCTAAACTCAGATTCATCATAATCCAATGAAAAGTTTAAGTCCAGATCATCTAATCCATAAAACATAGAATCAACTCTGGAGGTAGAAGCATCTTGGAATGATGTTGTAACTGTTGTAGCATTCACAAATGAAGGCATGAATGATGCAACATTTACATAATCAGGATTATCCATGAAAGTCTCTGTATGATCATGAACTAGAGAAGTAGAAACAACAGCTTCTTGAACATTTACAGCAACAGAAATAGGTACAGATACAGAAACAAAAGCATGTGTAGAAGATGTAGTCACATGAGAAGATACTATGATCCTTGGAGTCCTTGACTTCTTCTTTTTAGGAACCTTAGCCATCCTCTTCTTATTCTAAGGCCCTGATGTTTCTGGTTCATCAACTATAAAGTTAGGATCATTCACCTCTTCTCTTTCTTCTTCATTCTGTTGTTGCCGTGTTGGTCTTCTTTCCAGTCTCCTCACCATTTTGTTTCCAAATTGAACTGTTTCCATTTATGATTCAGTAGAATCTTCATCAACTTTAGCATCAACATCTTCAGTTTCAACATTTGGAGAAGAAACAGTAGCATCTGCTTGTCTTTGAGCATCTTGTTGATCTGGATATATAACTAGAAGAGGAACCAATGTAGTAGAAGTTACATTTGGAGTTTGTTGAACTGGATCTTGTGATTGTTGATGTGACTGAGAATATTGAGCTTGAAATTGTCTAGCTTGTTGATTTTGAGGAAGAGGTGGTGGGTGTTGATCATCATCATCATCCAATTGTTCACTGTCTGAATTTGAGTCTTCATGTCTCCAAGCTCAAAGGAGCAATATAGTTAGCTCTAGCACAATGACCCACCAAATATTTTGTCAGAATGTCATCAGTACTCTTCTGATAAATCTTAACTTTTCCAAGACTAGAATCAGTCATGTGTTTTAGCTTGAGAATGTCAGAAGCAACCCTTGGCAAGTTATGTTTTGGAAATATTTCATCAATCAACATCTGAACGAATCTAGGATACATAAAGAATCTATCTTTAGCCTTGGTAATGTTGTCTGACAAGTATGTGAAGATCATTGCAGAAAAGTTAAACGGCTTGTTCAGAATCAAAGCGACCATTGCAGACCTCATCAAGTCTCTTAATTCATCAAAAGTACCTTTCCTCATGCTAAGACAGTGAAGAAGTACATGAGCCTAGAACTTGTACTGTGTTAGTGCATATTTGAAATGTTTTGCTATTCAAAAGTTGTATTTATTTTGAAGTGTTAAGGGTTCGGCTAGGTTTGCCAAGGTTCGTTTGGCCCACGAACCTAGGCAGGTTCGACGAACCTATTGTGTCAAAGGGTTCGGCGAACCTATAACTTTGATATGGTTCGTCTGACAAACCTATAGGTTCGTTTAGCAAACCTTAGGGTTCGGCTCACGAACCTAAGGTTCGCTGGTCTGTAACTATATATAGTTGTTTTGTTTGTTATTTTCAGTAGACTTTTGCTGAGTGCTTTTGTGAGATCTGCTGAAATTCTCTGTGTGAGAAGTTTGTTAGTCTTGTAATCATTTGTTGATAATACAAGAAGTTTTTATTGAAATTGCTTGTGTTCTTGAGTTTTATACATATCAACTATGGATTCCGCACGTAGTTGATAGTTAGTAGAGCTTGTATTTCGATCCTGAACGGTTTTCACCAAATCAACATACTGTAAAGGTAACTTGCCCTTCTTGATTGAATACTCACTGTACACACCAAAATATCTGATCCTTTTGAAGCATCCCTTGATACACCTCTCAGGAATCAAAGTCCTTCCTGCATGTTCACCACCAAACTGTAATACTCTCCTAATATCAGCTTCATTAATTCTAATGGCTTGTCCAAGCACAATAGCTTCAATCACATAAGTATCATGCACAGTAATCAATCTAGCAGACTCCCAGAAACTCTGAATATGTGATCTATAGATATTGCATGAGTTGGAGATAGCATAATAAATCCTCGATCGTCTCAAAAACTCGATCATCGGTCTATATTCCATGCCATTCTTTGTTGTTGGATCCAAATAAGCACATAGATTGTGTTTATTCCCAAAGGTGAGATGTGCCATTCCTGCAAACAATACAAACACCAATGAAAAAAAACATAAAAAACCAAAAGTTAAAAAATTAAAAAAATTTCTAACTATGAAACTAGCGAACCCTCCATGTGCCGAACCTAGATTAGACGAACCTTACTACAAGACAAACCTGTTTAAAACTCACGAACCTATAAATGAACGAACCTTGAATATACTGCGAACCTTATGGTCAAACGAACCCTTGACCATACGAGGTTCGGTTCAATAATATGAAAAGGTTCAGCCTGAACCTTTCAATTTCAAACGAACCTATTCAAACCAACGAACCTGTGTTAATTCAAACGAACATGTTCCATTTTAAAATCAAAAATCAAATCTATGAATTAGATTAAACAAATTATACCCATAGGTTCGCCATTCACAGATGAACAACTTTAATGAAAACAATTTCTCTCAAATTTAGATTTAAACATATTTTAATCCATAAGTATAGGTTCGACTAACTAAAAACAAAAATCAAAATATCTACAAATCTAACAGGTCCAACTCCAATCTATTTACCTATTTAGAATCACAATACAATTCCGAATCTAATGGTGTATGGAAAAAATACTAAAAGATCCAAAATCAAAAAAAAAATCAAAATCAAGTGTGAAGGTTCGTGAAAGTGGTTCTGATGAAAGTGACGAAGCTTATTTACGAACCTTTGTATTTATACGAACCTATGAACAAACCTTTTGAGCGAACCTTCAACCAAACCTGTTGAACGAACCTGTCAACAAACCTTTTGGACGAACCTATCAGCAAACCTTATCAAGCGAACCTTTTAACAAACCTGTTGAACGAACCTCTAAGCAAACCTGATATACGAACCTCCAAGCATACCATTTCAAAAGTCAATTTTCTTTAAAATTTCAAACAAACCAATGTTTTAATGTTTGAGAGTTATAACAAATAATAAAAAATTATTCATTTAACATCAGATATAAACAAAAAAAATCTTTTTGTATTTTTCAAATTTTATATCAAACATACTACAAATGTACTGAATCTAAACATGAAATATGAAAATGAAAAACAAACACATATTTTCTGTGAGAAAGATCCAGACATGAGATCATATTGTAGTACAATCATCCACACACCTAATTGAATTAATGAATATATTTATCAGCAAATTACAATTCAAAGATGATTGTCAGTATTTAAATCCACTTTAAATTTAATAACTTAGTTAAGATATCATTTGAAAAACAAAACCATCAAATACATTATATTCTCCATTTACTTGAACACATCCCCATTTTGTGAATAATTAAACAAGCAATAATGTCCTTGAAACAATTTAATTCAATTTTAACTAGCTTGATCATGGAAAAACAAAATAGAATTTTTTTTAAAAAAAAATAACCAAATGTAAAACAAATTGAAATTGTTCAAAGTCTTGGAATCAAGGTTGATACTTTCGTATGCTCAGATTATCCAGAAAATGAACGAAACAATAATTTAAGATTAATCTTTTAACAATCAGATCGATATTCTCATATACACATAGATTGTACAAAACTTAGTCAAACCAAGAAAACAAATTTGAATTGTTTAAAGCTATAACAATCAGGTCGATACGTAAGTATACGCAGAGAATGTTTCAGCTTTAAACTAAAACAAAAGAAAAACAAAATTTAGAATTTCTTTTAAAATTGAACACATGATCAAAACTAATAACTTAAATTTTTTTGTTCAAGAAACATATTGTAAGATTAACAACCACTCATTCAGGACAAAGCTAAGCACTGTATTCTAAGCAACTGTTACCCACAAAATATAATCAAGATTTTGTCAAATGTTATCTCAACTAAGTTATAAACCTACCAACGTATCATACTAAGTAATTGTAAATGTTCTTTGTGTTTAAATTCTAGTATGATACAGATGTGCTTCAGAGTGCTACAATGAACTATCATTTCTCATTAGGTTGAATAAATTTCTCAAAATTTTAATTTTTTTTTAATATTTTTGTGTTTTTGATTTTTCAAAAGCCTTGGTGAGAAGGTCTGCTCGTTGCTCATTTGTATGTATCTTAACTACATCAATAATTTTATTTTCATAGCAATTACGTATGAAATGAAACCAAATATCAATGTTTGTAGAACGTGAATGATACACTGGATTCTTTGTTATAGCAATAGCAGCCTCATTATAAACATGAATTGGGGTCTTAAGATAATTTAAACCATAGTCTTTCATTTGTTGTTGTATCCACAATACTTGTGAACAACAACTGGCAGCAGCTACATACTCAGCTTCCCAAGTTGAAGTAGTAACAAATACTTGCTTTTTACACTGCCAAAAAACTAATCGTTCCCCCAAAAATTGTGCACCACCAGTTGTGGATTTTGCATCTGTCTTACATCCTCCATAATCAGAGTCACTGTATGCATTGAAGTAAAAGTTATCATACTTAGAATACCACAAACCGGTGTCTGGTGTACCCTTCAGATAACGAAGTATTCTCTTGACTGCAATCAGATGTGACACTTTAGGTCTGGCTTGATATCTTGCACAGATACTTGTAGCAAAAACAATATCTGGTCTTGAGGCAGTCAGATACATCAAACTTCCAATACTTCCACGATAAAGGCTAGGATCAATCAACTCCCCCGTAAGATCAGGCTCAATCCCATGATTAGGCTGAATGGGCGTGGAAATTGGTTTTGAATCAGGCATACTAAACCGTTTTAGCACATCTTGAATATACTTTGTCTGATGAATGAAAATTCCATTATCAGTTTGATCAACTTGTAATCCCAGAAAAAAATTTGATATCTGACATTGCACTCATCTCAAATTTATCAATCATCACCTCTTTGAAATCCAAACACATTTTTTCATCGGTAGATCCAAAAATGATATCATCTACATAAATCTGAACAAGAAGAATGTCCTGGCCCTTTTCCCGAAAGAACAAAGTTTTGTCAATCTGACCCTATTGAACCCGTGTTCAATAAGGTGAGTCGATAAAGTCTCATACTAGGCACACGGAGCCTGATGAAGACCATACAGTGCTTTGTCGAAGAGGTAAACCTGATCCTGATGGATATGATCCTCAAAGCCCGGTGGCTGACAAACATACACTATTTCCTTTAACGAACCATACAGAAAAACAGATTTTACATCCAACTAAAAAACTTTAAACTTCTTGTGAGCAGCAAAAGCAAGAAAAAGTTTAATTGCTTCCAACCGTGCCACAGGGGCAAAAAGTTCACCGTAATCAATTCCTTCAACTTGTCGAAAACCCTGAACCACTAAACAAGTTTTGTTTCTGACAATTACACCTCTGTCATATCGTTTAGATCTCAGCACCCATCTAGTACCAATCTTTCTATCTCCTTTTGGCAAATCTACCAAATGCCAAACTCCCAGCTTTCGAAATTGATTCAATTCTTCTTGCATCATCTCCACCCAGGCAAGCTCACGTAAAGCTTCAGTCACAGTCTTTGGCTCTATTTGTGAAATAAATGCTGAATGCATCCAGAGATCTTGACTGCTATGAGTTTTCTCTAACTCCACGTACATACTTTCTTCATTTGTGACTTGATTTCGTGTATGTACTCCTGCAGTTGGATCTTCTATGATCTGATCTATCGGATGATTGACATGAACACGTGTGACAAGCAATTGCGGTACAACCACATCATGATTCAAATTAGTAATATTCTGATCAGTATCTTGATCATGAGAGATAGCATCTACAAAAACATTATTATCATCATCAGATGACCAATCATCATTAATTACTTCTGAAGTGCCTTCCTTATGTGATGTAGTAATTCCACCTTCAGATTGATGAGAAATACCTAGTTCTTCTGAATTCTGGAAATCATACAACATTTGTAAAGTTATTTCATTATCAGAATAAGTTGAGAACATATTAAAAGACTCAAACAATTTATTGTAATCAAAAAGCCAATCTGGACCCTTTCCGTCTAGTATAGGTGTTTGTTAGGAAGACTAAACCAAGAAAGAAACCCTCTTCAACTTTAGAATTGAATTTTGAATCTTTCTTTAGCATTGTACAAGGAGCCCCAAAAGGTTCCAAGTGTTCCAAATTGGGCTTTCGATTCTGAAGCAATTCATAACAAGTTTTATTATGTCTTTTAACAATTAAAACTCTGTTAAGAGTAAAACAAGCTGTAGCCACACCTTAACTCCAAAACGTAATGGGAAGTTTAGAATAAGCTAGCATTGTTCTTGCAGACTCAATCAAAGTCCTGTTCTTTCTTTCTGCTACACCATTCATCGGAGGCTCATAAAGTGCACTGAACTGCTGCTGAATTCCTTTGGAATTACAAAATTCCTCCATTTGGTGATTCTTAAACTCAGTCCCATTGTCAGATCGTACATGTCTCACTCTCAACTTATACAAAGTATCCAACCTAGTGATTAACAACACAAAATTTTCATAAGTATCTGATTTATGCTTTAAAAACATGACCCATGAAAATCTTGAAAAGTCATCAGTCAAAACAAAACAATAAGATTCACCACATATACCTTTCACATTGATTGGACCAAACAAATCCATGTGAAGAAGTTCAACTGGCATATCAATAGAAAAGATTTTCTTTGTTGTTTTGTGAGACTTCCTTTTCTGTTTACCCATTTTACATGAAACACACACATCCGGAAGTTTAAAATGTTTAACAGGTACACCCTGAACTAAATGATTATGCACAAGATGATTCATTTTCCAAATATGAATATGTCCCATTCCCCTGTGCCATGAACGTGTATCTTTCTCAATAGCCTTGGACACTAGACATGTTTCCACTTTATTCACTCTCTCTGCCTTTGCCATGTCAAGCACATAAAGATCCTTGCTCCGATCAGCTGTCATCAAAATCCATTCATCGGAAATCAGAAATCCTTTCTTAAGTACATAACACCTGTCTTTGTCAAACATCATTTTGTAACCCTTATCACAAATATGAGAAACACTCAACAAATTATTAGTTAATTCTTTGAAAAAATTAACATTATCAAACGAAACCTTTCCATTTGTCAAACTACCAAACCCTGTAATTTAACTTCCTTTGTCTCCAGCAAAGTTCACAAACTTGAAATCTCTCAACAAGTTCAACTCTCTAGTCATATGGCGGGAACATCCACTATCAACAATCCAACGATTGTTAATATGGCCCATGGATGCAACCTGTACAACAAATTAAAAGAAACCTGTCAGTATTCAAAAGGGATGACCCCCGCCATTTCGGCGTCGAGTCTCCCAGAATGGACCTCTTCCATTCTTTTGTGATGACCTGATTAAATACCCATCATCACTTGTATCATCCTCTTTCTTAGAAACTTCATCACCTGATCTTTCTTTGAGTTTCCAAAATGTTTTAGATTTAAACTATTGATTTGAAAATGATTTTGATGGAAAATTATCAAATGAATCATCCATCATCAGATGAAGTGACAATTTTCACAATCTTTTTAACATTTCTTTTATTCTCAAAAACTCTTTTCTTTTGGTTGTTTTCTTCTTTCACCCAATAACAATCAGGATTGAATTTTCTAAGAACTCTCATCTCATCTTCACTAGGTCTAATTTTCCTAGGACCTCCACCTGAACCATTTACCCAACTCTCCTCATCAGAACTCTTTCTGATTTTCTTATTTGGACAATTAGCATAAATATGTCCTTTACCACAACAAGTAAAACACTTTTGTGTATCTCTTGGTTCATCGGTAACACTTTCTATCTTTCATTTGAATTCTGGTTGTGGGTTTATCATAAAAACTTGATGAAACAAAAGGTTTTGACACACCCTTTGAAGATGAGATTTTGTTTCTCAAACCAGTTTAATTTGTTTTTGAATTATTCAACTGTTTTTGAAAATTCTTTGATTTAGCTTTATGTCCAAGCCCAAACCTGTCAATGAAAAAAATCCACTTTTTCAACTTTCTTAGAAGTCACATTTTTCCTTTGAAAATTTCCACTAGACTCTCCTTGATGTGTATTAGATGATCTAACATACACAATTGGTTTAAGAGTAGTGGTTGGTTTGGCTTTAGTCACTGGTTTGAAAACTTAAGTGGGTTTAAGCACCACCTTCTCAACTGGTTTAATCTCAGATTTTGACTTTTGAGATTTCAAACTCTTTTTCTCAATATTTTGAACTTTGTAACCATTTTGTCTCAAAATATCAGATGAATATTCTAACTCAGTGATATCTTCAACGATAGGAGCATCACTATCAAGTGACACTTTTTCATCAGAAGATGAAACTCCAGCACTTTCAGCAACTTGTTCAGACTCATGTTCATTCAAGGAAACTGGATGAACTTCCAAATTTGGATCAATTTGTGGTCTAGGAACATAGCTTGAAGGAGGTGGTACATCATGAAAACCCAAGCCAGTAGTATCATTCGATGATCTTTGCATAGCAGCAAAGTAATCGATAACATACTGAGAATTCTGATAATTCTCTAGCTTGCTTTTATTCATTTCTACTTCTGCTTTGGCTGCTGACAATTCAACTTTCAACTTTTGTACTGACTCGAGATGCACAGAAACTGTATGATTGTTTTGCAAAACTTTAATTTTTAATTCTTCATTTTCTTTACTCAAATCTATGATCTTTTTATCAAAAGCCTTCTCTCTTGAAACCAACTTTTTGTTGGCTTCAGTGCACTCGATCAGTTCAGCAGTCAATTGAGCATTTATTTCTTTCAACTTTTCAATGGCCTCTAAAAAATCATTATTTACCTCTTCAGCCTTTTTTTTTCCTTTTCTTGTTAATTCATCCAGAGAAGCCATAAATACGCCCATTAAATCATCATATTGATTTCCCCAGTCATATCCTTCGTCTGCTTGACTGACTAGAGCTTTTGTTGATTTCCTTTTTATTTTGATAAGCTTCTTTTGGCTTGAAAGGATTCAAGTTTCCTTGCTTCTTTGGATGTTTACACTCTCGAGCAAAATGACCCAATTAACCACAATTGTAACATTGTGTGGCCTTTGGATTGAATCCAAACTTTGTGTTTCGATCACAAGTGAACTTCTTTCCGGTTTTCTTCCCATATCTGTTAATTCTTCTTATTGCACTAGCCAATGCCCACTGAGTATCAATCAATTCCATCTCATCATCATCTATCTGCTCATAATCTTCAAAAGTAAGATTTGAATTTCCAATCTTTCCAACTATCAGTTCATCATAAGCACTGACATCACATGACAATATCGACATATGATCTCTAACAGCCTCCACAGTTACTTTCCCAAATTGGTGGTTTTTAATTGAATTGGAGTTGTTGAAGAATCAGACTTTTTCCCATTCACATAATAAGATGAACTTGAGCTAGCAGATGAAGATGGTACAGAATTACTATCAGCAGTACTTAAAACTAAAGCTGTTTGAATTTTTGCAGAAGAAACAGGAGGTGGAATCACAGATGCACCATAGAGTGAAGGATCTTGTGTTACACTAACTCTTCTTGCTTTTCTTTTGTCTTTCATTTCCTGTTCTTCTAACTTTTGAATAAATTCAACCAGTGTCATTCCATCTTTCAGGCAAAGCATCTGCAAAACAATCTACTCTCTCTTTTTTAGTATACTTAATTCCACACTTATGAACTTCATTCAACAAATGTCTATATCTGGTTATTAAAGCTTCAAGACTTTCATTTCCAATGTAATTGAAATTCTCAAACTCTTTGCGTAAATCAGTGGCTATCATTTTCTTGAGTTTGGTGTTTCCCTCAATTCTTGCCTTTAAAGCATTCCATAAACCATACGAACTTTTATGTTCATCAAATTAATGAAGAATTTGATTAGGAATGGCTTGACTCAGCATCCAATTTGCTTTCTTTTCAGAATCATATTTCTTTCTTTGTTCAATATCCAGTCTATCAAGAGTTTGATCCAGATCTGTTCCCACCACCTTTGGTCATTCATATGGTGACAAGATTCTTTCCCAAAGATTTATGTCAGTACCATTGAGATATGTCTCAAACCGACCTTTCCAGTTTTCATAATCAGTCAAATCATGTAATTTGGGTAGTTTATTTGTGCTTCCTGACTCAGTTTCACTAACCAAAATACTTTGTATCTTAGAATTTTGACTAGCAACAACAGCAATCATATAAGCCATGATTCTGAGTTTTTCTATCCGCGAACCTTCCTTGAAATTATAATTTCACGAACCTAAGTGACAGACGAACCTTCTCCAAACCTTGATATCACAAACCTTATCCTACGAACCTTAGACAAACCATGATCTCACAAACCTTATCCAACGAAGCTGAGACAAAACTTGACCAACGAACCTCTTCAATAGAATTTTGACCAACGAACCTCATTCAAATGAATGCTAACCAAACGAACCTCAACAATAGACAACCTAGAGACGAACCTCTTCAAAATCTCTACACGAACCTCAACATAAATCACCTTTTACAGCGAACGTCTACTTCAAACTACACCTGAGATATCCCAGGGTTCGGCTCATGAACCTGTCTGTAAAATTTGAAAATTTTTTAAGGGAAAACCTTCAAAATTTCAAGAAGAAACCTTCAAAATCTACAGATTTCAGACACGAATTTCTAAATTTTGATATACCAAAGCAGCAGATGATGATAACACTGTCAATAAAGCAATCAAATACAAAGAAAATCAAAATTTAAGCCATCTCTTGATTTCTTGATCTTCAAAATGATTGATAATCTTCTATTTACTTGTATAAAACTCCTCCAAATCTCTGATACCAGTGTAGAATTCTCTGGATCGATCAACGAAATTCTATTAACAATCAAATCTATGCAGAATCTAGATTAGATCTATATGAATCAAACATACATAATCATTAAATCAAACATCATGTTCATTGATCAATAGAATCTGATTGCAATGAAATAAAACTAGAACACACAGTTCTCAAATCTCTTTCAGGTTCTCTCCCTCTCTCAGATTAGTCACACACACAAAAGACAGACAAACCTGCTATATATACTAGATCAGACGAACCTACCCAAACCATTAGGTTAGCTGGACGAACCTTTAGGTACGCTGGACGAACCTTTGCAATACAAAGCAATAGGTCCACAAAACCTATACAAAACCTGCTTAGGTTCGTGGGCCAGACGAACCTTAGCAAAACCTATTTAACTTATACAATTTTGAAAGCAAACTATTACAAAATGTCCTAACAATAAAGCTAGACTTGTTGTTCAGGGTTTTATTCAATATGAGGGCATTGACTATGATGAAGTATATGCTCCTGTTGCAAGAATTGAGGCAATTAGGTTGTTCCTTGTGTATGCTAGCTTCAAAAAGTTCAAAGTTTTTCAACTAGATGTTATGAATGCCTTTTTATATGGCAAAGTGAATGAAGAAGTGCATGTTGTTCAACCACCTGAGTTTGAAGATCCAAATAATCCTACTAAGTGTTATCGTCTGGATAAGGCTTTGTATGGATTACAGCAAGCACCTAGGGCATGGTATGAGACATTGTCAACTCAGTTGTTGGACAATGGTTTTTCAAGAGGAAAGATTGATAATACTATGTTTATCTTGAAGAAGGATGATGCCATTTTGATTGTTCAGATATATGTGGATGAAATTATCTTTGGAGCTACAAACGAACAATTATGCAAGGATTTTGAAGCAGCTATGGAGTAGGAGTTTGAAATGAGCGCTATGGGAGAATTAGCTTTCTTTCTGGGAATTCAAGTAGATCAGAAGAAGGACGACTTATTCATACATCAGAGTAAATATCTACATGACATCTTGAACAAGCTCAAGATGAATGATTGTACATCAATTTCTACTCCTATCTGCATTCATCATAATTTAGGAAATGATGAGAATGGTATAGATGTTGATCAACATCTATATCGTTCAACGATTGGTTCCTTAATGTACTTAACGGCATCCCGACCTGACATCATGTTTGTAGTTTGTTTGTGTTCTAGATTTCATACAAAGCCTAAAGATTCACATATTAAGGCTGTGAAAAGAATTTTTTGCTATTTGAAAGGAAAACCAAGTCTTGGACTTTGGTACCCTTATGATGATAGCATGGATTCTATAGCTTTTTCAGATTCTGACTATGGTGGTTGTAATCTTGACCGAAAGTCAACAACTGGGGTTGTCAATTCTTTGGTAATAAACTTGTAACCTGGAAATGTATGAAGCAACTTACTGTAGCCATCTCTACATGTGACGCTGAGTATGTTGCTGATTCAAGTTGTTGTTCACAAGTTTTGTAGATTCAACAACAAATGCGAGATTACCATTTAAAATATACAACAGTTCCTATTTTTGTTGATAATACAGTCGCAATAGCCATTACTGAAAATCCTGTTTCACATTAAAGAACAAAATACATTGATATTCGTCATCATTTTATTCGAGATTTTCCAGAGAAAAAGTTAATTCAACTTTTGAAAATTATTACTGTTGACAATATTTTAGACATTTTCACAAAGGCTTTTGAATCAACTCGGTTTTCTTCTCTTGTAAAAGGACTCGGGATGATCAATTTTGAATGAAAGATTCTGAAAAACAATACTTGAAAGTTTGTGTTTATTCTTAGTTTAAATTTTTAGTTTTTGATTTCTAGTAGATATCAAGAGCTACCGAAGAATAATCTTATGGGTGATTGAGATGAGTCGGCCCTCGATCTCATTAAAATAAGGAATTAAATTCGTGTACATGAGAAGAGCAAACAAAAATGTATTCACAAAGAAACTTTCACCACCCAAGTGAGTTGACCTTCAAAAGCTCAACTCTAGGAAATGCAAAGGTCGTTTCGCACGACCTCGCAATAGGGAACCATTGGTGTCCTAACATCGTGAGATGGAATCATCCTCAACTTAAGTGTTTGTTGTCACACCCCCTGCACCGCGTGCGGAATCCACGGCACAATGACGATCAATGGTTGAATCATGCACAAATATTGAAAGAAGAACAACCATAGTGCATTACTAGTTTTCCTAATGATAAACATTTGTTTAGTTAGAAGCATTCTAACTATCTACCAAAAGAATGACAACAAATATATCTGCCAAAAGAATGACAACAAATAGACCCAAAACTAATGTTTACAAACTAAGATACAAACATGATAAAAAAATCAAGATTAAGTGGGTTTCTATTCTATCCTTGCTTTTTTCTTGATCTTGTTCTATCTTAACTATTCTCTCCTTAGTTGTCCTTGAACTGCTCTAACCCTAATTACCTGAAACATGTGAAAAGTCACTGTCAACTACAAGTACTTGGTGAGAACAATAGGTTTAACAGTTGGAAATATGAATCTGAAGTTGTAAAGCATGTGAATAAAACATTGTATCAACAAGTCATGGATAATTGCGTCAAAAACTATCATCAAGTAAGAATAACGTGTGCAAACAGTCAAATGACTATTTACTAAGAAAAACTAGCATATGATCAAGTCCAAAATTACATTTGGAATCTGATCAGTAGTCATCAAACGCATTCAACACGAGTTGTGCTAATGAGTTTGCTCGGAAGACAACTCCTTATTGACGTAACCCTGTCAATATGACATATGCTGGTAAAGTTAATAAGCAGCAAATTCATATTATCGTAACACATCCAATCTGTAGTTAGGGTTTAAAACATATTTAAACACTAACCACAGCCTTGGCGTAACCAAACGTGTCCCGCTTTCCCTTTTTGTGATCACCCAGTACTAACGTTAAAAGATTAAGAATTACAATGAAAGAACGTGTCTTGCTGTGTAAAATCTTGTTCACCATGATGAACACCATAACTATAAGTTTTAAGATTTAATAAACGATTAGCATGATTTAAAACCTTGCTTGAAAATCCATGGTAGAATACCTTGATTTAAAAACATTTTATTGGATACAATGATTGAGTACCTTGTTTGTAAACCCTTTATTGAATACTTTGATAGAAAACCCTTGTATAATTACAAGGTTTGAACGATAATTTTATTTAAAAACATGAGTTACAGTTTTTATGAAATTGTAAAACTTATTCTTTTAAAAGAGTTTAATAGTTTGTAAAACCCTTTTGTGTAAAAGAATTTATAAAAACTTTTAGTGTAAAAGAACTTAGCAGTTTATCAAATCCCAAAGGCAAAAAAAGTGTTAAACTTTGATTATTGAAAAAGAGTAATGAAATCTATGTATGAAAATTTGTATCATTGAAGACGTTTGATCACGTGTTCAAACCTAAAATGGTTGTAAAACAGTAAAAATAGGGGCTAATGTTCTCACCTAACAGCAGTAGACTCAGTCCTATACGAATAACAAATCAACAATACCTCTAAACGATTCCTACATCATTGTAATCATGCATATCATATAAGATTTATTGACATGTTGTTGACTTTGTTTCATTAATTGAATTAGGTTAACTTGTTAATGAAGTATCCTTTGTATAAAATTGTTATTATGTTTAAGAGTGCTGAAAATCATGTTTGAAACCTTTGAATGATGATTGACTTATGAAAATGTATATGTCATGTTACCTTATGCATAAACTTGTTAGGCACATATGTAACATGTGATTGTGTCCTTCTTAAAACTTTGTTCACATGATATCATTGAACTTTTATGGATTCTAAGCTTTGAATGGTGCTCATTGAATGCTTGTTTGGTAGCTGCTGTTGTACGAAAACTTGATAAGTGGAAGGTGAGTATCCCAACTCACACCAAAATCAATCACAAAAGAACGGAGCATGTCTTCGAGTGTTTGGATAGTCCTTTCGCTTTGACCGTCGATTAGGGGATGATACGCTATGCTAAGGTTAACACAAGTTCCCAAACCTTTTGAAATGATTGCCAAAATCTAGAAGTGAATCGACTATCGCGATCGGATATGATTGACGTAGGAGTACCGTGACGTGCGATGATCTCATTGATGTAAAGAGTGGACAATTTCTCCATTCTGTAATCCTCTCTGATTGGGAGAAAATGAGCAGATTTGGTGAGTCGATCGACAATCACCCAAATCATATCGTAACCTCGCGAAGTTCTCAACAACTTGGTTACGAAATCCATGGAAATTTGCTCCCATTTCCATCGAGGGATTTCAGGCTATTGCAGAAATCTCGAGTGCTTCTGATGTTCTACCTTGACCTTTGAACACGTTAGACATTTCCCTACATACAAAGCTGTCTTTCTTCAATCCCGGCCACCAGCAAGATGTTCTCAAGTCTTGTTACATCTTTTGAGCTCCCAGATGAACTGAATATCGCGACTTATGAGCCTCATCATAGATGAGCGTGCGCAATTCATTTTACTTTGGAATCCACATACGGCAATTGAAGTGTAGAACCCCATCAGACCAAGAGTCTAGTTTACCTTCAACTCCGCAGTCTAACTCTACTTTCAGCTGATTGTTGATCACCACCTGTTGTTGTGCAATACGAATCAAGTCCTTCAGGTTTGGTTGTGTGTCGATGTCCATGGCTCTAACACGTATCGGCTTGATTGGTTCCTTGGGACTAAGAGCATCGCTACCATATTGGCTTTACCCGTATGGTAACGAATCTCGCAGTCGTAATCAGTTAGAATCTCTAATTTCCTTTACGGGGAACCATTCCCCTTCTACTAAATCTTGACCAAGACTATCATCAAACTCTTCTAAACAAGGTACAAAATGATAATCTTTTTCATTTAACCTAGGATCAACATCAAGAACATAATCTCCATCAGCTTGATCATCATATCCAAGGTCATCATCATCATCAATATCAACAAGAGCATTAATCAACAAATCATCATCTTGAAATTGTTCTTGATCAACAATCAGGTTATCAACAAAATCTTCTTCCTGAACCTTTTTCTTTCCAATATCATCTGGTGGAATTTTCTGTTCAACTAGCTCCCCCTGAGATACCGAATGAACTATACTAGAGCCTTCCTTGTTAAAAGTAGCAGGTTCATTGCTAGTTAAACCACCAGCATTTGGATCATCTTGATCATCGTCTTAATTACCATGTAATGGCCTAGTGGCTTCAACTCTACAAGTATTCTCCCCTAGAGTTGAAGAACTAGCCAATCTAGCATGAATATCTTTCAATTAGGCTTCATGACCTTTGAATATCTTGACTGAACTGGTAATCAAATCTGTAATGTTCTTATTCAAAATCTTGAAATCAGTTTGATTCAATTCAAGTCGAGTCTTATGTTGTGACTCAACCTAAGATTTAAGCAAACTCAATTGAACTTGTAGTGGTAAAATCAAAGATGTCTTCTTTTGTAGCTCCTTAACTGTAACTTCTAGAGTATTAACTCTGGCTTTCAACTGAATGTTCTCAGCTTGTAATTCTTCAACATGTGATTGAAGTTCCAAAATTTGTGAAGATTGAGTAGCAAAACTATCAGTTACCATAGAACTTATGTTTGGGGAATCAAAAGAAGGTAAAGAAGAAGTTATAGGCGGAGTAATAGAAGGAGAAACATGAACAGGAAGTGAAGATGTGGAAGGTATAACAAAAGAAGAAGAAGTAGATTGAACTGGTAAATCAAACTAAAATTCCTTTTTAGAAGGAACATAATCTGAATCAGTATCATCGGCTCTCTGTTTCTTCTTAGCAGTAGCATCTTCTTGATTAGCTTGGTTAACAATATCAGCATAAGGTCTCTTGCTAACACTTGGCTAATAAGAACATTATTACTAGAATTAAAATCTTCATCAACATCATTTGTATCTATATATCTGAAATAGAAGTATCAGCTTTCTCAACAACACCTTCAGCAACATTAGCATCAACATGGGGAATAACATCCTCATATTCCTTATGAATTTGTTCCATTGGCTAAGAAGTAGTAACAGCCACATCCTAAAACTGAGATACAAAGAAGGTAGTTTCAGCTTGAACATCAGCACTAGCTACTTGAACCTGTTCCTGTTCATCAGACTGCTCTTGTTGATTTGAAACAAGAGATTGAACATGGAACCATGCATCATTCTCTGGCTCTTGGAAGTCAACATCAATAACATGGCCAAACAATGGTGTATCAACAATATTAACTCCTCTCTTTGGTCTGCAATCAGCAAAGACCCTTTTATTCATCACTGTGATCTTAATAAGAGGACCAGACTTAGGTAATTGAGGAAACAAATGATTAAAGTTCATAGTTAGGAATCCAAGATATTGAAGAAAACTTTTTTTCTCTAAACCAGTGATCTTTTTAATCATAGAATCAAAAATTAATTGACTGATATTGAATGGTTTATTCAATACCAGTGCAGCAATGAGAAACTGAAAATGTCTTGAGAGATAAGCACATGATTACAACATTAAACAGATATCTCCATTGTCCAAATAGATGCTTCTTGACCAACTGTGAAGCAGTGACATCACCATTCTATCCCATACTGTCACACCCCCAAATTCCCACTCGTGGTGTCAGTCCACGTGGGTGTGACGTGTACAGGATCACAGCTCATGGTCATATAGAACGACTCTATATGAGTTACACAATCACTTATGTTTGTAAAATAATCATGATTTTTATTAGTAAGCAGCGGAAAATGTTTTAGACATCATAAGTAAATAAAGTTTGCAGCGGAAAGTAAATTGTATCAAACACTACATAAATCAAATTGTTTTCAAAATGAACACATCAACACAAAGCCTAGGAGTCTAATATGCATGAGACTCTCTTGTACTCCTCCTTTTTGTCATAGCGTGTGCTCCATTAGTTACCTAAGAATACATGCGAAAAGTGTCAACTAAAAAGTTGGTGAGTTCACAAGTTTAGACAGACTAAAAAGTAAACAGACATATACTGGGTATGTTAAGTTTTGTTGTTGGATACTACGATCCGTGGAGTGTGTCAGTTCATCTTACCGAAACTAGACTGTTCCTGTTTGCCTCCGCAGGTCATCGCTGAACCCGCATTCCCATCGAAATTACACTCGTTATGACCTCCAGTCAACATTGGTGATGAGTGGGGTTAGTCAAAGCCAGTAGTACTACGTAATTACGACTCATTTGATACACAACTAACGGTAAGGATAAGTGAGGACTTTAAGCGATAATAGTTACACTCTAAAAATGGTTTTCACAACATACCAGTCATACATCTAAAATAGTTGCATAGTATTCTCACCCCAAAGTTAAGTAAAACAGTTGTAAAGTAAAAGTTGGGCTGTAAACTCACCTCAGTTTGAGTAAAGCGTTTGCTCAACATAAATAGTGTAGCTCGCCGGCTAGTAGTCACCTATATCACATAGGTACTATGAGTTCGTGTTCACATATGTGGGTCTCACAGGATCGTGTTAGTATTCAACAACTCCGAGTTGTTATGTGGGTCGAGTTGACCGTGTTGACCGTGTTTGACCTAACGACCCGTTGGTGACGGTTTTGGATCAAGTGTTCGTGTAACGTGTGAACTAGTGTTGTGTGATGTGTACGGATAACAAAGTTCACTTTCGTGAGGAAAATTACCATTTATAGTAGGTTTCTATTTCAGGAAAGTTTCCATATTTGGCAAGTCAAGTATAAATCATAATCCGATTATTCTAACATGCATATTTATCCTAAATGAGCATGTTATCACAAAGCACATAGTCACAAATAGCCGGTTTAGCGTAGTTTGCACCTAAAAGTTACTATTTATGGAAAGTTGCACAAATAAGCACATTTCACCAAGTTTAACAACTAATATCATCTAAACATCACTATCTTAGTCCTAAATAGTCATGAAATCATAACTAGCATGCTCCTATTCCCGACTTTGCAAAATAAAGTAACTATTTATACTAACATGTGATAAAACATATTTTTCAACCATTTTATGACATAAAATCATTTATTAATATCATAACAAGTTTAACTAAGCATACTAAACATACAACATCTTTCAAACTCATCATTTCTAGCAAACATATAAATAAAAGTTTCCTTTTATAGTAATAATCCCAACAATCATATCTTTGACTATTCTAACAATTCCAACACATCAATTGATCATCCCATTGGTTTCTAAACATCACTTTAAGCATAAAGCTTAGATCTAATCACATGCATTAAGCCACTTCATCATAAATCATAATTTCATAATACTAAAGTTGCCATATTTAGAAATAACATAAATATTCATGTTCTTGACTAAATCAAAGCTTCCAATCCCTGCAAATCATCACAAGTACCACTTATAACAACATTTCACTATCCACAATCATGTAAATCATGCTAGATCATACATGCATGTTGTTAAAAGTTCCTATTTCATAATAAAATAAACAAATCATCACCATATTCAACATATATCATCATAGACCATTCTCAATACATCAAATCAGTAATATTATCATTGAATAACAGATCTAATATCACCAAATTTCGCGATTAGGTGTGTGATGGTGATACATGTGGGTATTTCCCCTTGCATGAGAGATTTCTAATGATTCTAGACTAGATTGATCATAGAAACTACCTTTCGAAGCTTTGAATCATTGAAATAGAACTCGAGCAGCTCTGTTGAAACTCTAAACGTGGCTGAGATGATGCTAACCGCGAGCAAGGATGAGGTGTGGTGTTCCTTCGAGCTCCAAGCCTTCAATGCCTTCAAATATGGCACCCAAATAGCCTTAAAGTGGCTTTAGATGGATGATGGGAAGGTTGCAGGTCGTTAATGGCCGCTTGAGGGTGTATCAGTCGAGAGGTTGAGTGAAGAAGAGATAGAAATGATGAAGTCTTGGATTTATATAGATTTCTGCACAAATAGACTCGTCGCGTACCGTGACGCCTGCCAAAAAGCATCATCGCGTAGTGCGATGATTAAAATAATCATTCGGTTCTCGAAACACGCCGCGTACCGTGGTGGTGGAAGTTGATCGGTCGTCGCGTACCGCGACTTTTTTCGGTGAAATTCAAATTCTCCCGCCTAGGGTTCGCGTACCGCGAAGGCCCATTTGTGTGCCCATCGCGGGTCTCGGTTGAGCCCAATAAGCCCAATTTCATTGTTTCGTAGCGAATTTCTCGTATTTCACCATTACAATTATCGTTTCTCGACACATGGACACTGTTCTACTAACTTAGGTTCCCCGGAACCTAATGTGTAGTGAAAGTGTACTGTGGTTTGATCCGTTCACCAACGTTCGTCATTCAAGACACGTGCGTGTGTTGTGCGATAATTCCTCGAATTATCGGAGTGTTTGGTCTGTTGTGCCACGTGTCACACTAAATACAATTATTCTAGTGCGACGTATGAAACAATAATATACATTATTATTAAAATAAAATAAATGCTGACCTGGAAATGGCGAGGTGTCACACATACGGTTGAAAACCCCTCATATAAGATCATTAGGAATAGTCAAGGGATCATCATCTGAATCATGGAATTTAAGAGAAGCTTGAAGATCTTCCACTGAAAATTGTATCACCACAGCATCTATCTTAGATTTCAGTACTGGTTGCTCAGCAGTACAATCACAATCTGCATTCTCCCATAAAGAAGCGGTATGATTCATCATGATCACAGGATTTGTAGAAATTGCATGTGAGATCCTGGATCGTATCATAAATGAAATAACCTCTAAAAATTTAGAGGCTTCTTTAAGCTCTTCATATACCAGTGCAACGACATTATGCTTGCCACCTGTAATCAAAAAGAAAAACAAACTTTGTAAAAATAATAAAATAAATAAAAAAATTTTAAAAACTAAACAAAAATAAAAAATTTCTATGTAAATATTTCATCGATACTAGTAGTATCGATGAAATTAGTATCATCGATACTAATATTATCGATACACTAAATATCATTGTACACTTGGTAATAATTTTGAAAATATCATCGATATTAGCAATATTGAGACTAGTAGTATCAATACTAATAATATCGATAAATAATATCGATACTGAGTGTAACAATTCAATACTTATAAAAATCTTGAACACAACAATCGATACTATTAGTATCGGATGCTACAGTGTCCATCGATAGTAACAATATCGACAGAAGAACACTTGGACCAAATTCAAACT
This sequence comes from Mikania micrantha, assembly GCA_009363875.1. Taxonomy (NCBI): domain Eukaryota; kingdom Viridiplantae; phylum Streptophyta; class Magnoliopsida; order Asterales; family Asteraceae; genus Mikania; species Mikania micrantha. The sequence continues at coordinate 48,813,334 of CM018681.1, forward strand.
TTCAAAATTTTTCAACTTATGAAATTAAAATCTAAAATTAAGACAATCTATCCAGATAACACCGATTAGCATAATATTAATAAAAGCCCTTTGATTTATCTGGTAATTTTTTTAAATTTGAAAGATTGAAAATTACAAAAGTTCGACAAAACTAAAATTACTGAAAACATGGTGAAATTAGATGTTTTACCAGCCAATTTGAATCCAAATATGCTTACTAATCACCGGTTTACACAAAGAAACCAAATGATATTCAAACAAACAAGATCGATTGGCGAACACACTGATTTCACAAACACACAGTAATATCGATCTTAATAATATCGATACTATTTATACTGAAAGTATTAATATTGATATTAATAGTATCGACAAAACTGTTTTCATCGATGCTAACATTATCGATACAATAGTATCGATAAGATAATATCAGTATTATTAATATCGAAGAAAAGAAAAATTTTCAAACTTAAATTAAATTTGGATTTCTTCAAAAATTTCAAAATAGAAATCAAAAATACTTTTTTGTGTAAAAATTACGAAAAACACAGTTGAAAGATAAAAATGTAAAATATTATTGAAATTTTGATTTATTAACCTACAAAAATAAAATCTTTTTGGTCTTTTTGATAAAATCTTTGATTAGATTCATATGAAATCATATTCAACTTATTATTATTAAAAATTTCTAAATTTCCAAAATTAAAATTCATCAATCATAATATACATATAAATACAATCATATTAATCTATGTATGTAAACATATAAGCAATATAATCAAATAATGAACAATTTTAAATTTGAAATTCAAATAAAATTCAAAATACTATAACTAAAATAAATACCGAGCATTATTATTTTTATAATTTTAAGTAATGAATTTAAATGAGTCTCACACTTAATTAGATATTAACCTATTCAACTTCATAATTTATTGAGGATAAAATATATACCTCCATTGATATTTTCGCATATATTTTAAATTAATGGAGTGAAAATTTAACATTTTGATCAAAACTTTGTAGACCAATAAATTAATGAAACGTGCTAGTGAGAACTGGTTCGTGTGAAACATACAACAAAGAGTCGCTATGGATTTTAATAAACAAATGCTATGAATTTCCAGATATATATTGATATATAACATAGGAAATTCAGTATATGTTTTAAAAGATCATTGATGGCATAATATGTATACATATAAATCAACTCTCAATCCATTTTTGTTGAAACTCAGTTAGTGCAAATCAATTTTAAGAGAGAGAACTCATTAATCCATACAATTTTTTTAAAAGTTGTTGCCTAGTATCAGTCAAAGTAAAGTATTTAAGTTTTTTCTAATTTCAAATTCAACTATTCAATCAAATCAAATATTACTTATATGCTTTAATACACCAATTAAATATCATCAAATTCATATGTATAAATGTTGACTAATTAAAAGTTTAATCATTTAGAAATATCAATTCAAATAAGTCAAATTCCTATCATTTTTCATAAAGCTTGGATGCAATTATCAAAGATTTTATATTTTTATATATTATTTTTTTTTTAAATTTAATATTGATAGATAAAAATTTAAAATTTAAACTAAAAATTAAAACAAACTTTCAAGTGTTATGTTTCAAAATGTTTCACTCAAAATTGATCATCCCGAGTCCTTCTACAAGAGAAGAAAAACGAATTGAATCAAAAGCTTTTGTTAAAATGTCAACAATGTTGTCAACAGTATTAATTTTCATAAGTTGGATTAACTTTTTCTCTGCACAATCTCTAATAAAATGATGACGGATTTCAAAGTGTTTTGTTCACTTATGTGAAACATGATTTTTTGTAATGGCTATTGCAGCTGTATTATCAATGAAAGTAGGACTACGTTGTGGTATATTTTAAACCGTAATCTAGCATTTGTTGTTCAATCCACAAAACTTGTGAACAACAAAGTGAAGCGGCATCATATTCAGCCTCACATGTAGAGATGGCTATAGTAAGTTGTTTCTTACATTGCCAGGTTACTAGTTTATTACCAAATAATTGACAACCCCCTATTGTTGACTTCCTATCAAGGTTACAGCCACCGTAGTCAAAATCTGAAAAAGATATAAAATTCATGCTATCATCATAAGGGTACCAAAGTCCAAGACTTGGTATTCCCTTCAAATAACAAAAAATTCATTTCACAGCCTTAATATGTGAATCCTTAGGCTTTACCTGAAATCTAGAACACAAACAAACAGCAAACATGATGTTGTGTTGGGGAGCAGTTAAATACATTAGGGAACCAATCATTGAACGATATAGATGTTGATCAACATCTATACCATTCTCATCATTCCCTAAATTATGATGAGTACACATAGGACTAGATATAGATGTACAATCATTCATCTTGAACTTGTTCAAGATGTCAAGTACATATTTACCCTGATTAATGAATAAGTCGTCCTTCTTCTGATCTACTTGAATTCCCTGAAAGAAAGCTAATTCTCCCATAGCACTCATTTCAAATTTCTGCTTCATAACTGCTTCAAAATCCTTGCATAATTGTTCATTCGTATCTCCAAATATAATGTCATCCACATATATCTGCACAATAAAAATGTCATCATCCTTCTTCAAGATAAACAGAGAACTATCAATCTTTCCCCATGAAAAACCATTGTCCAACAGATGAGTTGACAATGTCTCATAAGACGCCTTAGGTGCTTGATGTAATCCATACAAAGCCTTATCAAGACGATAACACTTTGTAGGATTATTTGGATCTTCAAACCCAGGTGGTTGAACAATACATAATTCTTCGTTCACCTTGCCATATAAAAGGGAACTCTTGACGTCCAATTGAAATACATTGAACTTTTTGAAGCTAGCATAAGCAAGTCTAGCTTTGTTCCTTACAATTGTGCCCTTATCATCCTTTTTACATCTGTACACCCATCTGGTACCTATGGGATTGACATCTTCAGGACAATCTACTTACCTCCAGACTCCCAGCTTCTCAAATTGACTCAACTTTTCTTCCATGGCTATTATCCAGGAAGACTCCTTCAATGCTTGTTTAACATTCTTTGGCTCTATGTGAGTTATAAAGCATGACTATAAGCATGAATACATTGTCTCCTGAATACTTGACAATAAAACCTCATCTCCTTCATCTTGAGCATGCTGACTCCTTGTTGTGACTCCAGAATTCAAATAACCTATGATGTTTTCAATTCGATGATTTATATTTACTCTATGAGTCACAATCTCCTCCACAACTCTCTCTTTTTCAAGATTTGTAATATTAGTATCTTCTTCTGGTAGAATCTCCCCCTGAATTTCAGATTCCACAATAACAGATGGATCATTAATCGAATCATGAAATTCATCTTCAGAACTTTCATGTTGTTCAGGAACAAATGAAGAAGAAGAATTGTCATGAAAAACAAGAGAACCCCCTTCAGAAGATTCAATAATAAATCTTGAAATTAGGGAGCCATGAATATTAATAATATCACTTAAGGATTCAGCAAAATCATTCGAAGAGGAAGGAAACAAGTTATGAAAGCAGTCAAAGACTGAATCAAAATCAAAAATCTATTCTAGATCTTTTCCAGGAAACGTTTCGGTGAATCTGCGTACAGTGACTTCGTACGCCTCTTCAATCACCCTTGTAGGCAAGTTAAGAACTCTTTTGTTCAAAGAGTTAGCTGAGTATCCCAAAATATTCCTTCCACAGCCTTAGGCTCAAACTTTGGAGAAGTCATCTTCAAATAAGTACATATAGCTCCAAAAGGTTCCAAATGGGCAAAATTGGGCTTTCAACCTTTAAGCAATTGATACGATGTCTTGCCATGCATCTTGACACGGTTTAATCTATAACATGTCGTATTAACCGTTTCAGCCCAAAAAGTAATCAAAAGATGAGAATCTGCAACCATAGTTATTGTTGTTTATATAAAAGTACGATTCTTCCACTCTAGAACACCATTTTGTTGAGAGGTATAAGGAGCACTAAACCGATGCGAAATACCCTTTTACATTCAGAACAACTCCAGATTATGATTTTTGAATTCAGTGTCATTGTCACTTCGCAAAAACTTCACATGTGTTGAAAATTCATTCTCAGTCTTGATAATCAGATTCTTCAAATCTCCGGAGTCTCCGATTTAGCAGCTAAAAATAGAAAGCAAGAAAATCTGGAAAATCATCAATAACTACTAAAGAAAAAGATCTTCCACCAACACTCTTAACTAACATTGGACCAAAAAGATCCATATGTAACATAGTCAGAGGAGTATTGATGGAATTATCAACTTTAGGCGTATGTGATTTTCTGTGACGTTTCCCCTTTCGATAGGAAATACAATAATCGGACATCACAAAAGACTGAGATGCAACACCTTCAACTAATCCATTTCAGATCAAAAAAATACTTTTACGTAAATGAACATGTCCCATTCATCTATGCCATGAAATTGAATCTTTTTCAGTAGCCTTAGAGAAGAAACATGTAATTTGAAAAGATGAAGTAACAGATGACATATCGAGTTGATATGTTTTATTGTTTCTAGGAGCTGTTACCTCAATCCAATCTTCAAGTATCATCACTCCAGGCTTGAATATGTAACAATAGTTGTTATCAAAGATGACAGAATAATTGTCACACCCCGAGCTGGCGGGGTAGGATAGGAGTCCCTGTCCGGCGGAAGGTTCCCGGGGCGCGATATCGTGAGTGATAATCGGAAGTGATTAGATTGTTTACATTGCACATGATATAAATGAGAAATGCTAAGATAATAGAATTACAAAGTTAAATTACATCAGTATCGTTTATAATTTAACAATGTAAATCTATTGTAAACATCATAAAATGACTATCTTGTATTTACACAAGCTATACAAAATAAATTGTATAATGATGTCTTCGAAAATATGCAGGTCCAAAACACTAAGTCTTCTATCTGAAGTCCTAGTCCAAAAGAAATGACTTCTTAATTAACCTGTTCGTCACCTGAGAAGTCATGCAAAAAGATCAAGTCAACACATGGTTGGTGAGTTCATATCGTTTTAGTAATTGAAAATGATTTGAAAACCTCCTTTGGTAAAGACCCTAACCTCATTAACACCACATGTAATATCCACATCGGTATGCTTATATATAGGGCATATGTAAGGGACAAGCCCTAGCCAACATCCCACCACATACTAATATGCATATGACATTGCTGTTAATGATAATTAAGCATTTTTACCCTTAACACCATCCATAAGTTCTTCTGTTTGTTGTCCCTGCAATTACAATCATTTGAAATCTATATTGATTTCATAAGTTCATCACACAATATGATCAACCACAGTAATTGTATAAACAGTTATAAATGTTTAAGTACATGAATAAATAAACATTTAATAAAATCTAAGTCCAAATGATTGGGGCCTTGGTCAAACTCGAGTAGACTAGTCTGTCAATCTAGGTACTTAGTAGTTAGGGAATCTGTAAATATCCTCAAACAACGACTTACAAATCAAACGGTCTAGCTAGGACTTCTTGAAATGTAGGGTTTTTGTTTCGTCTGTTTTGGCATATATTATCTCTGATATTTCCCAGGCTTTCCCTTGAAAATGATTTATTGATTCGTCTGATTCTGTTACAAGATGTACTTGATTCGTTGATCATAGAATACTAGATTCATTGATCAATTGTACACTTGATTCATTGTCCAACAAACACTTGATTTGTAGAACATTGAATATTGTCTTTGCAAAGAGTGTTTCGTTTGATTTGTTGAAGTCCCACACTTGTTTCGTCAAAATGTTTCGTTTGATTCATTGAAATCACCCATTTGGTTTGTCAAAATGTTTCGTTTGATTCCTTGAACTCACACAACTGTTTTGTCAAAATGTTTGATTTAATTTGTTTGAATTGTTTTGATCTGTTGAAATGTTTTAGTTTAACCCGATTATTCACTTAATATATAAGTAAATCAGTTAGTAAACCTGGATAAAATCTTCCTAGACATGGTCTACGATAACATTTATATATGTAAACATATAAAATTTAAAAGCATTTAAGTAAACAATTTAAATAAACAGTTTACGCATGCTTCTCAGCCCCGCGTTTTAAAACAAAAATGTTAGAAAAGGGGCAATGAACTCACCTGTGTTGATGTCTAATGTATTATCACAGAATCCGCACTCTTGTTTGTAGGCTAAGTGTCTTCGATTCCTGGGTTGTTTTATAAGAATTCGAATATAATAAGTACGCGTAATAGTCGTTGTGCCTAAGGTTTGATCTCGTTGTGTGTGCAACTAAGTGTCTTAGTACTGAGTGTATCTAAGATCTAAGCTATCTTAGTTACCCTTTTATGACCCCAATCCCATGTTTATTATAATAACTTACTTTTAAAATTTTAAGAAATTTCGGCAGAGTTTCCTTTGTTTTTAAAGCAGATCCAGACAATTATATTGTCTATTTACAAAAAATCCCAATCAATTTTATTACAACTAACTTTTATAACTATACAATCTAAAAAGGAAACCAATGACATTCATAAATAAATTCCATTTCATTTTAATTTAACAAGATTTTAGAAAAATTATTAAATTTACTTTTAAATAAGTTCACCATACCTTTATTTTTATCAAAATATTATTACCTCTTATTCCAAATAAACATTTATATATGTTGGGCCTTAATTGGCCCATTGAATCCATAACGACTCATTTAGAGGCCTTTGACTATGAACTTGATGTCCAAACTCTGATTTTTGATCTATATGAGTTCTTGGAATTCTTTCACAGGTGTTAACTAAATCAATAGATGTTAACATTTATCACAATGTGTTATTGTGTTTCATGACCACCCATATCACTTAATGATCCCACTTCTTTGTCTTAAGTTAAAACGAAATAATAACAATCCTCAATTCATGCATGCATTCATGTGATTTCCCCATGCACTTCTAATATGCACTCACAATACATATTACACGCATGCATGTGTTCTTGCATTCCTATTTTAACCAATTTAAGCAACATTTAGGTTCAACCTTTTGGTTAGGGCAGCGAACCTTTTTTTGTTTTGGCCTAGGGTTCGGCTAGATCAAAATTTCTTAAAGGTTCGTGGCTCATGGTTCGTAGGTCAGGGGTTCGGCTGTCATGTGATGGTTCGCAGCTGAGTTTGATCCAAAGGTTCGGCAAGGAGGTTCGGTGGTCTTAAGGTTAGCTTAGGAAAATAGTTCGGCTGGTAGGGGTTCGGAAGTTAATGGTTCGCCACTCTAGGTTCGTGAGTCCTAAGGTTCGGCTAACACCAGATGGCAACAGGTTCGTCACTGGGAACCATCAGGTTCGGTGCAGGATTTGATCAGGTCGACAGGTTCGTTGTAGAGAGGGTTCGGCTGTGAGACAAAAGGTTCGGCTAGGTGCTCGTTGAGTCGGCCGATGGGTTCACGAACCTGTAGAAGCTTTAGGCATTACCATCTTCATCCTAAGGAGCTCGACCTGTTACAAATCCACTCCTAACAGTGCCTAAGTGTTTACATCACCTTAACCCAAGTATTTTATGTGCTTATAAGTGATTTTCATGGCATTAACTATATAAGTTCGTGAGGCACCTTAGAAACCGAAACTAAATTGGAAGTTTACCTCCAAATTAGCGGCTGGAAGCTTGAATTTCTTGTACTCCCGTGATCTACGTGATGAGGGGATCGTCTTGACACCAATCTTGCTTGAATCCGACTTGAATCGAGCTCCCAATCGTAGAGAGAAGTTTTGTTCTTGAGAGGGTTTTAGAGAGAGAGAGAAAACGAGATGAAGAGAGAGAGGGGTTGGTGATGTTAATTATGGCAATTTAATGCCATAATAAATGATTCCATCGCACCCGGTTAGTCGGTCTCGTTCGGTTTCACGTAAAATGTCGTTTCGCGAGGTTTTCGCGACGAAACGACACGATTTATAAAAATAGAATTTCTTTAATTATTCTAGGTTGTGATTCCTAATAAATTAACTAATATCTTCATTTTTTTTTAAAAATATTAATTAACTGTTTAAATCGAAACGTACGGTCGTCGCGCGTATTAGTTCGAATCGTCACTCGTACGAACACGACGATAACTATACTTTTCAATCTTGTTTTCTAATTATAGAATATCATTCAGAACGTTAAACTATCAGATATATTCGTATAGATCGTCACCTATACGAATAACCCTTCGATTTAGCATTCACATAACAATATTCCTGTGTTTTGTTCTATAAGGCCTCACAAACAAACATACATAATAAATCCTAACAAATAATCACATGATGGTTCTGTGTTGCCAGATAATTATCTGACTCAAGAACCATTGTTCTGAACTTTGTTTTCAGAATTGAATCTGAACTGTGATTTGATAACATGAAATGAAAATGATATACAATTTGATAACTGAAATATGTACCTGATTTACTGTTCATGTACTGTACAGATCACTGTTCCGGTGGCGGTTTCGGCACTGATGTTACAATAATCTTTATCACATACTTGTGAAACACTCAACAAACTATGTTTGACTTGTTCCATAAATCTAGCATGTTCAAAACTTATTCTGTCATTTGATAACACTCCCTCTTTTGTGATATATCCACCAGTGTTTCCAGCAAATTTAACAAATCCACCATTAGTACGCTTGGTATTTGTTAGAAGATCCAAATTTCCATTCATGTGCCTAGAACAGCCACTATCAATATACCATGTATTCTTTGAAGTACTTGATAATGAGTCCTGTACATATAAAAATAAATCAATTAGAACCTAGAATCCATGTTTTAGTCATGTGACTTTTAACATGGATGGAAGAAATAACTTGAGTTTCATCAACAGAAACTTTTGCCTTAAAAGTCCATATTCGATTAGGAATAGGTTTGTAAGGCATAATCTCATTTTGATGATATACTAGCGGTTTAGCTGATCTAATTATATCCTTTGGTACAAATTTTGATTTTACAAAATTCATCAGTTTTGGATTTCTAAAAGTATATTTGACATTATGTTTAATACATTTCTTTTCCACAATTGGAAAAGATTGAACAGACTTTACTGGTTTTAAATGATGTTTTGGTGCTGAGCTATGTGCATTGAATGCTGTGGTAATGAAATCAATCAGATTAATTGGCTTAGTAGGCATTTTCTTCCTACTCCTCTTGGAATGAACAACTTGTGACTGACTATCATGCTTTGGTAGACTTAGTTTCTGACCCTTAAATTTTAAACTAGACCCTTGTGAATATGAAGTTACAGGTCCATTGCTACCAGATTGCTTAAACTCAACAGAAGTACCACTATGTACATCCTGATTTACACATGGTAATGCTTGTGAAGAAGAAGTTTGTGATGAAGACAATTCACTCTTATTTTTGAAGAAAACAACATTTGATTGACATAATATTTTGTCAAGATCCTTTTGATCAGTTTGTTTTTTTAACAAAATTATGCTTACCTTTTGTTACACAATCCTTGTCATATACCCGATCTGGTTTTTGAAAAATCTTTGAATTAGGTTTCTTAAAAACTTTATCAATCAATGCTTGGTTAATTAAACTTAAAGGATGAACACGATCACCAAAGATCTCATCGTTTCCTTTAAGAGTATAATAGATTATGTCATCTGGTTCAACAAGAAGACATCTATCTCTAGGAATATCATATTTCTTTTTAACAGTTTCATCAATAATGTCAACATCTTCAATTATGAAAAAACTCAGAAGTATTGTTATTATCAATCAAATTTGATACATCAGATTTCAGTATAACATTAGATTTTAATCCAGATACATCTCTATTATCTTCTTCATCACCTTCACAAACTTCTTTCGTGATTCTTGGATCCTCTATCCTTGTTCCCACATGTTTAATGCTGACAGAACTAGACAAGTTAGTTAAATCATTTGAAAATATGACTAAATTCTTAGAGAATTTATCAACATATGGAGTAACATTTGGCTCCTTAGGAAGAGACCTATAAAGATGGTTAATAGGAGGAGGAACTTTCTTATAACCAATCCCTTGAGTACCTGGATTACTTACATGATTAGCCACAATGTTATCAAAAATCGTTTGAGCATTAGACAAACACTCAATCGATTTACATTCCTATGTTCGATATTTCAATTCATCAATCATATGATTGATAATGTCCTGTTTATCTGCCAATTGCAAATTCAATGTTTTAATAGTAACATTATATTCCTCGAGCTTATTTTTATATTTAACTTCATTAGCTAGATATTGTTTAACATTATCTTCTAAACAAGTGACTTCATCAATGAATGATTGATTGTGCTTAGCAACCATATCAACTTTGGCTGAATAAGCACAACATTATAAACAATTTGGTTTAACAGTAAGATTTATTCCTGATGATAATTCAACCTTTTTTTAACTTGTCTAAGCCATAAACGCCACATGTGATTCATCATTTACTTGAACTTCCTTAGTATAAGATGACCAATCAGTACCACACTAATCTTCTACAAGTAAAGCTTTATCTTTAGCTGGATGAGTTGCCTTTGAAATTATAGTAGCTGCAGATGAAGAAGTAGCAGGTGCCCCTCTTCGAGGATCAAACTTGTCAGATTTAGAACTAGCTTCAAACCTTGAGTTGTTTCTTGTTGGCATCTCACATTCTCTGGCATAATGTCATAAATTCCCACAATTGTAGCGCTTTACCTTATGTTTGGAAAAAACTGAGCTTCTTCTTTGAATTCACTGAAATCTCATCTTTTCTAGTCCTTTGAAGAAATCTCCTTGACCTTCTGGTTAACTTGGCCATTTGCCACTGAATGTCCATTTCCTCCAAGTCTTTCGGATTGAGTTGATCCATATCCTCTTAAGTCAATCTCTAAGCATCATCTCACACCACAGTATCATATGCATTCACAAACAGCATGAAAAAGGATAAATGTTCTTGTTGCACTTTCACATTCATTAACTTTGATCTATTGCCTGATTTTTACTCTTTGTCGGATGTAGAAGTAAAGCATACTTCTTTTGTGTCATCAATAATAGCATATATTTCATCATCTTTAGTGCATGATAAGAAGGCAACTGAACCTGAAGAAGTGGTTGGAGTTACAATGGGTTTCATGTAAAGGCCTGTATTTTGAGTGGAAAATCTGTTTCTAGCCTTTCTCTTCTGCATATCTAGATCAAAAGATTGAAGTTTAGAGATCAAAACATCAAGTTCGATAATCTCCAAGTCAGTGTTTTTTCTGATGATCATAACATATGTCTCCCATGAAGATGGAAGAGCATCTAAAAGTTTGTCATTTTCTTCTTCCAAAGAAATCCCATAATCCAAAATGCTATGCTCACTTAACAATAAAGTGTATCTAGTCAACAAATCCTCAAACGTTTCGTTGTCTAGACACTTAAAAACTTCAAGATGTTTCTTGAGAAGTGTTCTTTTACTTCTTTTGAGTTGATCACTCCCTTCACATCTTTTTGCTAAAGCATCCGCCAATGATTTTGATCTTTTATGTGACTTAAAATATTGAAAATTTTCCTTGGGAAGTGCCATAGTGAGCAAGGCATAAGATTTCTTCTCCAAATCATAAAGTTTCTTTTCATCTTCAGTAAGACACGAGACGTTTTTGTAAATCCCATTGAGCTGAGGTTGCTGTAACATCAATGTATTTCAGGTTGTCCGTACATATGTACGATTTTACTGTTACAACCTGATATTATAATTATTAATTATAATTAATTATTGGACGATATTGTTGATAAATGGTATACATTGAGAATATATTATTATACGCGTAAACCATGGGAAATTTAGTTGTAACCCAACTAAACAGAACCAGAGAGTTTATCGCAGTTACATTGCAGATGATTGGATTATTGGTTTGGAATGGAAGGGGATTGGAGTTGGTTGCTGTATGGTTGCTAAACATAGTCAAGGACACATGGTCATGGTTTATCGAAATAGCGGTGGGACGGTGGCTGGAGCGGTTGCGACTGACCCCTAAATATACCCTATACATATGCATATTTCGGTCTATCATGGATGCGTCAGTGATATGGTTTAGTGGGTTTTGGATTGAGATTTATAATATTAAAGATAATAAGGTAATGAAAATGATTACGCGATGGTGAGGTTACGAACATAATTTAAACACGAATATTAATTCAAAAATATTAACTTAATAATGTATTCGCGTGGGTGACGATTTATACGAATATAATTGTTAAGAATAATATTTTGAAACGATATTCCATAAATCGTAAATCGAATCGAAATACGATACGAGCGTTGGATTCACAAAGGTGACGATCTTTGCGAATACGTACGTAAGCAACGCGTTTTGACGAGATAATTAAATAAAATTTAACGATATTAATTTAATAAATGGAAAATAATAATATTTATTAGGAATCACAACCTAAAACAAATCCGGATAAGTGTCTAATATAAACAATTAAATTAACAAAAGTAAACGGAAGTGTTTTATTCAAACGATTTTGTTTAAAATCATTTTTGTTAAAGGAAATTATTTATTTAAATGTGTTATGTTTTTCTTTAAAAAGTATTTTTCGATGAAAACCGAGCATTTTATAATTTTAACGCGATCAGAACAAGACCAAACACGCGGGGTATGATATGCGATATAAGGAAGAAGAATTCCTTCTTCTTCCCTATTTCCCACACACTCTTTCTCTCTCTAACTTCTCTATACGATATCTCGCTCGTTACCCAACGGATTGTCAAGATCTTGGCGCCTACGCGTTCGTGAGACCGAGGAGAACAAGAACCCACGAAGAAACTTGCCATTTGCTTAACATTCGAGGTAAATACGAAGCTTCTACTTTTCGGTTTGGTTAAAAACCCTATTAGAACATGGACACCATTTTATATATGATGTTTTTTTTAGTTTTATATATGTTAATCGAGTTAATATGAGCATAAGAGGGACCATGTCAGACCCTAGCATCTGAAAACTCGAAGGTGTCAATGGTGAGCAGCCAGGGATGTTGCAGGGTTCGTGGAATGCTTTGGCCGAACCTTTCAGCCGCTACACCAAGGACCCACGAACCTGCGGCCACAAACATCATGATGGCCAAACCCTTCCATGCTGCTAACCCTAGCCGAACCATCCCTGCTTGAGCCGAACCTTTTTCTTCGCACGAACCTTCATGGACAGGACAAGGGGTGGCCGAATCTTTCACGAAGAAGGCGAACCTCACACCTGCCGAACCTATAGGTTCGTCCTGATCTAGCCGAAACATCCACCCTGTGAATCCATGGCAGCGAACCTTCATGCTTCCACGAACCCTGAGGTTCGCCTAGGGTAAAGTTAGCCGAACCGTTTTCAATTGTTAGCCGAACCTTACCTCAATTCAGCCGGACCTTTGCATGGTAAAAGATGCGAACCTGCATGGGTTTCATGAACCTTCTAGTGTAACAGAATCTTGGCCAGCGAACCTTTCTCATTGGGGCGAACCTAGGCTTTAATGGGTCAGGCGATAGCACCATGTTCGGCCGAACCTTAGGGTATCTAAACCATAAGCAAGCAGCGAAATTCTAGTTTCTTTTAAACCTAAGTTTTATTGGATTAAGGTTAAAGAAAAATAAAGGTATTGAGAAGCAATAAACACCTATGCATGCATGCAAGGTACTAAGTTGTCACCTTTTCTTAATAAACACAAGCTTAAACCTTGAGATTTTATATGATGAATATTTCTAAGGATGTAAGTAAGTTTGATCCATTAAGCTTAGATAGAAAGCTCATAAATTTAAATTTATTATGACAGCCTAATTAAAAGTGCATGCAAAAAGGTGGGTATTGATATATGCATGATAAGGGATAACATCCTTGAATGAATATATATATAAATTATAATGAGGAAATTTAATTGATTGTATGCGTATGTACTGATATGTATATGACTTGGGTCATTACTTTGGAATATATATATTTATGGGAACACATATACTACATCACAACTGGTCATCGTCATAGAATGATTTAAAACTACCAAATTTAAACTACATTCTAAAGATGATTACTATAAAATATTTGATAATTACTTTAACTTCGATGAAATAAATCAAGTGAATTAAACACTTAAGAATTTAAAGTGAACACTCATGGTCACTTAATCATGATAGAACACATATACTTATAAGCACGAACACTACTATATTTACAGGTTGATTGTGTTGTTGTTGTTGATTCCATACACGCGAGCGCACATTCTACGATAACACTGATTCTAAGGACTCAGGTGAGTTCTCATAAGCTCCTTTTAAAACCGTTTTGTTTTTAAACTCGGAGGTGGAACATGTATACCAATTTAAATATTATTTTGATAATACATGGGTGACACCTGGATTATTCATGTGATATTCATATTAATGGATTATTATGGATTATTGATTGAGATGGATTATTTACTTATCCGTGAAATATTGTTGATTGAGTAGACTTCGGTCCTCCGCGATGATTGAGATACTGTTGGTGAGGTGACTAACGTCCTCCTCAGAGACTCCACTGTTGGTTAAGTTGACTACGGTCCTCCGCAGTGCACGTATTTACACTTATAGGAATATCGTTGGTTGAGTTGACTGAGGTCCTCCGCGATGATTCCGCCGTTGATTGAGTTGACTGAGGTCCTCTGCGGTAACTTATAATGATATGATTATGATGGTTGATGATTATTGAATTGATGTGATTAGTTGAATATACGTGGATTGTTATTGTGAATATTGTGTATGTGATTACTTGGATTGTTTGGATGTTGTGTCTGTTGGCAGTGTTGGATTAATTTGCAGGTGCACATGTGGATTTTCTCGGGGAAATTATAAACTTTTATAAAATCATTTATAAACTTCCTTAACCCTTTTATAAACATTTTTAATAAATAAAAACTTATGATTTTTCACCAACTACTTCGTAGTTGACACTTGATTTTCACATGTTTCAGGGAATGAAGACAAGTAAGTAGGGCAGGATAGCTCTACCTTCTTTTGGAACATCATCACGTAGGATCTTGGTCTTAGCTAAATAACTGAAATTCTGAAGATTAGAATTTAGTTAGATAGCTAAATCTCTTTTGTATTTGATGTAACTAATTCATGATGAACATGATTTTTGCGTAATTAATTTGGTTGATTAATTGATATGTGATGATTCAAATTAGATGCCCACGAGCTTATGAGTAATCTACACATCCCTCATGGCATCCCGACGTTTCCGCCATCGGTCGGGGGGTTACAGATTGGTATCAGAGCCTGGGTTATAGGGAATTAGGTTACAAGAAATGGTTGACCTAGTCTATAACCGTAGGATACCCTAGTATAAATTATTTCATACAATAGTAAGTATATTCAGGTTTTTATGCTTATGTGTTTATTACATGTTAACTGAACTCCTGTTGTACATCTGATTTACGTATGTTATTTATTGATTATTTGATTGACTGTGCCCGCATGATTCGATAAGGACATACACGTGGTGTATCGTAAAGGTGGTGGGACGTTGGCTGGGCCAGTTGTGACTGACCCCTACATATGCCCTACATATATACCATTTACGGTACATTAAGTGGATGTCAGTATTGAAGAATAAGGGAACTACCTGTTTGGGAAACTAATTGCTTAGGAAATTAACTGCTTAGGAACTTATCTGCTTTAGGAATTATTTGATTGATCTTTGATCACCAGACAAGGACACACTCGTGGTATACTACAAAGATGGTGGGACGGTGGCTGGGGCAGTTGCGACTGGCCCCTACATATGCCCTATACATATATCATTTGTAGTATATTGGGGGTCTGTCAGTGTCAGGAACTTAGGATATTACTAGGAAATGTTGTAAGGTTGATGTTGATGGTAGGTTGGTTAAGGTTGGTTTGGATTGACACTTTGGATGATCATTTGTGATGAACACTTGTATAATCACTTATGAACACACATACTGGACACGTGGGATGTATAGGATCAACGAACAATACGAACATTTAGTGATAGATTGAAGACTTTGGGTGATGATATACACACTTGATGAAAATACGAACACATAGTGATGATACTAACACTTAGTGATGGTATGAACACTTGATGAGAATAAATTATGGGGAGAATATGAACACTTAGTGACAATAAGAGCACTCAATGATGATATGGACCCTTATTAATGATTATGGATATTGGGACTTGGTATGGATTTTTAGTGAACTTAGACATTAGGGGAACTTTAATGTCAGTGAACTTAGACATTAATTGAACTTAGAAATAAGCAAGCCTACATGTCAGGTGAACTTAGACGTTAAGCGAACCTAATTGTCCAAGGGAATAGAGACCACTTCACTCAAAAATATCCTACCTAGGATAAGGTTTATGAAGTGAGACAATGATAAGAGACATGATATACCCTAAATTCTAACAAGGGCACAATCGTGGTGCAATGCAACGGTGTTGGGACGGTGTTGTGGAGGTTGTGATCTACCCCTGCATATGCTCTATATATAAGCTTGATGCATTGCATCGGGAGGTTGTCAGTGTTAGTATAGGGTGGAGAATCTTTGGTACTTAGGAATAAATAGTTAGTATTAGATATGACCAACTAGGATGCGTTAGTATAATATTAGGGAATTAATACTTTGATATGAGTTTAAAGACAGATAGGAGAAAAATATAGTTCCTATATGTAATCCTAACTGTTGAAATAAACTCATTTGACCCTTGTTTGTATGACTTACCTTGTAAACGGTAGTAACATCATTCTAACCTCTTCAAAAACATGCCACCACGCCGTCACAACGGGGAGGATACGAACTCTGAAGATATTAACGGTAATGCCAACTCCGTCATACACGAGTTAGCGAACCTCATTTCTGGATTGGTGAATCAATTAACTCAAGCCAATCAATCTCTCACTCAGAACAAAGGTGGTGCAAACCCACCAAGTTGCACATTCAAGCACTTCAATTCCTGTAATCCACTGAAGTTTACGGGTTCTGAGACGACCACTGGTCTACTGCAGTGGTTTGAGAGCATGGAGAATACCTTCATCAACAGTGATTGCCCCGAGAACCTGAAATTTCGTTAAGCCACTAGTGTTTTCCAAAAGAGAGCACTAACTTGGTGGAATGGGGAAAAAACGAACTAGGGGAGTTGATGCTGCGCTAGCACAGACTTGGACTGAGGTCAAAAACTGATGACCACTGAATTCTGTCCTCGCAGTGAGATGAGAAAACTGGAGACTAAGTTCTGGGAACTCAAACAAGATAGTGGGGAGAATGTTATCTACAATACCCGCTTTCACGAGTATAGTTTACTGGTGCCTCATCTGGTGACACCGTTGGAGAGAGCTATTGAGAAGTATATAGGCGGTTTGCCTATGCAGATTCAGGACACTGTTTACGGAAGCAACCCTAAAACACTGGAGGCTGCAATCTGTCTATCTGCTACACTCACCGATAATCATGTTAAGGCTGGAACACTCACGAGAAAGGGTACCAATAAGACTGAGGTGAAGACTGCTGCAAAGGAAATTAAAACTGAAGTCAAGACCGAAGCTGCTAGTTCATCAAAAAGCAGCAACAGGAAGCGAAAGACTAGGAGTTATGATGTTACCACTCCAGTCACTCAACAGTCCTCCAATAATTCCAACACTAGGAATTTTTGACCTGTTTCGCAATGCAATACTTGCAGATATCACCACATGCCTAACTTGCCGTGTCGTGTCTGCAACAACTGTGGTAAGTATGGCCATTTTTTTAACGTTTGTCGGAGTGCACCGCAAGCACAAAGGATGCAACCTGTTCCGCTTGCACTGCCAGCTCCGCAAGCTCAACAAGTTCAACCGATACAAGCTGCACCTGTTCGCCAGGTACCTGTAGAAGCAAGAGCCTGTTATGAGTGTGGTGAAGTGGGTCATTTCAGGAATCAATGCCCGAGATGGACAGGAAATAATCAAAGGGTGGCGAGAGGCAGAGCTTTCCAACTGAATGCTCCTGCGGCTCAAGCCAACCAGGACGTGGTCAATGGTACATTTCTGATCAACAACTCTTATGCATGTGTCTTATTTGATTCTGGTTCCGATAGGAGTATCGTTTCATATGATTTAGAATGCATGCTTGGTAGAACACGTACACATTTAGATAAACCGTTTAACGTGGAGGTGGCTGATGGAAACACTATTGATATTGACACGTTATTAATGGATGTACCGAGCACTTAAATGATCATGTTTTCCCAATTGATCTTATACCTATGCATCTTGGTAGCTTTGATGTTATCATAGGCATGGATTGGTTAACCACCCACAAAGCGGAGATTGTTTGTCATGAAAAATACATTCGTATTCCCTTACCTTCGGGTGAAACTTTAAGAGTTTTTGGGGAAACTTCTAGTAAAGGTCTTAAGCTGATGTCATGCACTAAAGCCCACAAGTACCTTAGGAAGAAATGTATAGCATTCTTAGCACACATTGTGGAGAAAAAGGAGAAAGGAAAGAGAATTGAAGACGTTCCTATAATTAGAGATTTTCCTGAAGTATTTCCAGACGACTTGCCGGGTCTTCCACCAGAACGTCAAGTAGAATTTCGAATTGACTTAGTACCTGGTGCACATCCTGTCGCCAAAGCTCCATACAGACTCGTACCTTCGGAGTTACAAGAATTGGCAAGCCAACTGCAAGAACTGACGGATAAAGGATTTATTCGCCCGAGCCATTCGCCATGGGGTGCACCAGTCCTGTTTGTTAAGAAGAAGGATGGGTCATTCCGAATGTGCATCGACTACCGCGAATTAACAAACTCACAATTAAGAATCGATATCCACTGCCGCGCGTCGATGATCTCATCGATCATCTTCAAGGCTCAACATGGTCTTCAAAGATCGATCTTAGGTCTAAGTATCATCAGATTCGCGTACATGATGATGATATTCCCAAGACGGCTTTCAGAACAAGATATGGCCATTATGAATTTCTAGTAATGCCTTTCGGCCTTACCAATGCACCAGCAGTTTTCATAGACCTCATGAACCGTGTTTGCAGGCCATACTTGGATAAGTTTGTGATTGTATTCATTGATGATATTCTGATATACTCAAAGAGTAAAGAAAAACACGAGCAACATCTTAAGTTGATCTTGGAGATTCTAAGAAAAGAATGACTGTACGCCAAATTCTCTAAGTGTGAATTCTGGCTTAAAGAAGTTCAATTCTTGGGACACATAGTCAATGAAAATGGAGTTCACGTGGATCCTGTTGTCACAACCCAACCAGGGGGCTTGACTAACGATTGATTCAAAACACAAAGTAGCGGAAGACAAAATGAATATATTACAATTTAACCAAAGGTTTAGACTAAGTATCAAATTTGTTTACAACAAATCTAAAATGTGATTTAACTAATGGGAGATTCTCTAGAGATATTGGGTCCATCCAGGCATCAGCACACTATATTAATCTTTAGCCAAGTTCTTCTGTTTTACATCCAGTATTCCTGTTCTAGCAACCAAGTATCCGAGCCATACCTGTTTCTAATTACCTGAAAGACATGCTAAAATACGTCAACTATAAAGTTGGTGAGCTCATGAGTTTTAGTTTACAGACACAATAATAAATAGCATGTGATAATTCAAAAACAATACAACCAACCCTGTGCCATGCCGAGCGTTTGCCTCTTATAATGCTAGCCCGTATCATGACATTTTAATCTACTTCTCATTCCGAGACCCGTTCCTGCCCTCGGTGTAAATGTGTCAAAGCGAATATATGCCACAACGGTTGACATTAACCTCAGTGGGGTTTCAACCCTATTTTTATAAGGCCACCCTTTCGGGCCACTGTGCGTGGGGGATTCCCCAAGTAGTACTACCCATATACTCACCGGCTCTACTATGAGTTAATGGTTGTAAATTATGCTTAATGTCTAGGGGAAGCAATTTTATTGAAACGGACGTTCATTATCACATAAATAACATTTTATAAACAGTTTATGGAGCATGCTTTCAGTATCCCAAAACAGTAAAAGAAAAGGGATCACATGAACTCACCTGGTTGCTAAATGCCTTCATTTTGTTCCTGTACAATTATATCATTGCCACTATGTATGCCTTGCTACGTTCCCAGAGTTATCATCATCACAAGCTCCTATTTGTATCAATTTATGTATATATGTATAAGTTGTAGATTTCATACTTTATGGTTGTTTAATGTGGTTGAGCTCTTTGGGTTAATGTGTTTAAATTTCACTAGTTTAAAGTTTCATTATATTACTATACATAACAAATCCTTACCTTATATTGTACGTATAAATGTACGAGCAAATGTTGGTATTATTTGATGTTTAGTATAACTACTAGTATGCTACTTATGTGACTAGTATGTTTATGATCTTCTAAATATAAGCTGATGTAATGCATAAGGTATTACAAGACAATCATATAATTATTATAATGTATTCACCTAACTTATTAGTATTAGAGATAACTAATAAGGATTTCATATGTAACAAGATAGTTGCAAATAAATCATTAGTATCAAAAATATTATACATGTTGTAGTCATTGAATATACTAACTATTATAATTGTTATAATTATAGAATAATAGAATGTTTAAACATATTTATAATTTAATTTCTATGTATCAATCAAATTATACATTCCTAGAGAAACTTTTATCAAAGATAATATTAACAACATTAACAGCAATAAACATAATCATACTAATTTCACTAACAACGTTTTTAGTTCAAACTGTTAATCATAAAATAGATAACTAAGGTAATATCATACGTTAGGTTAATATTAATGTTTTTAAGCTAAGTGTAACTATTTATAAACAATAATTTAAATAACCTAAATGATTATGATTTGCATATGTTTAAAGTGTTAGATAATATTTAGCAAGACCTTTAATATTGTTAAAAGAATAAAAATGAAAATGTTGGCGTTGATAGCAATAATAATAACAATTTTTAAAAGTAATTAGCCTTAATATAAAAACTAACAAATTAGTAATCATTTAGAGACTTAATATGAGATTGTTATCTTGTATAAAATCAGTTGTTAACTATTGGATTTAAACATACTCGTAAACATACGATTATACATAAATTATTTATTGTATATATTAACCTATAGATGTATATATATACATTTAATGATTTAACACCTACATAAATAATATATGAATCATGCCCATACTTTGAGTTCTCCATTTATAAAATGTCTTATAATTTAAGTTTCTAAGTCATTTTATATAGTTTCATATAACTTCTAATATGTATCCATTTTAGATATCAAGACTTGTATTAACCATTTAACTTGTATTTATCATATATAAATGTACATATAAAATGCAAATGTTCACATTAACACTTTGTAAAATTTATTATGTTTAACTAATGATTCTAACTTTCAAAGTCTTGTTATGATTAAGCACTTAGTTGGTTAAAAAAATTTATAAAATTCATTCAAATTAAACTCTAATCATTTATATCACATATACAATGATAAACTAAATTATAAACCATATTCATTAGTCAAGTATTGACATATTTAGCAAATGTATAAATATTTATATACATATTTTTGTGTAAGTATCTTAAGTATATTATTTTATAAATCACTCATGTGTAATTATAATTATTTACGTACACGTCTCCGAATCTCTAACAAAATCACACACGATATATGGTTTCGTTAAACATTTTTATTATAAACTAATTATTATGAACCAGATTTTATCCTATTTAACCCAAATGCTCAACCACTTTAATTTATTTGTTTAAATATATTAACCATACATTTAAAGATAATGGCGCGCGGTTTTACCTTCCCACTCATTCATTTCGCGTATCGAAAATTGATTAAATTAATCGTACGCATGTTTCATAACTCGAAAATGTTTCTAAACTCGTTTTTGGGTAACGAATGAAATCGAGTAGTCGGATTTTCCTGTTGACTGAGTCTGTCCGGGTTTGACCAGCCCTATACGCGTCTGACTTTTGTTGACCGAGGCTTTATTCGACTCTAAAACTCTAATTTCCTCCATCTCTTCTTTTGGCCTCCGCCGGTTCCCTTGGTAGTTGCTCAACCGCCACCAGCCACCTACTCAACACCATCACCACCGCATAGAACCATCCAAAACATGTATCAGTTCATAACAAACGAAGAAAATGACTTGCATGTGTAGATCGAAGCTAGTAGAGTTGATTCTTACCCGATTTCTCAACCTAACAGCCACCCATCGTTGCTGTAGACTCACCAGTGGGTTGAGACCACCACCATCGTGCAACCAGCCACTCTCTAGCCACCGTGAACCATCATTCAGCCGCTGGTAACCTCCCTATCTCCACATCCGACGACCACCTTCACAAGATTTTCCAAAAACGCATGTAAAACAACTAGAATCCTCAAGATATTGTCATGCATGGATAAATCGGAGGATTACAGAGTCGTTTCTTACCTTCGAGGGCTGCTTGTAGCGAGAAAAGTGGTCGGAACTCACATGCACCGCCGCACAGCCCTAGCGGAACCCTAGCCGCCGTCGCATTGTCACCCTTTTGGTCCTCATCCACCGTTTGGTCCTCGATTCTTAGCTGAAACCAGATCTCAGCTTCTTGCCGCCGTGGTTTTGAGGTGAAAACCCTAGCCGTCGCCATTTCTCACTCTGTTTTCACCCTTTCACAGTCGAGATATAGTGAGGTTGAAGAAGAAAAGATTGTAGAACGTGATGAGAGGAGTTCGGTGATATGGTTTGTTTGTCTCGCCGCCGTGGACCGCCGTGGGACCGCCGCGCCTCCGCCTCTGCTCCGCCGTGGGTGGCCGGCCTCGGCTCCCTCTCTTTCTCTCGGTTTATTGAGCGGCTGAACACACACATAAGGTGTGTTGCGGCTGGTGAAATGAGAAAAAGAAAAGGGTTTACTCCCTTTTTATACTTAGGGTTTAATTCTAGGGTTTTAAACGCGTATTCGACCCGTCTCGAGATCGTATTTCGTTTTCGTTTATCATTCTCGACCCGACTCTCCTAACTTACGTGAAAATAAATTATAATAATATTAGAATGTTTATTTTGTTTGTTAAAAGTTATTTGTTTAATTAATTACATTGAAACACGTTAATATCGCGTATTCAACATATTTGACTAGTTTAAAATATTTTCACACTCCGAATAATATTCTTGTATTTTAAATATTCTCAACATTTGTAGTTAGTTATTTATTAATGTTTTTCGTCAGATATATTTTGTTTTAACGAGCCTTATTGGGCCTAAGTTGAACATATTGGGTTTTAATGGGCCTATTTGGGCCTTCACAACTTGTTGAGCTTTTATATCTTATTGGGCCTTATTAGGCCTAAGTATTCAATCAATAATTATATGTTTAAGTGTGTTGGGATTTTCTTACAGTTGTTACAGTCTCCCCAACTTAAAAGAATTTCGTCCTCGAAATTAGTTGTTTTTACGGTATAGCCCGTTCGAGTAGTTGTGGGTATTTCTTATGCATGTTTTCTTTAAGCTTAAATTTTTGTTTATCATTTCTAAGTATCACCATGTTCTAGTCCATTCTAAGGGACTACCCCTAAACTTAACAAGCATACACTTCTACTTATTATTGCATAAGACGTTAACACAGATTCTGATTATTATAAGTAGTAAAGCCTAACAAGAAATGTTAGTCTACGTGTATTGCAGTTTAATAGTTCATAAGGCCATCATACACAAAAATTCGCATAAATAAAGTTTATTCGCATTATAAATGTTCCATAGGATACCAAGTTACATTCTATTTTTCCCACATGTTTCATTACGCATCTAATGCATCAATAGTTTCCAAAACCCGATCATTTTGATCTTGTTTCCAAACATAATGCTTCATCTTATACTGAATGTAACCAATAGGTGTCAAGGCTCACAGTTCCTTGATTGTGTATTTGAATACAATGTTTCATACAACATGAACATAGCAATCAAGCATACTCGTTATTCATTTAATGTCTCATCTAGGTTATTAATATAATTATCTCACTTGTACATGACATTTGGCACAAAGTTGTACATAATGTAATTCAATTTGTATTCTTGGTTACTTTCCTTTTACACCATAAATTTATGATTTCTTATCTGAGTCTACAAAGTTATTTATTGATAAACATATCTTTGTTTTCTAAATCCAATAGATTGAAAGTAATCATTTCAAGTAAACGAAGTCTACGTATGGATTGTCAAGAACTAAGGTGTAACTGATATATTTTAGCTAGAGTAGAAACAATTATGATCATATAGAGAGTGTAATTATGAGTAGGGCACAATCACTTTTTATGTTGAATCCAACTAATATCTTAGCTATATACAAATGGAGTTATTGATTCTATAAGCCTTGAATAGCAAAGAATAGGCTCCAATGAGATAACGATGGTACTACTAAAAGAAGCTAAGGATTTTATTGAAATACTTGAGCCAAGAAATCTTCAGACTAAGGATGTTATCTTGACTTAGGGAGTTTAATCGCGATGATGCCTATCTGCTTCATGGATAAATTCGAGAGGCTGAAGAAGAATCCCTAAATGAAGGTTATCATAGAATTCCAAGGAGCAAGTTAACATAGATAGATGGTTTAGATCTCAACTAGAATCTATAGCTTTAAATACGCAAGGATTTTGACTCACTGTTTGTGTCAGAATCTTACTTAAAATTATTTCAAGTGTTTGCAGCAATTATCACTTCCTCCGAAGCTCTTTAGAATAATAATTAAAGAATAATTCATCATTAGTGAGCATGGCATCATCTTGTTTGAATATGCCAAACTTTCTGATCATCCGGTTTGGAATATAAGAAATCGGAGATACAAAGATTTAAGGGAGCTTTCATTCTAACCAAGAAAATTCAAGGAGTAGTTCTTTCGATTGCTACCAATAAAATGAAATTGTATCGGGAATTTTAGAGACGCTAACAGTATGTTATGGTGTAAAGGAACGATTAGAGCATTTAAAAGACGTACAAAATGATTACAAGCTAAACGGACGAGGGTTCCTTTGTTCTAGTGTGGTTACAACTTGATCTCTTTCAATAAGTCCTTCTAAATAGCCTTTTGACACGCATCACCCTAATGATGACTTCTTGCACCGAGACCTCAATTGTGTGCTTGTTGAGATTGAGCTATTGATTTTTTTTTTTTTTTTTTATTAATAATTCCATGAATGTACCCATTTTTGGCGAACAAATAGACATGACTTTCGTATATGATACTATCGTTTCTATTGACACCTTGTCTATTATTTATCCAACCTACTATTGATACATGAAGTTATGAGATGTAAGAGTATAAATTGTTGTTGGCTTCGCAGTAGATCTGACAAATAATTATTTTATCGTTTTGCGTAGTCAGTAGAATGTTCTAGATTTCTTCCTTCACATTATGCACATGATCACAACTTCATTGTGTCATTGCATTGGTCGCCTGTTTCATTTCCTTTCTCCTTTACTAGTCGTTCTACTTCGTCCTATGACTTATATCTTACAACTTCCTTATTGTGATAAGATTTCTGACGTATCTCCTTGTCATGAATACTCTTGATGTATATATTTTATTTACCTTACGTCTTGAACTGATGAAAACGTGCATTAGGCTCGAACGTGATCTTCACTGGTTATCCTCAAAGTATGACAGATATTTCCATAGTTTTCACTCTTGAGGCTGACTTTTCGCAAATGATTTTAACTTTTCATGCTACCTTTCTGTAGCTTTTCTTCTTACTATTTAACACATTCTAACTTATTTGAGATTGATCCTCCTACTTTACTTCCTTGCAGTCCTTCCATACTGCTACTATTTTCCTCCGGTGACAATCTAGATTAGTTGTCCTTCATGCTAATTCAATTCATTATCTCTTAATGATATTTGTACGAGTGAATTCCGATGTAGATCCACCCAATGATTAAAACCTCCAAAGTGCCCAAACTCTTCAATTTCAGGATATCTCTTCTTCCACTATGGAGTGGTCGGTATTAACTAGTGTCATTCGTGTAACTACTCATGAGTTCGGCTTGTTGAAATTTTATAAGGTGTATACCATGAGAATTCCTATGGTTTTTATATTTCTGTTTAAATGTTTTAGCTGTTCTACTACTTGTCATAATGCTCAGCACTAACACTATCCCAATATACCGAACATAGTTTATATATAGGGCATACGTAGAGTCAGGCTACCTGCCTTATCAGCCGCCAGCCCACCACCGTTTCGATATATTACGATAGTGTCCTTGCCAAACGTATTTGACCGTAAATATGTTAGCAAACACTTATCAACTAAATAATTTCCTCTGTCATACTACACATGTTCATAAGATTCATATTGATGTTATGATGCAAATACTATTTCCTGCAGTTGGTCTTCAATGCTTCTCAAAACATTTATTGGCACTATAAAATCTTCTAATCTAAGATTAAATCCTTCACCATTTAATTTTTCACTTCTTCTATTTCCAATAAACATCGATTCTAACTGTTTGAAGCTCGTCTTTTCCTCTTGATATTAATTACCTTCCTTCACCTTGCTATAACTTGGTAGCTGGTACTGATCATCGTATATCAATGCGCATGGAGGTCTCATTTGCCAAAACTATGAAATTTCTTCAAGAGATAATAGGATGTCTCGTTCAATCTCATCTATGGTCTTTGATATACCGTACACAAAATGTCCTTCGCGTATTCCCTTTTACCTTGCAATCAAAGAAATATCTTGATCACTCTCACTATCAATAGGAACACATTCTTCTCTTGACAATCATACCTTCACAATTTATGTTTCCGGCCTTCAGCTTCATGTTCCATCTATTATATTCACTAGGTGGAGCTCCTTTAGGGATTTACAAATTGTTCGCATATGACGTCGTTATTGGGTTTAGAATCAGGGGTTCGATCGAAGGATTCAATAGAAAAGAGTTTCAATGTTGAAACGGTTTGCTTAAGAAATATCATTTTCTGGAACAGAATTTCGAGTGATAGAATAAATTAAAATTTATATTGAAGGTTCACATTCTCGCTGTGTGAACTAAGGAATTACCTTTCACAGCATATAATTCTAATACTTCTACTTTAGTTATCAAGAATTTGGGTATGGTTAAGTTAAAGGAGTGTTCATTAGAGTTGCAAATAGAATAAATCATTGATGAAAGTTTGGAGATCGAAGATGAACTATTAAGGATAATAGGAATAGTAATCACAGACAATAATGGTCGTTGATTATTAAAGGTGACTAACCTAATGTTGATATGAGAAATGATGAAATGAAGAGTTTCTCAAGTTTTTACGTATGATAATCCGAATCTGAAGGGAGTATGTGTCACAATACTTTGATGTCATCACCTGCTTTCTCCTGGGTCTTTGTGATTTTTCACTCATTCATGTAATCTTGTAGTCAGTTGAGGAGTAGTCATCGTTGATAGTTAAAATCAAACTTCTGTGGCTATATATAAATTCGATAAAGAAGTACAAAGGAGTTTTGAAGTTTATAGAATAAAATCAAAAGATTCTTAGACGCCTTAAAGGATTGGAAGTCGACGACATAAGTACCTTGATAACAAAGAGGTCATGATTCCCCTAATATTTGAGGTAAAAAGAAGACAAGAATCCGGGAACGCCGTTTCCAATAGGATAGAATGAATGAAGAGAAGATATCGTACCATAAAATCACCGTTGACCTCTTGTGACTTAAATCCTATGCTCAGCTCCCATTGTCAACTAATGTTTGTTTCAGTAATCATTAACATAACAAGTATTTATACGTATATACATAAACATTATGTTCAAATTTAATTTTATGTGTGTCTTAGAACTTCCCATGTAACTTCAAATTCACCATTATGTGTGCACCCATAATCCTGAATTTGATTTACATGTTTGTTCTAGTTTAACCATTCGTGTGCTTCATATGCCTGGGTATTCATGGTCTCACTAGTTTCTATTTGTTTAGGCCCCTAGATTACTCAGGTTAAAGTCTAGGAACTTATCCTAAGGTTCCTAATTCGCTAAAACCTTTGGCTCTGATACCAACCTGTCACAACCCAACCAGGGGGCTTGACTAACGATTGATTCAAAACACAAAGTAGCGGAAGACAAAATGAATATATTACAATTTAACCAAAGGTTTAGACTAAGTATCAAATTTGTTTACAACAAATCTAAAATGTGATTTAACTAATGGGAGATTCTCTAGAGATATTGGGTCCATCCAGGCATCAGCACACTATATTAATCTTTAGCCAAGTTCTTCTGTTTTACATCCAGTATTCCTGTTCTAGCAACCAAGTATCCGAGCCATACCTGTTTCTAATTACCTGAAAGACATGCTAAAATACGTCAACTATAAAGTTGGTGAGCTCATGAGTTTTAGTTTACAGACACAATAATAAATAGCATGTGATAATTCAAAAACAATACAACCAACCCTGTGCCATGCCGAGCGTTTGCCTCTTATAATGCTAGCCCGTATCATGACATTTTAATCTACTTCCCATTCCGAGACCCGTTCCTGCCCTCGGTGTAAATGTGTCAAAGCGAATATATGCCACAACGGTTGACATTAACCTCAGTGGGGTTTCAACCCTATTTTTATAAGGCCACCCATTCGGGCCACTGTGCGTGGGGGATTCCCCAAGTAGTACTACCCATATACTCACCGGCTCTACTATGAGTTAATGGTTGTAAATTATGCTTAATGTCTAGGGGAAGCAATTTTATTGAAACGGACGTTCATTATCACATAAATAACATTTTATAAACAGTTTATGGAGCATGCTTTCAGTATCCCAAAACAGTAAAAGAAAAGGGATCACATGAACTCACCTGGTTGCTAAATGCCTTCATTTTGTTCCTGTACAATTATATCATTGCCACTATGTATGCCTTGCTACGTTCCCAGAGTTATCATCATCACAAGCTCCTATTTGTATCAATTTATGTATATATGTATAAGTTGTAGATTTCATACTTTATGGTTGTTTAATGTGGTTGAGCTCTTTGGGTTAATGTGTTTAAATTTCACTAGTTTAAAGTTTCATTATATTACTATACATAACAAATCCTTACCTTATATTGTACGTATAAATGTACGAGCAAATGTTGGTATTATTTGATGTTTAGTATAACTACTAGTATGCTACTTATGTGACTAGTATGTTTATGATCTTCTAAATATAAGCTGATGTAATGCATAAGGTATTACAAGACAATCATATAATTATTATAATGTATTCACCTAACTTATTAGTATTAGAGATAACTAATAAGGATTTCATATGTAACAAGATAGTTGCAAATAAATCATTAGTATCAAAAATATTATACATGTTGTAGTCATTGAATATACTAACTATTATAATTGTTATAATTATAGAATAATAGAATGTTTAAACATATTTATAATTTAATTTCTATGTATCAATCAAATTATACATTCCTAGAGAAACTTTTATCAAAGATAATATTAACAACATTAACAGCAATAAACATAATCATACTAATTTCACTAACAACGTTTTTAGTTCAAACTGTTAATCATAAAATAGATAACTAAGGTAATATCATACGTTAGGTTAATATTAATGTTTTTAAGCTAAGTGTAACTATTTATAAACAATAATTTAAATAACCTAAATGATTATGATTTGCATATGTTTAAAGTGTTAGATAATATTTAGCAAGACCTTTAATATTGTTAAAAGAATAAAAATGAAAATGTTGGCGTTGATAGCAATAATAATAATAATTTTTAAAAGTAATTAGCCTTAATATAAAAACTAACAAATTAGTAATCATTTAGAGACTTAATATGAGATTGTTATCTTGTATAAAATCAGTTGTTAACATATTGGATTTAAACATACTCGTAAACATACGATTATACATAAATTATTTATTGTATATATTAACCTATAGATGTATATATATACATTTAATGATTTAACACCTACATAAATAATATATGAATCATGCCCATACTTTGAGTTCTCCATTTATAAAATGTCTTATAATTTAAGTTTCTAAGTCATTTTATATAGTTTCATATAACTTCTAATATGTATCCATTTTAGATATCAAGACTTGTATTAACCATTTAACTTGTATTTATCATATATAAATGTACATATAAAATGCAAATGTTCACATTAACACTTTGTAAAATTTATTATGTTTAACTAATGATTCTAACTTTCAAAGTCTTGTTATGATTAAGCACTTAGTTGGTTAAAAAAATTTATAAAATTCATTCAAATTAAACTCTAATCATTTATATCACATATACAATGATAAACTAAATTATAAACCATATTCATTAGTCAAGTATTGACATATTTAGCAAATGTATAAATATTTATATACATATTTTTGTGTAAGTATCTTAAGTATATTATTTTATAAATCACTCATGTGTAATTATAATTATTTACGTACACGTCTCCGAATCTCTAACAAAATCACACACGATATATGGTTTCGTTAAACATTTTTATTATAAACTAATTATTATGAACCAGATTTTATCCTATTTAACCCAAATGCTCAACCACTTTAATTTATTTGTTTAAATATATTAACCATACATTTAAAGATAATGGCGCGCGGTTTTACCTTCCCACTCATTCATTTCGCGTATCGAAAATTGATTAAATTAATCGTACGCATGTTTCATAACTCGAAAATGTTTCTAAACTCGTTTTTGGGTAACGAATGAAATCGAGTAGTCGGATTTTCCTGTTGACTGAGTCTGTCCGGGTTTGACCAGCCCTATACGCGTCTGACTTTTGTTGACCGAGGCTTTATTCGACTCTAAAACTCTAATTTCCTCCATCTCTTCTTTTGGCCTCCGCCGGTTCCCTTGGTAGTTGCTCAACCGCCACCAGCCACCTACTCAACACCATCACCACCGCATAGAACCATCCAAAACATGTATCAGTTCATAACAAACGAAGAAAATGACTTGCATGTGTAGATCGAAGCTAGTAGAGTTGATTCTTACCCGATTTCTCAACCTAACAGCCACCCATCGTTGCTGTAGACTCACCAGTGGGTTGAGACCACCACCATCGTGCAACCAGCCACTCTCTAGCCACCGTGAACCATCATTCAGCCGCTGGTAACCTCCCTATCTCCACATCCGACGACCACCTTCACAAGATTTTCCAAAAACGCATGTAAAACAACTAGAATCCTCAAGATATTGTCATGCATGGATAAATCGGAGGATTACAGAGTCGTTTCTTACCTTCGAGGGCTGCTTGTAGCGAGAAAAGTGGTCGGAACTCACATGCACCGCCGCACAGCCCTAGCGGAACCCTAGCCGCCGTCGCATTGTCACCCTTTTGGTCCTCATCCACCGTTTGGTCCTCGATTCTTAGCTGAAACCAGATCTCAGCTTCTTGCCGCCGTGGTTTTGAGGTGAAAACCCTCGCCGTCGCCATTTCTCACTCTGTTTTCACCCTTTCACAGTCGAGATATAGTGAGGTTGAAGAAGAAAAGATTGTAGAACGTGATGAGAGGAGTTCGGTGATATGGTTTGTTTGTCTCGCCGCCGTGGACCGCCGTGGGACCGCCGCGCCTCCGCCTCTGCTCCGCCGTGGGTGGCCGGCCTCGGCTCCCTCTCTTTCTCTCGGTTTATTGAGCGGCTGAACACACACATAAGGTGTGTTGCGGCTGGTGAAATGAGAAAAAGAAAAGGGTTTACTCCCTTTTTATACTTAGGGTTTAATTCTAGGGTTTTAAACGCGTATTCGACCCGTCTCGAGATCGTATTTCGTTTTCGTTTATCATTCTCGACCCGACTCTCCTAACTTACGTGAAAATAAATTATAATAATATTAGAATGTTTATTTTGTTTGTTAAAAGTTATTTGTTTAATTAATTACATTGAAACACGTTAATATCGCGTATTCAACATATTTGACTAGTTTAAAATATTTTCACACTCCGAATAATATTCTTGTATTTTAAATATTCTCAACATTTGTAGTTAGTTATTTATTAATGTTTTTCGTCAGATATATTTTGTTTTAACGAGCCTTATTGGGCCTAAGTTGAACATATTGGGTTTTAATGGGCCTATTTGGGCCTTCACAACTTGTTGAGCTTTTATATCTTATTGGGCCTTATTAGGCCTAAGTATTCAATCAATAATTATATGTTTAAGTGTGTTGGGATTTTCTTACAGTTGTTACACCAGTGAAGATTGATGCAGTGAAGGATTGGAGTACACCGAAGACATCTACGGAGATTCGATAATTTCCTGGACTTGCCGGTTACTATCGGCGGTTTATTTCGAACTTATCCCGTATTACTGTCCCTCTCATTTCTTTGACTCAAAAGAATAAGCCTTATGAGTGGGGACCGAGGCAAGAAGAGGCATTTCAGACTTTGAAGCATGAACTTTGTGATGCTCCTGTCCTGACACTGCCTGACAGAAATGATGATTTTGTAGTTTACTGTGATGCGTCCAACCTAGGTCTCGGTTGTGTTCTCATGCAGCGAGGAAAGGTTGTGGCATATGCATCAAGACAGCTCAAAATTCATGAGAAGAACTACACTACACATGACTTGGAACTTGGCGCAGTCGTGTTTGCTTTGAAGATGTGGAGGCAGTATCTTTATGGCACAACGTGTATAGTCTTTACTGATCATAAGAGTTTGCAACATATTCTCAATCAGAAAGAGCCTAATATGAGACAACGGAGATGGGTTGAACTGTTGAACGATTATGACTGTGAAATTCGCTACCATCCTGGTAAAGCGAATGTAGTAGCAAATGCACTTAGTCGCAAAATTCAAGTTCAGATCCATATTGTCCGAGTGCACACTAATCTCCATAATGATGTTCTCACAGCCCAACAACACTCATTGGCTCAGGATAACTTGAAAAATGAGATGTCTTGCGGGGCTAAGATATTATTGAAAACTAAGGATGATGGTTTGATGTATTACCTGAATCGGTTGTGGATACCGAACCGGGATGATCTTAGGATGATGATTTTGGATGAAGTTCATAAGTCACTTTACTCAATGCATCCGGGTGCTGATAAGATGTATCAAGACCTTAGGGCCTTATACTGGTGGCCTGAATGAAGAAGGATACTGCTGAGTATGTGTCTAAAAGCCTTAACTGTGCTAAGGTCAAGGCGGAACACCAGCGACCTTCGGGACTGTTAATACAACCAGAAATACCTATGTTGAAGTGGGAGATAATCTCTATGGATTTCATTACTAAACTCCCATGAACCGCAAACGGTAAGGATAGCATTTGGGTGATAGTTGATAGATTGACCAAGTCGGCTCATTTCTTACCGATACGTGAGAGGTACCCTGTGCGGAAATTAGCTCGTATCTATATTGATGAGATCGTTAGTCGACATGGTATTCCCTTGAGCATAATATCAGATCGTGATGCTCGTTTCACGGCACGATTTTGGGAATTACTTCATGAAGCTTTTGGAACAAGATTGGATCTTAGCACCGCTTATCATCCTCAAACGGATGGCCAAACAGAGTGGACGATTCAAACATTGGAAGACATGTTGAGAGCTAGTGTCATTGATTTCGGTGGCAATTGGGATAGCCATTTACCCTTGGTCGAGTTTACGTATAATAACAGTTATCACGATAGCATTGGTATGGCGCCGTTTGAAGCTCTTTATGGCAAAAAACGTCGATCACCTATTTGTTGGACCGAGGTCGGACAATCGCAGATCACTGGTCCTGAGATTATTCAAGAAACGACTGACAAGATCCACTAGATCTGTGACAATCTGTTGGCTGCACGCAGTCGACAGAAAAGCTACGCGGACAAACGAAGAAAACCTTTAGAATTTGAAGTTGGTGATATGGTAATACTTAAAGTATCGCCCTGGAAAGGAGTGGTACGATTCGGGAAAAAGGGTAAGCTTGTTCCACGATATTTTGGCCCTTTTAAGATCCTTGAACGAATCGGGAAGGTTGCCTAAAAATTTGAAACTTCCTCCTGAACTTAGCAACGTGCACCCGAATTTTCACATGTCCAATTTAAGAAAGTGCTTAGCTGATCAGGATCTTCAGGTACCACTCGACGACATTCGCGTCGATGATACCATGCATTAGTTGAAAAACCAGTTGAAATAATGGATCGTGAGGTTAAAAGCTCAAACGCAGTAGAATTCCAATTGTCAAAGTACGTTGGGAATCGAAGCGTAGTCCGGAATTCACCTGGGAACGGGAAGATCAGATGAAGCTTAAGTACCCACATTTATTCGCTACGGTCACTCCAAGTTGAATTTCGGGACGAAATTCCCTTAACTAGGGGAGACTGTAACATCACTGTATTTCAGGTTGTCCGTACATATGTACGATTTTACTGTTACAACCTGATATTATAATTATTAATGATAATTAATTATTGGACGATATTGTTGATAATTGGTATACATTGAGAACATATTATTATACGCGTAAACCATGGGAAATTTAGTTGTAACCCAACTAAACAGAACCAGAGAGTTTATCGCAGTTACATTGCAGATGATTGGATTATTGGTTCGGAATGGAAGGGGATTGGAGTTGGTTGCTGTATGGTTGCTAAACATAGTCAAGGACACATGGTCATGGTTTATCGAAATAGCAGTGGGACGGTGGCTGGGGCGGTTGTGACTGACCCCTCATATGCCCTATACATATGCATATTTCCGTCTATCATGGATGTGTCAGTGATACGGTTTAGTGGGTTTTGGATTGGGATTTATAATATTAAATATAATAAGGTAATGAAAATGATTGCGCGATGGTGAGGTTACGAACATAATTTAAACGCGAATAGTAATTCAAAAATATTAACTTAATAATGTATTCACGTGGGTGACGATTCATACGTATATAATTGTTAAGAATAATATTCTGAAACGATATTCCATAAATCGTAAATCAAATCGAAATACGATACGAGCATTGGATTCGCAAAGGTGACGATCTTTGCGAATACGTACGTAAGCAACGCGTTTCGACGAGATAATTAAATAAAATTTAACGATATTAATTTAATAAATGGAAACTAATAATATTTATTAGGAATCACAACCTAAAACACATCCGGATAAGTGTCTAATATAAACAATTAAATTAACGAAAGTAAACGGAAGTGTTTTATTCAAACGGTTTTGTTTAAAATCGTTTTTGTTAAAACGAAATTATTTATTTAAATGTGTTATGTGTTTTTTTAAAAGTATTTTTGGATGAAAACCGAGCATCTTATAATTTTAATGCGATAAAAACGAGACCGAACACCCGGGGGATGATACGCGATATAAGGAAGAAGAGTTCCTTCTTCTTCCCTATTTCCCACACACTCTTTCTCTCTCTAAGAAGCAAGATTCGTCCATCTCTCTCTCTCTCTAACTTCTCTCTACGATATCTCGCTCGTTACCCAATGGATTGTCAAGATCTTGGCGCCTACACGTTCGTGAGACCAAGGAGAACAAGAACCCACGAAGAAACTTGCCATTTGGTTAACATTCGAGGTAAATACGAAGGTTCTACTTTTCGGTTTGGTTAAAAACCCTATTAGAACATGGATACCATCTTATACATGATGTTTTTTAGTTTTATATATGTTAATTGAGTTAATATGAACATAAGAGGGACCATGTCAGACCCTAGAATCTGAAAACTCGAAGGTGTCAAGGGTGAGCAGCCAAGGATGTAGCAGGGTTCGTGGAATGCTTTGGCCGAACCTTTCAGCTGCTACACCAAGGACCCACAAACCTGCGGCCACAAACATGATGATGGACGAACCCTTCCATGCTGCTAACCCTAGCCGAACCATCCCTGCTTGAGCCGAACCTTTTTCTTCACACGAACCTTCATGGACAGGACAAGGGGTGGCCGAACCTTTCACGAAGAAGGCGAACCTCACACCTGCCGAACCTATAGGTTCGTCCTGATCTAGCCGAAACTTCCACCATGGCAGCGAACCTTCATGCTTCCACGAACCCTGAGGTTCGCCTAGGGTAAAGTTAGCCGAACCTTTTTCAATTGTTAGCCGAACCTTACCTCAATTCAGCCGGACTTTTGCATGGTAAAAGCTGCGAGCCTGCATGGGTTTCACGAACCTTCTAGTGTCACAGAATCTTGGCCAGCGAACCTTTCTCATCGGGGCGAACCTAGGCTTTAATGAGTCAGGCGTTAGCACCATGTTCGGCCGAACCTTAGGGTATCTAAACCATAAGCAAGCAGCGAACTTCTAGTTTCTTTTAAACCTATGTTTTATTGGATTAAGGTTAAAGAAAAATAAAGGGATTGAGAAGCAATAAACACCTATGCATGTATGCAAGGTACTAAGTTGTCACCTTTTCTTAATAAACACAAGCTTAAACCTTGAGATTTTATATGATGAATATTTATAAGGATGTAAGTAAGTTGATCTATTAAGCTTAGATAGAAAGCTCATTAATTTAAATTTATTATGACAACCTAATAAAAAGTGCATGACAAAAGGTGGGTATTGATAAATGCATGATAAGGGATAACATCCTTGAATGCGTATATATATATAAATTATAATAAGGAAATTTAATTGATCATATGCGTATGTAGTGATATGTATATGACTTGGGTCATTACTTTGGAATATATATATTTATGGGAACACATATACTACATCACAACTGGTCATCGTCATAGAATGATTTAAAACTACCAAATTTAAACTACATTCTAAAGATGATTACTATAAAATATTTGATAATTACTTTAACTTCGATGAAATAAATCAAGTGAATTAAACACTTAAGAATTTAAAGTGAACACTCATGGTCATTTAATCAAGATAGAACGCATATACTTATAAGCATGAACACTACTATAATTACAGGTTGATTGTGTTGTTGTTGATTTCATACACGCGAGCGCGCATCCTACGATATCACTGATTCTAAGGACTCTGGTGATTTCCCATAACCTCCTTTTAAAACTGTTTTGTTTTTAAACTCGGAGGTGGAACATGTATACCAATTTAAATATTATTTTGATAACACATGGGTGACACCTGGATTATTAATATGATATTCATATTAATGGATTATTATTGATTATTGATTGAGATGGATTATTTACTTATCCGTGAATCATTGTTGATTGAGTAGAATTCGGTCCTCCGCGATGATTGGGATACTGTTGGTAAGTTGACTAACGTCCTACTCAAAGACTCCACTGTTGGTTGAGTTGACTGCGGTCCTCCGCAGTGCACGTATTGACACTTATAGGAATATCGTTGTTTGAGTTGACTGAGGTCCTCCACGATGATTCCGCCGTTGATTGAGTTGACTGAGGTCCTCCGCGGTAACTTATATTGATATGATTATGATGGTTGATGATTATTGAATTGATGTGATTAGTTGAATATACGTGGATTATTATTGTGAATATTGTGTATGTGATTACTTGGATTGTTTGGATGTTGTGTCTGTTGGCAGTGTTGGATTAATTTGCAGGCGCACATGTGGATTTTCTCGGGGAAATTATAAACTTTTATAAAATCATTTATAAACTTCCTTAACCCTTTTATAAACATTTTTAATAAATAAAAACTTATGATTTCTCACCAACTACTTCCTAGTTTGATGATACCATTAATTGAAGGATATTAGCAACTGTAACACCCTGACCAATGGCGGAAACGTCGGGATGCCACGAGGGATGTGTAGATTGCTCATAAGCTCGTGGGCATCTAATTTAAATAATCACATGTCATTTAATCAACCAAATTAATTACACAAAAATCATGTTCATCATGAATTTGTTACATCAAATACAAAAGAGATTTAGCTATCTAACTAAATTCTAATCTTCAGAATTTCAGTTATTTAGCTAAGTCCAAGATTCTATGTGACGATGTCCCAAAAGAAGGATTCAAACCGAGCACTCCACGATGAATACACACATAATGAAACAAGCTTTGGTGGCTTGGTCATCGTACCAGCCTCATTATCAGATATCAAAGCAGATAATGAAGATAAATTCTCAATTTAGATATGTTTTGTTTTTATAATCAAAATTTGGAAAAATTCAGAATTGATTTTTCAATATTAGTAGTATCGACAATATTGTGTCATCGATACTATTAGTATCGATGAGAATGTGTCGATACTAGTAAGTTCGATGAAAAATTTGTTGATATTATTGATATCGATAGAAGGACTATCTATACTATCAATATCGATGATAAGCAACTCAAAAACCGTTTTCTTCGAACTTAACAATCTCAAACATGAAAAATTTGAATCTCCACAAGCTTTCAAGTGCAACAACGTATCTTTAATGACAAATCATCATTTGATCATCAACATTGATCAAATTATCATCAAAAAGTCTTCAAAAATCACAAAACTCACCAAAAACTTTGTTCAACCAAGATCACAACCGAGCACAATGCTCTGATACCACTTGTAGGTCAGTAGTTAAGATCTATATGATCTAGTATAACTAGATATTATGTGCGGAATCCATAACATCAAGTTTGAACAAAAAGATAATGAATTGAGATGAATAGAATCAATCAAACATACTGAAACAAAATCAGTCTTCTTGAATGATGACCGTACAAGTAGAGAGAAATTAACAATATTAAAATTCTGAATTATGTCCAACCGATATTAATGACATCGAACTTAACCTATTTATAGGCAATTTTGTCGATAATAATAGTATTGATGATATTACCTTCGATACTATTAGTATCGATACAACTACTATCGATACTAATGGAATCGACAAGCTCAACACTTATACATTTTTCAAACTATTCAAAAACAAACAAAATAAAGCAAACATAAACATTATATTGAAAACAAAAACAAACATAATAAAAATAAAGATCTTCATATCAAATCAGCTACATTCTTTAGTCTTCAATTTAACAACTGAAGTTGATGCTATCAGGGTATTATCATTTTCATCTCTTAACAGTTATAAGACATTCCATAAATGATCCTCATGTTCCTACTCCGTCTTGAAATAAATCAGTATATCATCAATGAAGACGATAACAAACTAATCTAGGTATGGCCGACAGACTCGATTTATCAAGTCCGTGAACACTGCCAGTGCATTGGTTAATCCAAATGGCATAACCACGAACTCATAGTGTCCATAACGAGTCCTAAACGCCGTGTTTGGTTTATCTTCATCATTTACTCCCAGCTGATGATACCTGGATTGTAGATCAACTCTATAGAAGCAAGTCGCTCCCTATAATTGATCAAACAGATCATCGATCCTAGGTAGAAGATATTTTTTCTTGATTTTCAACTTGTTCTGTAACACCCCGACCGATGGCGGAAACGTCGGGATGCCACAAGGGAGGTGTAGATTGTTCACAAGCTCGTGGGCATCTAAATAAATCATCACATATCAATTAAATCAACCAAAGTAATTACACAAAAATCATGTTCATCATGATTTAGTTACAACAAATTTACACAAAAGATTTAGCTAAATTGACTAAACTCTAGTCTTCAGAAATCCAATTAATTTAGCTAAGTCCAAGATCCTAACTGATGATGTCCAAAAGATGTAGAGCTACCCTGCTCTACCTACTTCTCTTCGTTCCCTTAAACATGAAGAAAATCAAGTGTCAACTACGAAGTAATTAGTGAGTAATCATAAGTTTTTATGTTTCAAAAATGTTTACTTGTGTTTATAAAGATTTATAGTTTTCACGAAAAATACACATGTGCACCTGTGAGATAATCCAACTCTGTAAACACACAATCACATAATTCAAATAAACACAAATAATCATTCACATATATTCAACTAATCTCAACCAAACACATCAAATCAATAATCAACATTCACCGTAATCATCCCAATATAAGTTACCGCGGAGGACCTCAGTAAACTCAATCAACGGCGGAATCATCGCGGAGGACCGTAATCAACTAAACGAACGATATTCCTAAATAGTATAAGTGTCAATACATGCAATGCGGAGGACCGTAGTCAACTCAACCAACAGTGGAATCACTGAGGAGGACTGAAGTCAACTCAACAACAGTAACTCAGTCATTACGGAGGACCTAAGTCAACTCAACCAATAATGACTCACGGAGTTATAATGATCCATGTCAATCCATCAATAATCAATGATTATTCAATAATTAGAATATCATATTTGTCACACCCCGAGATGGCGGGATGGATCGACTTCCCCGTCAGGCGGAAAGGTCTCGGGGCGCGATATGCGAAATGATAATCAAAGTGATCAGATTGTTTACACTGCACATGATATATAAATGAGAAACTGCTAAATGTAAATAGTATTACAAAGTTTAATTACATCATTTTAGTTCATAATTTAACAATGTAAATCTATTATCAATCATCATAAATCTTCTATCTTGTATCTACACAAGATATACAAAATAATCTGGAAGATGATGCTTCAAAACATGCAGGTCGAAAAAGCCAGGTCCTATAACTGGTATCCTAGTTCAAAAGTAATAACTCCTTAGTTGACCTGTTCGTCACCTGAGAAGTCATGCAAAAAGATCAAGTCAACACATGGTTGGTGAGTTCATTAAGTTTTATAAAAATGAATTTGAATGACCTGAATGACAACCTTAACCTCACCATTAACCATCTATACCATCCAGTTCAGTATGCTTATATATAGGGCATATGTAGGGTCGAACTTACCTCCCGCCCAGCCACCGTCCCACCACATACCAAACCACATGATATATAGTACCTAGTGATAATTAAGCATTTCATCCCCTTACCTTTGATTTCATAACCATTGATTCATAGCATTTGATTACCCTAGAAATGTTTACCTTGATCCCCCGAAATGATAACCTTAACCTTATCAACGACCACCTATGCTATCAAATCAAGTATGCTTATATATAGGGCATATGTAGGGGACAAGCCCCAGCCACCGTCCCACCACATACCGGACTGCTTAGCATATTGTTGTTGATGATAATTAAGCGTTTCACTCCATTCACCTTAAATCTAGATTTTGATTTCTACAAATAGATTTACTTCTGATCTCTTGAGTTCACCATGTATTCATGATTACCCCAAAGCACATGTAGAAATATAATATTAAATGTTTAATTAAATAAATAATAAAGCATTTAATTACAACTATGACATGATGATTGGGCTTTATTTGACTCAATCAATTAGACTTAGTTGTTGGTGGTTATCCAAGTGGTACCCTCTCACACGTGGCCCATATCAGGCATGACCCACAAGGAGTCTGCATGTAAGTGTCCGGACTTTCATGATGCCCATATCAGCTTGACCCATTGGTCTACTGTACATACCGGGACTTTAAGGATATCCTTTGATTATCGATTTTCTTTGATTCTCTTGATTTCGTTTGATTGTTTAAGTTATGCCCATATAGCTTGACTACAAGAGTCTACTATTTATGCCAGGACTTTCCGTGTGTTACACGTGGTCTTGATTTACATAAAACTGACATCCACCTTAGATTTAACAGTTAATGATTTCATTAGATCTTAATGATTTCAATATTTCCATGATTCACACACGGTTATGATTCCCATGATTTACTTGATTCTCTTGATTCTGATCCTTTGAATTCCATGATTTCCACAATGATTATTGATTCTTGATTTGGATCCTTAGTTTACTGATCACACACTGGATTAGATTTTCACTGCATTTGATCTTTAACTTTAGTTCTTTTGATTCCACTTT
Organism: Mikania micrantha; assembly: GCA_009363875.1. Lineage (NCBI taxonomy): Eukaryota > Viridiplantae > Streptophyta > Magnoliopsida > Asterales > Asteraceae > Mikania > Mikania micrantha. Next base: position 48,855,059 of record CM018681.1, read on the forward strand.
GAATTTAGATTTTTGAATTTGAACTCGATGGACTAAGTGTTTGTTTAGAGCTTTAGAATTGAGGTATTACTCATAATAGTAATTAATTTAACTTGATAGTTAATTCTGCATAGCAAATTTCTAGACAGGAGTCTAGGAGTATAACAAGCACATATAAAGCATATAAAAGGTAAAAGCATTTACGTAGAACAATTTAAATAAAACGGTTTACGCATGCTTCTGAGCCCCGCGTTTGAAAAAAAAATGTTTAGAAAAAGGGCAATGAACTCACCTGTGTTGATCTGTATTGAATTACCACAAAATGTGCGCTCGTTGTTGTAGACTAGGTTTCTTCGCTTCCTGAGTTGTTTTAAAAGAATTCGAATACAATAAGTATGTATCATAATCGTCATATTTAGGGTTTGGTCTCGGTGTGAAACTAAGTGTCCTATGTTACTAATGTGCTTCTAAGATTTCATCTAACTAGTCTAACTTATTACCCATTAGTAAAACTCATATCCCACAACAATTATTACAAGTCTTTAATTAAAATATTTTAAATTAATTTGCTTTATGTTAAGCATTAAGTCAAACTCATCTATTTTAATTTAATAAAGTTTGTAAATCGTTTTCTTTGATTAACGTATTATGGATTCTAAAGAAAAATAGAATTTTACATATGATGGGCTTGGGTTAAGCCCCTTGGGCCTACCTTGGCCCATTGCGAAACTTTGATTTCCAAGAAGTCATGAATCAAAATCTTTGAATAATTCGGAATAGATACTTTAATTACGTTGTCTATGTTAGTTACACATCTTATGAATTTCCTAAGGTTTAAGTGTTAATATTCCAATCAACACTCCAATCTTTAGCTTTTCTTTTGATTTACATGATCTCATAAGATGTTTCCAAGTATATTAAACCAATCTACTATATGTTAACAAGTCATATTGAGTCGTTAGTGTGTTCTAAGGGATCCATTTTCATTTGAACTTGAATTCATGTTTTGTTTTAATTAATCCATCCCTTATACCTCATGTAGCTTAACCCTTCACAAATCGAATGACTCTATCATTATTCAAAGGAAACCTTAGTTCTCCCCAAAAGTTGGTTTGCATGAAAATGAATATCCTGGATTATTCCCATGCACACACACATCCACAATTCAACCCATTGAAATCCTATGCATGCAACTCAATGAGCCGCTCGATAACCCCTATGTGTAACCATAGTTTCGATAATGCTTAGATTCATCGGCCATGAAGACAGCGAACCTCTGGGAAACACCTGAGAGAGATTTTAGAGAGAGAGGGAAAACGAAATTATGAGGGTGGATGGGTTGGTGGTGGTTGTTGTGGTCTTTATGACCACATTAAATGAAGTAAAAATACCTGGTAGGTTCGGCTTCGTTCGGTTTCGCGTAAAATGTAGGTTTTTCGTAGTTTTCGTTACTAAACGACTCGGATTTAAAATAAAATTTATGAAATTATTTTAGGTGGTTATTCCTAGTAAATTAGCTAAATATCTTCCATTTATTTTAAATTTTGAAAAATATTATATTTACTGTTTAAAATAGAATCGTGCATTCATCGCGCGCATTCGTTCGAATCGTCACCCGTACGAACACGACGATAACTAAACTTTTCAATATTATTTTCTAATTATCGGATATCATTCGGAACATCAAACTTTCAGATATATTCGTACAGATCATCACCTACACAAATAATCCGTCGATTTAGCATTCAAGTAATGACATCCGTGTTGTTTTGTTCTGTAAAGCCTCACATACGTTTATACATAATAAAATCCTAACAAATAATCACATGATGGTTCTATAACGCCAGATAATTATCTGATTGTTGAACCATGTTTTCTGAGTTTTATTTCTCTGAACGATTCTGAATTTGCTCTTTGATAACACAAACTGATAATGATATATGATATGAACATGAGATAACATGAAACAAGTATAGTTCATACCTGATTACTGTTCATGGCACTGTTTAGATCATTATTCCGGTACGATTCCGGAACTGATGATACAGTTCCCCTTTGTTAGAGAAATTTCGTCCCGAAATTTAAGAATCATTATCAGGTAGGCTTTCCTCTGTAAACAGTTGGGGATACTTGGACTTCATGTGATCTTCGCGTTCCCAAGTAAACTCAGGTCTGCGCTTTGAGTTCCAACGAACCTTGACGATCGGAATACGGCTTCGCCTTAGTTGCTTAACTTTGCGATCCATAATCTCCGAAGGTTCCTCGATAAAATGTAACTGTTCATCCACTTGAATTTCTTCGATCGGGATGATGAGTGACTCGTCAGCAAGGCATTTCTTTAAGTTTGAGATGTGAAACACGTCATGCACACCACTGAGTTCATCTGGTAATCTCAGTCTATATGCTACAGGACCAATATGTTCGATGATCTAGAACGGTCCCACGTATCGTGGTGCTGGCTTGCCTTTCTTTCCAAAACGTACTACACCTTTCCATGGGGATACCTTCAACATGACACGGTCTCCCACTTGAAATTCCAACGACTTGCAGCGTTTATCGGCATAGCTCTTTTGTCTGCTCCTAGTAGCATGTAGTCTTCGTTGAATCTGGGCAATCTTGTCAGTGGTTTCCTGAATAAGCTCTGGCCCAGTTATTCGATTATCTCGCACTTCGGTCCAACATATCGGTGACCGACAATTTTGACCATAAAGAGCCTTGAATGGTGCGCATCCGATGCTACTATGGTAAATGTTGTTGTAAGAGAATTTAATCAGTGGCAAATGAGAGTCCCAATTTCCACCAGAATCCAATACACAAGTTCTCAGCATGTCCTCCAGGGTCTGTATTGTACGTTCGTTTTGACCGTCCGTTTGTGGATGGTAAGCTGTACTCAGATTTAAGAGTGTCCCTAGAGATTTCTGCAATGACTGCCAGAACCTAGATGTGAATCTGCTATCTCTATCTGAAGTAATGGACAATGGCACACCGTGACGTACCACTATCTCATTGATGTACAATCTCGCCAGTGTATCCCTCGTGAAGGTTTCACGCATCGGTAAAAAGTGAGCAGATTTCGTCAAACGATCAATGATAACCCAAATCGTATCATGACCACTAGAAGTGCGGGGTAGCTTGGTAATGAAATCCATTGCTATTTGTTCCCACTTCCAGATCGGAATTTCAGGCTGTTCCAGTAAACCTGACGGTTTCTGATGTTCCGCCTTTACCTTCGCACACGTAAGACATTGACCGACGTACTCGGCTATGTCTTTCTTCATTCCCGGCCACCAATAAAATCCCTGTAAGTCTTGGTACATTTTATCGCTGCCTGGATGTACAGAGTATCTGGTCTTTTGTGCTTCATCGAAGATAAGTCTTCTTAATTCGTCTATTGCCGGAATCCATATACGATCCTGGTAGTAGATTACTCCATCAGACTTAATCTCAAATTGTTTCTCTGCTCCGCAGTCAAGTTCTTTCTTCAAATTCCCTCGATCAACCGATTCTTGTTGCGCATGAATAATCGTCTCGTAAACTGGTCTGCACAGTCATTCCCATTGCTCTAACGCGCAAGGGTTTGACCCGTTCCTTCCGACTCAAGGCATCCGCTACAACGTTCGCCTTTCCCAGATGGTACTTGATTACGCAATCGTAATAAATTAGAAGTTCAACCCAACAACGCTGTCGCATGTTGAGTTCCTTCTGATCAAAGATATGCTGCAGACTCTTGTGATCAGTGAATATGGTACACTTGGTGCCATATAAATAATGTCTCCAAATCTTCAATGCGAAGATTACAACTCCTAGTTCAAGATCATGAGTAGTGTAGTTCTTCTCATGAATCTTCAACTGTCTTGATGCATAAGCGATGACTTTGTCCCGTTGCATTATTACCCAACCAAGTCCCTGATGGGAGGCATCACAATAAACAACAAAGTCATCACAGCCTTCTGGAAGCGATAGGATTGGAGCATCACATAATTTCTGTTTCAATGTCTGGAAAGCATCCTCTTGTTTCTGCTCCCAAACAAACGGTTTACTTTTTTGAGTTAGCTTGGTGAGAGGCAGAGCTATCTTAGAAAAGTTTGAAATAAACCTTCTATAATACCCTGCCAATCCCAGAAAAGACCGTATCTCCGTCGGTGTCTTCGGAGTATCCCAGTTCTTTATTGCTTCGATCTTGGAAGGATCTACATGTATTCCCTCGCTGTTGACTACATGACCCAGAAATTGAACCTCTCTTAGCCAAAATTCACACTTAGAGAATTTAGCATAGAGTTTCTCTTCCTTCAATAGCTCCAAGATCTTTCTGAGATGTTGTTCATGTTCCGATTTGCTTTTGGGATAAATCAGTATGTCATCAATAAAAACAGTGACAAACTGATCCAGATGCGGCTTGCATACCTGGTTCATGAGATCCATGAAAACCGTTGGTGCATTCGTCAATCTGAAAGGCATCACCATGAATTCATAATGCCTGTATCTGGTTCAGAACGCCGTCTTCGGTATGTCCTCGTCTTGAACTCTGAGCTAATGATATCCAGACTGCAAGTCAACTTAGAGAAGTACTGGGCTCCTTGCAGTTGGTTAAGCAAATCATCAATCCTCGGCAATGGATACCGATTTTTGATGGTTAGCTTGTTCAGCTCGCGGTAGTCTATGCACATTCGAAACGTTCCATCTTTCTTCTTCACGAACAAAACCGGAGCTCCCCAAGGTGAATAGCGCGGTCTAATGAATCCTTTATTAAGTAGCTCCTGTAGTTGGTTTGATAATTCCTGCATCTCTGAAGGTGCTAACCTATAAGGAGATTTAGCAACATGAGTTGCTCCAGGAACTAAGTCAATACGGAACTCTACCGGACGCGCATGTGGCAACCCTGGTAGGTCTTCAGGAAATACTTCCGGATACTCTTTCACTACCGGCACATATTGAATCTTTTTCTTGTCCTTCTCTTTTTCCGCCACATGACCCGGGAACGCTATGCACTGCTTCTGTAGACACTTACGCGCCTTTAAGCTAGAGATGATTTTGACACTTCGTTTTGCTTGATCCCCTCTAACTTCCAATACGCGCTCATTCGTCAATGGAACTCGAAGCAGCTTTTCAGAACAGATGACTTCCACTCGATTAGAAAAAAGCCAATCCATTCCAGCAATGATGTCGAAACTACCCAACTCCATCGGTATCAAATCGATGGTGAATGTATGACCATTAAGTGTCAATGGGCAATTCCTGTATACTATACTAACTGTGATCTGTTTCCCATTAGCTACTTATATGATGTAAGGGGAATCTAAAAGTTCCTCACTAGAATCTAGTTGGCATGCAAAATCGGTAGAGATAAAACTCTGATCCGCACCAGTGTCAAATAGAACAGATGCATAAAAGTTATGTAAGAGGAACGTACCAGTGACAACATTCGGGTCTTGGCGTGCAGATGGAGCTCCTATAGCAAAAGCTCTTCCACAAGGTGCTGGAAGTGCCTGTTGTGCCTTCTTCGGGCAACTACTTCACAAAGTGTTCCTGTTCGCCACAGTTATAGCATCCACCGTTGTTTTGGTTGTTGGGTGGAGGAAGAGCTAAAGCAGCATTGTTGACTGCTTGGTTTGGTGTTATCCTGCATTGCTGGACACAGTGTCCCTTTCTTACACATCCCGTGCAATGACGGCATTGATTGTTAGCAGCATGAACATACTGGCACTTAGCACACAAAGGGTGTGGACCAGTATATGGCTTTTTGTGCACGTTCTGCGGTGTCATGGCTACTTGATTGAGTGGAGTAGCCATAGTGTAGTTCTTTATGGTCTTCTGTTTCTTCTTCGCGTGTTGATGGTGATGAGGTTTCTTGGAAAACTCTTCCTTGTGCTTGCCAGTTTCAGCCTACTTTTTCAAAGTTCCAGAGGCTACCATCAGATCAGTGTGTTTTCCAGATAAACTCACCGCAGACTCTACGGTAACAGGGTTTGCTGCAACAACTAAACCCTGAATGCAGGCGGGAAGTCCACCTACATATCGATCAATCCTTTTCTCCAATGTTGGTACCATGTCTGGCACCAAAGCAACCAAATCATGGTAACGAGTAGTGTACCCACTGTGGTCTGCCCCCTACATCACATGGTTTGACAATTCAACTTCCAGTTTCTGCAGCTCCTTCTTGGGGTAGAAATCTGTTCTCAGCAGGGTCTTAAAATCTTCCCATGACATTGCCATAGCTTCTTCCCTGCCTATCGCTCGAATCTGAGAGTTCCACCAAGTCAAGGCTCGTTTGTTGAAGGTACCCGCAGAATAACGAACCTTGTGGTGCTATGGAAAACAAAGGTCCAGAGTAGTCTCGATCTTTTCTATCCATTGGATCAGACCAACGGCACCCTCAGTACCGCTAAAACTTGGCGGTTTACATCCCACAAAATATTTGTAGGAGTAGTTTGAAGCACTGCTAGAATTTCCACTTGCCTCTCCCGATGAATTCCCGGTGTTGTTGCCGTCGTTCCGGATACGGTTGAGATATCCGGTATTACTTCCTTCAGCTGATTAGTCAGCTGATTGCTCAGTAGAGTTGCTAAAGAAATTGTGGCAGGATCTACTGCTTTAGTCGGGCTTGGGTTTAGAGGTGGAGAGTGTGGAGGAGGAGGGGGTGGAGGAGGTGGCGGTGGTGAATCAGCTGGTGATGGCGTCAACGAGTGTGGAAGCAAATCTTGCGGTGGTGGTAACAGGGGAGGTTGTCTTCGTGGCGGCATTCTGATCATAACCAAAATAATATTGGTTAGTGCAGTGATTGAATGCAGAAGACACAATGCAATTAAAGTATTAAATCTTGTGTTCTCTACATGAAGGGTCCCTAGGTTATAGTCTAGGCCAAACCATTTAAATAATGTGACCTATATTTCTCTATAAACATGGTTCTGATACCAATCTGTCACACCCCGAGCTGGCGGGATGGATTGACTTCCCCGTCGGGCGGAAAGGTGTCAGGGCGCGATATCGGAAATGATAATCAGAATGATCAGATTGTTTACATTGCACATGATATATAAATAAGAAACTACTAAATGTAAATAGAATTACCAAGTTAAATTACATCAGTTTAGTTCATAATTTAACAATGTAAATCTATTATCAATCATCATAAATCTTCTATCTTGTATCTACACAAGATATACAAAATAATCTGTAAGATGATGCTTCAAAATATGCAGGTCCAAAAAGCTAGGTCCTCTAACTGGTTTCCTAGTTCAAAAGTAATAACTCCTTACTAGACTTGTTCGTCACCTGAGAAGTCATGCAAAAAGATCAAGTCAACACATGGTTGGTGAGTTCATTAAGTTTTATAAAAATGAATTTGAATGACCTGAATGACAACCTTAACCTCACCATTAACCACCTATACCATCCAGTTCAGTATGCTTATATATAGGGCATATGTAGGGTCGAACTTACCGCCTGCCCAGCCATCGTCCCTGCACATACCAAACCACATGATATATTGTTCCTAGTGATAATTAAGCATTTCATCCCCTTACCTTTAATTTCATAACCATTGAGTCATAGCATTTGATTACCCTAGAAATGTTTACCGTGATCCCCCGAAATGACAACCTTAACCTCATCAACGACCACCTATGTTATCCAATCAAGTATGCTTATATATAGGGCATATGTAGGGGACAAGCCCCAGCTGCCGTCCCACCACATACCGGACTGCTTAGCATATTTTTGTTAATGATAATTAAGCGTTTCACTCCATTCACCTTAAATCTAGATTTTGATTTCCACAAATAGATTTACCTCTGATCTCTTGAGTTCACCATGTATTCATGATTACCCCAAAGCACTTGTAGAAATATAATATTAAATGTTTAATTAAATAAATAATAAAGCATTAACTAAAAATATGACATGATGATTAGGACTTACTTGAGTCAATCAATTAGACTTAGTTGTTGGTGGTTGTCTAAGTTGTACCCTCTCACACGTTGCCCATATCAGGCATGACCCACAAGAAGTCCACCTGTATGTGTCGGGACTTTCATGATGCCCATATCAGCTTGACCCATTGGTCTACTGTACATGCCGGAAGTTTAAGGATATCCTTTGATTATTGATCTTCTTTGATTCTCTGGATTTCGTTTGATCGTTTAAGTTATGCCCATATAGCTTGACTACAAGAGTCTACTATTTATGCCAGGACTTTACGTGTGTTATACGTGGTCTTGATTTACATACAACTGACATCCACCTTAGATTTAGCAGTTAATGATTTCAATTGATCTTAACGATTTCATTATTTCCATGATTCACACACGGTTATGATTCCCATGATTTACTTGATTCTGTTGATTCTGATCTTTTGAATTCCATGATTTCCACTATGATTATAGATTCTTGATTTGGATCCTTAGTTTACTGATCACACACTGGATTAGATTTCCATTGCGTTTGATCTTTAACTGTAGTCCATTTGATTCCACTTTGAATTTAGATTCTTGAATTTGAACTCGATGGACTGACTCATAAGAGTAATTAATTTAACTTCATAGTTAATTATGCATAGCAAATTCCTAGATAGGAGTCTAGGAGTATAACAAGCACATATAAAGCATATAATAAGTGCCCCCCGTGTGAAAACAAAAATGTTTAGAAAACGGGCAATGAACTCACCCGTGTGCTCTGTATTGAATTACCACAAAATGCGCGCTCATTGTTGTAGACTAGGTTTCTTCGGTTCCTGAGTTGTTTTAAAAGAATTCGAATACGATAAGTATGTATCATAATCGTCATATTTAGGGTTTGGTCTCGGTGTGCAACTAAGTGTCCTATGTTACAAGTCTTTAATTAAAATATTTTAAATTAATTTGCTTTATGTTAAGCATTAAGTAAAACTCGTCAATTTTAATTTAATAATGTTTGTAAATCGTTTTCTTTAATTAAAGTATTATGGATTCTAAAGAAAAATAGAATTGTACATATGATGGGCTTGGGTTAAGCCCCTTGGGCCTACCTTGGTCCATTGCTAAACTTTGATTTCCAAGAAGTCATGAATCAAAATCTTTGAATAATTCGGCATAGATACTTTAATTACGTTGTCAATGTTAGTTACACGTCTTATGAATTTCCTAAGGTTTAAGTGTTAATATTCCAATCAACACTCCAATCTTTAGCTTTTCTTTTGATTTACACGTTATCATAAGATGTTTCCATGTATATTAAACCAATCTACTATATATGTTAACAACTCATATTGAGTTGTTAGTGTGTTCTAAGGGATCCATTTTCATTTGAACTTGAATTCATGTTTTCTTTTAACCAATCCATCCCTTATACCTCATGTAGCTTAACCCTTCACAAATCGAATGACTCTATAATTATTCAAAGGAAACCTTAGTTCTCCCCAAAAGTTGCTTTTCATGAAAATGAATATCCTAGGTTATTCCCATGCACGCACACCCACAATTCAACCCATTGAAATCCTATGCATGCAACTCAATGAACCGCTCGATAACCCCTATCTGCAATCATAGTTTTGATAATGCTTAGATTCATCAGCCATGAAGACAGCGAACCTCTTGGAAACACCCAAGGGTTCGGCAGTGATGATAGATTCGGTTGTGTAGGGTTCGCATGGCTTATGGTTCGCGGCTCACTCTGGGTTCGTTTAACTCAGGTTTGTGGCTTCTAGGGTTTGCATGGCCAAGGTTCGGCCATGCAGGGTTCGGCCAGGATGAGCTTCGGCTGAACAACTTGTTCGTTCAAGGGTTCAGCCAAAGTCCCGGGTTCGTTAGGCAAAGGTTCCGTCCAGCTAGGTTCGTCTTACATGCAGGTTCGGTCGCTAGAAGGTTTGCTGCACTCCTATGGTTCGGCTGACATGGTTCGTCTCTCCCCAATGTTCGGTGCCCCACATGGTTCGCTACTTTACGGTTCGGCCGGCTACCATGAGGTTCGGCTCTTCGAAACAGCAGCCATGGCTGTTCCTCATCTTCATTTTTGGGCTCTAGATCATGTAGGTTTGTGTTCATGGCTTCCACAGACTAACACTAACTCGATCTAACAAGGAGAACCCTAAAATCGTTCAACAATATTTCACATAAGTGCTCGTGAGGTGGTTAGAAGAAAACCGAAAATAAAACCATAGATTTACCTCGAAAATGGTGGATGAAAGTTTAGATCCCTTGTACTTTCGTGATCTACAGATGATAGTGGTCGTTTTGACACTAAGAACTCGCGAATCCGATGAGCAACGATCAAGAAATCTTAGAGAGAAGTTTACAGAGTGATTTTAGAGAGAGAGGGAAAACAAAATTATGAGGGTGGATGCGTTGGTGGTGGTGGTTGTGGTCTTTATGACCACATTAAATGAAGTAAAAATACCCGGTAGGTTCGGTTTCGCGTAAAATGTTGGTTTTTCGTAGTTTTCGTAACGAAACAACTCGGATTTAAAATAAGATTTATGACATTATTTTAGGTGGTTATTCCTAGTAAATTAACTAAATATCTTCCAATTATTTTAGATTTTCAAAAATACTAAATTTACTATTTAAAATCGAATCGTGCAGTCGTCGCGCGTCTTCGTTCGAATCGTCACCCGTACGAACACGAAGATAACTATACTTTTTAATATTGTTTTCTAATTATCGGATATCATTCGAAACATCAAACTTTCGGATATATTTGTACAGATCGTTACCTACACGAATAATCCGTCGATTTAGCATTCACGTAATGACATCCGTGTTGTTTTGTTCTGTAAAGCCTCACATACGTTTATACATAATAAAATCCTAACAAGTAATCACATGACGGTTCTCTAACGACAGATAATTATCTGACAGTTGAACCATGTTTTATGAGTTTTGTTTCTCTGAATGATTCTGAATTTGCTCTTTGATAACACAAAGTGATAATGACATATGATATGAACATGACATAACATGAAACACGTATAGTTCGTACCTGATTACTGTTCATGGCACTGTTTAGATCATTGTTCCGGTACGATTCCGGCACTGATGTTACAATATTGATAATCCAGGTGTCACCCATGTGTTATCAAAATAATATTTAAACTTCTGATATACATGTTCCACCTCCGAGTTTTAAAAGCAAATTGATTTAAAAAGAAGGTTATTGGAACTCACCTGAATTCTTTAGATTTAGTGTTTTGTAGGATGCGCGCTCACGTATGTGAAATCAAAGGCAACTCAACAACCTGTATTTATCGCGTGTTTCATATTCGTAAGTATCTATGTTTGATCATAATTAAGTTTTTCATATCCGCTCGTCTTTTAGTTATTAGGTGTACGTCCAACTTAGGTTTATCATCTAAGTTAGAGAAATAATCATTAAGGCTTCCTATCCTCCTTATAAAAGATCGGTTCAACACTAATTTGTTTAATAAATCAATTTATAATGGTTTTAATAAGAGTATGAAAGATATACATGTTGTAAAGGTGGTAAACCTTGTACAAAAATATATCCATGGTTGCATGCATGCATGAATACTTGAGTTAACCAATATGTTTTTAATTTGTTAAATTGTAATTATGTTTAAGAAAATCACACTTAGGTTATTTTCATAAAATTCTCAATGTATATCAATCCATAATTTAAATCTTATGTTTAGAGAGAGAAAAGGTGGTAATCCTCAAAACACTCATGCATGTATGATTCATTGTTTATTCATGATTTTATGTGCTTGTGTAATCCATTCCCTTGGTTCGTAAACTAGGTTCGAAAGCCCCCAAGCTTCCACGATGGTCCTAGGTTCGCTGCCATAGTTTCAGCAACCTAGGGTTCGGCCAGCATCCAAGGTTCGGCCCATCTTAGTTCGTGGCTTCCCTGGTTCGTGGCATCAGGTGGGTTCGGCTGCTATGAGGTTCGGCTAGATGCACACAGGTTCAGCAGCCCTGGTTCGTCCGGCTCAGGTTCGTCCAGCTCAGGTTCGGTCACATTAGTGTTCGCAGCCAGCTTGCTGGGTTCGTTCAAGAGAGGTTCGGCCATGGCAGGGTTCGCTGCAACATGGTCTTAGGTTCGTGGAGACTTGCTGAAACAGGTGGTTCGCTCATGTTTTCACGTTCGGCCAGCAGGAGATCTGGCCAACATGAGTTCGCCGACTTGCATCCCCACGAACCAACCTGTTCATCATCATCTCCATCGGATTTTGTTCATGTTTCAGCTCCAAACCAGACAATCCTACCCCTTTTTACAGTCTCATTTAAAGTTTTAAAGTGATAAAATCGTGATTTATGAGCTAGAGGTTATAACCGGTTGTTTAAAAATGCAACACCCCGACGGATGGCGGAAACGTCGGGATGCCACGAGGGATGTGTAGATTGTTTATAAGCTTGTGGGCATCTAATTAAATCATCACATATTAATTAATCAACCAAATTAATTACACAAAAATCATGTTCGTCTTGAATTATTTACATAAAATACACAAAAGATTTAGCTAAACTAACTAAACTCTAGTCTCCAGAATTTCAGTTATTTTAGCTAAGTCCGAGAACCTAAGTGATGATGTCCCAAAAGATGTAGAGCTATCCTCCTATACCTACTTCTCTTCATTTCCTGAAACATGTAGAAAATCAAGTGTCAACTACGAAGTAGTTGGTGAGGAATCGTAAGTTTTTATGTATCAAAAAAGTTTATAAAATGTTTATGAAATTTTATAAGTGGGTTTATGAAAGTTTATAATTTCCCTAGAAAGTCCACATGTGCACCTGTGAAATAATCCAACTCTGCCAAAATCCAACAAACACAACATCCAAACAAACCAAGTAATCACATACACAATAATCACAAATAATAATCCACATATGTTCAACCAATCACATCAATTCAATAAGCATCAACCATCATAATCGTATCAATATAAGTTACCGCGAGGACCTCAGTCAACTCAATCAACGGCGGAATCATCACGGAGGACCGCAGTCAACTCAACCAACGATATTCCTATAAGTGTCTTCGTGCACTACGGAGGACCGTAGTCAAGTCAACCAACAGTGGAATCACTGAGGAGGACGTCAGTCAACTCACCAACAGTAACTCAATCATTGCGGAGGACCTAAGTCAACTCAACCAACAATGACTCACGGATAAGTAATAATACATCTCAATCCATAATCAATAATAATCCATTAATATGAATATCATGTTGATAATCCAGGTGTCACCCATGTCTTATCAAAATAATATTTAAATTCGTATACATGTTCCATCTCCGAGTTTAAAAACAAAATGGTTTTAAATGGAGGTTATGAGAACTCACCTGAGTCCTTAGAATCAGTGTGTTCGTAGGATGCGCGCTCACATATATGAAATCAGAGGCAACTCAAAAATCTGTAATTATAATGTGTTTGATATTCATAAGTATACGCGTTTTCTTAAATCAGTGTCCTTATTGTTTACTTTTATGTTTTAATGTCTTTTTAACTTAGTTATTTAATCTAAGTTAAATGGTAACACATAAGGTTTCATTATTAATCCTCATAGCAATATAATTTAAAGTTGTTAGTTTTTTTTATTATCAATGATCATAATTATTTATGAATTCTCGTGTTTTACATCCCAGAGATACGTACGCTAGACATAACAATCTTGTTTCGTACACATCTATACACATATGCATAACCACTTAAATCCACCACCATTTTCTAATTAAAACCTCCTTAAATTTAAATGAAATTATATTTAGTAATTCAAACCAAAGTTCACATTATACATATAACCTCATAATTTTATTTATATATTTAAGACAAAAGGTGGTGGCCATGATTGCCCATGCATGCATGGTTATATATGTGTGTGTATATATATATATATAAAATCATGTTCCCCATTTACCCTTAATCTCTTAGTTAAAAGAAATTAGGTTCGGCCGTCCTAGGACCAGCGAACCTTTTGGTTCAGTAGCCCAAGGTTAGTCCCCCATGAGGTAGGTTCGGCTTCTATTATTCGGCAAGGGTTAAGGTTCGCTCATATTAGGTTTGCGACCCAGGAAGGTGCATGGCACGCCAAGGTTCGGCAATTAAAGAAGGTTCGGCCACATGTTTCAGCCACTTAGGTTCGTTCCAGATTCTAACTCGACTAACACCTTCGTCCATGGTTCGGCTAATAGAGAGAGAATTGTGAGCTAAGGTTTGCTGCACTCAGGTTACATGGCCAAGGTTCGCTGCCCGCCCTAAGTTTAGCAATCCTAGGTTCGGCCCATTCAAGAAGTTCCAGGTTCAGCTCCTTCAAGAGGTTCACATGGTTTGCAAGTGGATGAAAGGTTTGCTGTCCATGGAAGGTTCGTGACACAAGGTTAGACTGAGGAAGGTTCGGCTAACAAAAGGTCCGTTAGGCCCAAAAGGTCCGGCTCCTCTTCTGGTCCTCTGAAACAGGTTCGGCCGACCTGCACTTTCTTCATCCCCTTTGCGAACTAGTTAGCGCATGGCTGTCCACCCTCGTTCCCATCGTATCTCAATAGTTGTAGGTGTATCTATGGTCTTCTCATACTCACACACATGCATTTTCAGGGTTTTCAACGTATATAAACTTGTTTAAAACATAAGGATCTAACTTATTTAATGTTTAGAGTGAGAAACCAAAGAAAACTCAAAATTTACCTCTAAATATCTGCTAGATGTTCGATTTCTTTGTAGATTCTTGTTCCTGTCGTTCACACGGTCGTTTAGGCACCAAGATCTCTTGATTCGGTTGAGAAACGAGCAAGAAAAACTAGAGAGAAGTTAGAGAGAGAGAGAGATGTGGTGAAAATTGCAATGTAGAGAGAGATTGGCACTTGAAAAATGAAAGAGATGAAGTCTTTCATCTCTTTTATACTTCGTTGCATCACCGCGTGCTCGGTTTCGTTTTTATCGCGTTAAAATATAACAATCCGCTCGGTTCTTCTTGTAGATTAAAATCAAAATATAAAACATTTGAAATAATAGGTTATGTTTTAATAAAATGATTTTAAACAAGATCGTTTAAATATAATGCCTCTGTCTACCTTCGTTAACTTAATTATTTAAATAAAACGATTTATTCGGGTGTGTTTTAGGTTGTGATTTCTAATAAACGTTTTAAATATCCATTTAATAATTTAATGTCGTTTAATATTGTTCCGTTATCTCGTCGAAATGCATTACTAACGTACGTATTCGTACAGATCGTAACCTTTCCGAATCCAGCGCTCGTATCGTATTTCGATTTGATTTATGATTTATGAAATATCGTTTCGGAATATTATTCTCAATAATTATATTCATGTGAATCGTTACCCCCGCGAATATATCATTAAGTTAATATTTCTGAATTAATATTCGCGTTTAAGTAACATTCGCAACCTCAATATCGCGTAAATATTCTCAATAATACTTTCGTTATTTAATTATCTTGAATATTATAATTTCCCAATCCAAATACCCCTAAACCATATCACTAACACATCCGTAATAGACCGAAATATGCATATGTATAGTGCATATGTAGGGGTAGCTCGCAACCTCCCCAGCCACCGTCCCACTGCTATTTCGACAAACCATGACCCTGTGTCCTTGACTGTGTTTAGCAACCAAACAATAAAAAACTCCTAATTCCTTTCCATTCTAAACCACAATTCATAATCTGTGAATTCAACTGCGATAAACTCTCTGGTTTTGTTTAGTTGTGTTTCAACTAAACTTCCCATGGTTTATGCATAAAATAATATGTTCTCAATATGTATACTAATATTAGCAATAACATCCAATAATGCATCATCATCATTAATAATTATCGTATCAAGGCGTAACAGTACAATTAAACATGTACGGACAACCCGAAATACAGTGATGTTACCAAAAGAAAACCCAAAGTAAAATGCTCGAGCTACCTTCAAATCGCGTTCAAATGACTCGAAATCTTCGTGGGTTCTTGTTCTCCTCGATCACACGAACGTTTTGGCACCAAGATCTCTTGAAATGGTTGTGATTTGAAGGAGAAAACTTAGAGAGAAGTTACAGAGAGAGAGAGGTGACGAAAATGAGCTTTAGTGAGAGAAAGTGTTCGTGCAAAATGAAGAGGGAAAAGAGAGAATGGGCTTTTGTAGCCCGGATTCTTCCAGCGTGCTCGGTCTCGTTTATTATGCGTTAACAATTATTAAATGCTCGGTTCTTCTCATAAAATACATTTAAACCATGAAACGTTTAAATAATTTGGTTTCGTTTTTATAAAATATTTTTAATTGGATTTCGTTTTGATAAAATGATTTCATTTATTTCCGTTAGATCAATTATTTAATAAGATAATTTTATTCTAATTCGTCTAAGGTTGTAATTCCTAATAAACGATTTCAAATTCATTTTATTAAGTTTAAATATCGAAATTATTATTTCGGTTATCTCATCGAAGCGCGTTACTCACGTACAAATTCGTAAAGATCGTCACCTTTTCGAATCCAACGCTCGTATCGTATTTCGATTCGATTTACGATTTATGGAATATCGTTTCAGTATATTATTCCTAATAATTATATTCGTGTGAATCATCACACACGCAAATACATTATTAAGTCAATATTTTCTGAAATCACATTCGCGTTTAAATTAATATTCGTAACCTCACCATCGCGTGGTTATTCTCAATAATACTTTCATTATTTTAATACTTGAATATTTTAATTTCCCTATCCGAATCCCACTAAACCATATCACTGACACATCCATGATAGACTGAAATAAGTTTATGTATAGGGCATATATAGGAGTAGGTCGCAACCTATCCAGCCACTGTCACGATTTCGATAAACCATGACCATCAATCCTTGACTATGTTTAGTAACCAACCTATAACCAACTCATAAACCTTTGTCATTCCAAACCAAAATCTCGGATTCTCCTCACCAAATCCTCAACACTGATATAATCATGATAAATCGAAGATGGTTTATGTACAGGGCATGCGTAGAAGTCAGTAGCAACTGCTGCAGCCGCCATCCCACCACCTCTTCGATAGACCATGATTATATCCTTGCCTATCTTTGGTTATAGAATCCCATACCACTACCATTCCAAGTCAACAACCCATATCATATTAATTCAATTGCAATAAACTCTCTGGTTCTGTCTAGTTATTTTCCAAACCAGATTTCCCATGGTTTATGCTCGTAATTGTATGTTCTCAGTATGTATACCAGTGATAATTTCATCAAGTAATTCATAGAAATTATCAATTATCATATCAGGTCTTATCAATACAATTAAAAATGTATAGACAAACCCAAAATACAGTGATGTTACATGTTCAAGTCATGATAGTCGATGTACATATGAAGCAAACCTTCTTTCTTCTTGACAAAAGAAACCGGTGCTCCCCATGGTGAGTAGCTAGGTCTAATGAACCCTTTGTCTATAAGTTTTTGATTCTAACTAGACAGTTCTTGTATCTCAAACGATGCTAATCGACATGGTGACTTCGCCACTGGTTCGCTCCAAGGACAAAATCGATTCTAAACTCCACTTGTCGAACCGGTGGTAGTCTGGGTACCTCTTCTAAAAACACCTCCAGGTAGTCTTTAATGACTGGTACGCCTTTCATCGTCTGCTTCTCAGGCTTTTTTCCCACTACATGTGCTAGGAAGGCATAATATTTCTTCTTCAGATACTAATGGGCCTTGATGCATGACATGATCTTCAATCCGCGGTAGGGTTTCTCACCGCAAACTCGCATCATTGCGCCGGCTGGTAGGGGAATTCGAAGTAATTTCTCCGTACAAACGACTTTGATGTTATGTTTAGATAACCAATCCATTCCAATGGCTATTTCAAAGCTTCCAAGTGTCATTAGAATAATATCACGGTGAACGAATGATCATTCAACATGAGCTCGCAACCACAAAGTACATAATTTAGAAGTATGTTCTTACCATCAGCTACTTCTACTGTATATGGAATAGTGAGTACTGAGGGTTTTATATCAAACAAGGATGCAACGGTAGCAGAAACAAAACCTTTTTTTGCACCAATATCAAACAATATAGAAACATAATGATTGTTGATGAGAAAAGTACTTGTGATAACTGTCGGCTCCTCGCGTACCTCGGTAGCTCCGATGACAAAGGCACAAGCAGTGGCAGTGGCAGCTGTGTTGTTTTTTTTGTTGAGACGTGGACACTAGTTTCTAAAGGGTCCCTCTGCTCCACAGTTATAACAGGCTTTTCAACATGCATTAGGAGGAACAGTGGTAGTAATAGAAGCAAGATGATTGGCACAGCACGTTGCTGTTAAGTGTCCAAACCTTCCACACTTGAGACATTTCCTGCATGGAAGTGTAGGAAGATGATGATATTTGCACTTTGTCCAGAGTGGGTACGTACCAGTATAAAGCTTTCTGGCCGTAGCAGGTTGTGGACCAGCAGTAATAGGAGTGGCTTGAGTAGGAGCAGCTACAGTTGCGGCTGCATAGTTCTTGATTGTCTTCTGCTTCCACTTCTTCTTCTTCTGTTGGTGTTGCTCAGGTTTCTTGCTCTCCTCAGTCTGTACCCTCTTTTACCCCTTTCAAGTGAGTAGGCCAGCTTTGACATACTAATCAGTAAGATTGGCACTCAAGTGAATAGCTGCCTCTAAAGTAGTGGGGCTACTTCCCATAACATTTCCCCTGATGACTAGGGGCAATTCCTCAATGTAATTCTCTAACTTGCGGGATAGTGGAGTAACTAGATGTGGAACCAAAACACACAACTCATGGAAACGAGTTATGCACTTCGAATTCTCACCACTGTCTTGGGCCAAACTCCATATTTCGGCCACCAATTTCTTTAGTTCATGATGAGGACAGAACTGCTCCACAAGTATTTTCTTGAAATCTTCCCACAGTAAGGCCAAAGCAACCTCCTGTCCTCTGGTGTTCTTCTCAGAGTTCCACCAGGTAAGAGCGCCTTTATGAAAAGCTCTTGAGGCCATCTTGGCCTTCAGATTGTCTGGACATCCGGTGAAGTCATGGATGTCTTCAATGCTTTCCAACCATTGCAGTAGGCCTTGGGGGTTTAGCATCGTTGAACTGCTTGAAAGTGAAAGTAGCAGTTTGAGTGTTACTGGCATCTAAGTTGTTTGTTGCTGATTCTCCACCACCACTTCCCCGAAGGTTGTTGGTGATGTTAGTGACTATTCTCGGTATAACCTCCCATGTGAATACAGAGGACTCGAGGGATCTTGTTGATTTCTTCATCGTTTCCACTCGGCGTTAGTATTACGTCGAGGAGGCATTCTACGAAGAGAAAGCCACAAGTGAGTCAGTAATGTGTAGTTATACAATTGAATTTACAAGATAAACTTAGTAATATATCCATACTACTAATATTATCATTCAATTTTAATATGAGCAAGTACACATATAAGTAGTTAACATATAATCAATTAACTTGTTAGTATGCTTCTCATGTGAGTGTGTGGCATGGGCCTATGTATATTGTCTCATGTGGCAACACAATTGTACAAATGAAAAAGTATGTTCCATTGATAAAGATTCCAAATGATCTTGATCAACTGAACTATGATTGAACTATGGTGGAATTATGATTGAACTTATGTGTGCACATACAAACAATTGGTAACATGTAGAGCTATAGTTACACGTGTGTTCTACACTTGTCCTGTTAACCTATGTTAGTAAGTACTAAGCATGTAACTACATAAAGATTGATCACAAGATTGATTCACACAACGTTTGTTTCACCTATGGTTGATTATCACAATGATTGTTTCACATACGATTGTTTCATCTATAATTGATTCACACAATGATTGATTTACATATTGTCACACCCCGAGCCGGCGGGCTGGATCGACTTTCCCATCGGGCAGAAGGTTTTCGAGGCGCGATATCGTTTGCTAATCATAGTGATAAGATTGTTTACTTGGCACATGATATATAAATGAGAAATGCTAATATGACATTCATATAGAATTACAAAGTTCAATTACATTATCATGTTCATAATTTAACTAAGTAAATCTACCCAAAAGAATCATTGAGTTTTCTATCTTGTATCTGCAAAAGATTTACAAAAGTGATTCACCAAAATATGTCATCAAAAGTTACGCACACAAAATGTAGCTAGGTCCACTATAAAAGTCCACTAGCTAATGCATCCTGAGTCTGGTGACTAACCATGTTCGTCACCTGAGAAAACATGCATTTAAACAAAATCAACACTAGGTTGGTGAGTTCATAAATTTAGTAATTGAAAACAATTGACTCATTGTCATTCACAATCACAATATCATACACTAGTCTTATTGTTAAATGTCTCATCTGCCTCAGGCAATGTTCTCTCCATAGTTATACTTACAAATAGTATTTCATCCAAATCAAGCATGCTTATAAATAGGGCATACGTAGGGGACAAGCCCCAGCCGACATCCCACCACATACCTGACTGAACTCAACACCACTTGCAATACAACTATGGATACCCATTTCTATCTCACATGTGTTCACCCCATTTGATATTCACCCATAAATTGTGTTCATCTCCCATAGTGTTATATGTATAATATAGAAGAATATGAGGGAAGTAAGTTGTCAAAACCTAAGTGATGATAAACCCTCAGCATTTTAAAGAAAATAGATTTATCGAATCTTATCCTTATTATTATTCTCTCAATTGTATGGTTAACTGTAATTCACTTCTAATAATAGGAGTGACAGTTAACTTATTGATATTGTTCTCACTATTGAATGTATAGAGCCTAAATGGGATCCATTGTGGTCCTCACGTAATCAGACCACAATGCATCCAATTTACCTCCATCCCATTTGTAACCTCAGATGAAGCACATCCAATACTGATGTGGTAGCTATTGTTGTAGGAGAACTCAATGAGTGGTAGATGTTTGTCCCAACTTCGACCGAAGTCTAGGACGCATGTGCTTAACATATCCTATAGGGTTTGGATTGTTCGCTCGCTCTGACCATCCTTTTGTTGATGATAAGCGGTGCTCAAGTTCACGCTTTTCCCTAAGGATTGTTGTAATGATTGCCAAAACCTTGATGTAAATCGACTGTCCCGGTCCGAAATAATAGATAGTGGCACACCATGCCGTACTACTATTTCATTGACATAAAGTCTTGCTAGTTTCTCCATCTTTTAGTTTTCTCGAATTGGTAAGAAGTGTGCGGACTTGGTCAATCGATCAATGATGACCCATATAGAATCATGTCTGCTGGAAGTGTGGGGTAGCTTGGTAATGAAGTCCATAGCTATTTGTTCCCACTTCCATTGTGGTATCTCTGGTTGTTCCATCAAACCAGACGGTTTCTGGTGTTCAACTTTCACTTTGGCACATGTGAGGCACCTACCGACATACGTCGCCACATCTTTCTTCTTACCTTGCCACTAATAAAATGACCTAAGATCTTGGTACATTTTATTAGCACCAGGATGGACAGAATAACGTGTTTTGTGTGCCTCATCAAGAATAAGTTTTCGGAGTTCATCTACTGCCGGGATCCATACACGGTCCTGGTAATAGATAACTCCATCCTGTCTTGTCTCAAAATGTTTTTCGGCTCCACAATCGAGCTCGTTTCTCAAGCTATTTCTTGCCACTGCTTCTTGTTGTGCTTGTAGAATTTGATCTCTCAGACTTGTTTGCACAGTCATTCCCATTGCTCTAGCGCGCAAGGGTTTGACTCTTTCCTTCCGACTCAAAGTGTCAGCTACAACATTTGCTTTACTCGGATGTTTTTTAATAACACAATCGTAATCGTTCAGGAGCTCAACACAACGTCTCTATCGCATGTTAAGCTCCTTCTGATCAAAAATATGTTTCAAGCTCTTGTGATCTATGAAGATTGTGCATTTCATGCCATAGAGGTAATGCCTCCATATCTTTAAAGTAAAGACAACAGCTCCCAAGCTCCCAATTCCAAGTCATGCGTTGTGTAATTCTTCTAATGTATTTTGAGCTATCGTGAAGCGTAGGCAATGACTTTGTCTCATTGCATTAAAACACAACCGAATCCCTGATGTGAAGTGTCACAATAAACCACAAAGTCATCGTTGCCTTCAAGGAGTGTTAAGATTGGAGCATTGCACAATCTTTGTTTCAGTGTTTGAAAGGCCTCTTCTTGTTTCTACGTCGACACGAATGGTTCACTTTTCTGAGTTAGCTTTATGAGTGGCAAGGCTATTTTAGAGAAATTCGAAATGAATCTCCTGTAGTAACCAGCTAGACCCATAAATGATCTGATCTCAGTAGGTGTTGTGGGAACGTCCCAGCTCTTGATTGCGTCAATTTTGGCAGGATCCACATGAATACCCTTACTGTTAATCACATGACCCAAGAACTGAACTTCTCTTAGCCAAAATTCACACTTGGAGAATTTGGCATAGAGTTGTTCATTCTTCAGAAGTTCCAGGATTGTTCTTAGGTGTGGTTCATGTTCTTTCTCACCCTTTGAATAGATCAGTATATCATCAATAAAGACTATAACAAACTGATCTCGGTACGGCTTACACACCCGGTTCATTAGATCCACGAACACCGCCAGTGCGTTCGTCAATCTGAATGGCATCACCATGAACTAGTAGTGACCATATCGGGTATGGAAAGCCGTCTTTGGTATGTCTTCCTCTTGAATCGGGAGCTGGTGATAAGCTGAACGCAGGTCTATCTTTGAGAAATACTGTGCTCCCTGAAATTGATCAAACAGATCATCAATTCTCGGTAACGGGTACCAGTTCTTGATACTGAGCTTGTTTAGCTCTCTGTAATCGATGCACATTCTGAAGGATCCATCCTTTTTCTTGACAAACAGGACTGGAGCTCCCCATGGCGAGAAACTCGGTCGAATAAACCCTTTGTCTATTAGCTATTGTAATTGATTGGACAATTCTTGCATTTCTGATGGTGCAAGTCTATAAGGAGACTTAGCCACAGGAACTGCTCCCGGGATCAAATCGATTCGGAACTTCACCGATCGCTAGGGTGGCAGTCTCGGTAGATCATCCGGAAGCACGTCCGCAAAGTCTTTCACAATTGGCACATCTTGAATCTGGATTGTTTTTTTTTGTCTTTTTCCACTACGTGAGCAAGGAACGTGATACATCATTTCCTTAGACACTTGCGTGCCATCATGCACGATATTAGTTTGACAGTACGATTTGCTTGATCTATATGAATTTCCAACACTCGATTGTTCTTCAATGGAATGCGTAATAGCTTTTCGAAACAGATGATTTCGACCCTGTTATGGGATAACCAATCCATCCCGACAATTATATCGAAACTGCCCAATTCCATCGGTATCAAATCGATGGAAAATGTGAGATCATCAAGTGTTAGTGGGCAGTTCCTAGGTACTGTGTTAACTGCTATATGTTTCCCATTTGCTACCTCAATGATATAAGGGGAGTCCAAAGATTCCTCAACATGAGTAAGTTGGCATGCAAAGTCGGACGAGATAAAACTCTGATCCGCACTAGTGTCAAATAATATAGATGCATAAAAGTCAGATAAGAGAAATGCACCAGTGACCACATTAGGGTCCTGTAACATCAGTGCCGAAACCGACACCGGAACAATGATCTCTACAGTAAAACGAACAGTTTTCAGGTACGAACTATATGTGCTTCATTGTATGTTATATTCATTTCATGTTTCATTGTCATTTTATGTCATCAACGAACAAATTCAGAATCAGTTCAGAAAACAAAGTTCAGAACTAGGGTTCTTGAGTCAGATAATTATCTGACAATACAGAACCATCAGGTGTTTATTTGTTAGGCTTTTATTATGTATAAATGTATGTGAGGCTTTACAGAACAGAGCAACAACGGATGTCGTTACGTGAATGCTAAACTGACAGATTATTCGTATAGGTGACGATCTGTGCGAATACATCTGAGAGTTTAATGTTCTGAACGATGTCCAATAATTAGAAAACCATATTCAAAAGCATAGTTATTGTCGTGTTTGTACGGGTGACGATTAGAACGAACGCACGCAACAACTACGCGATTCAATTTAAACTGTAAGTTAATTATTTCTGAAAATTTTAAATAAATAAAAGATATTAGTTAATTTATTACGAATCACAACCTAAAATAATTTTATAAATTCTAATTTAAAATCGAGTCGTTTCGTTACGAAAACGACGAGAAATCTACGTTTTTACGCGAAACCGAACGAACCCGAACGAACCCGGGTATTTTTTTTTCATTTAGTGTGGCATTTATGCCACAAATACCCGCCACAACCAGCCATCACCATTCAAAATTCATCCCACTCTCTCTCTCTAGCTTTCTCTCACTAGAACCATCATCTTCTCTCTAAGTTTTCTTACTCCTTTCTTCACGAAATCGACTCATCTTGGTGTCAAAACAACCCTCACAACTTGTAGATCACGGAAGTACAACGGATCTAAGGTTTTATCCAACAAATTTGAGGTAAATCTCATGTTTTTGTTCGGTTTGTGGTTTTGAAAACCCTAATCTCGTGTCCTTTCATTAATCAGTTAAACTCACTTCAAAACCTTAGGGGAACACCACCATAACCACTTAGGAACTTGTTGTGCACCTTAGGTTAGCCAATAGATCGAAGAACCAAGGATGTTTTTGCTGTGCCTCGACCGGCCGAATGACCAAAACCACTAGGCCGCCGAGTGACTACAACAACCTCTTTCGGTGGAATGGCATTATACAAACCATACACTCATTCACCGAAAGGCTTTGGCCGAAGCATGAATCATTCGCCAGGTGCCTCCTCATTCGACCATGCAGCCCTTATTCGGCTTGGCCATTCGACAACCCAACCCATTCGCCTGCACAACCATTCGTCCGGCTCAATGGTCCTTCAGTCGGCCCATGACATTCGGATAGGCCTCATCCGCTCGGCAGCCTACATTCGGCCACCTTGTTTATTCGGACAAGGTGATTCGGCCAGGAGCTGCTTCGGTCGGGTGAACCACCATTCGGCCAAGTCATCTTGTCAAAACCCTTCCGGCTGAGCCCATTCGGTCTAAGGTTGGTTTGGGTTGGATGATGAACCGAAGGCATGAACTTGAATCAAGAGTGAGGATGGGTGCATGCATAGAATTAGCTTTCTTATGTGCATGCATGGGAAGTGTAATGAGTTCTCAACATGGGTGATTAAATGTATAACATTTAAGGATCAAGCATGGATTAATGTTTCTAAAAAACAAGGGTTTTCTTAAACCATACTAACAATTACACACGGGATGTTAACATCTTTTTAGTTCAAAACATTGGGGAATACACTGAGAATCAAAGACGAGGGTCTAATGTTATGGATGTTGATGTAACTATTAACACTTAACACTTAGACATTTCATGATAATGCATGATCACATTAGGTTGTTCGTTCGAACTACCTAGGGTGGATTGAACAATCAAAAGCTAATGATGGACCGAGTTGGCCCAATGGGCTTATTCTGAGCCCATCATGTGTTAAACATTCTTTCAGTTAAATTAAACATGTTTTGATACGAGAAATTAATTTGTAAACTTCTTTAATTAAAATAAATGATTTTCTAAATTAACGATTAGCTTAAAATGAGATTTTTTTAATAATGTATTAATTAAAAACATGTTATGATTAATCGTGGGACAGGGTTACTAATGGGTAATAAGTTAGACTAAGTTTGAGAAAATCTTGGAAGCACACTAGTAACCTAGGACACTTAGTTGCACATCCAGACCGAACCCTAGATACGACGACCCATACTCGTATTTGAATTCTTCTAAAACAACTTAGGAACTGAAGATACTCAAGCTACAACGAACGAGCGCGCATTTTCTGTGGTAATACATACCTTGCAACACAGGTGAGTTCATTGCCCTTTTCTAACATTTTTGTTTTAAAACGCGGGACTGAGAAGCATGCGTAAACTGTTTTATATAAATTGTTTACTTAAATGCTTTTAAATTTGTATATGTTTTACATGTATAACTGTTATTCTAGACTTCTGTCTAGGTAAACTGTTTATTGGACTTAAAACGAGTTATCTATTCGTCATGAGAAAATAACTCTTCAAATCAAAGAACTCTTTTCAAAGAACTATTCTCAAAGAACCAAAGATCTAAAACAAAGAACTATTTCCAAAGAACTAAAGATCTAAAACAAAGTACTATTTTCAAAGTTCTATTTCAAAGAACTAACGATCTATTTCAAAGAACTAAGTACAAAGAACTATTTCAAGGGTCTACCTGGGAAATATCAAAGACAGCATGTGCCAATCTCAGGTTTGAAAGATGCCCTAGCTAGACTGATCGAATATGAGACGCATGTTTGATGATATTTACAGTCTTCCCTAACTATTTTGAGGAACATCTGGGAAATGCTCAAAGATAACATGTGCCAAAGAACTATACGAACTATGGACGGTCTAACGAACTAATAAAAGCCTATATATATCAAAAGATGTCCTAGCTAGACTGGTTAATTATAGGTCACATGTTCGATGAGGTTTACAGATCTCCTTTACTACTAAGTACCTGATTGCTATACTAGTCTACTCGAGTATGACCAAGGCCCAATCATTAGGACTTAGATTTTAATAAAGGTTTATTTATTTATTTAATTAACCATTTATTTCACTGTTTGTACAATTGTTGTGGTTGATCATACTTGTGTGATAAACTCAAAGGATCCATAGAGATCTCAAATCATTGTATTTACAGGAACAAAGAACTGAAGAACAAATGGGTTAATGGTAAGGGTAAAATGCTTAATTATCATTAACACCAATGTCCTATATGGATTAGTATGTGGTGGGACGACGTCTGGGCGAGTCGTAGGCTCGACTCAGGGGTATGCCCTATATATACGCATACCGATCTGGATGATACATGTGATGTTAATGAGATTTAGGTTGTTACCCGAGGGTTTACCAAATGTTTTAAGTGTACATTAGAACTATAGTGGAATGGAAGTGTGTGGTAGGTAAAAATGCTTAACTATCATTAACAACAGTGTCATATGCGTATTAGTATGTGGTGGGACGGCGTCTGGGCGGGTTGTAGGCTCGACTCAAGGGTATGGCCTACATATAAGCATACCGATGTGGATATTACATGTGGTGTTAATGAGGTTAGGGTCTTTACCGAAGAAGGTTTTCAAATTATTTTCAATTACTAAACTATATGAACTCACCAACCAAGTGTTGACTTGGTCTTTTAGCATGACTTCTCAGGTGACGAACAGGTCAATTAAGAAGCTTATGCTTTTGGACGAGGACTTCAGATAGAAGACTTAGTATTTTTGGACCTGCATACTTTTGGAACATCATTATACAATTATTTTGTATATCTTGTGCAGTTACAAGATAGAAACTTTATGATGTTTATGGTAGATTTACGTTGTTAAATTATAAACGATACTGATGTAATTTAACTTTGTAATTCTATTCTATTTAACATTTCTCATTTGTATCATGTGCAATGTAAATACTCTGATCATCACGATTATCACTTACGATATCGCGCCCCGGGAACCTTCCGCCCGACGGGGACTTCGATCCAACCCCGCCGGCTCGGGGTGTGACAGATTGGTATCAGAGCCATGGTTATAGAGAAATATAGGTCACTTATTTAAACGGTTTGGCCTTGACTATAACCTAGGGACCCTGCATATAGAGAACACAGGACTTAAGATCTTATTGCATTGTGTCTTCTGTATTCGATCATTGCACTAACCAATAATTTTATAGGTTATGATCAGAATGCCGCCGAGAAGACCGACTCCCTCGTACCTCCACCACCCCAAGATTTGGCTCCACATTAGTCTACACCATCACCGTCTGACTCACCTCCTGCAATGCCTCCATTGCCTCCACCTCCTCCTCCATTTATTCCTCCTCCACTCAACCTACCAGCAGGCTCGAGCACAACGTCGATTCTGGATCCTACTACTATCGCTTTAGTGACCCTACTGGGTAGCCAGATGACCAATCAGATGAAAGAAGCGATACCGGAGATGTTCAGCCGCCTCCGTAACGAGATCAACAATACTGGTAACTCGTCAGGAGAAGCTAGTGGGAACACTGGTGGTGCTTCAAACCATTCATACAAGTCCTTTATGGGATGTAAGCCACCCAGTTTTAGTGGGTCTGAAGGAGCCATTGGATTAATCCAATGGATTGAAGAGATTGAAGCTACTCTGGACCTTTGCAGCTGTCCAAAGCATCACAAAGTCCGCTATTCTGCTGGAACATTCAACAAGCGAGCTTTGACTTGGTGGAACTGCCAAGTTAATGCAAGAGGAAGAGATGAAGCTATGGCGATGCCATGGGAAGACTTCAAGACTCTACTGAGGACTGAGCTTTGTCCCAGGAACGAGCTACAGGGATTAGAAGTGGAACTGTCTAACCTTGTGATGAAAGGGGCAGACCACATGGGATATACAACTCGTTACCACGAGTTGGTTGCTTTGGTGCCGGATATGGTACCGACTCTGGAGAAACGGATTGACCGGTATGTATGTGGGTTACCAGTCTGCATACAAGGATTAGTGGTTGCTGCAAATCCTGTCACATTGGAGTCTGCTGTGAGTTTGTCTGGGAAGCTCACGGATATGATGGTAGCCTCAGAAGTTTTGAAGAAAGAGGCTGACTCCGGCAAGAACAAAGCAGAGCCGTCAAAGAAACCTCACCACCATCAGAAGAAGAAACAAAAGGTCATCAAGAACTACACGATGGCCACACCTCTCCAACAAATAGCAGCCGTCAAAGAAACCTCACCACCACACAACGCCAACAAAAGACCCTACACGGGTACATATCCTTTGTGTGCCAAGTGTCAATACCATCATGCTACTAACACCCCTTGCAAGCAATGCACTGGGTGTGGAAGAAAGGGCCATTGGGTCCAACATTGCCGGATGACATCAAATCAAGCAGTCAACAATGCTGCTTTAGCTCTCCCTCTACCAGCTAATCAGAACAACGATGGATGCTATAACTGTGGCGAACAGGGCCACTTTCCGAAGAACTTCCCAAAGAAGACACAACAAGCAGTTCAAGCACCCCGTGGAAGAGCTTTTGTCGTAGGAGCTCCAGCTGCACGCCAAGACCCGAATGTGGTCACTGGTACATTTCTCTTACATGACTTTTATGCATCTGTTCTATTTGACACTGGTGCGGATCAGAGTTTTATCTCTGCCGATTTTGCATGCCAACTAGATTCTATAGAGGAACAGTTTGACTCCCCTTATATTATAGAAGTAGCTAACGGGAAACATATGACAGTTAGTACAGTATACAAGAACTGCCCATTGACACTTGATGGTCATACATTCGCTATTGATTTGATACCGATAGAGTTGGGTAGTTTTGACATCATTGTTGGAATGGATTGGCTTTCTTCTAACCGAGTGGAAGTCATCTGTTCTGAAAAGCTGCTTTGAGTTCCATTGCCAGATGATCGAGTATTGGAAGTTAAAGGGGATCAAGCAAAACGAAGTGTCAAAATCATTTCTTGCATAAAGTCGCGTAAGAGTTTACAGAAGCAGTGCGTAGCTTTCCTGGCTCTTGTAGTGGAAAAGGAGAAAGACAACAAAAAGATTCAAGACGTGCCGGTAGTGAAAGAGTATCCGGAAGTATGTCCTGAAGACCTACCAGGTTTGCCACTTGTGCGACTGGTAGAGTTCCGAATTGATTTAGTTCCTGGAGCAACTCCTGTTGCTAAATCTCCTTACAGGTTAGCAACTTCAGAGATGCAGGAATTGTCAAATCAGTTACAGGAGCTACTTGACAAGGGATTCATCAGACCGAGCTACTCACCTTGTGGAGCTCCGGTCTTGTTCGTGAAGAAGAAAGAAGGATCGTTTCGGATGTGCATATATTATCGAGAGCTAAACAAACTGACCATCAAGAATCGGTATCCATTACCGAGGATTGATGATTTGTTTGACCAACTACAGGGAGCACAGTACTTTTCGAAGATTGATCTACGATCTGGATATCATCAACATAGAGTTCAAGACGAAGACATACCGAAGACGGCATTCCGAACCAGATACGGGCATTATGAATTCATGGTGATGCCTTTCGGATTGACAAATGCACCAGCAGTTTTCATGGACCTCATGAACCGAGTGTGCTAGCCGTATTTGGATCAGTTTGTCTTTGTCTTTATCGATGACATCTTGATTTATTCGAAGAGTAAAGCTGAACACGAAGAACACCTCAGGAAAATCTTGGAGCTGTTGAAGGGACAGAAACTTTATGCCAAATTCTCTAAGTGTGAGTTGTGGTTAAGAGAAGTTCAATTTTCGGGCCATGTAGTTAACAGCGAGGGAATACACGTAGATCCCGCCAAGATTGAAGCGATAAAGAACTGGGACACTCCGAAGACACCGACGGATATACAGTCTTTTCTGGGAATGGCAGGTTATTATAGAAGGTTTATCTCAAACTTTTCTAAGATAGCTTTGCCTCTCACTAAATTAACTCAGAAGAGTGAACCGTTTGTCTGGGAGCAGAAACAAGAAGATGTTTTTCAGACTTTGAAACAGAAGTTGTGCGATGCTCCAATTCTATCTCTCCCAGAAGGATGTGATGACTTTGTTGTTTATTGTGATGCCTCCCATCAGGGGCTTGGTTGTGTATTAATGCAACGGGACAAAGTTATCGCTTATGCATCAAGACAGTTAAAAGTTCATGAGAAGAACCACACTACTCATGATCTTGAACTGGGAGCTGTAATCTTCGCCTTGAAGATTTGGAGACATTATTTATACGACACCAAGTGTACCATATATACTGATCACAAAAGTCTGCAACATATCTTTGATCAGAAGGAGCTCAATATGCGACAGCATCGTTGGGTTGAACTTCTGAATGATTACGATTGCGTGATCAAATACCATCCGGGAAAGGCTAATGTAGTAGCTGATGCCTTGAGCTGGAAGGAACGGGTCAAACCCATGCGAGTTAGAGCAATGGGAATGACTGTGCAGACAAGCTTACGAGACAAGATTATTCAAGCACAACAGGAATCAGCTGATATAGGAAACTTGAAGAAGGAACTTGTCTGTGGAGCAGAGAAACAATTTGACACGAAGCTCGATGGAATCATTTACTATAAGGATCGTGTATGGATTCCTGCTGTAGATGAATTAAGAAGACTTATCTTTGATGAAACGCACAAGACCAAGTATTCTGTGCACCCGGGCGCCAATAAAATGTACCAAGACTTGCGTGGATTTTATTGGTGGCCGGGAATGAAGAAAGATATAGCTGAGTACGTCGGTCAATGTTTAACGTGTGCGAAGGTAAAGGCAGAACACAAGAAACCGTCAGGGTTACTGGAACAGCCTGAGATTCCGCTCTGGAAGTGGGAACAAATAGCTATGGACTTCATTACCAAGCTACCCCGCACTTCTAGTGGTCATGATACGATTTGGGTGATCATAGATCGTTTGACTAAATCTACTCATTTCTTGCCGATGCGTGAGACTTTCACGGTGGATAAACTAGTGAGATTGTACATCAATGAGATAGTGGTACGCCATGGTGTGCCATTGTCTATTATTTCTGATAGAGACTGTAGATTTACATCAAGGTTTTGGCAATCATTACAGAAATCTCTACGGACACAGTTAAACCTGATTACAGTTTACGATCCACAAATGGACGGTCAAAGAGAACGTGCTATTCAGACCCTAGAAGATATGTTAAGAACCTACATTTTGGATTTTGGTGGAAATTGGGATTCTCATTTGCCACTGATCGAATTCTCCTACAACAACAGTTATCGTTGTAGCATCGGATGTGCACCGTTCGAGGCTTTATATGGTCGGAAATGTCGATCACCGATTTGTTGGGCTGAAGTAGTAGATAATCGTATAACTGGGCCAGAACTTATTCAGGAAACCACTGACAATATTGCCCAGATTCAACGAAGACTACAAGCTACTAGGAGCAGACAAAAGAGCTATGCTGACAAACGGCGCAAGCCGTTGGAATTCCAAGTGGGAGACCGTCTAATGTTGAAGGTATCCCCATGGAAAGGCGTAGTACGGTTTGGAAAGAAAGGCAAATTAGCACCACGATACGTAGGACCGTTCAAAATCATTGAACGTATTGGTCCTGTGGCGTATAGATTGAGATTACCAGATGAGCTCAGTGGTGTGCATGACGTGTTTCACGTCTCAAACTTAAAGAAATGCCTTGCGGACGATACAATCGTCATTCCGATCGAAGAAATTCAATTAGATGAACAATTACATTTCATTGAGGAACCTTTAGAGATTATGGATCGCAAGGTTAAACAACTGAGGTGAAGCCATATTCCGATTGTAAAGGTTCGTTGGAATTCAAGGCGCGGACCCGAGTTTACCTGGGAACGTGAAGATCACATGAAGTCAAAGTATCCCCAACTGTTTGAAGAGGAAGTTGTACCTGATAACAACTTTTAAATTTCGGGACGAAATTTCTCTAACAAGGGGAGACTGTAACATCAGTTCCGGAACCGGCACCGGAACAGTGATCTCTACAGTAAAACGAACAGTAATCAGGTACGAACTATATGTGTTTCATTGTATGTTATGTTCAAAACTAGGGTTCTTGAGTCAGATAATTATCTGGCAATACAGAACCATCAGGTGTTTATTTGTTAGGCTTTTATTATGTATAAACGTATGTGAGGCTTTACAGAACATAGCAACAATGGATGTCGTTACGTGAATGCTAAACTGACAGATTATTCTTATAGGTGACGATCTGTGCGAATACATCTGAGAGTTTAATGTTCTGAATGATGTACAATAATTAGAAAACCATATTGAAAAGCATAGTTATTGTCTTGTTTGTACGGGTGACGATCTGAACGAATGCGCGCAACAACTACGCGATTCAATTTAAACTGTAAGTTAATTATTTCTGAAAATTTTAAATAAATAAAAGATATTAGTTAATTTATTAGCAATCACAACCTAAGATAATTTTATAAATTCTAATTTAAAACCGAGTGGTTTCGTTACGAAAACGACGAGAAATCTACGTTTTTACGAGAAACTACGCGAAACCGAACAAACCCGAGCGAACCCGGGTATTTTTATTTCATTTAATGTGGCATTTATGCCACAACTGCCAGCCACAACCATCCATCACCATTCAAAATTCGTCCCACTCTCTCTAGCTTTCTCTCACTAGAACCATCATCTTCTCTCTAAGTTTTCTTACTCCTTTCTTCACGAAATCGACTCATCTTGGTGTCAAAACAACCCTCACAACTTGTAGATCCCGGAAGTACAACGGATCTAAGGTTTTATCCAACAAATTTGAGGTAAATCTCATGTTTTTGTTCGGTTTGGGGTTTTCAAAACCCTAATCTCATGTCCTTTCATTAATCAGTTAAACTCACTTCAAAACCTTAGGGGAACACCACCATAACCACTTAGGAACTTGTTGTGCACCTTAGGTTAGCCAATAGATCGAAGAACCAAGGCTGTTTTTGCTGTGCCTCGACCGGCCTAATGACCAAAACCACCGGGGCACCGAATGACTACAACAACCTCATTCGGTGGAATGGCATTACACAAACCATACACTCATTCGCCGAAAGGCTTTGGCCGAAGCATGCCTCATTCGCCAGGTGCCTCCTCATTCGACCATGCAGCCCTTATTCGGCTTGGCCATTCGACAACCCAACCCATTCGCCTGCACAACCATTCGTCCGGCTCAATGGTCCTTCAGTCGGCCCATGACATTCGGATAGGCCTCATCCGCTCGGCTGCCTACATTCAGCCCCCTTGTTTATTCGGACAAGGTGATTCGGCCAGGAGCTACTTTGGTCGGGTGAACCACCAATCGGCCAAGTCATCTTGTCAAAACCCTTCCGGCTGAGCCCATTCGGTCTAAGGTTGGTAAGGGTTGGATGATGAACCGAAGGCATGAACTTGAATCAAGAGTGAGGACGGGTGCATGCATAGAATTAGCTTTCTTATGTGCATGCATGGGAAGTGTAATGAGTTCTCAACATGGGTGATTAAATGTATAACATTTAAGGATCAAGCATGGATTACGGTTTCTAAAAAACAAGGGTTTTCTTAAATCATACTAACTACTACACACGGGATGTTAACATCTGTTTAGTTCAAAACATTGGGGAATACACTGAGAATCAAAGACGAGGGTCTAGTGTTATGGATGTTGATGTAACTATTAACACTTAACACTTAGACATTTCATGAGAATGCACGATCACATTAGGTTGTTCCTTCGAACTACCTAGGGTGGATTGAACAATCAAAAGCTAATGATGGACCAAGTTGGCCCAATGGGCTTATTCTGAGCCCATCATGTGTTAAACATTCTTTCAATTAAATTAAACATGTTTTGATACGAGAAATTAATTTGTAAACTTCTTTAATTAAAATAAATGATTTTCTAAATTAACGATTAGCTTAAAATGAGATTTCTTTAATAATGTATTAATTAAAAACATGTTATGATTAATCATGGGACAGGGTTACTAATGGGTAATAAGTTAGACTAAGTTAGAGAAAATCTTAGAAGCACACTAGTAAACTAGGACACTTAGTTGCAAATCTAGACCGAACCCTAGATACGACGACCCATACATATACATATCGTATTTGAGTTCTTCTAAAACAACTCAGGAACTGAAGATACTTAAGCTACAATGAATGAGCGCATATTTTATGTGGTAATACATACTTAGCAACACATGTGAGTTCATTGCCCCTTTTCTAACATTTTTGTTTTAAAATGCGGGGCTGAGAAGCATGCGTAAACTGTTTTATATAAATTGTTTACTTAAATGCTTTTAAATTTGTATATGTTTTACATGTATAACTGTTATTCTAGACTTCTGTCTAGGTAAACTGTTTATTGGACTTAAAACGAGTTATCTATTCGTCATGAGTAAATAACTCTTCAAATCAAAGAACTCTTTTCAAAGAACTATTTTCAAAGAATCAAATATCTAAAACAAAGAACTATTTTCAAAGAACTAAAGATCTAAAACAAAGTACTATTTTCAAAGGTCAATTTCAAAGAACTACGATCTATTTCAAAGAACTAACGATCTATTTCAAAGAACTAAGTACAAAGAACTATTTCAAGGGTCTAACTGGGAAATATCAAAGACAGCATGTGCCAATCTCAGGTTTGAAAGATGTCCTACCTAGACTGATCGAATATGAGACGCATGTTTGATGATATTTAAAGTATTCCCTAACTATTTTGAGGAACATCTGGGAAATGCTCAAAGATAACATGTGCCAAAGAACTATACAAACTATGGACGATCTAACGAACTATAAAAGCGTATATATCAAAAGATGTCCTAGCTAGACTGATTGATTATAGGTCACATGTTTGATGAGGTTTGCATGTCTCCTTTACTACTAAGTACCTGATTGCTATACTAGTCTACTCGAGTATGACCAAGGCCCAATCATTAGGACTTAGATTTTATTAAATGTTTATTTATTTGTTTAATTAAGCATTTATTTCACTGTTTGTAAAATTGTTGTGGTTGATCATACTTGTGTGATGAACTCAAAGGGTCCATAGACATCTCAAATCATTGTATTTATAGGAACAAAGAACTGAAGAACAAATGGGTTAATGGTAGGGGTAAAATGCTTAATTATCATTAACACCAATGTCCTATGTGGATTAGTATGTGGTGGGACGGCGTCTGGGCGAGTCGTAGGCTATACTCAGGGGTATGCCCTATATATATGCATACTGATCTGGATGATACATGTGATGTTAATGAGATTAAGGTTGTTACCCGAGGGTTTACCAAATGTTTTGAGTGTACTTTAAAACTATAGTAGAATGGAAGTGTGTGGTAGGTAAAAATGCTTAACTATCATTAACAACAGTGTCATATGCGTATTAGTATGTGGTGGGGACGGCGTCTGGGCGGGTTATATGCTCGACTCAGGGGTATGGCCTATATATAAGCATACCGATGTGGAAATTACATGTGGTGTTAATGAGGTTAGGGTCTTTACCGAAGAAGGTTTTCAAATTATTTTCAATTACTAAAGTATATGAACTCACCAACCGCGTGTTGACTTGGTCTTTTTGCATGACTTCTCAGGTGACGAACACGTCAATTAAGAAGCGTATGCTTTTGGACTAGGACTTCAGATAGAAGACTTAGTATTTTTGGACCTGCATACTTTTGGAACATCATTATACAATTATTTTGTATATCTTGTGCAGTTACAAGATAGAAACTTTATGATGTTTATGGTAGATTTACCTTGTTAAATTATAAACGATATTGATGTAATTTAACTTTGTAATTCTATTCTATTTAACATTTCTCATTTGTATCATGTGCAATGTAAACAATCTGATCATCACTATTATCACTCACGATATCGCGCCCCGGGAACCTTCCGCCTGACGGGGACTTCGATCCAACCCCGCCGGCTCGGTGTGTGACAGGTCCTGTCGAGCAGCAACATCTCCAATATGAAAGGCCCATCCTCTAGCTACCTTAGCCCTTGGTTGCATTCTCTTGGAACAATCTCGCGAGAAATGTCCAGGTTCACCACAAGTGTAGCAAGACCTGTTGTCAGCAGCGGAAGCTGTACCTGCTGCATTGTTGTTCCTGTTCTGAGCCCCCGTGCTCTTGCATTAAGTGGCCCAATGACCAAATTTCCCACAGTTGTTGCACTGTCTACATTGAGAAGTTGGTTGATGATGATACTAGCAGTTGTTGCGCAATGGTATTGTGCTAGTGTAAGGCATCTTGATATGCAATGGTTGTGGTTGTGTGGCCTGTGGTGGTTGAGTGATCGCATCATAATTCTTGATCACCGTCTATTTCTTGGCCGGGCGTTTATCCGGCTTCTTTGAGCTTCCAGCCTTTGCTGCTTCAGCTTCTTTCTTCAGTGCCCGGAGGCAACCATTACATCTGTCAATGTTGATGACAGATTGACAGCCATCTCCAAGGTGGTTGGGTGGGCAGCAATCACATGCCCTTGGACACAAGCCGGCAGTCCACCGACGTACCGCTCAATTCATTTCCCCACTGTTGGCACTATATCAGGTGCTAATGTTGCTAACTCATGAAATCTGGTGGTGTAGGCCAGATGCCCAGCACCAATCATGACATGATTGAGCAGCTCCGTCTCAACCTTCCTCAGTTCATTTCTCGGGCAACACTCAGCCCTCAGCAGGATCTTGAATTCTTCCCAAGGCATAGACAATGCCTCATCTCGTCCCCTGGTTTGTACTTGAGCGTTCCACCAAGTTAATGCTCGTTTGTTGAACGAGCCTGCAACATACCTCACTTTATGCTGATCAGGACAGCCACTGATTTCGAGGGTCGTCTCTGTAACATTTGTACATTTAGTCATGGTAGTCGTAAACGGTGTTAGAATGGTGGTTGTCAATGTTCAGTTAATCAATGTGATTCTTATGTTCATAATGTGTGCTTGTGTGTTACAGGATCTTATTTGTTTAGGAACAAGTATGTATTAATATTTACAGTCGATTACACTAGGCAAGAACAGTATTGTGTTATATCGAAACAGTGGTGGGCAGCGAGAGTGAGCCCTATATATATACTGCGTTCGGTGTAACAGGATAGTGTTAGTGCGTGGTGTTAAGACGAATATTATGACAATTAATCAAACAAAATCGTAATGCGTAAGAGAGACTGAGTATAGTTATGGGTGACGATCCATAATGATACGAATGTTGAACTTATAATTACGAGTGAACGGCTTTAACTATTTTATACGATCGGAAAACGTACGCGATTGCGGGTATACACGTAATTGTTACTGTTTAACGATCTGTTTTCGAACAAATAATTAAATTATTTATTTTATATTTTTACAATTTTGAAACTCATCATTTTAATGAGTTTAACAACTCTTTTATTTTAATTCGCATAAAATACGCGTTACGTTCCGGAAACGCGAACCGAGCGATCGAAACGAACCCGAATACCACCCGGGCTATAAAAGCCTTGAACAAGGCTATTTTCCTCATAAATGCAGCCAACAACCACTTCTCTCTCTATATTTTCGTTCTAGCCACTCTCTCTATAAAAACCGAACTTCAAACGCGCCTATCTCCTTCATTTCTCAATGAATTTCGGTGTTCTTGGTGTCCACGCGAAGCTCTCGACATTCCCTACACGAAAGTACAAGAGATCTGTGGATTTGTCCGGCCAAAAGCGAGGTAATGATCCACGAAAAATCTGAAAAATAGGGTTTTTGGGTGTTGTTGTTTGAACGTGAGTTTTAGCCGGTTCTAGCACTTCATTTCAACTTTCGCACCCATGGCAACCCTACTGGATGATAGATTAACCTAGATTGTGGCCTAGAGATGAGGATTCGAAGAAGGCAAAGATGCAGATGAACAGGTTCGGCAGTGGCCATGAAGACGAACCCATTAGGGTTTTCTGGCCGAACCCATCTGCCCAACGCCGAACCCCTGCGAATCTTTGGAATCTCTGCGAACCATAACGAACCTTACAATGGTTCATTTGAGTACCAGCCGAACCATGACCAGCATCACGAACCTTCAGCCTAAGGGTGGCGAACCCTTCTCATGCATCTGGGCCGAACCTCTTGTCCACGAACCATGTGTGAATAGCGAACCCTACATGTAAACATGCATAGCCGAACCAGTTAGCCAGTCGATCCTTCAGGAATGCAACGAACCCTCATGCGGTCGAACCCTCCATGCAAGCAGCCACGAACCATAGAGCAAATGGCGAACCTTTATGTAGCCGAACCCTGCATGGTTCGTTGAGTGCAGCTGAACCATGAGCAAGTGCCGAACCCTAGGGGAGACACCCACGAACCTTGCATACATAACCATAGAGCCGAACCATGCTAAGATCTCATGACCGGCGAACCTAAACTCCTAAGGTTCGCTGCCTATGATGGCAGCCCATGAACCCTCGGCCCAACCCTAATCATATTCGGCCCAATTGCAATGGTATTCAACTCCATAGGATAAAACTAGTCCAATGGGATTATGTTGATCCATTATGATCTTAATTGGTCCAATTTTATCCTTGGTGATATACTTGGCCCAATAACTCACTCGTTTGGTTTACAAGATCCATTTAGGCCCAACCATACATTCAATTGACCCAATGTCACATCCAACTGACCTATAGTGATCTAAGTGGCCCATGGCCTTTGTTAAGCCCTCATTACATGGGTTTAAGGCCTAATCGTGTTGGCTTCGACTTATGATACTTGTGAATTGATCATGAATAGGTTAAGTGGTAACTTAGCAATAATCATGAAGATCAATTCACAATCACAAGGACTTAAAACAATTGGAACATATCTTTACATTTTCATGTTAATCAATAGTGTATCAATGGTGTATTAATGGTTTATCAAACTCTTAAACACATGTGATGTTATGCAAACAAGTTGTGCATAACAGGATATCACACATTCTTTTCTTGGACCCATGATCAATCAAGTAACTCAATCATGACTTTCAAGTTTTCACAACAATCGTAAACATTAGTCAATCAATGAATCAAGGTCTATACAATTATAAATCTTATATCTTATGTATGATTACAATGATATAGGAAACACTTAGAAGTCCTGTTTGCTACTTGCTATCTGTTTTAGTTCAGAGTCTACTGCAGACAAGTGAGAACTTTAGCCCCTCTTTTACTGTTTTATAACTGTTTTGGGGTGGAACACGTGATCAAACTCTTCATTTACAATTGTATTTCATTACACAAGATGTGTGTATTCCTATCAACATTTCAGGTTTATGTTACAAAACCAAGGGATTTATCAACTGTTTCAGGAAATTCATCAACTGTTTTTAAAGGATTATTAAACTATTGAACTATTCTTCTAAAAAGGTTTTATAAATGATATGTTCTTTTAACTAATGAATTTTATGAACTTTTCTGTTAAAAACCTTGTTAATATACAAGGTCACATTTCATGACATTCAAACCAAAGGATTCATTTCATGGTATTTGAATCAAGGGTTTCAAACATGGTATTCAAACAATGGTTTCCTGGTGATGTTCAAATCAAGGGATTCACTTATGGTATTCAAATCAGAGGATTCATTTCACGGTATTCAAAAGCTAAGGATTTAATTCATGGGATTAAATCAAGGTTTTCAATCATGTTTTCACATAAGGCATTAACACGTTCGTTTAAAGTAAGGTTCAGAAACATGGTGTCTATTGTTGTAAACAAACTTATGAATGCATCAAGTATCATATTCATTAGCGTTAGTACTGGGTGATCACAACAAGGGAAAGCGGACACACACATTGGGGCAGACCGATTGCTGCAGTTAGTTTTTAAATTTGTTTTATAAACTAACTGTAGATTTCGGTTACATATGGTTTTATCAAAACTGTTGACACATTATCTAACTCCAAACGTGGTTTGGGACTTGATATTATATGTTGACTCTCGTGCAAACAGTGATTGGACTGTTTACACTCATTTTCTTACTTGATGTTAGTTTGGGTTGCAGCTCATCCATGTGAATCATTTATTACTTTAACATACCTATGCCTTATATCATATACTCATGTTTACAAATGATTAAACCTATTGTTCTCACCAACTACGTCTGTAGTTGACAGTTACTTTTCACGTGTTTCAGGTAATCAGGTTTAAGACTTTCTCAGGGACAACTAAGGAGACCATACTAAGATAGAACAAGATGAAGAAACATGCTAGGATGGATTAGAAACACACTAAATCCTAATTGTTTAATTGTCTTGTTTGAAGTCTTATTTTGTAAACTATATTTTGGGTCTGTAGTTGTCTTCCTTTTGGTAGATAGATTTTCTGTAACTAAACAACTGTCTAAACATTATGAAATGTAGTAATCCATTGTGGTTGTTCTTATTCAATACTTGTGCATGATTCAACTGTTCATACGTCACCGCGCCGTGGATTCCGCACGCGGCGCAGGGGTGTGACAGGTTGGTATCAGAGCCAAGGTTGTAGAGAACTAGGAAAAACCCAATGTTTAATGACCTAGACTATAACCTAAGCTACCCAATAGGACTAAGTGCTATAGGCTTGAGGATACTCAAGATCTAAGTAACTTAAGTGAGCATTAAGTCTACATTAAGCTTGAAAGATCTTAGGGACATTTTTCTAAGATTAGATATCGAGTCAAGGAATTTGAATCGGAATTCTATAATTTTAGAAACCGAATTAAATTTCTCACACGTATTCATTTAAGGATTTCAGAGGCAAGGATCTGTATTCTCAGTATCCTTGATCTGAAATTCTCCCACAGAGTTCATTATAGGAATTCAAAGGTCAAGATCTATTAATTTAGAATCTTGATTTGAAATCCTTGTCATATTCATTATGGGAATTCAAAAGTCAAGATCTATTAATTTAGAATCTTGATTTGAAATCCTTGTCATATTCATTATAGGAATTCAAAGGTCAAGATCTATTAATTTAAAATTTTGATTTGAAATCCTTGTCATATTCATTATGGGAATTCAAAGGTCAAGATCTATTAATTTAGAATCTTGATTTGAAATCCTTGTCATATTCATTATAGGAATTCAAAGGTCAAGATCTATTAATTTAGAATTTTGATTTGAAATCCTTGTCATATTCATTATGGGAATTCAAAGGTCAAGAGCTATTAATTTAGAATCTTGATTTGAAGTCCTTGTCATGTTATCATTATCAGGTGGTCATTATCATAGGAACTTTATAACTTAGAATCTGTGTAACAGTATTCTTTAGTTGAAGTTCTCACAGGAGATCATTATACTCAATACTGTAGGTATTGAGAACCTAGGTTAATTAACCTAGGACACACATGCTGAAACCTAAGGTTTTAATTTCGAGTAGATTAAGAACCTTGGTTTACACAATCATAATCATATCCATAGTACAAGAGGTAATCATGAAACAATCATAATCAATCAACAGTTGGAATCTTAGCCCCAAATATAGACGACGGATTAACGCTGACGTGCTGAAGTAAGTGGTGGGTCGGTGAGAGCTTACCCTATATATAAGCTTATTCCAGTAGGTTAGGGGGAATCCGGCGTTCGTATTTGGAGTGAGGATTCGGGAGCAACTGGGAACATTGAACATTAGTCAAACACATGGGATACAAACATTGGAGATACAATCAGTGGTGAATCAAATCAAAGTGTAGTTCAAACTTGGATGAAACATTATGGTGAATCAATCAAGTTGCGAACATTCTTTAAATGTAAACCTTAAGTGAAATTCTTAAGTGATTACATCATTAGTACTTACTAACATAGTTTAACAAGAAAAATGTAGAGCACACGTATGGTTTAGTTCTACATGTTAACATTTGTTAGTAGGTGCACACATAACATAATCATAGTTCAATCATGGAATCAATCATAGTTCAAGTTGATCAAAGATCATGAGATTCTTAATCAATGGAACACACTTGCAAATCAGTACAAACGTGTTGCCAAATGCTAGCAAGGGCATGATCGTGGTATATCGAAACGGTGGTGGGCAGCGAGAGTG
The DNA here is from genome assembly GCA_009363875.1 of Mikania micrantha. Lineage (NCBI taxonomy): Eukaryota > Viridiplantae > Streptophyta > Magnoliopsida > Asterales > Asteraceae > Mikania > Mikania micrantha. Next base: position 48,897,526 of record CM018681.1, read on the forward strand.
AGCCCTATATATAAGCTATTTTCGGTATATCGGGAAAGTGTCAGTGTGTAGGTTTGGTGGAGTGAGATCATGGAACATCGTACATATTCACATGATAAGTATGCAAATAAGTTGATAACTTATACGTGTACTGGATCATATTACAATTGAATGATAATATTAGTAGTATGGATATATTACTAACTTTATCATGCAAATTCAATTGTATTCTACCTCATTACTGACCCGCTTGTGGCTTCTATTAGTAGAATGCCTCGACATGACCCTAATGCTGGGGGTTCGACAAGTGGTAATGACAATGAGATCAACAAGATTTCCCGAGCCATCGCTATACACATGAGAGATGTCATTCCGGGCATGGTCACTGATATTACCCAGAATCTTCGGGGAAGTACTAGTGATTCAGCACATAACTCAAATGCTACAACTACTGGAACTGCTAACTTCACTTTCAAGCAGTTCAATGATGCTAAGCCTCCTAAGTACGCTGGTACTGAAGGAGCTACGGGTCTACTACAGTGGTTAGAGAGCATCGAGGATATTCTTGATTTCACAGGATGTCCTGAGAACCTGAAGGTCAAAATGGCCTCAAGCGCTTTTCACAAAGGCGCACTCACCTGGTGGAATTCTGAGAAGAACACCAGAGGACGCGAAGTTGCTTTAGCTTTACCGTGGGACGGTTTCAAGAATCTGCTTGTGGAAAAGTTTTGTCCACGTCATGAACTAAAGAAACTGGAGGTAGAGATGTGGAATATGGTGCAAGACAGTGGTGAAAACGCCAAGTATACAACTCGTTTTCATGAGTTGTGCATTCTGGTACCACACTTGGTTACTCCTCTATCCCGCCGGATAGAGAAATACATTGAAGGCTTACCTCTGGTTGTTAGAGGAACTGTTATGGGGAATAACCCTACTACTCTGGAGGCAGCAATTCAACTTGGTGCTACTCTTACTGAGGAGTACGTTAAATCTGGTGTGCTCACCCGAAAGGGATTCAAGAGAGCACAGATTGAAGAAGGAAAGAAGCCTGAACAGCACCATCACAAGAAGAAGAAGCAAAAGACAATCAAGAACTTTGCAGCGTTGACTGCGGCTGCACCTACTCATGCCACACCTATAACTGCTATGCCACAACCTGCTAACGCCAGAAAGTCTTATACTGGCACATTTCCACTCTGCACCAAATGCCAATACCATCATCTACCCACTACTCCATGTAAGAAGTGTCTCAAATGTGGGCGTATGGGACACTTTGCAGCTACATGCCGAGCTGCTCATCTTGCTGCTGCAACTACTGCTACCACTACCACTGCTGCTACAGGTGGAAGGGCCTGTTATAATTGTGGAGCAGAAGGACACTTCAGAAACCAGTGTCCAAAACTCAACAACACTACTGCCACTGCTCGTGCCTTTGTTATCGGAACTGCCGAAGCACGGGAGGATCCGGCAGTCATCACGGGTACATTTCTTATCAATGATCACTATGTTTCTATCATATTTGATACTGGTGCTGATAAAAGTTTTATCTCTGCTCATACTGCTTCTTTACTTGATATGCAACTATCCACACTTGCTGATCCCTATACTGTAGAAGTAGCGAATGGCAAGACTATAGTTGTAGATTCCATAATTCATGGTTGTGAATTAAGCTTAAACGACCATTCTTTCCTTATCGATCTTATTCCTATGACACTTGGAAGTTTCGAAGTTGTGATAGGAATGGATTGGTTATCCAAAAACAATGCTGAAATTGTATGCTCTGAGAAACTTATCCGAATTCCCCTACCGTCCGGCGAAACGATGATAGTCTACGGCGAGAAACCATGCCGCGGATTGAAGATTGTATCGTGCATCAAGGCGGGGAAGTACTTGAAGAAGAAATATTATGCTTTCCTAGCTCACATGGTGGAAAAGAAACCTGAAAAGAAAGTAGTTGGAGACGTTCCAGTTATCAGAGATTATCCAGACGTATTTCCAGAAGACTTGCCTGGACTACCACCAGTCCGACAAGTGGAGTTTAGAATTGATCTCGTCCCTGGAGCAAACCCAGTGGCGAAGTCACCATATCGATTAGCACCGTCTGAGATGCAAGAACTGTCTAGTCAGCTTCAAGAACTTTTAGACAAAGGTTTCATAAGACCGAGTTTCTCTCCATGGGGAGCTCCGGTTCTCTTTGTTAAAAAGAAAGACGGTTCATTTCGTATGTGTATCGATTATCGTGAGCTGAACAAGTTGACAATCAAGAATAGATATCCTCTACCTAGGATCGATGATCTGTTTGATCAATTACAGGGGGCAACTTGTTTCTCTAAGATTGACTTACGATCCGGGTATCATCAATTACGAGTAAATGATGAGGATATACCAAAGACTACATTTAGGACTCGATATGGACACTATGAGTTTGTGGTTATGCCATTTGGGCTGACCAATGCACCCGCAGTGTTCATGGACTTGATGAATCGAGTCTGCAGGCCATACTTGGATCAGTTTGTTATTGTCTTCATTGACGATATACTGATTTATTCCAAGTCAGAACAAGAGCATGAAGATCATTTGAGGAAAGTCTTAGAACTACTAAGAGAGGAACAACTTTATGCTAAATTCTCCAAGTGTGAATTTTGGCTAAAGGAGGTTCACTTCCTAGGACATGTCATAAACAAGGATGGGATACATGTAAATCCAGCAAAGATTGAGGTGATTAAGAACTGGACTACCCCATCTACTCCCACAGAGATTCGTTCATTTCTGGGTCTGGCGGGCTATTACAGGAGATTCATTGCGAATTTCTCTAAGATTGCCTTGCCACTTACCACTTTGACTCAGAAAAGTCAAGCCTTTATATGGGGACAGAAACAAGAAAATGCATTTCAACTTCTTAAACAGAAGTTATGCAACTCCCCTATCCTTAGCCTTCCAGAAGGCAGTGATGATTTCATTGTCTACTATGATGCTTCAAACCTTGGTCTCGGTTGTGTACTTATGCAACGAGACAAGGTCATTGCATATGCTTCAAGACAGCTCAAGATTCACGAGAAAAATTACACTACTCATGATCTTGAGTTAGGGGCTGTGGTCTTTGCATTGAAGATTTGGAGGCACTACCTTTATGGTACTAAATGTGTCATCTATACAGACCACAAGAGCCTGCATCACATCCTTAATCAGAAAGAACTCAACATGAGACAACGACGTTGGGTTGAGCTTCTAACTGATTACGACTGTGAGATTCGTTACCACCCGGGTAAAGCCAATGTGGTGGCGGATGCTCTTAGTCGTAAGGAACCAGTCAAACCAATTCGTGTCAGAGCCATGGAGATCAACACACAACCAAACTTGAAAGACTTGATTCGCATTGCACAACAACAAGTAGTAACAGACAATCAACTCAAGACAGACTTGGACTGCGGCATTGAGAAGAAACTAGAACCTCGAGCTGATGGGGTGTTATATCTCAATGGCCGCATTTGGATTCCAAAGTCTGAAGAATTGCGCACACTCATATGTGATGAGGCTCATAAGTCGCGATACTCAGTTCATCCTGGAGCAGATAAGATGTACCAAGACTTGAGGACATCTTACTGGTGGCCGGGAATGAAGAAAGACATAGCACTGTACGTGGGAAAATGTCTTACCTGTTCAAAAGTCAAAGCAAAACATCAAAAGCCCTCGGGACTTCTACAGCAACCTGAAATTCCTCAATGGAAATGGGAGCAAATTTCCATGGATTTCATAACCAAGTTGCCGAGAACTCCGAGAGGATTTGATTCGATTTGGGTGATCGTTGATCGACTCACCAAATCTGCTCATTTTCTCCCGATCCGAGAGGATTACTAGATGGAGAAGCTATCCACTTTGTACATCAACGAAATCATTGCACGTCATGGTACACCAACATCAATCATATCTGATCGTGATAGTCGTTTCACTTCTCGTTTTTGGCAATCATTACAAAAGGCTTTGGGAACTCGTGTTAATCTTAGCACGGCGTATCATCCCTAAACCGACGGTCAAAGCGAAAGGACTATCCAAACACTTGAGGACATGCTTCGTTCTTGTGTCATTGACTTCGGTGGAAGTTGGGACACTCATCTTCCACTTATCGAGTTTTCGTACAACAATAGCTATCATACGAGCATCCAATGTGCACCATTCGAAGCTTTATATGGTAGAAAGTGCCGATCACCGGTCTGCTGGACCGAGGTTGGTGACTCACAGGTCGTAGGACCAGAACTCATTCAGGAAACATCAGACAAAATCACAATCATTCAATCAAGGCTTAGGGCCGCACAAGATCGGCAGAAGAGTTATGCTGATCGACGTCGGAAACCGCTTGAGTTTCAAGTCGGTGACCGAGTCTTACTCAAAGTTTCTCCCTGGAAAGGCGTTATCCGATTCGGGAAGAAAGGGAAACTTGCACCAAGGTACGTTGGACCTTTTGAGATCCTGGAACGGATTGGTCCCGTAGCCTACAAACTCAAACTTCCAGTGGAGCTAAGCAATGTTCATGATACTTTTCATGTATCAAATCTTAAGAAATGCTTAGCTGATCATGATGTTCAGATTCCACTGGAAGACATTCAGATTCAGAACAACATGCAATTCATAGAACGTCCGGTTGAAGTCATGGATCATGGGGTCAAGAAACTTAAACGCAGCCGTATCCCGATCGTGAAAGTACGATGGGAGGGCAAACGCAGTGCTGAGTTCACCTGGGAACGTGAAGACCAGATGAAGCTTAAGTACCCTCATCTTTTTACAGTATCTTCGGCTAGTTAATTTCGGGACGAAATTCCCTTAACTAGGGGAGACTGTAACATTTGTACATTTAGTCATGGTAGTCGTAAACGGTGTTAGAATGGTGGTTGTCAATGTTCAGTTAATCAATGTGATTCTTATGTTCATAATGTGTGCTTGTGTGTTACAGGATCTTATTTATTTAGGAACAAGTATGTATTAATATTTACAGTCGATTACACTAGGCAAGAACAGTATTGTGTTATATCGAAACAGTGGTGGGCAGCGAGAGTGAGCCCTATATATATACTGCGTTCGGTGTAACAGGATAGTGTTAGTGCGTGGTGTTAAGACGAATATTATGACAATTAATCAAACAAAATCGTAATGCGTAAGCGAGACTGAGTATAGTTATGGGTGACGATCCATAATGATACGAATGTTGAACATATAATTACGAGTGAACGGCCTTAACTATTTTATACGATCGGAAAACGTACGCGATTGCGGGTATACACGTAATTGTTACTGTTTAACGATATGTTTTCGAACAAATAATTAAATTATTTATTTTATATTTTTACAATTTTGAAACTCATCATTTTAATGAGTTTAACAACTCTTTTATTTTAATTCGCGTAAAATACGCGTTACGTTCCAGAAACGCGAACCGAGCGACCGAAACGAACCCGAATACCACCCGGGCTATAAAAGCCTTGAACAAGGCTATTTTCCTCATAAATGCAGCCAACAATCACTTCTCTCTCTATATTTTCGTTCTAGCCACTCTCTCTCTAAAAACCGAACTTCAAACGCGCCTATCTCCTTCATTTCTCAACGAATTTCGGTGTTCTTGGTGTCCACGCGAAGCTCTCGACATTCCCTACACGAAAGTACAAGAGATCTGTGAATTTGTCCGGCCAAATGCGAGGTAATGATCCACGAAAAATCTGAAAAATAGGGTTTTTGGGTGTTGTTGTTTGAACGTGAGTTTTAGCCGGTTCTAGCACTTCATTTCAACTTTCGCACCCATGGCAACCCTACTGGATGATAGATTAACCTAGATTGTGGCCTAGAGATGAGGATTCGATGAAGGCAAAGATGCAGATGAACAGGTTCGGCAGTGGCCATGAAGACGAACCCATTAGGGTTTTCTGGCCGAACCCATCTGCCCAACGCCGAACCCCTGCGAATCTTTGGAATCTCTACGAACCATAACGAACCTTACAATGGTTCGTTTGAGTACCAGCCGAACCATGACCAGCATCACGAACCTTCAGCCTAAGGGTGGCGAACCCTTCTCATGCATCTGGGCCGAACCTCTTGTCCACGAACCATGTGTGAATAGCGAACCCTACATGTAAACATGCATAGCCGAACCAGTTAGCCAGTCGATCCTTCAGGAATGCAACGAACCCTCATGCGGTGGAACCCTCCATGCAAGCAGCCACGAACCATAGAGCAAATGGCGAACCTTTATGTAGCCGAACCCTGCATGGTTCGTTGAGTGCAGCTGAACTATGAGCAAGTGCCGAAACCTAGGGGAGACACCCACGAACCTTGCATACATAACCATAGAGCCGAACCATGCTAAGATCTCATGACCGGCGAACCTAAACTCCTAAGGTTCGCTGCCTATGATGGCAGCCCATGAACCCTCGGCCCAACCCTAATCATATTCGGCCCAATTGCAATGTTATTCAACCCCATAGGTTAAAACAAGTCCAATGGGATTATGTTGACCCATTATGATCTTAATTGGTCAAATTTTATACTTGGTGATATACTTGGCCCAATAACTCACTCGTTTGGTTTACAAGATCCATTTCGGCCCAACACTACATTCAATTGACCCAATGTCACATCCAACTGACCTATAGTGATCTAAGTGGCCCATGGCCTTTGTTAAGCCCTCATTACATGGGTTTAAGGCCCAATTGTGTTGGCTTCGACTTATGATACTTGTGAATTGATCATGAATAGGTTAAGTGGTAACTTAGCAATAATCATGAAGATCAATTCACAATCACAAGGACTTAAAACAATTGGAACATATCTTTACATTTTCATGTTAATCAATAGTGTATCAATGGTGTATTAATGGTTTATCAAACTCTTAAACACATGTGATGTTATGCAAACAAGTTGTGCATAACAGGATATCACACATTCTTTTCTTGGACCCATGATCAATCAAGTAACTCAATCATGACTTTCAAGTTTTCACAACAATCGTAAACATTAGTCAATCAATGAATCAAGGTCTATACAATTATAAATCTTATATCTTATGTATGATTACAATGATATAGGAAACACTTAGAAGTCCTGTTTGCTACTTGCTATCTGTTTTAGTTCAGAGTCTACTGCAGACAGGTGAGAACTTTAGCCCCTCTTTTACTGTTTTATAACTGTTTTGGGGTGGAACACGTGATCAAACTCTTCATTTACAATTGTATTTCATTACACAAGATGTGTGTATTCCTATCAACATTTCAGGTTTATGTTACAAAACCAAGGGATTTATCAACTGTTTCAGGAAATTCATCAACTGTTTTTAAAGGATTATTAAACTATTGAATTATTCTTCTAAAAAGGTTTTATAAATGATATGTTCTTTTAACTAATTAATTTTATAAACTTTTCTGTTAAAATCCTTGTTAATATACAAGGTCACATTTCATGACATTCAAACCAAAGGATTCATTTCATGGTATTTGAATCAAGGGTTTCAAACATGGTATTCAAACAATGGTTTCCTGGTGATGTTCAAATCAAGGGATTCACTTATGGTATTCAAATCAGAGGATTCATTTCACGGTATTCAAAAGCTAAGGATTTAATTCATGGGATTAAATCAAGGTTTTCAATCATGTTTTCACATAAGGCATTAACACGTTCGTTTAAAGTAAGGTTCAGAAACATGGTGTCTATTGTTGTAAACAAACTTATGAATGCATCAAGTATCATATTCATTAGCGTTAGTACTGGGTGATCACAACAAGGGAAAGCGGACACACACATTGGGGCAGACCGATTGCTGCAGTTAGTTTTTAAATTTGATTGATAAACTAACTGCAGATTTCGGTTACATATGGTTTTATCAAAACTGTTGACACATTATCTAACTCCAAACGTGGTTTGGGACTTGATATTATATGTTGACTCTCGTGCAAACAGTGATTGGACTGTTTACACTCATTTTCTTACTTGATGTTAGTTTGGGTTGCAGCTCATCCATGTGAATCATTTATTACTTTAACATACCTATGCCTTATATCATATACTCATGTTTACAAATGATTAAACCTATTGTTCTCACCAACTACGTCTGTAGTTGACAGTTACTTTTCACGTGTTTCAGGTAATCAGGTTTAAGACTTTCTCAGGGACAACTAAGGAGACCATACTAAGATAGAACAAGATGAAGAAACATGCTAGGATGGATTAGAAACACACTAAATCCTAATTGTTTAATTGTCTTGTTTGAAGTCTTATTTTGTAAACTATATTTTGGGTCTGTAGTTGTCTTCCTTTTGGTAGATAGATTGTCTGTAACTAAACAACTGTCTAAACATTATGAAATGTAGTAATCCATTGTGGTTGTTCTTATTCAATACTTGTGCATGATTCAACTGTTCATACGTCACCGCGCCGTGGATTCCGCACGCGGCGCAGGGGTGTGACAGTCTCCTTCTTTTCAATCCATTGGATCAAGCCGAAGGCTCCCTCATTGCCACTTAATGCTGGTGGCTTGCATCCTACAAAGTTTTTGTAGGTGTAGCCTTGTTGACTTCTGGTGTTGCCACTGCCTTCACCAGATGAGTTTCCAGTGTTGTTGCTGTTGGAGTTAATCATGTTCATCATGTCGGGAATCACTTCCCATAGTTGAATTCGGTGGTAGCAACAATGGTGGAGGTCTTCTTAGCGGCATTCTGATCAAAACCGAAAGAAAATCGGTTAGTGCAGTGATCGAATGCGAAAAACACATGCACATAAAATCCTAAGTCTTATGTTCTCTGCATGAGGGGTCCCTAGGTTATAGTCTAGGACAAACCATTTAAGTAATTATATGACCTATATTTCTCTATAACCTGGCTTTGATACCAATCTGTCACACCCCGAGCCGGTGGGCTGGATCGACTTTCCCGTCGGGTGGAAGGTTCTCGGGGCGCGATATCGTTTGATAATCATAGCGATCAGATTGTTTACTTGGCACATGATATATAAATGAAAAATGCTAATATGACATTGATATAGAATTACAAAGTTAAATTACATTGTCATGGTCATAATTTAACTAAGTAAATCTACCCAAAAAAATCATTGAGTTTTCTATCTTGTATCTGCACAAGATTTACAAAAGTGATTCACCAAAATATGTCATCAATAGTTATTCACACAAAATGTAGCTAGGTCCACTATAAAAGTCCACTAGCTAATGTATCCTGAGTCTGGTGACTAAACCTGTTTGTCACCTGAAAAAACGTGCATTTAAACAAAGTCAACACTAGGTTGGTGAGTTCATAAATTTAGTAATTGAGAACAATTGATTCATTGTCATTCACAATCGCAATGTCATACACTAGTCTTATTGTTAAATGTCTCATCCGTCTCACGCAATGTCCTCTTCATAGTTATACTTACAAATTGTATTTCATCCAAATCAAGTATGCTTATATATAGGGCATACGTAGGGGACAAGCCCCAGCCGACAGCCACCACATACCTGACTGAACTCAACACCACTTGCAATACAACTATGGATACCCATTTCTATCTCACATGTGTTCACCCTATTTTATATTCACCCATAAATCGTGTTCATCACCCGCAGTGTTATATGTATAGAATAGAATAATATGAGGGAAGTAAGTTATTAAAACCTAAGTGATGATAAACCCTCAGCGTTTTAAGGAATATAGATTTATCAAATCTTATCCTTATTATTATTCTCTCAATTATAGGGTTAACTGTAATTCACTTCTAATAATAGGAGTGACAGTTAACTTATTGATATTGTTCTCACTCTTGAATGCAGAGCCTAAATGGGATCCATTGTGGTCCTCACATAATCAGACCACAATGCATCCAATTTACCTCCATCCCATTTGTAACCTTAGTGACTTCAATGAAACTATTACCAGTAATATGATATGAGAGAAAATCTATTCCTCAGTATACTAGTTAATAGAATCGAAGGATTTAATTACAATTAGTTTCTGAAGTTTTAACAATGTGTTATAAGAACTTGTCTTATTACACGAAGTTAACAAATGTGGTCAATGATATTATCATCATGAAATTATGTTATCATGATTATCATCCTTGATGTCGTTTGTAATCGTCTCAGTGTTATCTCCTGTTTATCTTGGTAATAACAGCAAGTGTTATAAGATTCAATCTTATAACCTGTGTTATTTTATTTTATTGTGTTGATGAAATCATGAAACTCTGTTTCATGATTCATCCTTGATTTCCCAAACATGTCATAAACACACAAGCATACATGAAATGATAGGTGATAATAAAGATAAAACAATATTATCTAACTCATAGAATTAATGAAATATTGTACTAAAACTTTGAAGTAATTAAAGGTTTTAGCATGTTTCTCAGCCCCGTTATTTGGAAATAAAACGATTAGAAAAGGGGCGTATGAACTCACCTGGATGTTGTAGTGGTTGCCTAAATGTTAAAAGAACGCACGCACTTGTTGTTGTTCTTGAGGTTGTTTTCACGATCCTGTATTGATTTCAATTGCGTGTAACACTTGTAATCCTTTGTTATCACTTGTTCCTAATTCACTTGTACACAATGTATTAATACTTAACCCATTCTTGAACTAATTTGATTATATACCATATAATTCTTTAAGCACAAAACTTAAGCTTATAGATTAAAACTTTAAGTGTTACTCTTGTAGTATCTTAAAATAGTTTTCATTCTTTGAACATTTTAATATAGGTTTTAAGTTATAAACCTTACCACTTAACACTTTTTAAAAAAAAGGTTTTAGGTGTTATTAAGTTGGTTTACCAAGAGCCCTTCACCAACTTTGTAGTAACATTTGTTATCATTCTTCACACTTGATATATATTGTTACATGGTATTGGCTCAAGGTTATTAATTTCAAGCTCTTTAGGGCAATCAAGATCATGCAGCACGAATCAACATCCATATACGAATGGAACATCGGTCTTGGGCGAATGGTCTTATTGTGCGGATGGTCCTCTATACCCGAATAGAAATCCAGGTCTTGGAGCGAATGATTTCGAGGTACGAATGAGTAGGATCACCCGAATGGACCACATGCATACGAATGGGACATCATGAGCAGCCATTCGTTCAGCTGCTCATTCGATCTTCAAGCCCATGCGAGTGAGGGTGCTCATTCGGCCCTAGCCTCATTCGTTCGGCCCTATTCGGTCGAGCTACAACTGAACACCCATGATCTTCCTTTGCGAAATGGCAGTTCATTCCTATCATTCCACACTTTTATCGTTCGTTTAAGTGATTTCCCTACGGTTTTGTTGATCTAAAACCGATTAGCACCTCATTTACATGAGGGTTGTTGAAAACCATAAATTCCCGTGATTTGCAACGAAGTTTACCTCCGATTTGTTGAATTTCGAAGCCGATCGTCTTTACTTTCATGTAGAGGATGCTCCTAGCTTCGATTTGATACCAAATTTGAGCGATTTGGCCAAGAATTGAGAGATATCTTGGTGTTTTTGTGTGTGTTTTTGTAGAGAAAGTGAGAATTCCGGAAGAGAGAGAGAGAAATGAGGTTGGTGAGGTAATAAATGAGAAATTTAACGGGTTTAGGGTTTTTATACCCCCTTTAGTGTTCGGGGTCGTTTCGGATGTTCGGTTATTGATTTCGTTACGGTTACCAAAAGTAAAATGTGTATTTCACTTATTTTAAATAAATGGTTTTCTAAAATCTTTCTAAGGTGGTAATTCTTAGTAAATCCTTTAAATTCATTTTTCTTATTTTACTGTATCGAAAACGTTTATTTTATCCATTTCGTCAGATCGTGTCACCTTCGAGCGTATTCGTTCGAATCGTCACCCGAACAAACACGACGACCGTATCAGTTTCTGATTTTTGTTTTCTGCTTTTCAGTATCATTCCAAATGTTAAACTCACAGATATGTTTGTGTGAATCGTCACCAACGCAAACACACTGTCAGTTTGTTATTCGTAAACGATACTGAGTTGTTATTTCAATTGGATTTCCTCACAGCCGGAATCAACTAAACTTACCTATTTTCACATTGTTTTCTCATGAAATTGTCGGCTATCTGATTCCTGTTATTTGTGGACATCATATCACAACCGATATGTTTTCGTTGTTTGTTCTTCCCCGTTGTTATTTCTCGTGTGCTGTTGTATATTTATATTTCAATTTTCATTGGGAATACATACAACTGCTAATTGTTTTCATAGTTTTGTTTTCACACAACTGTTTGCACATTGTATTTACACATAGTAAATAGTAAAAGTACACGTACCGTACAGACTTGCCGGACGATCTGGTGCTGGTTGTCACACATATGGTTGATTAACACAATGGTTGTATCTCATATGGTTGACTACTGTTAAAATGATTCCAGTTGCTACCAGTTCTTTACTTCGAATAGTCACGTCAGATTCTGTGACAACCGGCATCCGAGCAACCATGGTCAGAAATCCAAGGGTGTACACAATCACACTGTACGACATAGGGTTACGAGACAGAATGCAACCATAATAAACGACAATAAAAATACACTGGTTTTCCTAAAACAGTTAGGAAAATCAACGTAATCACATGAACATTAATCAGAAGAAAAGAAAAAGAACATGTGAGGAAAACAACGAACAAAACCTCAATGGATAACATTTGGAGTATCGATCCAACGAGATGTCGACATGGGTGACGATCCATGTGGATATGCTGTTAGATATGGATACCCTAAATGAAATCTTTACAGTGCCGAGCAATGTCAGCAGTTAGATAGAACGCGGCTTTTGTGTGGGTGACGATTCATACATATGTTAGCGTGAGTCTTTAACGTTGACGTAAAATAATAACAATTTTAAATAAAACCCACCAAAAAAATTTAATAAACAATCAAAATTTTAAAACACACAACCGTTCGTACGAACCGGTCTAATTTGTGAAGCTTTATGTCTACAGTTTGTGAACGGTTGATTCGTGTGACAGACAACTATAAAAGCAACACTTACGTTTTTCAAACCCATTTTTCACCCAACTCTCCCAAACAAACGTCTCTTTCGCTCCTCTCTATTTTCGGCCATTTCCACACGAAATCGGACCATTCCACCTTCCAAATCTTGTGTATTTCAACCCTAACACCTCCATTTAAAGATTTCAACCCTTTTCGTCTCATTTCGGTCAATTACAAGCTCCACGGTAAGTATTAGCACCGATCCTTAGCATCAAAACACTCCAAAACGTTCTACCATCAATTTCGACCATAAAAACATCGAAAACAACCACCGATTTAAAATATGGTGTTCTTGGTAAACTTGCAGTCGAATGAGCCGTCCAAAAGGCTCATTCATGCGAACAAGAAGCCTCGTTCATGAAGAAGAGTCACACGAACAAGCTGTCAAACGAACGAGCCACCGCACGAACGAACTGGGTTCCTTCGTGAGGGACAACCATACGAACAAAGGCTCATTCGCACGAACGGATGACCAGAAGGAGAACATGCATTCGCATCTGTCACACCCCGAGCCGGCGGGATAGGATCGATTGTCCCGTCGGGCGGAAGGTTCCCGGGGCGCGATATCGTGAGTGATAATCGAATTGATCAGATTGTTATATTGCACATGATACATAAATGAGAAATGCTAAACATGATAGAATTACAAAGTTAAATTACATCAGTATTGTTTATAATTTAACAATGTAAATCTACTATTAACATCATAAGTTTTCTATCTTGTATGTACACAAGATATACAAAATGGTATGTGTATGATGTCTTCAAAAGTATGCAGGTCCAAAAATACTAGGTCTTCTAACTGAAGTCCTAGCCCAGAAGTAATGACTTCCTAATTGACCTGTTCGTCACCTGAGAAGTCATGCAAAAAGATCAAGTCAACACATGGTTGGTGAGTTCATATAGTTTTGTAACTCTGAAAATGTTTTGAACCCTTCTTTCGGTAAAGACCTTAACCTCATTAACACCACATGTATCATCCAGATCGGTATGCTTATATATAGGGCATACCCCTGGGTCAAGGCTACAACCCCGCCCAGACGACGTCCCACCACATACTAATCCGCATAGGACATTGTTGTTAATGATAATTAAGCGTTTTTACCTACCATACACTTTTAAACACCCAAGATTCCTCTGTTCTCTGTTCCTGTAATTGCAATCATTTGAAACCTCTCTTGATTTCATATGTTCATCATACAAATATGATTAGACAACAATTGTAGAATTAGTTATGAATGCTTAATTAAATAAATAAATAAACATTCAATAAAATCTAAGTCCTAATGATTGGGGCCTTTGGTCAACTCGAGTAGACTAGTCTGTCAATCAAGGTACTTAGTAGTGAAGGAGAGCTGTAAATCTCATCAAACATGTGACCTATAATCAATCAGTCTAGCTAGGACATCTTTTGATATATAGGCTTTCATAGTTCTTTAGACCGTCCATAGTTCTTTAGTTCTTTAGTTCTTTGGCACATGTTATCTTTGAGCATTTCCCAGATTTCCCCTTAAAATAGTTCTTTGTACTTAGTTCTTTGAAATAGACCGTTAGTTCTTTGACATCCACTCTTGAAATAGTTCTTTGAAAATAGATCGTTAGTTCTTTGAGAATAGACCGTTAGTTCTTTGACATCCACTCTTGAAATAGTTCTTTGAAAATAGATCGTTAGTTCTTTGAGAATAGACCGTTAGTTCTTTGAAATAGACCTTTGAAAATAGTTCTTTGTAGAGATCTGTAGTTCTTTGAAAATAGTTCTTTGTAGAGATCTGTAGTTCTTTGAAAATAGTTCTTTGAAACTAGTTCTTTGATTTGAAACAGTTTACCTAAACATGAGTCTAGGATAACATTTATACATGTAAACATAATAAAGCATTCAAGTAAACAATTTACACAAAGCAGTTTACGCATGCTTCTCAGCCCCGCGTTTTAAAACAAAAATGTTAGAAAAGGGGCAATGAACTCACCTTGTAGCTGTTGAGTTGACTTCGCTTAAACAAAAGACTGCACGCGCTCTGTATTGTAATTTGGTTTGTTTTCACGTTCCTGTATTGATTTCACTTGTTAAGACTCGCAAGCATAAGTTTTGTAGGGATTTGTGTGTAGATATGTGTGTTAGCCCTAAAGTTGGCTAACACGCGTAAGACTTGGTCATGATCCCTGTTCGGTCCCATATGTTTGATTCAAGTTAATGACCTTATAAGTTATCATATTGTCATTAGTTATATGCCATTTGCTTTGATGAAAGACTTACTACTTAGTTTCCAACTCGCCTTTGTTGATTTTGTACGTTTTGAACATTTATCGCATAATTATTGATTAATTAAGCAAACATTCTTTTGACATATCTTATTTTGATCTTATGAAATGTAGTGAACTCATGTGGGCTAAATCATGGCATATGGACCGAACATTGTGACCAAGTTACTTGTTGGGCCTTTATGTAGTAAGTTAGGCCTTGGGCCCAAATACATGGGCCTTGGAATAGTTCTTGAACATTTGAGGATGGTGAGGCTTATTTGAAAGTGTGGGACATTTATTTGGACTAATGGAGTACAAAGGTCTTGCCAAAAGTTACAAGGGCTAAAGTTCAAGTAGCCTTGTGGGCCTTGTTTTGGGCCTCTAAGGAATTTATCGGGCCCAAGGTGGGCCTTGGTAATATTTGTTGGGCCTAGAGTCATATAAGGCTGTTGGAATTGAATTTGGGCCAGAAATGAGCTGTTGGCCAAGTGTATGACAAAATGGCTCCAAAAGTGAGGACAAGGGCCTCAAAATAGGCCTTGAATTGGTTTTCTGTGGGCCTCGGGCTGATTTTGTTGGGCCCATTGAGATTTGTCTCAGGCCTTCACTAACATAACTCATAAGCCAAGTTGGGCCTTGCTAAATGGGGCTGAAACAATGATGGGCCTAAATATTGGACTGTTGGCCTTAAATGGTGGCCTTGGGCCAAAATCTGTGGGCCAGGAGAGGATTTTACTGGGCCCCTTGAATCCCATCAAGGCCTGTAGTAAACTAGGTCATGGGCCAACCTGGGCCTGGTTCATTTGGGCTGAAATCGATCGCGGGCCTATTTTGTCCTTAGTTACTTAATAAACATGGGCCAAACAAGGTTTTTGGGGTTATTTACTGGGCCTACTATAGATTCTGGGCTGAAACAGCAGAGTTGGGCCGAGATATCATTGGGCCTAGATAGTATGAGGTTGGGCCCCTCTTGGGCCATCTAGAATCCATTTGGGCCTGATGTTGGGCCTGTTGGGCCAACAAATCTGACCTTAAACCACCTGGTGTCCTTGGTGCCTTGGGCAAGAAAGATGAAATGGCTTGCAAAGAAGTTATAAGGGCTGGGCTTATCAAAAGAAAACTATGGGGTCATAAAGGGAATAACATAGCCGAGTATGTCAAAGAGTTGGGCCCAGGTACTAAACTATTGGGCCTTATAATCTGCCATCTTAGTGGCTTGTTGGGCCGAATGAATTTGATCCACACAGCCTACTTTGGGCCTAGACCAACTGGGCTGAATAACAATGTGTTTAAGTTCTGGGCCACATGCAAACTGTTGGCCGAATGAAAACCTACACCCTAGGTCGAATGGAGGTTGTGCTTCGAATGGGGGGGGGGGGGAAGAGAAGAAAGACCTGTTTCGGCTGAGAGTAGCTATGCATGGGACCACTGTTGACCACCGAATGAACCGAGGTTACTGTCGAATGGGATGGGGTTCGAATGAAGATGTTAACCCGAATGAATAATGGATGATCGAATGAGATCTGTTGACTGGCGACTGAGCTGCCGAAGGAGGGTTTTGGTTCGGCGAATGAAGGCTGTGGTTTGTCGAATGGGTGGCTTTGGTCGAATGAAGGTTGTGGTTCGGAGTATGGTTGGCCGAATGAGGCCATTCGCGGTTTTGGTTCGGCGGTTCTATGGCCAGCGAAGGAGGAGATTCGGCCAAGGCCATTCCGCGGTTAGCCGGCCGCCGCCCAGGTGAGTCCCAAAGCCAAGGGTGGCCTCCGGTGATGGTGCTATATCCCACTAGGTTTTCGAAGGTGTAAGATGCAAGATAGAAGGTGTAGAACCGGTTTAGAGAGGGTGGTCGACTAGTGCCTAGAAAACCCTAGTTTTCGAGTTATTCACAGCCATTTACCTGGATTTTCAGTGGGTTTTGACTTAGATCCGTTGTACTTTCGTGTAAAGGAGACTAAGAGCTTCAAGTGGGTTCAAGAATGGCTCGATTTCGTTAAGAAACAAGGAAGATATGGGGTTTTGAAGTTCAAAAGTGGGGGTTGGAGATGAAAACCGGGATTAGGGTTTTCAAGTGGGGAAGAAAGAGAAGGAAATGAGTTTGTTTGACTCTTTAAGGTATTTATACCCCGTGTGGGTTCGGGTTCGTTTTCGTTGCTCGGTTCGCGTACTCGTTACGTTTCCGGCATGTTTCGCGCGTTTTTCGTCGGTTTAACTAAAAAGAACTTGTTTTAAAGTTTTGTATGTTATTTATTTCTAAAAATTATTTTAAATATCATCGTATTAATTTATTTGTCGTATTTTAATATTTTACGCGTTTATTTTAATTTGTTCGCGAATTCCTTAAAATAGTTTCATTTAAATTATTAAATGATGAGTTTCAAAATTGTAAAATAAGAAATATCTTATTTCTTTGAATTTATGAGCGTTCGTATCTTTTATCGTTTTCGTTTCGTCAGATCGCGTCACCTTCGCGCGTAATTCGTTCGAATCGTCACCCGAACGAATACGACGATGGTTTTGCTTTCTGAATTTTGTTTTCTACTTTTCAGTCATTATTTCAGAACTCTAAACTCACAGATGTGTTCGTGTGAATCGTCACCCACGCAACCACACTGTCAGTTCGTTATTCTGAAATAACACTGTAATTGTGTTTAGATTTTGTTTTCCTCACTGTCGGACTCAACTAAACATCCTGTTTTCATATTGTTCTTATACTGACTTGTCGGTCATCTGATTCCTGTCAATTGTGGACATCAGATCGCAACCGATATGTTTCTGAATATTGTTTGAGCATCGTGGTTTCTCATGATTTGTTGTGTTAACTGTAATTAAGTTTTCACTTAATAAATGTAACAAATGTTCCAAATGTACGTTGTACTTAATGTATTCAAGTTTATACGAAAATACGTACAACGATTTCTTGTATTTAAGATTCTGTTAAATCAAGTACTGTTCAAAATCGTATAAGTACACCTAGTTACTGTAGAAAATACACGTACCGTACGGACTTGCCGGACGATTTGGTACTTGCTGTTACAGCATCACCCCATTCGTGTGAATGAGGGCCATTCGTTCGAACCAGTCATTCGCACCAAGAACAGCCCAAAACGGCTAAGTGTTGAAAGTTCTATCTTACACAGTTTGTACTGATAGAATCGAGCCTTAGGCCCGAACTTAATTCTAATCAAACTAAAACCAATGAAAACACATTTTCCAAAATCACATCAAGATACAGAGCACATAATCACCTAACACCTAGCTAACTAATATTTAACATATGATTACAACCGAGAGAACATATCTGGTGAGTGCATCGACGACCCAAGACCTCAGGTGAGTTCACAGACCCCTTGTTTTCAGTTTTCTTGCTTCCACGTCATTTAGGGCTGAGAACATGAAACCTCTTATCCAAGTGGTCAACGAATAAGAGTTATTTTCAAAAAATTTCAATAAGAGGATAAAATCTCAACCTCTTATACGAATGTTATACGTATAAGAGTCTTTTCAATTACTTTTACTCAGCGTTCATCGCTCCATACAACGTTTTCAACAAACAACAAAACAGTTTCGAGGGATCAAAACACAAATCATTGAGGAAATGTCCATTGACCACAACAGTTCGAGACTTCGTGCCCAACCAAGAGGTGAATCGACACAATCCGAGGAATTGTGTAGTGCAAAATCAAATACCATCATTTTCATGGGAATCCCCCATCAAACTACAACATATTTTTATGGTATCTGTCTAGGGTAATTGACTAGGACATGCATCACACAACAAAACCTCAGGAATTTGCTGAGGAATTCTAGAACAACACACATCAGAATTATTTACCATTAGTTGACGCGGGTCAACCGACGGTAACGTAGATGGTACCGTAGGTTTGACAAACCTCCAATGCTGAGGCTGGTACGTTATACGTAAGCACACATACAACAACAACTCAGATTAGTTCCAAGGGAACTAATCACACCATCATATCAGTTAGGGTTGGTAAATGATCACAAGGGTGATATTTCATACAGACCACACAACAAAAAAAAGAGTTTTCAAATCAATTAAATGTTCAAGACCTGGTCTTGAACGAGTTTTAAAGGAGTACACAGTAAACAATGTTTTACTAGAAGAAAGGAGCGTCACTTGTGTGATTTTCAAACTCACAAAACCTGCCTCCTCTATCAGGAGATAGAGCATACGCATCTTTCTTACAATTTCATTTTACAATCATCGGTAGCGTCGGGTAGAGTGGAGATACACAAGTGACAAGGTCCGATTTCCGTTAGAGACACCCTCGTGGGCCATCGAAGGGTGGTGGGCTGGCGGCTGGGCGGGCGGTAAGCATGACCTAATGTATGCCCTATACATAAACTACCTTCGGTGATTTGGGATGGTTTCGGTAATGATGGTCAGACCGACGCACTTGTGTATTTCATTTGTGTTTTCAACACCATTCACGCATCATATTTCAAATCGATGTGAATGGAAATATTTTCAATAAACCTTTAACAAAACCTAATATTTTCAAAACAAATGTGACTCACCAACCTAGTGTTGACAGATTTTACATGTTCTCAGGTAAAGAACAGGTGAACGCAGGATGGCTTTTAGAGATAGAAAGATATGATCCTTAGAGGAACCGACAACTCCTGCATGGAATCCCTCCGGCTAGTCCGGATACAAGATTCAAGACTTGCACCCATGCAAGCAACCTTTGTGGGAAATCTGGTCCTCATTCCAGATGTCCAAGTTTAGCTGTAATAGAATTAAATTATGAAACCGTTGTAAATTAATTTTATTCATTTAATGTATTTAGTATTTCTCATATTATCATGTGCAATTTTTTAATCTGATCAATCCGATTTCAATCACGCCTCGGGACTGTTCCGCCCGACGGGTCTATGATCCGGTCCGGGGTGTGACACATTGGTATCATAGCCATGGTTATAGAGAATTAGGTCATTTGCTTAAACGGTTTGGCCTAGATTGGTATCAGAGCCATGATTCTTAAATTATGGGACGAAATTTCTCTAACTAGGGGAGACTGTAACATCAGTACCGGAAACGTTACCGGAACAGTGATCTGCACCGTAACTTGCACAGTAACTCAGGTACAAACTATGTGAACTATTTGTATGCTACTATCATGTAATGCTCGACACAAAACTATTATGCAACTGTTTCGGTGATCTGATTAAATCTCACGGTTTAACAGGCAGAAACATATCAGACAACATTGAATTGACACACGATGCTTGTTAATTTGCTATTTTGTATAAACGTATGCGAGGTTGAACAGAACAAAGCAATAACGGGTGTCGTTACATGAATGCTAAATGGACGAATTATTCATATAGGTGACGATCTGTATGAATACATCTGAAAGTTTAACATTCTGAATGATATCCAATAATTAGAAAACCATATTGAAAAGTGTGGTTATCGTCGTATATGTAAGGGTGACGATTCGAACAAATACGCGCGACGACTATACGATTCGATTTAAATTGTAATTTAAACGTTTTCAGAAAATTTATAATAAACGAAAGATATTTAATTAATTTACTAGGAATAACCATCTAAATTAATTTAATAAACTTTATTTTTAAAACCGTGATATTTCGTTACGAAAACGGAACGAAACGACGGCTTTATGCGAAACCGAGCAAAACCGAACGGACCCGAACATATACTCGGGTAAACTAAAGCCATTTGTGATGGCATTTAATGCCATAACAACCACCACCTGCCAGCCATCTACCTCCTCTCTCTCACTAAAAATCATCATTTCCTCTCTCTATACTCTCTCTCTACAAGTTCAAGCTCTATCTCTTCCATTTCTCAACCAAATCAAGAGATTTTGGTGTCTAAATGACCACCACATCAGGTAGAACCCGAAAGTACAGTCGATCCAAGCTTTAAACCGTTCGATTTGAGGTAAAAATCAGCCTTTTGTTGCGATTTTTTTAGGGTTTTCTACCCTTGATCGAAACCCTCTTGAAAACCCGAATCTAAGCCATGAAACTGTAGGGCAATCACTCACTAAACCACCACGGGAGGTGTTAGGAACATACTAGTTAACAAGGGCCATCATTTAACCCGAATTTGTGAGGCTGCCCTTGTTGTCTTCCGACTGGCCGAATGAGGAGGATAACAGGTAGGCCGAATGGCCATAGGCCGCATGGGGAGGCCGAATGAGATCATTCGTTCGGAGCTCTCTCTGTCGGACCCCATTCATTCGCCACCCTGTTCAGTCGGCGAAGTGCTCCCATTCGCTCAGCAGGTCCTATTCGGTTGGCCTACTCCCTCATTCGATCGGCTACCATTGCTTCGGCTGCCCTCCTCCAGCCAGGTCACCCTGATTCGGCCAAGATGATTCGGGCATGTCTCATTCGGCTAAGGGTGTGGGTTAGAACCATCAATCACAGTCAAAGAACCTTGGATGTATGGTATGCATGAGGGATAAAATGGTGTGCATGGATGGCTACGTAAACCACATGCATGTGTGTGTGTGTGCATGGGAAACTATTAGGGTTTTCTAACAGGAAGTCACCCTAGTTTGAAACAAAGATGATAGGAATGAAATCTTTCCATGCTAAGGATTAAGACCCCAATATTTTGCTAAACAAATGCTAAACCTATATTTTTCTATCACAAGGGGTCAAGGGTAAACAAGGATTTATGCAACAACACTTAGTGATTCAATGCAATCATATAACTAAATTAGAGGGTTCCTTTGAGTTCTCTAAGTTAAGTTATGCACAAGGGGTGATTCAAGAACTATGGGGAAGGCAAAGATCTAAAAAGGGAATTAGGGTTAATCAATTAAGATTAACCCAAGCCTAACAATTGAAGTTATGACTTTCTTAAATAAATTCACGTTTGAGTAAAAGGTAAACAATTTATAAACTTCTTTAAATGTAATTAAATGTTTTCTAACTGAATGATATAACTTAAATTGAATTAATTAAAATGGTAATTAAAGGGCTGTGAACTAACGAGCGCGTATTATCTATGGTAATTCATACTTAACAACACATGTGAGTTCATTTGTCCCTTTTCAACTAATTTGTTTTATTTCAGGACTGAGAAGCATGTTGTACATTTTAAACAAATGTTTAAATGTTTCGTAAATGCTTTTATACTTATTCATAATGCTAATACAAATGCTTATTACACTTATTCTAAAAGCCAAAAGCTAAGGCTTTATCCTAAATGTTAACGTTTCATACCCTTAACTTAGATGCTATATGCTAATGCCACATGCAAATGCTATATGCTAATACTACATGCTAATGCTAAATGCTACTGTTACATGCTAAGATTACATGCTAATGCTACATACTATCATACTAGTTTGCTTAAAACCCTGGATGCTTCTCATATGCAGAGAATGCAAAGACTAACAAGCTGAAATACTTTTATAAACTATGTTTTTAAAGTTTGAATGATTAAACTCAGAAAGGCATATGTGCTTGATATGCTCTCTATGTTCGAATGCTTGAAATTCATGAAATACTAAGAATGCTTTAAACTTTTGTATGCTTTATATGCTAGAAATGCTAGGACAAACGGATTGGCCTCTTGGTGCTTGCCATACTGTTGTGAAGCTAGTACTTGTGCACAGGATACGTAAATGCTATGCTATATGAATGCTATAAACTAGAAAGCTAAAGCTATCGGCTATGGTAGAACATACTCATTTGGCCTCTCAGTGCTTGCCATAGGGTGTTCTTCATAGTCAGGACTTCAAGGAACAGAGTATTGGCCTCTCAGTGCTTGCCATACAGTGATTCCTCATTCTCCACCCATTTTTTGTGATGTGCGACTAGGATGATTCTGGTTTTCTTTAGTTGGCTTTATGTCATCATTGGGAATCCTTTATCAAAAAACCGATGCTTCTAATCACATCTAGTTCCAATATGGATTGATACAAGATTCCTTAGGGTGTTCAGTTGTCCATAAAGGTAACTCTAAAACTAGACTTGCAAACGCTATTGTGTGCATGTTGTAAACTTTTAAACATAATGCTAAAGCTATGATGGAATTGTGATGGGATGGTAGGTAAAATGCTTAATTATCATTAACAACAATGTCAAATGTGGTTTAATATGTTGTGAGATGGCGTCTGGGCGGGTTGTAGGCTCGACCCTTTTGTATGCACTATATATAAGCATATCGAACAGGATAGTACAGGTGACGTTAATGTGGTTAAGGTTGTTACCAAAAAGGTTTGCAAAATCTATTTTTCAACTACTAAACTTTATGAAATCACCAACCATTGTGTTGATTTTGTTTTCTTTCATGCTTTCTCAGGTAATGCACAGGATTAAGCTAAGGATCAGGAATGCATGCTAGGATGCCCAGTTAGAGGACCTAGTAGTTTTTCTGAAGCACATATTTTGTGATTGCTATGAATCACTTTTGATATCTTGTACAGTTACAAGATAGTAAACATTTGATTCTTTTGATAGGCTTACTTAGTTAAATTATCAAACATTGACGATTGTAATTTAACTTTGTAATCCTAGTTTAATGTTATTTGAGCTTTAGTTATTCTCAATGTTGATGCTATGTAAACAATCCGATCATTCACGATTATCAATCCCGATATCGCGCCCCAGGAACCTTCCGCCCGGCAGGACACACGATCCGGCCCGCCGGCTCGGGGTGTGACAGGACACGTTATGTGGGAGGATTGCCATCCTTCATTCAGGGCATTGTACTTGCTGAAAACCCTGCGACTCTAGAGTCAGCCATCTCCTTATCGGCAAACCTCACTGATGTGATGGTAAAATCAGAAGTTCTGAAGAAAGAATCGGGCATAGCTAAGGAAGAACCGTCAAAGAAGCCCAAACATCATCAAAAGAAGAAGCAAAAGGTCGCCAAGAATTATGTGATCGCCACACCTTTGCAACAAGCTGCTACAACACCTCCTAATGTTGCGCCCAAACACTATGTGGGAATGCATCCTCAGTGTGCACAATGAAAATTTCATCATCCTGCTACGGTTCAGTGCAGGATATGCAACAGTTGTGGCCGACTAGGTCACCGGGATCAACAATGACGCACTCCAGTAACACAAGCTGCAAACAATGATGCTATAGCATTACCTCCACCACCAAACCCGGACAATCACAACAACAATAGGGGATGCTATAATTGGTACATTTCTTTTACATGGCTCTTATGCATCTATCCTGTTTGACACTGGTGTAGATCATAGTTTTATTTCATTTGACCTTGCACGCCAACTTAATCTTACTAAGGAATCTTTAGACTCCCCTTATATTATCGAAGTAGCAAATGGGAAATACATCACAACTAGCACTATACTTAAGAACTGCCCACTTACACTTACTGATCATACATTTACCATCGACTTGATACCGATGGAGTTGGGCAGTTTCGACATCATTGTTGGGATGGATTGGCTATCTCTCAATAGAGTGGATGTCATCTGTTCCGAAAAGCTACTTCGGATTCCATTAGCGAATGATTTGTATTGGAAGTTCGAGGGGATCAATCAAAGCATAGTGTCAAAATCATATCCTGCATAAAAGCGCGTAAGTTTCTACAGAAGCAGTGTATAGCTTTCTTGGCTCATGTGGTGGAGAAAGAGAAGGACAATAAAACGATTCAAGACGTGCCGATAGTGAAGGAATACCCAGAAGTGTTTCATGATGATCTACCAGGTTTGCCACCTGCGCAACCGGTAGAGTTCCGTATTGACTTTGTTCCTGGAGCAACTCCTGTTGCTAAATCTCCTTACAGGTTAGCACCTTCAGAGATGCAGGAAGTATCAAACCAGTTACAGGAGCTACTTGATAAAGGATTCATCAAACCGAGCTACTCAACTTGGGGAGCTCTGGTTCTATTTGTGAAAAAGAAAGACGGATCCTTTCGGATGTGCATAGACTATCGAGAGTTGAACAAGTTGACTATCAACAATCGGTATCCATTGCCGAGGATTGATGATTTTTTCGATCAACTGCAAGGAGCACAGTATTTTTCGAAGATTGACTTATGGTCCGGATATCATCAGCTTAGAGTCCAAGACAAAGACATACTGAAGACGGCGTTTCGTACCAGATATGGGCATTACGAGTTTATGGTGATGCCTTTTGGATTGACGAATGCACCAGCGGTTTTCATGGACCTCATGAACCGAGTGTGCAAGCCGTATCTGGATCAGTTTGGTATTGTATTCGTTGATGACATACTGATCTATTCCAAAAGCGAAGCAGAGCACGAGCAACATCTCAGAATGATCTTGGAGTGGTTGAAGGAAGAGAAACTTTATGCTTAATTCTCTAAGTTTGAATTTTGGCTAAGAGAAATCCAATTTCTGGGTCACGTAGTCAACAGCGAGGGAATACATGTAGACCATACCAAGATCGAGGCAATAAATAACTGGGATACTCCGAAGACACCAATGGTGATACGGTCCTTTTTAGGATTAGCAGGCTATTATAGAAGGTTTATCTCAAACTTTTCTAAGATAGCCTTGCCACTCAACAAGCTAACACAGAAGAGCGAGCCGTTTGTTTGGGAACAGAAGCAAGAAGATGCCTTTTAGACTTTGAAGCAAAAGCTATGTGATGCTCCAATCTTATCTCTCCCAGAAGGTTGTGATGACTTTGTAGTATATTGTGATGCCTCCCATCAGGGACTCGGTTGTGTACTAATGCAACGGGGCAAAGTCATTGCGTATGCCTCGAGACAACTAAAGATTCATGAGAAAAACTACACTACTCATGATCTGGAACTAGGAGCAGTGGTATTTGCACTGAAGTTTTGGAGACATTACTTATATGCCACTAAGTGTACCATATTTACTGATCATAAGAGTCTGCAACCTATATTCGATCAGAAGGAACTCAACATGCGACAATGACTTTGGGTTGAAATTCTAAACGATTATGACTGTGTAATCAAGTGCCATCCGGGCAAGGCAAACGTTGTAGCTAATGCCTTGAGTCGGAAGGAACGGGTCAAACCCTTGTGCGTCAGAGCAATGGGAATGACTGTGCAGGCAAGCTTACACGACAACATTATTCAAGCACAACAAGAGGCAGTAGAACAAGGAAACCTAAAGAAAGAACTGGATTGTGGAGCAGAAAAGCAATTTGAAACATAGTCCGATGGAGTCATCTACTACAAGGATCGTGTATGGATTCCTGCAGTGGATGAATTGAGAAAGCGTATCTTTGATGAAGCACACAAGACCAAGGACTCTGTGCATCCGGGTGCTGATAAAATGTACCAAGATTTACGGGTATTTTACTGGTGGACGGGTATGAAGAAAGACATAGCAGAGTACGTAAGTCGATGCCTTACGTGTGCAAAAGTGAAGGCAGAACACCATAAACCGTCAGGCTTACAGGAACAGCCTGAAATTCCGCTCTGGAAGTGGGAACAAATAGCTATGGACTTTATTACCAAGCTACCCCGTACTTCCAGCGGTCATGATACTATTTGGGTTATCGTTAATTGATTAACCAAATCTGCTCATTTCTTGCCAATGCGGGAGACCTACACTATGGATAAACTGGCGACACTATACATCAACGAGATAGTGGTCCGTCACGGTGTGCCATTGTCTATCATTTCAGATCGAGACAGCAGATTCACATCAAGGCTCTTGAAATCATTACATAAATCTCTAGGGACGCACTTAAATCTGAGTACATCTTAGCATCGACAAACGGACGGTCAGAGAGAACGTACTATAAAGACCCTGGAGGACAACTTGAGAACCTGTGTATTAGATTTTGTTGGGAATTGGGACTCTCATTTGCCACTGATTGAATTCTCCTACAACAACAGTTACCACAGTAGTATCGGATGTGCACTGTTCGAGGCTCTTTATGGTCAAAAATGTCGATCACCGATCTGTTGGACTGAAGTGGGAGATAATCGAATAACTGGGCCAGAGCTTATTTAGGAGACTACCGACAAGATTGCTCAGATTCAACAAAGGCTACAAGTGACCAGAAGCAGACAAAAGAGCTATGCCGACAAACGACGCAAGCCGTTGGAATTCCAAGTGGGAGATCACGTCATGTTGAAGGTATCCACATGGAAAGGCGTAGTCCCTTTTGGAAAGAAAGGCAAATTAGCACCACAATGCGTGGGACCGTTCGAGATTATTGAACGTATTGGTCTCGTGGCGTGTAGACTAAGGTTACCAGATGAACTTAGTGGTGTGCATGACGTGTTTCACGTCTCGAACTTGAAGAAATGCCTTGCTGATGAATCACTCGTCATACCAGATGAAGAAATTCAATTGGACGAACACTTGCACTTTATCGAAGAACCTTTGGAGATTCTGGATCGCAAAGTTAAGCAACTAAGGCGAAGCCGTATTTCGATTGTAAAGGTTCGTTGGAATTCAAAGTGCGGACCCGAGTTTACCTGGGAACGCGAAGATCACATGAAGTCTAAGTATCCCCAATTGTTTACAAAGGAAGACGTACCGAAAAATGATTCTTAAATTTTGGGACGAAATTTCTCTAACAAGGGGGGACAGTAACTTAGTGCCGGAAACGTTACCGGAACAGTGATCTGCACAGTAACTTGCACAGTAACTCAAGTACAAACTATGTGAACTATTTGTATGCTATTATCATGTAATGCTCGACACAAAACTATTATGCAACTGTTTCAATGATCTGATTAAATCTCACGGTTTAACAGTCAGAAACATATCAGAAAACATTGAATTGACACACGAATGCTTGTTAATATGCTATTTTGTATAAATGTTTGCGAGGTTGAATAGTACAAAGCAATAACGGGTGTCGTTACAGGAATGCTAAATGGACGAATTATTCGTATAGGTGACGATCCGTACGAATACATCTGAAAGTTTAACATTCTGAATGATATCCAGTAATTAGAAAACCATATTGAAAAGTGTGGTTATCATCGTATACGTAAGGGTGACGATTCGAACGAATATGCGCGACGACTATACGATTCAATTTAAACTGTAATTTAAACGTTTTCAGAAAATTTAAAATAAAGGAAAGATATTTAGTTAATTTACTAGGAATAATCATCTAAATTCATTTAATAAAACTTTATTTTTAAAACTGTGATATTTCGTTACGAAAACGGAACGAGACGACGCTTTTACGTGAAACCGAGCAAAACCGAACCGACCCGAACATACTCGGGTAAACTAAAGCCATTTATGATAGCATTTAATGCCATAACAACCACCACCTGCCAGCCATCTACCTCCTCTCTCTCACTAAAAATTGTCATTTTCTCTCTCTACACTTTCTCTCTACAAGTTCAATCTCTATCTCTTCCATTTCTTAACCAAATCAAGAGATTTTGGTGTCTAAACGACCACCACATCAAGTAGAACCTGAAAGTACAGTTGATTGAAGCTTTAAACCGTTCGATTTTAGGTAAAAATCAGCCTTTTGTTGAGATTTTTTTTACGGTTTTCTACCCTTGATCCAAACCCTCTTGAAAACCTGGATCTAAGCCATGAAACCGTAGGGAAATCACTCACTAAACCACCATGGGAGGTGTTTGGAACATACTAGTTAACATGGGCCATCATTTAACCTGAATTTGTCAGGCTGCCCTTGCTGTCTTCCGACTGGCCGAATGAGGAGGATAACAGGAAGGCCGAATGGCCATAGGCCGCATGGGGAGGCCTCAGGCCGAATGAGGGAATTCGTTCGGAGCTCTCTCCGTCGGACCCCATTCATTCACCGCCCTGCTCAGTCGGCCAAGTGATCGCATTCGCTGGGCAGGGCCTATTCAGTCAGCTTACTCCCTCATTCGATCGGCTACTATTGCTTCGGTAGCCCACATTCGACCAGGTCACCCTGATTCGGCCAAGCTGATTCAGGCATGTCTCTTTCGGCTAAGGGTGTGGGTTAGAACCATCAATCAAAGTCAAGGAACCTTGGATGTATGGTATGCATGAGGGATAAAAAGGTGTGCATGGATGGCTACGTAAACCTCATGCATGTGTGTGTGTGTGTGCATGGGAAACTATTAGGGTTTTCTAACAAGAAGTCACCCTTGTTTTAAACAAAGATGATAGGATTGAAAGCTTTTCATGCTAAGGATTAAGACCCCAATATTTTGCTAAACAAATGCTAAACCTATATTTTTCTATCACAAGGGGTCGAGGCTAAACAAGGATTTATGCAACAACACTTAGTGATTCTATGCAATCATATAACTAAATTAGAGAGTTCCTTTGAGTTCTCTAAGTTAAGTTATACACAAGGGGTGATTCAAGAACTATGGGGAAGGCAAAGATCTAACAAGGGAATTAGGGTTAATCAATTAAGATTAACCCAAGCCTAACAATTGAACTTATGACTTTCTTAAATAAATTCACGTTTGAGTAAAAGGTAAACAATTTATAAACTTCTTTAAATGTAATTAAATGTTTTCTAACTGAATGATATAACTTAAATTGAATTAATTAAAATGGTAATTAAAGGGCTGTGAACTAACGAGCGCGCATTATCAGTGGTAATTCATACTTCACAACATAGGTGAGTTCATTTGTCCCTTTTCAACTAATTTGTTTTATTTCGGGACTGAGAAGCATGTTGTACATTTTAAACAAATGTTTAAATGTTTCGTAAATGCTTTTATACTTATTCATAATGTTAATACTAATGCTTATTATACTTATTCTAAAAGCTAAAAGCTAAGGCTTTATACTAAATGTTAACGCTTCATACCCTTAACTTAGATGCTATATGCTAATGCCACATGCAAATGCTATACGCTAACACTACATGCTAATGCTAAATGCTAATGCTACATGCTAAGATTACATGTTAATGCTACATACTATCATACTAGTTTGCTTAAAACCCTTGATGCTTCTCATATGCAAAGAATGCAAAGACTAATAGGCTGAAATACTTTTATAAACTATGTTTTAAAGCTTGAATGCTCAAACTCAGAAAGGCATATGTGTTTGATATGCTCGCTATGCTCGAATGCTCGAAATTCTTGAAATGCTCAGAATGCTTTAAACTTTTGTATGCTTTATATGCTTGAAATGCTAAGACAAAAGGATTGGCCTCTCAGTGCTTGCCATACTGGTTGTGAAGCTAGTACTTGTGCACAGGATACGTAAATGCTATGCTACATGAATGCTATAAACTTGTATGCTAAAGCTATCGGCTATGGTAGAACATACTGATTTCGCCTCTCAGTGCTTGCCATAGGGTGTTCTTTATAGTCAGGACTTTGAGGAACAGACTGTTGGCCTCTGAGTGCTTGCCATACAGTGATTCCTCATTGACACCCATGTTTTGTGATGTGTGACTAGGATGATTCTAGTTTTCTTTAGTTGATTTTGTGTCATCATTGGGAATCCTTTATCAAAACACTGATATTGCTAATCACATCTAGTTCCGATATGGATTGATACAGGATTCCTTAGGGTGTTCAGTTGTCCATAAAGGTAACTCTCAAACTAGACTTGCAAATGCTATTGTGTGCATGTTGTAAACTTTTAAACATAATGCTAAAGCTATGATTGAATGGTGATGGGATGGTAGGTAAAACGCTTAATTATCATTAACAACAATGTCATATGTGGTTTAGTATGTGGTGGGATGGCGTCTGGGCGGGTTGTAGGCTTGACCCTCTCGTATGCCCTATATATAAGCATACCGAATTGGATATTATGGGTGATGTTAATGAGGTTAAGGTTGTTACCGAAAAGGTTTTCAAAAGCTATTTTTCAACTACTAAACTTTATGAACTCACCAACCATTGTGTTGACTTTGTTTTCTTTCATGCTTTCTCAGGTAATGCACCAGATTAAGCTAAGGATCAGGAATGCATGCTAGGATGCCCAGTTAGAGGACCTAGTAGTTTTTGTGAAGCACATATTTTGTGATTGTTATGAATCACTTTTGATATCTTGTACAGTTACAAGATAGTAAACATTTGATTCTGTTGATAGGCTTACTTAGTTAAATTATCAAACATTGACGATTGTAATTTAACTTTCTAATCCTAGTTTAATTCTATTTGTGCTTTAGTTATTCTCAATGTTGATGCTATGTAAACAATCTGATCATTCACGATTATCACTCCCGATATCGCGCCCCGGGAACCTTCCGCCCGGCGGGACACACGATCCGGCCCGCCGGCTCAGGGTGCGACAGGACACGTAGCTAAGAAGTGTCCAAGAGAGTGTGAATCACCATAGTTGACTACATCAAGTCGTTGATCGAGCCCATGCGCCCGAGACACCGCCAACGCCACACCAACACAGGTAATTTCTCCAACATCCATAGGTGTAGTGTGTATAATTTAAATATATGCATTACCATGTGTTAACCCTCTCCAAATCATTAAATAACCCGATACCCCAAGGGACCGACGAGCGAAACACACCTTAGGGTTTAGGTTAAGATTAGAGGAACGAGTGTAAGGACAACCTCAATCAACACTAGCTAATGAGGGACACAAGGAGAAAGGAGATGGTAACTCACTACAGCATGCAGAGAGTCTTTAAAAGCGTTTCTCAGGACATCTTGAGTAAGGTCGGGCCGATGGGACTCCAAGGCTCCACCCTGATCACCTGAAAACTACAAGGAAACCAGTACTCCTGGGAGAGCAGGAGTTATTTCAGGAATCAGGAGAACTCATGCGAGCCTGATATCCCATCAATTGGGTTTTCTAACCTTGAAATCTACAGGTCCTGTGTGGGTGAGCCATCAAAGCCTAAGTCAACGAATGCTGATCACGATAACACAAACGAAGGAAATGACAAGAGGGATGTTCAAAAATTGGGCTGTCAAACTGGTTAAATGAGTGACTTTTTACCACTTCAGCCTGATTTTGAATAGTCATTTCCAACACATTCAAAGATCGTTCGTTGACTAAATGTCTTCATGCGGATGAATCCTGACCATTAATTGTGACACTCGGCAATTTCAGGTAAATTGCAACTCTTATATTCTTTACATTTCACATTCATACTTGTTGCGTTTCATTTAATTATGTTTAATTAGATGAGTTGAACACAAACAACTACGAAACGATAGTTCGTGGAACTATCGAATCGTACATTGCACATTGGTTTTGGGAACCAAGTGTGGCAACCACAACACTAACACAAAACAATAGTTCGGGGAATTATTGAATTGTGCATCACACGTTGATTAGGATTAATCAAGCGTGCAAACACTTCGTTAGACACGAACACAAACTACCGAAGATAATTCGAGGAATTATCGAAACACACACACGAGTCTCTCGAACGTTGGTGATCAATCAAATTTATGTGCTACTTTGTGATTATATGTTAAACATGCATTAGATGTTTAGGATAAACGTAGGAATCAAGTACGAGTGAAATCGTATCAACGAAATCGAAAAACAATGAAGAGGACTCATCGCGGTACGCGATGGTCCCTCAACAAGAGGCTTCGCGGTACGCGGAGAGAACCGGGAGTCGAGACTCCCGAATCCTGTCGCGGTACGCGGCAAACAATTTTGATCGGCCTCCGCGGTACGCGAAGGCCATGCAGATTAAAATTTTTATAAAAACCAACCTCTTTCATTTCAGTCGAACTCTTACACTCTTTCTCCGAACTTCCACTCATTTTTGCGACTAAAACCCATCTGAAATCCATCTTCAACCTCTTTTAACAACATTAGAATCCATTTCTTGATGATTTGGAGCTATAGGACCATCAAGGAAAAACGAGGAGCTCTCAATCGACAAGGAAATCGAATCCAGCCATCGTAGCAGCTCTCCACTTCCTGTTTAACTTGAAATCAGTCTTCTAAGAGCTCCTAAGGTAGTCTCATATGTTTATCTTTGGTTAGATTATACATGCAAGGGGTTAAAACCCACATGCAACTCCATGAGGTTATGGTGCACAAAATCGTTGGTGATTTGTTGAATAGATATTATAAATTACTGATTTAATAATATTAGAATGTTAGACTTGAGTTTGATTGAGTTGTTGGTAGGTTTGATGATGTTTTGGTGCACTTGCCATAAAAGGAAACTTTTATGTTGCAAGCCTTGAATTTGTGATGATCTAGACATGTTAGACATGTCTAGATATTGTTAAATGTGTATTGAAGTGTTTAGAAACACATTGGGATATTTGATTTAGTCAAAAACATGGTTTTGTATAAACTTGCTATTTATGGAAACTTTAGAAATCAAAAGAGGGCTTTTGATGTTTTAAAGTGTTTTGATGAACTTTGGTTGTTGAAATATGTTTAGGATTGATTTCTAAGCATATTGGTAACCTTGATTTGTGAAAACGAGTTTTTAAACGGATACTTTCCAAATAAGGAAACTTTATTTGGGCAAAACAGCATAAACAGTGATTTATGCACAAACGACATGTTTTAAGAGTTTAAACGTGTTTATTAAACATATGGAAGTCATTAGTTTTATGAAATGAGATTTCATAACCACACTTTCCTAAATTGGAAACTTTCTAAAATTAGCAACTTATGTGATTAGAGTCATAGGACGCATATTGGTGTCTCATGTGCATTGAGGCACATAAGCACAACAATCGTGTCACCAACGATTCGTCGAGACAACACAAGCCAACACACACTCGGTTGAGCACACCGACACTTGGAGTTGTATGGGATACAACACACCACAAAACACATACTCACACCTATATGGTTATAGGTGCATACTAGCAGGTGCTAGCATTCGCAGACGCAAACACATACACACCGGGACTACTGTAACAGGTGAGTTCACGGCCCCTTTTTACATTTTCTACCTTTGGGGGAGAAAACATTGCATACAACTGTTTTTGAACAACTTTCACGCTTTTGGTTATTTTTGTACATGCAAATATCGTATATGCATATGTGTGGCATTCATCCACAAACTGATAAGTCCTCATTAAACACACCTCGAACCGTTAATAGCGCGTGGCGCTCAGCGTGGTAATTCTGAATAGCACTATTTGGGCCTGACAAGCCCCACTGTTGCGAGCCGTATGGCCACCCCGACTGGAGGTCGGAACAGTGCATAATTGACCAAACAACATTTACCATATCTTGGATGGATATGGTGGGAGGCAGCATGTTAGCTTCGGTTGCGAACCCGCATATGATATAAAACATATTGACTAGCTATCAATTGATATTGCATTGTATTGAAAAATAGACCTGCTTACACTTTACTTTAAACATTTGAATGTTTACTGCTGATTACAAACCTGTGCTCTCACCAACCTTTGTGTTGACCTTTTACTCGCATGTTTTCTCAGGTAACTAAGGCACGCGCACAAGAACTAGGATGCTAGGATGGAGTCCATGCATCTACTGTAGTGTCTTAGGCCACTTGATAATATTCAAACATTGATCGTGTTACTTTTGTATTATCAAACCATCTTTAATCGCTTCCGCAAACATTAAACTTGTGTTGTTTTGAAAACTGTCTTAAGTTAATGCTTCCGCTACCTATGAATGTTAAACCGTTTTGTTAACTTATATTTTACTTCCGTAAACTCTGATGTTACTAAACTATTTTATCCAAATTATTGGATGTACGTACGAAATCAGACATGTAGGTCTCGCATGTTGTGTGACCGGAGACTGCGATCCTGACAAACTGTCGCCGCTCGCGCCCCGAAAGGGACGGGATTTCTCGGGGTGCGACAGATTGGTATCAGAGCCTCCGGTTATTGCGAATTAGGTTTGCATTTAGTGAACTTAGTCTATAACCACTAGTCTCCACACAACACATAGAGTTTAGTATTGTGATACTAGCATACACGATTGTACACACTTATTCCATGCACCATAACAAATGATATCACCGTCAACACAGTATGTGACTACACGTGACGGACAAGAGCCGATAGCTCTACATATTTCTTTACAATGCCTACCACACACACTACATTAGTCATTAGTCAAACACTAACACGTATTCTCGCTATGAAGATCATGGCTGGAAGACGTGGAGGACGCAGGAACGCGGGTGGACGTGGAAACATCAATCTGACTCAAGCTGAGTTGAACGCCCTTATCAATGAACGGGTTGAGGAGGTACTTGCTGCACGGGAAGCTGCCCGTAATCAAAACCCACTGAACCAAGGTGATGAGTCTGTCCATATTCACCTTGCACTACAAACACTTGTTTCCAATTCAACACGTTTACCCGATACTTAACCCAACTCTACTCTTTGCATATCTCAGGAGCAAATCCTAACCCTCCTCTCTGCACGTTCAAGATGTTTCTGGATTGCAAACCCCATTCATTCAGCGGCACTGAGGGAGCCGTTGGGCTATTACGCTGGATTGAGAAGGCGGAATCAACCTTCGCCATGAGCAACTGCAGGAACGAGGACAGGGTCAAGTTCGCTGCAGGGACATTCGAGGGAGCTGCCCTCACTTGGTGGAATGCCAATGTTCAGAACCTAGGGCTGGATGCAGCCAACGCTCTGCCTTGGGATAACTTTAAGCAAATGTTGAACCGCGAATACTGCCCTCGTGGTGAGGTACAGAAGCTGGAAACTGAGTTCTGGAACCACAAGATGATTGGTTCCGAGGTCGAGGCTTACACAGCTCGATCTTATGAGCTGGCAAACCTGTGCCCGGAGATGGCAAATCCACCCTTCAAACACATAGAGAAGTACATCGATGGACTGCCACCTCAAATCCAGGGCATGGTGCTCTCTGCTGATCCCATCACCATGCAACAAGCCGTGCGATTAACCCACAAGCTCACTGATTCGGCAGTCGCACAAGGACTCTTACCACCTCGTGGTGCTGTGACCACAACCAACGACAAGGGCAAACTGTAAAGACATGATAGGACCGGCGATTTCACTTTGGACGGAAGGTTAGGGTTTTGATACACGACGAAGATGAAGATGATGAACAAAATCAAATGGTATATTGATAGAATCGAATGATTACATGATTGTATTCACATCATAAAAGAACATAGTGTTGCCGGGGAGAGATCGAGCATGATCTCTCCCCCTTTCGTGCTCAAACCCAAGAACACACACACAAAACCTTAAACCCTAAATCTGGAAAACTGGTATTTATAGGGCCTGTAGCCCATTCGGCCGAATGGAGCCATTCGGCCCTTCATTCGCCGAATGGGTCCCTTTACACAATATCCATTCGCAGATGCTCCTGCGAACGACTCAGTTTCCAGATTAACAACATACAAACACATACAAGTGATTACAAATAAGCAAATACAAATCTAATCTATTCGAACAGCAGCGGACACCCAAAATATGCACCAACACAAACGAAAATGGGTTGACACCCTGAACAAACCAACCACTCTCCAACCACCACCACAACAACGTAAGTTTGGATCAACCCAAGCTTATGCCCCACCCATCCCAACCACCCAGAACCAAGGAGGTTATGCTGGGAAACACCCTAAATGCCACAAGTGCAACTTCCATCATGCACAGGGTCAGTGTGGCCGCTTTCAAGGCCAGCGCTGTGGAAAAGGGGGACATGCAGCTAAAGACTGCAGGGGTGAACTACTTGCAAAGACCCCACAACCCCAACAACAGCAACAGCTTGAAGCACCGAAGGGTTGCTTCGAATATGGGAAACCAGGGCACTTCAAGAAGGATTGCCCGCATCTGAAAAACAACAACAACAACCAACAGAACAACAACAATGGGAACAATGGCACGAGGGGACGAGCCTTCGTGATTGGGGCCAAGGAGGCCAGGAGGGATCCCAACCTTGCAACCGGTACGTATCTCTTGAACAATAATTATGCTTCTGTACTGTTTGATACTGGAGCTGAGAGAAGCTTTATATCTAAGGATTTTATTGAGATACTTACCATTACCCCAACACCCTTAGATGTTGAATATACAGTAGAGTTAGCTGATGGTAAATTGATTATGACTAAGCACATTCTGAAAGAATGCACCTTAGAGCTAGCTAACCACAAATTTAAGATTGACCTTATGCCAGTTACACTAGGCAGTTTTGATGTCGTAGTGGGCATGGATTGGTTGTCTGAAAACCAAGTCGAAATCATCTGCCACGACAAGGTTGTGCGCATACCCCTCCCTAGCGGAGAAACTCTAGACATCAAGGGCGAAAGGAGTGACACACCTCTGAACATCATCTCGTGCATGAAAGCTCACAAATGCTTACGAAAGGGATACACAGCCATTCTGGCGCTTATCACCGACAAGACGGAAGAGGAGAAAAGAACAGAAGACATTCCAGTCGTATGCGACTATCCCGACGTTTTCCCGGAGGATCTACCAGGACTACCACCACCTCGACAAGTGGAGTTCCGCATAGACCTTGTGCCGGGAGCAGCACCTATCGCACGAGCACCATATCGCCTTGCACCTACGGAGATGCAGGAACTGTCCAACCAACTGCAAGAGCTGTTGGACAAGGGTTTTATTAGACCAAGCTTCTCACCCTGGGGAGCTCCGGTCTTATTCGTGAAGAAAAAGGATGGCACGTTTCGTATGTGCATTGACTATCGGGAATTGAATAAAGTAACAATCAAGAACCGATACCCCTTACCTCGGATCGACGATCTGTTCGATCAACTGCAAGGATCAAGTTACTACTCTAAGATTGATCTGCGATCTGGATACCATCAGTTGAGGATTCAGGAGGAAGATATACCCAAGACTGCTTTTCGCACTCGGTATGGCCATTATGAGTTTCTGGTTATGCCGTTTGGGCTGACAAACGCACCTGCAGTATTCATGGATCTCATGAATAGAGTATGCAAACCATACCTTGACAAGTTCATTATTGTCTTCATAGATGATATTCTCATCTACTCCAAAACTCAGGAGGAACACGAAGAGCATCTTCAACTAGCTCTTGAACTACTACGGAAAGAGAAGCTGTTTGCTAAACTCTCAAAGTGCGACTTCTGGATTCGAGAAGTCCAATTCTTGGGACATGTTGTCAATGAACAAGGGATTCATGTGGATAAATCTAAGATAGAGGCGATCAAGAACTGGGAAGCACCGAAGAACCCGACTGAGGTGCGACAATTCCTAGGCTTGGCAGGCTATTATCGACGATTTATTGAAGGATTTTCAAAGATAGCACAACCCCTTACATCTTTAACCCATAAGGACAAGAAGTATCTCTGGACTGACAAACAGGAGGATGCATTCCAACTTCTCAAGCAGAAGCTCTGCAGTGCACCTATCCTATCACTTCCTGATGGAACGGACGATTTCGTTGTATATTGCGATGCCTCAATACAAGGACTCGGCTGCGTGCTGATGCAGCGAGAAAAGGTGATCGCATATGCTTCTCGACAGCTGAAAGTCCACGAGAAGAACTACACCACCCACAATTTGGAACTTGGAGCCGTGATATTTGCACTCAAGATCTGGAGACACTACCTGTACGGTACAAAGTGTACGATATACACTGATCATAAGAGCCTCCAACACATATTCGAGCAGAAGGAACTGAACATGCGACAGCGTCGCTGGCTCGAGCTTCTTAACGACTATGAGTGTGCTATCAAGTATCACCCGGGGAAGGCCAACGTTGTGGCTGATGCCCTAAGCCGGAAAAACACATCGAAACCCAAGAGGGTGCGAGCTTTACAGCTCACAATCCTTCCCAATCTCCCTGAACAGATATGTAATGCCCAGGTGGAGGCACTGAAACCTGAAAACTTAGCGGCCGAATCACTAAGGGGAATGGAACAACAACTTACGGAAAAAGCCGATGGCTTACAATATTTCATGGAACGCGTCTGGGTTCCACATTACGGGAACTTACGAGACCTTGTGATGGACGAGGCTCATAAATCCCGGTATTCCATTCACCCTGGATCTGATAAGATGTATCATGATCTAAAGATACTTTACTGGTGGCCACATATGAAAGCCGACATCGCTACCTACGTAAGCAAATGTTTGACTTGTGCCAAAGTCAAGATCGAGTACCAGAAACCCTCTGGATTACTCACACAACCCGAGATCCCCATGTGGAAATGGGAACAGATATCCATGGATTTCATCACCAAATTACCCCGAACACCTAGTGGATGTGACACTATCTGGGTAATTGTGGACCGACTGACTAAGTCAGCACATTTCCTTGCGATCAAGGAAAAAGACAAGATGGAAAAGCTAGCCAGAATCTATGTTAAGGAAGTGGTCTCGCGACATGGAGTGCCGATCTCCATTATTTCAGATCGAGACGCCAGATTCACTTCTAACTTCTGGAAATCATTACAAAAATCGCTTGGCACACGGTTGGATATGAGTACAGCATACCACCCACAAACTGATGGCCAGAGCGAACGCACGATACAAACTCTTGAAGATATGCTACGAGCGTGCGTAGTAGACTTTGGTAACAGCTGGGAAACTCACCTACCGTTGGTGGAGTTTTCCTACAACAACAGCTACCACACCAGTATCAAGGCAGCGCCTTTTGAGGCACTCTATGGCAGGAAATGCCGATCACCCATCTGCTGGGCGGAGGTGGGCGACAGTCAGCTCACTGGCCCGGAACTTGTGCACGAAACTACGGAGAAAATCGTACAAATCAGAAACCGCATGGCAGCAGCTCGTGATCGTCAGAAGAGCTATGCCGACAAACGCCGAAAGCCTTTGGAATTTCAGGTAGGGGACAAAGTCCTTCTGAATATTTCGCCATGGTAAGGGGTCATTCGTTTCGGTAAACGAGGCAAACTGAACCCACGATATATTGGACCCTTCGAGATCCTGAAAAGGATTGGTCCAGTGGCATACCAACTCAACTTACCAGTCGAACTCGACGGAGTTCACAACGTATTTCATGTCTCGAATCTGAAGAAATGTTTATCAGATGAGACACTTATTGTTCCACTGGACGAGATCCAGGTGGATGAACAACTACGGTTCGTGGAAGAGCCGGTAGAAATCATGGACCGTGAGGTCAAACAACTCAAACAGAGCAAGATACCCATTGTCAAAGTTTGATGGAACTCGAAACGCGGACCCGAATTCACGTGGGAGCGTGAAGATCAAATGATGCGCAAATATCCCCATCTTTTCAAACAGACAACGTCGAATGTCGACAACAACGAATAAATTTCGGGACGAAATTCCTTTCAAAAAGGGGATGATGTGACAACCGGAAAATTTTTGTTCCTCAAACACCGTTACTTTTCAAACACTACCAACAACAACCAAATTTCGGGACGAAATTTCTTTCAACAAGGGGATGATGTGACACTCGGCAATTTCAGGTAAATTGCAACTCTTATATTCTTTACATTTCACATTCATACTTGTTGCGTTTCATTTAATTATGTTTAATTAGATGAGTTGAACACAAACAACTACGAAACGATAGTTCGTGGAACTATTGAATCGTACATTGCACATTGGTTTTGGGAACCAAGTGTGGCAACCACAACACTAACACAAAACAATAGTTTGGGGAATTATTGAATTGTGCATCACACGTTGATTAGGATTAATCAAGCGTGCAAACACTTCGTTAGACACGAACACGAACTACCGAAGATAATTCGAGGAATTATCGAAACACACACACGAGTCTCTCGAACGTTGGTGATCAATCAAATTTATGTGCTACTTTGTGATTATATGTTAAACATGCATTAGATGTTTAGGATAAACGTAGGAATCAAGTACGAGTGAAATCGTATCAACGAAATCGAAAAACAATTTTGATCGGCCTCCACGGTACGCGAAGGCCATGCAGATCAAAATTTTTATAAAAACCAACCTCTTTCATTTCAGTCGAACTCTTACACTCTTTCTCCGAACTTCCACTCATTTTTGCGACTAAAACCCATCTGAAATCCATCTTCAACCTCTGTTAACACCATTAGAATCCATTTCTTGGTGATTTGGAGCTATAGGACCATCAAGGAAAAACGAGGAGCTCTCAATAGACAAGGAAATCGAATCCAGCCATCGTAGCAGCTCTCCACTTCCTGTTTAACTTGAAATCAGTCTTCTAAGAGCTCCTAAGGTAGTCTCATATGTTTATCTTTGGTTAGATTATACATGCAAGGGGTTAAAACCCACATGCAACTCCATGAGGTTATGGTGCACAAAATCGTTGGTGATTTGTTGAATAGATATTATAAATTACTGATTTAATAATATTAGAATGTTAGACTTGAGTTTGATTGAGTTGTTGGTAGGTTTGATGATGTTTTGGTGCACTTGCCATAAAAGGAAACTTTTATGTTGCAAGCCTTGAATTTGTGATGATCTAGACATGTTAGACATGTCTAGATATTGTTAAATGTGTATTGAAGTGTTTAGAAACACATTGGGATATTTGATTTAGTCAAAAACATGGTTTTGTATAAACTTGCAATTTATGGAAACTTTTAGAAATCAAAAGAGGGCTTTTGATGTTTTAAAGTGTTTTGATGAACTTTGGTTGTTGAAATATGTTTAGGATTGATTTCTAAGCATATTGGTAACCTTGATTTGTGAAAACGAGTTTTTAAACGGATACTTTCCAAATAAGGAAACTTTATTTGGGCAAAACAACATAAACAGTGATTTATGCACAAACGACATGTTTTAAGAGTTTAAACGTGTTTATTAAACATATGGAAGTCATTAGTTTTATGAAATGAGATTTCATAACCACACTTTCCTAAATTGGAAACTTTCTAAAATTAGCAACTTATGTGATTGAGTCATAGGACGCATATTGGTGTCTCACGTGCAATGAGGCACATAAGCACAACAATCGTGTCACCAACGATTCGTCGAGACAACACAAGCCAACACACACTCGGTTGAGCACACCGACACTTGGAGTTGTATGGGATACAACACACCACAAAACACATACTCACACCTATATGGTTATAGGTGCATACTAGCAGGTGCTAGCATTCGCAGACGCGAACACATACACACCGGGACTACTGTAACAGGTGAGTTCACGGCCCTTTTTTACATTTTCTACCTTTGGGGGAGAAAACATTGCATACAACTGTTTTTGAACAACTTTCACGCTTTTGGTTATTTTTGTACATGCAAATATCGTATATGCATATGTGTGGCATTCATCCACAAACTGATAAGTCCTCATTAAACACACCTCGAACCGTTACTAGCGCGTGGCGCTCAACGTGGTAATTCTGAATAGTACTATTTGGGCCTGACAAGCCCCACTGTTGCGAGCCGTATGGCCACCCCGACTGGAGGTCGGAACAGTGCATAATTGACCAAACAACATTTACCATATCTTGGATATCGGATATGGTGGGAGGCAGCATGTTAGCTTCGGTTGCGAACCCGCATATGATATAAAACATATTGACTAGCTATCAATTGATATTGCATTGTATTGAAAAATAGACCTGCTTACACTTTACTTTAAACATTTGAATGTTTACTGCTGATTACAAACCTGTGCTCTCACCAACCTTTGTGTTGACCTTTTACTCGCATGTTTTCTCAGGTAACTAAGGCACACGCACAAGAACTAGGATGCTAGGATGGAGTCCATGCATCTACTGTAGTGTCTTAGGCCACTTGATAATATTCAAACATTGATCGTGTTACTTTTGTATTATCAAACCATCTTTAATCGCTTCCGCAAACATTAAACTTGTGTTGTTTTGAAAACTGTCTTAAGTTAATGCTTCCGCTACCTATGAATGTTAAACTATTTTGTTAACTTATATTTTACTTCCGTAAACTCTGATGTTACTAAACTATTTTATCCAAATTATTGGATGTACGTACGAAATTAGACATGTAGGTCTCGCATGTTGTGTGACCGGAGACTGTGATCCTGACAAACTGTCGCCGCTCGCGCCCCGGAAGGGACGGGATTTCTCGGGGTGCGACATTAATCTTGGGATTTGAAAGCGTAGTAGAACACAGACCGCCTACAACCATGATCATTTCTCTACCACAATGCTCTAGATTGAAGGATTTGTGGAGAGGCCAACTACAAGCGGTTGACAATAGTGAGAAGAGATAGTAATTATCTCACTCCCAAAACACAAGCACTTTCGTCCTTTTGAGGAGGTAGTGCTAATATTAATAGGTCTTTACGCGCCTAAATTGTGATGGTATGGTGGAGGCGGAAGTTGCACGACATTGGCAGCTTGAAAACAAGGCATACTCTTCCATTTTCTTGTGAATCATCATTCCTAGAATGGCAGTGTAGTTAAAGTCTGCCTACATCTCCCAGACCAGCACGACAGCAACGGGACTGGAGCGGAAGTGAACTCAACACCCTTCGTTGGGAATATCATAAGCAACAACAGTGGCTGAAACTCAACAGGGAGGCCTTACATGTTGTGAAGACAACTCGAAACATTCATCTAAGCAAAGAAGGTAAAGTTCTCACCGAAGGAGACATTTCTTGAAAACACGAAGTTTCGGAGGAAATACACTCAGCGTATGCAATACCAATAACTGCAACCAACAAATAAGAAGTCAATCCCAAGGATGAATGTGAAGAAACGGTCATTGACTGTCTCAATTCACTACATTAAGATCGCGAACGAGGTAAGAACAAACAAGAATGTCAACAAATGATATTCTTCACCTCCCAAATGAGTATCACTTTCAACAACCCAACATCAGAAAGCATCCTGTACATGCGGCGTCAAACGCAACCACTGATGAAGGAGCCTTGCGTGCAAATCAAAAGAGGAAATTTATCCATGTGCTCGACGGGATTGGAAGAGAAACAATCCAGGATAGTTCCGAGAGAACTAAGCTGCCAGATTGTGCAATGCCACAGCTGACCAATCTGTACTCAATCGCTGGGTAATAAGATGAGGGAAGGCAATCGCCAATAGGGAGAATTTCCAAAACCCAATCGAGGAGGATACATAATTTGTTCTACCCAAACAAATTACAACACCAAAGCCTCAGAGCAGTCGCGACTTCAATGTGAGGGGACATCCATACAACTCCAGGAGCAAACCGTGAACTTGGGGATTTGAGGGAAGGAAACCATATCTAACCACATCTGGAACAATGCAAGAAAACTGTACGATGCAAAGAACATGGTTCAACACATTGCATTGTCAACAGTGAGTAAATTGAGGAAGTATACGTTCTTGGAAACACAAAGTTGAAACACTGCTTCAATGAAAAGTCTAAACATATTAGAATAACTCACTAAGCAAACCCCAAAATCTATACGAGCCAAGTTTGTAAGCCTATCCCAATTGAGAAGCATCAGGAATAACTGATCCAAGTTATACATCTGCTTCAATCAAACCACATCCATCAACTCGGTCAACAAAGGACACAGGGACACAGATAGTATCGTAACATCACTTGTGTACAAATCGTCAGTGTAAAACCGAGTTGACCACATTACTCCATTGTGAACAGAAAGACTTCAAGTGGACATTTGGTACATCTTTGTTGAACCACAAACCGACACTACGGTCGGCAACTCAGAGGACTCAAGCGAAGTACACACAAATAGATGTCATACTGTGACAACATTTTTCCCATGTACGGCTCAGTACAACATGGAGAACATGGACACTAAAATTCATAACCGGTCTTCTCCCAAAACAATCAAAAAGAAAATGAGGGCCCGATGACACAATTCAAATTTCGGGACAAAATTCATTCAACATGGGGACACTGTGACAACCGGCATCCAAGCAACCATGAGTCGGAAATCCAAGGGAGTACACAATCACAGTGTGA
Organism: Mikania micrantha; assembly: GCA_009363875.1. Lineage (NCBI taxonomy): Eukaryota > Viridiplantae > Streptophyta > Magnoliopsida > Asterales > Asteraceae > Mikania > Mikania micrantha. The sequence goes on from CM018681.1 coordinate 48,942,409, forward strand.
GACATAGGGTTACGAGAGAGAAGGCAACCATAATAAACGACAATAAAAATACACATGTTTTCCTAAAACAGTTAGGAAAATCCACGTAATCACATGAACATGAATCAGAAGAAAAGAAAAACAACCTATGAGGAAAAAAATGAACAAAACCTCAATGGATAACATTTGGAGTATCGATCCAATGAGATGTCGACATGGGTGACGATCCATGTGGATATGTTGTTAGATATGGATGCCCTAAATGAAATCTTTACAGTGCCGAAAAATGACAGCAGTTAGATACAACGCGGTGTTTGTATGGGTGATGATTCATACAGATGTCAGCGTGAGTCTTTAACGTTGACGTAAAATAATAACAATTTTAAATAAAACCCACCAAAAAAATTAATAAATAATAAAAATTTTAAAACACACAACCGTTCGTACGAATGAGCTCTCATTCATATGAACCGGTCTAATTCATTAAGCTTTATAGTCACAGTTCATTTGCACAAATGGGAGCCATTCATACGAATGGCTAATTCGTGTAACAACATAGCTATAAAAGCGACACTTACGTTTTTCAAACTCATTTTTCACCCAACTCTCCCAAACGAACCTCTCTTTCGCCCCTCTTGATTTTTGGCCATTTCCACACGAAATTGGACCATTCCACCATCCAAATCGTGTGTATTCCAACCCCAACTCGTCCATCAAAAGAATTCAACCCTTTTCATCTCATTTCGGTCAAATACGAGCTCCACAGTAATTATTAACACGGATCCTTAGCACCAAAACACTCCAAAATATTTTAACATCAATTTCGACCATAAAAACACCGAAAACAACCACCGATTTCAAAAATAGCGTTCTTGGTAAACTTGCAGGCGAATGAGCCGTACGAAGGGCTCATTCGTGCGAATGAGAAGCCTCGTTCGTGAAGAAGAGACACACGAACGAGATGCCAGACGAAGGAATTGGGTTCATTCGTGAGGGACAACCATACGAACGAAGGCCCATTCGCACGAATGGATGACAAGAAGGAGAACATGCATTCGCATCACTCCGTTCATGTGAATGAGGGCCATTCGCACGAACAACTCGTTCGCACCAAGAACAGCCCAAAACGGCTAAGTGTTGAAAGTTCTATCTTACACAGTTTGTACTGATAGAACCGAGCCTTAGACCCGAACTTAATTCTAATCAAACTAAAACCAATGAAAACACATTTTTCAAAAGCACATCAAGAAATAGAGCACATAATAACCAAACACCTAGCTAACTAATATTTAACAAAGGATTCAAACCGAGAGAACATACCGTGTGAGTGCATCGACGACCCAATACATCAGGTGAGTTCACAGACCCCTTGTTTTCAATTTTCTTGCTTCCAAGTCATTTAGGGCTGAGAACATGAAACCTTTTATCCGAGTGATCAACGAATAAGAGTTAGTTTCAAATAATTTCATTAAAAGGATCAACTCTCAACATCTTAAACGAATGTTATATGTATAAGAGTCTTTTCAATTACTTTTACTGAATGTTCATCGCTCCATACAACATTTTCAACAAACAACAACAAAACAATTTCGAGGGTTCGAAACACAAATCATCGAGGAAATGTCCGTTGACCAAAATAGTTCGAGGCTTCGTGCCCAACCAAGAGGTGAACGGACACAATCTGAGGAATTGTGTAGTGCACAATCGAATACCATCATTTACATGGGAATCCCCCATCAAACTACAACATATTTTCATGGTATCCGTCTAGGGTAATTCACTAGGACATGCGTCCACACAACAAAACCTCGGTAATTCACTGAGGAATGGTCGAACAACACACATCAGAGTCATTTACCAATCGTTGACGCGGGTCAACCGACAGTAACATAGATGGTACAATAGCTTTGACAAACCTCCAGCACTGAGGCTGGTACGTTACACGCAAGCACACATACAACAACAACTCAGATTAGTTCCATGGAAATTAATCACACAATCATATCAGTTAGGGTTGGTAAATGATCACAAGGGTGATATTACAGACATACCTCACAACGAAAACAAGAGTTTTCAAATCAAATAAATGTAAAAGACCTGGTCTTGAATGAGTTTCAAACGACTTCACAGTAAACAATGTTTTACTGGAAGAAAGGACCGTCACTTGTGTGATTTTAAAACTCACAAAACTTGTCTCCTATATAAGGAGACAGAGCGTACGCTTCTTTCTCACAATTTCATTTTACAAACATCGGTAGTGTCGGGTAGAGTGGAGATATACATGTGACAAGGTCCGATGTCCGTAAAAGACACCCTCGTGGGCCATCCAAGGGGTGGTGGGCTGGCGGCTGGGCGGGCGGTAAGGTTGACCCTACGTATGCCCTATACATAAACTACCTTCGGTGATTTGGTATAGTGTCAGTAATGATGGTCAGACCGACGCACTTGTGTAGTTCATTCGTGTTTTCAACACCATTCACGCACCATATTTCAAATCTATGTGAATGGAAAGATTCTCACTAAACCTTTTAGAAAACCTAATATTTTGAAAACAAATGTGACTCACCAACCTAGTGTTGACAGATTTTACATGTTCTCAGGTGAAGAACAGGTGAACGCACGATGGCTTTTAGAGAGAGAAAGATAGGATCCCTTAGAGGAACCTACAACTCCTACATTGAATCCCTCCGGCTAGTCCGGATACAAGTTTCAAGACTTTCACCCATGTCACACCCCGGGCCGGCGGGAACGGATCGTGTTTTCCCGTCGGGCGGAAGGTTCCCGGGGCGCGATATCTTTGAGTGATAATCAAATGATCAGATTGTTTACATAGCACATGAGATATAAATGAGAAGTTGCTAATCATGACATGAAATAGAATTACAAAGTTAAATTACATTGTACATCATAATTTAACTAAGTAAATCTAATCAAAAAGAATCAATGAGTTTATATCTTGAACTGTACAAGATATACAAAAGTGATTCACTGTTTTGTCATATCAAAAGTATGCAGTCAAAAGTAAGCTAGGTCTTCTATAAGTCCACTAGCTTATCACTTGCACATATGTATCTACACCTGTCCGTCACCTGAGAAAACATGCATTTAAACAAAGTCAACACTAGGTTGGTGAGTTCATAAGTAAGTAAATTGAAAACCATTGAATTGGTCATGCACACATCCACAATGTCATACGTGTTACTTGTAATACTTGTTTCATCTGTACCACCCAATGGCCTCTCCTTAGTTATATGTACAAGTAGTGTATCACCTGATCAAGTATGCTTATATATAGGGAATCCTGAAAGGGTCAAGCCCAGACGCTATCCCACCACATACTCAGTCAAGTTCCACACCACTTGCGATACAACTAAAGATATCCATTTCCCCGCTTATTCATCTCAATTGATATGTATTCAGTTATTGTGTTGATGATAGAATAATATATTGTATGGGGTTTAATTATCAAATCGAAGTATTGATAACCCTCGATGTATTAAGGAATTTTAGATTAATATAATCCTGTCCTTGTATTATTCTATACTTGAGGTGGGTTAACTGATGATACTCTAGTAAATATTAAGAGTGTGAGTTAAGCCCTTGCAACTTGTTCTTGAACCATAGTGCATAGAGCCTAAAAGGAATCCATTGAAATCCTCACGTAATCAGATTTCAATGCATCCGATTTATCTCTACCACTTTGCATGTCTATTGTCCTCAACGAAATCTATTACTAGTAGTGTAACATGAGAGCAGATCAACTTCTCAATCTACTAGTCAATAGGGTTTTCACTGGATTAATTACTTATCACTGTAGATTAATATCACCATGTGTCGCTTACCAGAACCTGACTTGAAGTCGCCCTGTCACCGGTCATACGTTACCGGCCAAATGAAACAGTACGATCAACATACTAGCCCTACAAGCTAGAGGTTTGTCAAACCTATGGTACCACTATGCTATCGTCGGTTTAGTCACGTCAAACTAACTGGTCAGCGAATTAAAGGGACTTACATGATCACTTGAACAAATTGGCACATGATTGAAGTGATATAATGCAAACAGGTCAAATGTAACTAATTGTAATTGTATTCACTTGTACTCTTGTTCTCATTGTCATATGTTCTCAGTGATATTAACAAAGTTAAATAAGAACCAGTCTTATTAGGTTATGTTAATTAATTGAGTGAATGATGTTGTTATCATGAAATTACGTTATCATGATTATCATTCCATGTTGCTTGTTCTTCTTGTAATATGTGTTGAGTTGTAAAGTTAAGTGTTATAAGAGCTAGTCTTAATACACTTATTTAACTCTTGGATTGAATGATATAATAAAGATATATTATCTTTATATCATTCTTGTGTTATGTTCTTGAAATCATGTCATCGTGTTTCCTTGTAATTGTTGTAATGTCATTTCTTGTAAGAATAACTAAGTGATGTAAGAGTTAACTTACTACTAAGTTATTCTATTGTATCGATGAGTTATGATATTAAAATATCATCATCATCTTATCTTTCCTGTATTCTTGAATTCGAACAATCATGCATACAATGACTTATGATAATAAGCAATTTAATATCAAATAATCAAAGTATTAGCAATATGTAAGCAAAACTTTTAAATAAATAAAAGTAAAGCATGTTTCTCAGCCCCGAGAGTTTAAAATCAATAAAGATTAAAGAAAAGGGGCATATGAACTCACCTTGTAGTTGTTGTGTTTGACTTAGCTTAAACAAGAATGTACGCGCTCTTGATTGTACTTGAGTGTATTTTCACGATCCTGTATTGATTTCACGATGTTCATAACTTATTAGTATGAATTATAGGGATTTTATGTGTATATATGTGTTAGCCATAAGCTTTGGCCAACACTTAAAGTCTTCGGTCTCTGTTGGCCCATCTTTAATTGTTATTGATTCTTGTAATCCATAGCCTTTCTTTGATTTATTCTTGTCTTTCAAACTTGTATCAAAGTCCATTTGTAGTTTCATGAAGTCATGTTATATGTTACAAGACCTTATTGCAAAAATTGCCGTTTTGATATTAATCCCTTAGTTATCATACTTGTTATTGTTGAGTTTAAGAGTTACAATAGTTCTTTAGTCATGTGGGCCAACAATTTAAGTTGGGCCAATGATATTAGGTGTTGATTCATGAAGGCCTTGCCAAAAGTTACAAAAACTAATGTTCAAGTGGCCTTTTGGGCCTTGTTTTGGACCTCCAAGGAATCTATTGGGCCCAAGGTGGGCCTTGGCTATATTTATTGGGCCTAGAGTCATACAAGACTGTTGGAATTGATATTGGGCCAGAAATGGGTTGTTGACCAAGGGAATGACAAAATGGCTCCAAAAGTGAGGACAAAGGCCTCAAAATGGGCCTTGAATCAGTTTTCTGTGGGCCTCGGGTAGATTTTGATGGGCCCCATGGATTTTGTCTCGGGCCTTTGCCAAAAGAACTCATGGGCCAAGTTGGGCCTGGATTAGAATGGCTGAAAACATTGCGGGCCTTGAATTTGGGCTTTTGGCCAAAATGGTGGCCTTGGGCCAAAGGCAGTGGGCCTTGAGCCCTAAACCATGGACCTTGGGTTGTTCACTTCCTGTTGGACCTTTCTAAAGTCAATGGATCAGTTTTAGATGTGCTGGGCCTAGGATATGGGTTGTTGGCCTGTTGAGCCACAAGTTGGCCAAATACCCCAATGGTTCAAGTCAATTGGCCTAGGTCATTCTAAGTGGTTATTGGGCCAGCTGATTAACCTATGGGTTCATTAGGCGACAATGGTCCACTTCACTTAGTCTCTTGGGTCAACCTAAAACCATTGGGCCGAAACAGTGACTGTGGGCCCAAAACATGTTGTTGGGCTGCCTCCCTGGTACTAAGGGCTGAACAAAAGTGTTGGTTTATTGATTTTAGGCCAAGGTAAAAGATTTAGGCCACATGGGCCATGTGGGCCGATTCACAACTGTTGGGCCTGATTAGTTGCATGTTGGGCCCAGTGTAGAATGTTGGGCCTACTTAATGTTATTGGTTTTTCTGGTTTGGGCTAGCAAAGGAGCCGACAGAACTGGGCCACACAGAAAGGCCTTGGGCTGGCTAAGTCTTTTGGACCACAATAATTAGGTTGTGCCAAGTGAACTCTTGTTGGGTCTTAGTCCAAACCAATCTAGATGGGCCAACAGATGTGATGCTAGGCCTGAATGGAAATGAATTACACATGTCTGCTTTCCAAATGAAAGTGGTAGACTTAGGTTTTCTTGAGTGAATGATGTTCTGGCCGTATGGGGCTTGGTTGGCCGAATAGGGCTGATGTCGAATGGTGGAGGAGGGTGGCGAATGAAGGTGGTGGCTGGTGGTCGAATGAGATCTGGATGGCGACTGAGGGCTGTTCGAATGAGGTTAGCGAATGGAGTTCTGGTCGAATGGCTTAAGCATGGAGGCCGGCGAATGAGAGGCTGTCGAATGAGGACATTCGGCCTTAGCCATTCGATGGCCTGATGGTTTCATTCGACCGCAGCTGCGCCGCCCCTCCTTGGCGTGGTTCTGAGGTGTCGAGGGTGGTAGCACGTTAAGAGGTGGTGTCCAGATGTATAGGGCTTGAGATGAGTGGGTGTGAGCCGGTTAAGGTTTTGAAGTAACACAAAGAGTGAAAACCCTAAAACTCGTGAACTTTGACCGCGATTTTACCTTGTTTCCGATGGTTTTTGGTACAGATCCTTTGTACTTTCGTGTAGTAGAGGTTGAGAGCTTCAAGTAGGTTCAAAAATGGAGTGATTTGGTGGAGTATTGAGAGAGTTATGGAAGAAAGAAGGTCTTGAAAACCCTAAAAATGGTGAAACCGGGATTTTGAGCTAGAGAGAGGTTGGGGAAGAGAAGAATGAAGGAAATGACTCAAATAAGTGTATTTATACCCCGAGGGTGTTCGGGTTCGTTTTCGTTGCTCGGTTCGCGTTTTCGTTACGTTTCCGGAACGTAACGCGCGTATTTAAATGGAATTAAATAAAAGGATTTAATTTAATTATTTTGATGAGTTTCAAAATTGTAAAATGTTATTTATTTTATTTTATTAAATTATTTTCGTTCGTGACGTGTTTTCGTTTTCGTTTTCGTCAGATCGCGTAACCTTCGCGCGTAATTCGTTCGAATCGTCACCCGAACAAATACAACGATGGTTTTGCTTTTCTGACCTTTGTTTTCTACGTTTCAGTCATTATTTTAGAATTCTAAACTCACAGATATGTTTGTGTGAATCGTCATTCACGCAAACACACTGTCAGTTCGTCATTCTGAAATAACACTGCTTTATGCTTTAATTGTGTTTTCTCACTGTCGGACTCAACTATACATCATGATTTCACACTGTTTTTGTACTGACTTGTGGGTCATCTGATTCCTGTCATCTGTGGACATCAGATCGCAACCGATATGTTTCTGACTGTTGTTTGATTTCCGTTGTTTCTCATGTTTAGTTGTGTTAACTGTAATTAAGTTTTCACTTAATAAACACAACTAATGTTTCAATTGTACGTTGTACTTAATGTATTTAAGTTTATACGAAAATACGTACAACGATTTCTTGTATTCAGGATTCTGTTAATACAAGTACTGTTTAAGCTTACGTATGCACACATAGAATACAGTGAAAGTACACATACCGTACGGACTTGCCGGACGATCTGGCACTTGCTGTTACAGTCTCCCCTTGTTAAAGAAATTTCGTCCCGAAATTTAAGCATCAAAGTCGGGCTTCAATTCTCGAACAATTGGGGATACTTTGCTTTCATGTTGTCCTCACGTTCCCAGGTAAACTCTGGTCCACGCTTGGAGTTCCATCGAACCTTTACAATAGGGATACGGCTTCGTTTCAGTCTCTTGACTTCACGTTCCATAATCTCTACAGGTTCTTCGATAAAATGTAGTTGTTCATCAATCTGTATCTCTTCCAACGGTATGATCAATGTTTCATCTGCTAGACACCTCTTGAGATTTGATACATGAAACACATCGTGTACTCCACTGAGTTCATCAGGGAGTCTGAGTCTATATGCCACAGGACCTATGCGTTGAGTAATCTCAAACGGTCCGACATACCGAGGTGCTAGTTTGTCCTTAGCCCCAAAACGAACTACGCCTTTCCATGGGGACACTTTCAACATGACTCGGTCACCCACGTCGAATTCCAACGGCTTGCGCCGTTTGTCTGCGTAACTCTTTTGGCGGCTACGTGTTGCTTGTAATCGTTGTTGTATCTGGGCAATCTTATCAGTAGTTTCCTGAATAAGTTCGGGCCCAGTGATTCTGTTGTCTCCCACTTCGGTCCAACAAATTGGAGACCGACATTTTCTACCATAGAGTGCTTCAAACGGAGCACATCCAATACTGCTGTGGTAGCTATTGTTGTAGGAGAACTCAATGAGTGGTAAATGAGTATCCCAACTTCCACCGAAGTCAAGGATGCATGTTCTCAACATATCCTCTAGGGTTTGAATGGTGCGCTCGCTTTGTCCATCCGTTTGTGGATGATAAGCAGTGCTCAAGTTAACACTTGTCCCTAAGGATTGTTGCAATGATTGCCAGAACCGCGAAGTAAATCGACTGTCCCGGTCGGAAATAATAGACAATGGCACCCCGTGCCTCACTACTATTTCATCAATGTATAGTCTTGCAAGTTTCTCCATCTTGTACGTCTCTCTGATCGGCAAGAAGTGTGCGGACTTGGTCAATCGATCAATGATGACCCAAATAGAATGGTATCCGCTGGAAGTGCGGGGTAGCTTGGTAATGAAATCCATAGCTATTTGTTCCCACTTCCATTGTGGTATCTCCGGTTGTTCCAGCAAACCCGAAGGTTTCTGGTGTTCTGCTTTGACCTTGGCACATGTGATGCATTTGCCAACATAAGTGGCAACATCTTTCCTCATACCCGGCCACCAATAAAATGACCTAAGATCTTGATACATTTTATCGGCACCAGGATGAACTGAGTAACGTGTCTTGTGTGCCTCGTCAAGTATGAGTGTCCGAAGTTCATCTACTGCTGGAATCCAAACACGATCCAGATAATAGATAACTCCATCTTGTTTTGTCTTGAAATGTTTCTCGGCTCCACAATCGAGCTCGCGTTTCAGATTGTCTCTTGCCACGGCCTCTTGTTGTGCTTGTAAAATATGATCTCTCAAACTTGTTTGCACAGTCATTCCCATGGCGCGAACGCGTAAGGGTTTGACTCTTTCCTTCCGGCTCAAAGCATCTGCAACAACATTTGCTTTGCCCGGATGGTATTTGATCACACAATCGTAATCGTTCAGGAGCTCAACCCAACGTCTTTGTCTCATGTTAAGCTCCTTCTGATCAAATATGTGCTGTAAACTCTTGTGATCTGTGAAGATAGTGCACTTAGTACCATAAAGGTAGTGTCTCCAAATCTTTAATGCAAATACAACAGCTCCCAGTTCAAGATCGTGTGTCGTGTAATTCTTCTCGTGTATCTTCAGCTGTCGTGAGGCATAAGCAATGACTTTGTCTCGTTGCATTAAAACACATCCGAGTCCCTGATGGGAAGCATCACAATAAACTACAAAGTCATCATTGCCTTCTGGGAGTGTTAAGATTGGAGCATTGCACAATCTTTGTTTCAATGTCTGGAATGCCTCTTCTTGTTTCTGAGTCCACACAAAAGGTTCAGACTTCTGTGTGAGCTTGGTGAGAGGTAAAGCTATCTTAGAGAAATTCGAAATGAATCTCCTGTAATAACCTGCCAATCCCAAGAATGATCGAATCTCTGTTGGTGTTGTAGGCACATCCCAGTTCTTGATTGCTTCAATCTTGGCAGGATCCACGTGAATACCATTACTGTTAATCACGTGACCCAAGAACTGAACTTCACTTAGCCAAAATTCGCACTTGGAGAATTTGGCATAGAGTCGTTCTTCTTTCAGAAGCTCCAAAACTGTCTTGAGGTGTTGCTCATGTTCCTTCTTGTTCTTTGAATAAATCAGTATATCATCAATAAAGACGATCACAAACTGATCTAGATACGGCTTGCACACCCGGTTCATTAAGTCCATGAACACAGCCGGTGCGTTCGTCAATCCGAATGGCATCACCATAAATTCGTAATGACCATATCGAGTACGAAAAGCCGTCTTGGGTATGTCTTCCTCTTGAATCCGGAGCTGATGATAGCCTGATCTCAGGTCTATCTTTGAAAAGTACTGTGCTCCCTGTAACTGATCAAACAAATCATCAATCCTCGGTAACGGGTACCGATTCTTGATGGTGAGTTTGTTGAGTTCTCGATAATCGATGCACATCCTGAAAGTTCCATCCTTCTTTTTAACAAAAAGAACCGGAGCTCCCCATGGGGAAAAGCTCGGTCGGATGAATCCTTTATCGAGGAGTTCTTGTAACTGATTAGACAACTCCTGCATCTCAGATGGAGCAAGTCTGTAAGGAGACTTAGCTACAGGAGTTGCTCCCGGAATCAAGTCGATTCGAAACTGTACTGATCTCTCAGGTGGCAGTCCCGGTAAGTCATCCGGAAACACTTCTGCAAAATCTCTCACAATTGGCACATCTTGAATCTTGATTGTTTTCTTGTCTTTCTGAATCACATGAGCTAAAAATGCAACACATTGTTTCCGTAAGCACTTGCGAGCTTTCATGCACGAAATTATCTTGACACTGCGTTTCGCTTGGTCTCCACGAATCTCCAAGACCTCATTGTTCTCCATAGGAATGCGTAGTAGTTTATCGGAACAGATGAACTCAACTCGGTTAAGAGATAGCCAATCCATTCCGATGATGATGTCGAAACTGCCCAGCTCCATCGGTATTAAGTCGATGGAAAATGTGTGATCACCAAGTGTTAGTAGGCAATTCCGAAATACTGTGTCAACTGTAATCTGTTTGCCATTAGCTATCTCAATAGTATAAGGGGAGTCTAATGATTCCTCAACATGATTAAGATGGCTAGCAAAATCGGATGAGATAAAACTCTGATCCGCACCAGTATCAAATAATATAGAGGCATAGAAATCAAATAGAAGAAATGTACCCGTAATGACGTTCGGGTCTTGTCTAGCTGCAGCAGCTCCTATCTGAAAGGCTCGTCCTCTTGGTGCTTGAGCCCTTTGTTGATTTCTCTTGGGGCAATCCCTAGAGAAGTGACCAGGTTCACCACAATTGTAGCAAGACCTGCGATCAGTAGCAGCAGCAGTAGTGGCTGCATTGTTGTTTCTGTTTGGAGCTCCCGTGCTCCTGCAGCGGTTTGCCCAATGGCCAAACTTTCCACAGTTTGTGCATTGCATGCACTGAGAGTTTGGCGCGTGATGATACCGACAAGTGTTGCACAAAGGTGCAGTGCCAGTGTAGGGCTTTCTGACTTGCAGTGGTGGTGGCTGATTAAGCATTGGGGCCTGAGTAGTGGCAGCAAAGTTCCTTGCCACTTTTTGTTTCTTAGCCGGACGTTTATCCGACTTCTTGGAAGTTCCAGCTTTGGCTGTTTCAGCCCCATCCTTTAAAACTCCAGACTTTACCATCACCTTGGTAAGTTTAGCTGAGAGGGAGATAGCAGCCTCCAAAGTAGCAGGATAAGCAGCCAACACTATACTTTGGATGCAAGAAGGTAATCCCGCCACATAACGGTCAATCAGCTTTTCCAATGTTGGTACCATTTCTGGCACCAGAGCTACCAACTCATGATAGCGAGTGGTGAAGGTCATATGATCAGCTCCCTTCATTACATGGTTCGAGAGTTCCGTTTCCAGCAGTTGCAGTTCGTGTTTCGGACAGAACTCGTTCCTCAGAAGAAGCTTAAATTCTGCCCATGGCATCGCCATTGCTTCATCTCTTCCCTTTGCTCGAATCTGAGCATTCCACCATGTAAGTGCTCGCTTGCTGAATGAACCAGCTGCATAGCGAACTTTATGGTGTTCTGGGCAGTTGCTAATGTCCAGAGTATTCTCCATCTTTTCTAGCCATTGGATCAGTCCAACAGCCCCTTCAACTCCGGTGAAACTTGGAGGTTTGCATCCTACAAAAGACTTGTAGGAGTAGTCCGAAGTATGACTAGTGTTTCTACTAGCCTCTCCTGTAGTATGGCCCGAATTGTTGCCGTGTCCTTGAATTCGGTTTATCATCTCTGGGATGACATCTTTCAGCTGACTTGTCAGTTGAGTACTCAGCAGGGTTGCCAAAGCGATAGTAGCAGGATCTATCATCTGAACATTGCTTGAGCCTGGTGGTGGAGAGTGTGGGGGAGGAGGAGGAGGTGGAGGTGGTGGTAAATGTGGAGGAGAGTCAGCTGGTGATGGAGTCGATGAATGCGGAGCTGAACCTTGAGTCAACGGTAATAGAGGTGGTTGTCTTCGCGGCGGCATTCTGATCATAACCGAAAAGAAATCGGTTAGTGCAGTGATCAGAAGCAGAAAACATTATGCAAATAGAATCCTATATCATAAGATCTCTACATGAGGGTCCCTAGGTTATAGTCTAGGCCAAACCGTTTAAGTAATATGACCTATATTTCTCTATAACCATGGCTCTGATACCAATCTGTCACACCCCGGGCCGGCGGGAACGGATCGTGTTTTCCCGTCGGGCGGAAGGTTCCCGGGGCGCGATATCTTTGAGTGATAATCAAATGATCAGATTGTTTACATAGCACATGAGATATAAATGAGAAGTTGCTAATCATGATATGAAATAGAATTACAAAGTTAAATTACATTGTACATCATAATTTAACTAAGTAAATCTAATCAAAAAGAATCAATGAGTTTATATCTTGAACTGTACAAGATATACAAAAGTGATTCACTGTTTTGTCATATCAAAAGTATGCAGTCAAAAGTAAGCTAGGTCTTCTATAAGTCCACTAGCTTATCACTTGCACATATGTATCTACACCTGTCCGTCACCTGAGAAAACATGCATTTAAACAAAGTCAACACTAGGTTGGTGAGTTCATAAGTAAGTAAATTGAAAACCATTGAATTGGTCATGCACACATCCACAATGTCATACGTGTTACTTGTAATACTTGTTTCATCTGTACCACCCAATGGCCTCTCCTTAGTTATATGTACAAGTAGTGTATCACCTGATCAAGTATGCTTATATATAGGGAATCCTGAAAGGGTCAAGCCCAGACGCTATCCCACCACATACTCAGTCAAGTTCCACGCCACTTGCGATACAACTAAAGATATCCATTTCCCCGCTTATTCATCTCAATTGATATGTATTCAGTTATTGTATTGATGATAGAATAATATATTGTATGGGGTTTAATTATCAAATCGAAGTATTGATAACCCTCGATGTATTAAGGAATTTTAGATTAATATAATCCTGTCCTTGTATTATTCTATACTTGAGGTGGGTTAACTGATGATACTCTAGTAAATATTAAAAGTGTGAGTTAAGCCCTTGCAACTTGTTCTTGAACCATAGTGCATAGAGCCTAAAAGGAATCCATTGAAATCCTCACGTAATCAGATTTCAATGCATCCGATTTATATCTACCACTTTGCATGTCTATTGTCCTCAACGAAATCTATTACTAGTAGTGTAACATGAGAGCAGATCAACTTCTCAATCTACTAGTCAATAGGGTTTTCACTGGATTAATTACTTATCACTGTAGATTAATATCACCATGTGTCGCTTACCAGAACCTGACTTGAAGTCGCCCTGTCACCGGTCATACGTTACCGGCCAAATGAAACAGTACGATCAACATACTAGCCCTACAAGCTAGAGGTTTGTCAAACCTATGGTACCACTATGCTATCGTCGGTTTAGTCACGTCAAACTAACTGGTCAGCGAATTAAAGGGACTTACATGATCACTTGAACAAATTGGCACATGATTGAAGTGATATAATGCAAACAGGTCAAATGTAACTAATTGTAATTGTATTCACTTGTACTCTTGTTCTCATTGTCATATGTTCTCAGTGATATTAACAAAGTTAAATAAGAACCAGTCTTATTAGGTTATGTTAATTAATTGAGTGAATGATGTTGTTATCATGAAATTACGTTATCATGATTATCATTCCATGTTGCTTGTTCTTCTTGTAATATGTGTTGAGTTGTAAAGTTAAGTGTTATAAGAGCTAGTCTTAATACACTTATTTAACTCTTGGATTGAATGATATAATAAAGATATATTATCTTTATATCATTCTTGTGTTATGTTCTTGAAATCATGTCATCGTGTTTCCTTGTAATTGTTGTAATGTCATTTCTTGTAAGAATAACTAAGTGATGTAAGAGTTAACTTACTACTAAGTATTCTATTGTATCGATGAGTTATGATATTAAAATATCATCATCATCTTATCTTTCCTGTATTCTTGAATTCGAACAATCATGCATACAATGACTTATGATAATAAGCAATTTAATATCAAATAATCAAAGTATTAGCAATATGTAAGCAAAACTTTTAAATAAATAAAAGTAAAGCATGTTTCTCAGCCCCGAGAGTTTAAAATCAATAAAGATTAAAGAAAAGGGGCATATGAACTCACCTTGTAGTTGTTGTGTTTGACTTAGCTTAAACAAGAATGTACGCGCTCTTGATTGTACTTGAGTGTATTTTCACGATCCTGTATTGATTTCACGATGTTCATAACTTATTAGTATGAATTATAGGGATTTTATGTGTATATATGTGTTAGCCATAAGCTTTGGCCAACACTTAAAGTCTTCGGTCTCTGTTGGCCCATCTTTAATTGTTATTGATTCTTGTAATCCATAGCCTTTCTTTGATTTATTCTTGTCTTTCAAACTTGTATCAAAGTCCATTTGTAGTTTCATGAAGTCATGTTATATGTTACAAGACCTTATTGCAAAAATTGCCGTTTTGATATTAATCCCTTAGTTATCATACTTGTTATTGTTGAGTTTAAGAGTTACAATAGTTCTTTAGTCATGTGGGCCAACAATTTAAGTTGGGCCAATGATATTAGGTGTTGATTCATGAAGGCCTTGCCAAAAGTTACAAAAACTAATGTTCAAGTGGCCTTTTGGGCCTTGTTTTGGACCTCCAAGGAATCTATTGGGCCTAGAGTCATACAAGACTGTTGGAATTGATATTGGGCCAGAAATGGGTTGTTGACCAAGGGAATGACAAAATGGCTCCAAAAGTGAGGACAAAGGCCTCAAAATGGGCCTTGAATCAGTTTTCTGTGGGCCTCGGGTAGATTTTGATGGGCCCCATGGATTTTGTCTCGGGCCTTTGCCAAAAGAACTCATGGGCCAAGTTGGGCCTGGATTAGAATGGCTGAAAACATTGCGGGCCTTGAATTTGGGCTTTTGGCCAAAATGGTGGCCTTGGGCCAAAGGCAGTGGGCCTTGAGCCCTAAACCATGGGCCTTGGGTTGTTCACTTCCTGTTGGACCTTTCTAAAGTCAATGGATCAGTTTTAGATGTGCTGGGCCTAGGATATGGGTTGTTGGCCTGTTGAGCCACAAGTTGGCCAAATACCCCAATGGTTCAAGTCAATTGGCCTAGGTCATTCTAAGTGGTTATTGGGCCAGCTGATTAACCTATGGGTTCATTAGGCGACAATGGTCCACTTCACTTAGTCTCTTGGGTCAACCTAAAACCATTGGGCCGAAACAGTGACTGTGGGCCCAAAACATGTTGTTGGGCTGCCTCCCTGGTACTAAGGGCTGAACAAAAGTGTTGGTTTATTGATTTTAGGCCAAGGTAAAAGATTTAGGCCACATGGGCCATGTGGGCCGATTCACAACTGTTGGGCCTGATTAGTTGCATGTTGGGCCCAGTGTAGAATGTTGGGCCTACTTAATGTTATTGGTTTTTCTGGTTTGGGCTAGCAAAGGAGCCGACAGAACTGGGCCACACAGAAAGGCCTTGGGCT
Source organism: Mikania micrantha (assembly GCA_009363875.1). Classification (NCBI taxonomy): domain Eukaryota; kingdom Viridiplantae; phylum Streptophyta; class Magnoliopsida; order Asterales; family Asteraceae; genus Mikania; species Mikania micrantha. Next base: position 48,958,285 of record CM018681.1, read on the forward strand.
GGCTAAGTCTTTTGGACCACAATAATTAGGTTGTGCCAAGTGAACTCTTGTTGGGTCTTAGTCCAAACCAATCTAGATGGGCCAACAGATGTGATGCTAGGCCTGAATGGAAATGAACTACACATGTCTGCTTTCCAAATGAAAGTGGTAGACTTAGGTTTGCTTGAGTGAATGATGTTCTGGCCGTATGGGGCTTGGTTGGCCGAATAGGGCTGATGTCGAATGGTGGAGGAGGGTGGCGAATGAAGGTGGTGGCTGGTGGTCGAATGAGATCTGGATGGCGACTGAGGGCTGTTCGAATGAGGTTAGCGAATGGAGTTCTGGTCGAATGGCTTAAGCATGGAGGCCGGCGAATGAGAGGCTGTCGAATGAGGACATTCGGCCTTAGCCATTCGATGGCCTGATGGTTTCATTCGACCGCAGCTTCGCCGCCCCTCCTTGGCGTGGTTCTGAGGTGTCGAGGGTGGTAGCATGTTAAGAGGTGGTGTTCAGATGTATAGGGCTTGAGATGAGTGGGTGTGAGCCGGTTAAGGTTTTGAAGTAACACAAAGAGTGAAAACCCTAAAACTCGTGAACTTTGACCGCGATTTTACCTTGTTTCCGATGGTTTTTGGTACAGATCCTTTGTACTTTCGTGTAGTAGAGGTTGAGAGCTTCAAGTAGGTTCAAAAATGGAGTGATTTGGTGGAGTATTGAGAGAGTTATGGAAGAAAGAAGGTCTTGAAAACCCTAAAAATGGTGAAACCGGGATTTTGAGCTAGAGAGAGGTTGGGGAAGAGAAGAATGAAGGAAATGACTCAAATAAGTGTATTTATACCCCGAGGGTGTTCGGGTTCGTTTTCGTTGCTCGGTTCGCGTTTTCGTTACGTTTCCGGAACGTAACGCGCGTATTTAAATGGAATTAAATAAAAGGATTTAATTTAATTATTTTGATGAGTTTCAAAATTGTAAAATGTTATTTATTTTATTTTATTAAATTATTTTCGTTCGTGACGTGTTTTCGTTTTCGTTTTCGTCAGATCGCGTAACCTTCGCGCGTAATTCGTTCGAATCGTCACCCGAACAAATACAACGATGGTTTTGCTTTTCTGACCTTTGTTTTCTACGTTTCAGTCATTATTTTAGAATTCTAAACTCACAGATATGTTTGTGTGAATCGTCATTCACGCAAACACACTGTCAGTTCGTCATTCTGAAATAACACTGCTTTATGCTTTAATTGTGTTTTCTCACTGTCGGACTCAACTATACATCATGATTTCACACTGTTTTTGTACTGACTTGTGGGTCATCTGATTCCTGTCATCTGTGGACATCAGATCGCAACCGATATGTTTCTGACTGTTGTTTGATTTCCGTTGTTTCTCATGTTTAGTTGTGTTAACTGTAATTAAGTTTTCACTTAATAAACACAACTAATGTTTCAATTGTACGTTGTACTTAATGTATTTAAGTTTATACGAAAATACGTACAACGATTTCTTGTATTCAGGATTCTGTTAATACAAGTACTGTTTAAGCTTACGTATGCACACATAGAATACAGTGAAAGTACACATACCGTACGGACTTGCCGGACGATCTGGCACTTGCTGTTACAGTCTCCCCTTGTTAAAGAAATTTCGTCCCGAAATTTAAGCATCAAAGTCGGGCTTCAATTCTCGAACAATTGGGGATACTTTGCTTTCATGTTGTCCTCACGTTCCCAGGTAAACTCTGGTCCACGCTTGGAGTTCCATCGAACCTTTACAATAGGGATACGGCTTCGTTTCAGTCTCTTGACTTCACGTTCCATAATCTCTACAGGTTCTTCGATAAAATGTAGTTGTTCATCAATCTGTATCTCTTCCAACGGTATGATCAATGTTTCATCTGCTAGACACCTCTTGAGATTTGATACATGAAACACATCGTGTACTCCACTGAGTTCATCAGGGAGTCTGAGTCTATATGCCACAGGACCTATGCGTTGAGTAATCTCAAACGGTCCGACATACCGAGGTGCTAGTTTGCCCTTAGCCCCAAAACGAACTACGCCTTTCCATGGGGACACTTTCAACATGACTCGGTCACCCACGTCGAATTCCAACGGCTTGCGCCGTTTGTCTGCGTAACTCTTTTGGCGGCTACGTGTTGCTTGTAATCGTTGTTGTATCTGGGCAATCTTATCAGTAGTTTCCTGAATAAGTTCGGGCCCAGTGATTCTGTTGTCTCCCACTTCGGTCCAACAAATTGGAGACCGACATTTTCTACCATAGAGTGCTTCAAACGGAGCACATCCAATACTGCTGTGGTAGCTATTGTTGTAGGAGAACTCAATGAGTGGTAAATGAGTATCCCAACTTCCACCGAAGTCAAGGATGCATGTTCTCAACATATCCTCTAGGGTTTGAATGGTGCGCTCGCTTTGTCCATCCGTTTGTGGATGATAAGCAGTGCTCAAGTTAACACTTGTCCCTAAGGATTGTTGCAATGATTGCCAGAACCGCGAAGTAAATCGACTGTCCCGGTCGGAAATAATAGACAATGGCACCCCGTGCCTCACTACTATTTCATCAATGTATAGTCTTGCAAGTTTCTCCATCTTGTACGTCTCTCTGATCGGCAAGAAGTGTGCGGACTTGGTCAATCGATCAATGATGACCCAAATAGAATGGTATCCGCTGGAAGTGCGGGGTAGCTTGGTAATGAAATCCATAGCTATTTGTTCCCACTTCCATTGTGGTATCTCCGGTTGTTCCAGCAAACCCGAAGGTTTCTGGTGTTCTGCTTTGACCTTGGCACATGTGATGCATTTGCCAACATAAGTGGCAACATCTTTCCTCATACCCGGCCACCAATAAAATGACCTAAGATCTTGATACATTTTATCGGCACCAGGATGAACTGAGTAACGTGTCTTGTGTGCCTCGTCAAGTATGAGTGTCCGAAGTTCATCTACTGCTGGAATCCAAACACGATCCAGATAATAGATAACTCCATCTTGTTTTGTCTTGAAATGTTTCTCGGCTCCACAATCGAGCTCGCGTTTCAGATTGTCTCTTGCCACGGCCTCTTGTTGTGCTTGTAAAATATGATCTCTCAAACTTGTTTGCACAGTCATTCCCATGGCGCGAACGCGTAAGGGTTTGACTCTTTCCTTCCGGCTCAAAGCATCTGCAACAACATTTGCTTTGCCCGGATGGTATTTGATCACACAATCGTAATCGTTCAGGAGCTCAACCCAACGTCTCTGTCTCATGTTAAGCTCCTTCTGATCAAATATGTGCTGTAAACTCTTGTGATCTGTGAAGATAGTGCACTTAGTACCATAAAGGTAGTGTCTCCAAATCTTTAATGCAAATACAACAGCTCCCAGTTCAAGATCGTGTGTCGTGTAATTCTTCTCGTGTATCTTCAGCTGTCGTGAGGCATAAGCAATGACTTTGTCTCGTTGCATTAAAACACATCCGAGTCCCTGATGGGAAGCATCACAATAAACTACAAAGTCATCATTGCCTTCTGGGAGTGTTAAGATTGGAGCATTGCACAATCTTTGTTTCAATGTCTGGAATGCCTCTTCTTGTTTCTGAGTCCACACAAAAGGTTCAGACTTCTGTGTGAGCTTGGTGAGAGGTAAAGCTATCTTTGAGAAATTCGAAATGAATCTCCTGTAATAACCTGCCAATCCCAAGAATGATCGAATCTCTGTTGGTGTTGTAGGCACATCCCAGTTCTTGATTGCTTCAATCTTGGCAGGATCCACGTGAATACCATTACTGTTAATCACGTGACCCAAGAACTGAACTTCACTTAGCCAAAATTCGCACTTGGAGAATTTGGCATAGAGTCGTTCTTCTTTCAGAAGCTCCAAAACTGTCTTGAGGTGTTGCTCATGTTCCTTCTTGTTCTTTGAATAAATCAGTATATCATCAATAAAGACGATCACAAACTGATCTAGATACGGCTTGCACACCCGGTTCATTAAGTCCATGAACACAGCCGGTGCGTTCGTCAATCCGAATGGCATCACCATAAATTCGTAATGACCATATCGAGTACGAAAAGCCGTCTTGGGTATGTCTTCCTCTTGAATCCGGAGCTGATGATAGCCTGATCTCAGGTCTATCTTTGAAAAGTACTGTGCTCCCTGTAACTGATCAAACAAATCATCAATCCTCGGTAACGGGTACCGATTCTTGATGGTGAGTTTGTTGAGTTCTCGATAATCAATGCACATCCTGAAAGTTCCATCCTTCTTTTTAACAAAAAGAACCGGAGCTCCCCATGGGAAAAGCTCGGTCGGATGAATCCTTTATCGAGGAGTTCTTGTAACTGATTAGACAACTCCTGCATCTCAGATGGAGCAAGTCAGACTTAGCTACAGGAGTTGCTCCCGGAATCAAGTCGATTCGAAACTGTACTGATCTCTCAGGTGGCAGTCCCGGTAAGTCATCCGGAAACACTTCTGCAAAATCTCTCACAATTGGCACATCTTGAATCTTGATTGTTTTCTTGTCTTTCTGAATCACATGAGCTAAAAATGCAACACATTGTTTCCGTAAGCACTTGCGAGCTTTCATGCACGAAATTATCTTGACACTGCGTTTCGCTTGGTCTCCACGAATCTCCAAGACCTCATTGTTCTCCATAGGAATGCGTAGTAGTTTATCGGAACAGATGAACTCAACTCGGTTAAGAGATAGCCAATCCATTCCGATGATGATGTCGAAACTGCCCAGCTCCATCGGTATTAAGTCGATGGAAAATGTGTGATCACCAAGTGTTAGTAGGCAATTCCTAAATACTGTGTCAACTGTAATCTGTTTGCCATTAGCTATCTCAATAGTATAAGGGGAGTCTAATGATTCCTCAACATGATTAAGATGGCTAGCAAAATCGGATGAGATAAAACTCTGATCCGCACCAGTATCAAATAATATAGAGGCATAGAAATCAAATAGAAGAAATGTACCCGTAATGACGTTCGGGTCTTGTCTAGCTGCAGCAGCTCCTATCTGAAAGGCTCGTCCTCTTGGTGCTTGAGCCCTTTGTTGATTTCTCTTGGGGCAATCCCTAGAGAAGTGACCAGGTTCACCACAATTGTAGCAAGACCTGCGATCAGTAGCAGCAGCAGTAGTGGCTGCATTGTTGTTTCTGTTTGGAGCTCCCGTGCTCCTGCAGCGGTTTGCCCAATGGCCAAACTTTCCACAGTTTGTGCATTGCATGCACTGAGAGTTTGGCGCGTGATGATACCGACAAGTGTTGCACAAAGGTGCAGTGCCAGTGTAGGGCTTTCTGACTTGCAGTGGTGGTGGCTGATTAAGCATTGGGGCCTGAGTAGTGGCAGCAAAGTTCCTTGCCACTTTTTGTTTCTTAGCCGGACGTTTATCCGACTTCTTGGAAGTTCCAGCTTTGGCTGTTTCAGCCCCATCCTTTAAAACTCCAGACTTTACCATCACCTTGGTAAGTTTAGCTGAGAGGGAGATAGCAGCCTCCAAAGTAGCAGGATAAGCAGCCAACACTATACTTTGGATGCAAGAAGGTAATCCCGCCACATAACGGTCAATCAGCTTTTCCAATGTTGGTACCATTTCTGGCACCAGAGCTACCAACTCATGATAGCGAGTGGTGAAGGTCATATGATCAGCTCCCTTCATTACATGGTTCGAGAGTTCCGTTTCCAGCAGTTGCAGTTCGTGTTTCGGACAGAACTCGTTCCTCAGAAGAAGCTTAAATTCTGCCCATGGCATCGCCATTGCTTCATCTCTTCCCTTTGCTCGAATCTGAGCATTCCACCATGTAAGTGCTCGCTTGCTGAATGAACCAGCTGCATAGCGAACTTTATGGTGTTCTGGGCAGTTGCTAATGTCCAGAGTATTCTCCATCTTTTCTAGCCATTGGATCAGTCCAACAGCCCCTTCAACTCCGGTGAAACTTGGAGGTTTGCATCCTACAAAAGACTTGTAGGAGTAGTCCGAAGTATGACTAGTGTTTCCACTAGCCTCTCCTGTAGTATGGCCCGAATTGTTGCCGTGTCCTTGAATTCGGTTTATCATCTCTGGGATGACATCTTTCAGCTGACTTGTCAGTTGAGTACTCAGCAGGGTTGCCAAAGCGATAGTAGCAGGATCTATCATCTGAACATTGCTTGAGCCTGGTGGTGGAGAGTGTGGGGGAGGAGGAGGAGGTGGAGGTGGTGGTAAATGTGGAGGAGAGTCAGCTGGTGATGGAGTCGATGAATGCGGAGCTGAACCTTGAGTCAACGGTAATAGAGGTGGTTGTCTTCGCGGCGGCATTCTGATCATAACCGAAAAGAAATCGGTTAGTGCAGTGATCAGAAGCAGAAGACATTATGCAAATAGAATCCTATATCATAAGATCTCTACATGAGGGTCCCTAGGTTATAGTCTAGGCCAAACCGTTTAAGTAATATGACCTATATTTCTCTATAACCATGGCTCTGATACCAATCTGTCACACCCCGGGCCGGCGGGAACGGATCGTGTTTTCCCGTCGGGCGGAAGGTTCCCGGGGCGCGATATCTTTGAGTGATAATCAAATGATCAGATTGTTTACATAGCACATGAGATATAAATGAGAAGTTGCTAATCATGACATGAAATAGAATTACAAAGTTAAATTACATTGTACATCATAATTTAACTAAGTAAATCTAATCAAAAAGAATCAATGAGTTTATATCTTGAACTGTACAAGATATACAAAAGTGATTCACTGTTTTGTCATATCAAAAGTATGCAGTCAAAAGTAAGCTAGGTCTTCTATAAGTCCACTAGCTTATCACTTGCACATATGTATCTACACCTGTCCGTCACCTGAGAAAACATGCATTTAAACAAAGTCAACACTAGGTTGGTGAGTTCATAAGTAAGTAAATTGAAAACCATTGAATTGGTCATGCACACATCCACAATGTCATACGTGTTACTTGTAATACTTGTTTCATCTGTACCACCCAATGGCCTCTCCTTAGTTATATGTACAAGTAGTGTATCACCTGATCAAGTATGCTTATATATAGGGAATCCTGAAAGGGTCAAGCCCAGACGCTATCCCACCACATACTCAGTCAAGTTCCACACCACTTGCGATACAACTAAAGATATCCATTTCCCCGCTTATTCATCTCAATTGATATGTATTCAGTTATTGTATTGATGATAGAATAATATATTGTATGGGGTTTAATTATCAAATCGAAGTATTGATAACCCTCGATGTATTAAGGAATTTTAGATTAATATAATCATGTCCTTGTATTATTCTATACTTGAGGTGGGTTAACTGATGATACTCTAGTAAATATTAAAAGTGTGAGTTAAGCCCTTGCAACTTGTTCTTGAACCATAGTGCATAGAGCCTAAAAGGAATCCATTGAAATCCTCACGTAATCAGATTTCAATGCATCCGATTTATCTCTACCACTTTGCATGTCTATTGTCCTCAACGAAATCTATTACTAGTAGTGTAACATGAGAGCAGATCAACTTCTCAATCTACTAGTCAATAGGGTTTTCACTGGATTAATTACTTATCACTGTAGATTAATATCACCATGTGTCGCTTACCAGAACCTGACTTGAAGTCGCCCTGTCACCGGTCATACGTTACCGGCCAAATGAAACAGTACGATCAACATACTAGCCCTACAAGCTAGAGGTTTGTCAAACCTATGGTACCACTATGCTATCGTCGGTTTAGTCACGTCAAACTAACTGGTCAGCGAATTAAAGGGACTTACATGATCACTTGAACAAATTGGCACATGATTGAAGTGATATAATGCAAACAGGTCAAATGTAACTAATTGTAATTGTATTCACTTGTACTCTTGTTCTCATTGTCATATGTTCTCAGTGATATTAACAAAGTTAAATAAGAACCAGTCTTATTAGGTTATGTTAATTAATTGAGTGAATGATGTTGTTATCATGAAATTACGTTATCATGATTATCATTCCATGTTGCTTGTTCTTCTTGTAATATGTGTTGAGTTGTAAAGTTAAGTGTTATAAGAGCTAGTCTTAATACACTTATTTAACTCTTGGATTGAATGATATAATAAAGATATATTATCTTTATATCATTCTTGTGTTATGTTCTTGAAATCATGTCATCGTGTTTCCTTGTAATTGTTGTAATGTCATTTCTTGTAAGAATAACTAAGTGATGTAAGAGTTAACTTACTACTAAGTTATTCTATTGTATCGATGAGTTATGATATTAAAATATCATCATCATCTTATCTTTCCTGTATTCTTGAATTCGAACAATCATGCATACAATGACTTATGATAATAAGCAATTTAATATCAAATAATCAAAGTATTAGCAATATGTAAGCAAAACTTTTAAATAAATAAAAGTAAAGCATGTTTCTCAGCCCCGAGAGTTTAAAATCAATAAAGATTAAAGAAAAGGGGCATATGAACTCACCTTGTAGTTGTTGTGTTTGACTTAGCTTAAACAAGAATGTACGCGCTCTTGATTGTACTTGAGTGTATTTTCACGATCCTGTATTGATTTCACGATGTTCATAACTTATTAGTATGAATTATAGGGATTTTATGTGTATATATGTGTTAGCCATAAGCTTTGGCCAACACTTAAAGTCTTCGGTCTCTGTTGGCCCATCTTTAATTGTTATTGATTCTTGTAATCCATAGCCTTTCTTTGATTTATTCTTGTCTTTCAAACTTGTATCAAAGTCCATTTGTAGTTTCATGAAGTCATGTTATATGTTACAAGACCTTATTGCAAAAATTGCCGTTTTGATATTAATCCCTTAGTTATCATACTTGTTATTGTTGAGTTTAAGAGTTACAATAGTTCTTTAGTCATGTGGGCCAACAATTTAAGTTGGGCCAATGATATTAGGTGTTGATTCATGAAGGCCTTGCCAAAAGTTACAAAAACTAATGTTCAAGTGGCCTTTTGGGCCTTGTTTTGGACCTCCAAGGAATCTATTGGGCCTAGAGTCATACAAGACTGTTGGAATTGATATTGGGCCAGAAATGGGTTGTTGACCAAGGGAATGACAAAATGGCTCCAAAAGTGAGGACAAAGGCCTCAAAATGGGCCTTGAATCAGTTTTCTGTGGGCCTCGGGTAGATTTTGATGGGCCCCATGGATTTTGTCTCGGGCCTTTGCCAAAAGAACTCATGGGCCAAGTTGGGCCTGGATTAGAATGGCTGAAAACATTGCGGGCCTTGAATTTGGGCTTTTGGCCAAAATGGTGGCCTTGGGCCAAAGGCAGTGGGCCTTGAGCCCTAAACCATGGGCCTTGGGTTGTTCACTTCCTGTTGGACCTTTCTAAAGTCAATGGATCAGTTTTAGATGTGCTGGGCCTAGGATATGGGTTGTTGGCCTGTTGAGCCACAAGTTGGCCAAATACCCCAATGGTTCAAGTCAATTGGCCTAGGTCATTCTAAGTGGTTATTGGGCCAGCTGATTAACCTATGGGTTCATTAGGCGACAATGGTCCACTTCACTTAGTCTCTTGGGTCAACCTAAAACCATTGGGCCGAAACAGTGACTGTGGGCCCAAAACATGTTGTTGGGCTGCCTCCCTGGTACTAAGGGCTGAACAAAAGTGTTGGTTTATTGATTTTAGGCCAAGGTAAAAGATTTAGGCCACATGGGCCATGTGGGCCGATTCACAACTGTTGGGCCTGATTAGTTGCATGTTGGGCCCAGTGTAGAATGTTGGGCCTACTTAATGTTATTGGTTTTTCTGGTTTGGGCTAGCAAAGGAGCCGACAGAACTGGGCCACACAGAAAGGCCTTGGGCTGGCTAAGTCTTTTGGACCACAATAATTAGGTTGTGCCAAGTGAACTCTTGTTGGGTCTTAGTCCAAACCAATCTAGATGGGCCAACAGATGTGATGCTAGGCCTGAATGGAAATGAACTACACATGTCTGCTTTCCAAATGAAAGTGGTAGACTTAGGTTTGCTTGAGTGAATGATGTTCTGGCCGTATGGGGCTTGGTTGGCCGAATAGGGCTGATGTCGAATGGTGGAGGAGGGTGGCGAATGAAGGTGGTGGCTAGTGGTCGAATGAGATCTGGATGGCGACTGAGGGCTGTTCGAATGAGGTTAGCGAATGGAGTTCTGGTCGAATGGCTTAAGCATGGAGGCCGGCGAATGAGAGGCTGTCGAATGAGGACATTCGGCCTTAGCCATTCGATGGCCTGATGGTTTCATTCGACCGCAGCTGCGCCGCCCCTCCTTGGCGTGGTTCTGAGGTGTCGAGGGTGGTAGCATGTTAAGAGGTGGTGTTCAGATGTATAGGGCTTGAGATGAGTGGGTGTGAGCCGGTTAAGGTTTTGAAGTAACACAAAGAGTGAAAACCCTAAAACTCGTGAACTTTGACCGCGATTTTACCTTGTTTCCGATGGTTTTTGGTACAGATCCTTTGTACTTTCGTGTAGTAGAGGTTGAGAGCTTCAAGTAGGTTCAAAAATGGAGTGATTTGGTGGAGTATTGAGAGAGTTATGGAAGAAAGAAGGTCTTGAAAACCCTAAAAATGGTGAAACCGGGATTTTGAGCTAGAGAGAGGTTGGGGAAGAGAAGAATGAAGGAAATGACTCAAATAAGTGTATTTATACCCCGAGGGTGTTCGGGTTCGTTTTCGTTGCTCGGTTCGCGTTTTCGTTACGTTTCCGGAACGTAACGCGCGTATTTAAATGGAATTAAATAAAAGGATTTAATTTAATTATTTTGATGAGTTTCAAAATTGTAAAATGTTATTTATTTTATTTTATTAAATTATTTTCGTTCGTGACGTGTTTTCGTTTTCGTTTTCGTCAGATCGCGTAACCTTCGCGCGTAATTCGTTCGAATCGTCACCCGAACAAATACAACGATGGTTTTGCTTTTCTGACCTTTGTTTTCTACGTTTCAGTCATTATTTTAGAATTCTAAACTCACAGATATGTTTGTGTGAATCGTCATTCACGCAAACACACTGTCAGTTCGTCATTCTGAAATAACACTGCTTTATGCTTTAATTGTGTTTTCTCACTGTCGGACTCAACTATACATCATGATTTCACACTGTTTTTGTACTGACTTGTGGGTCATCTGATTCCTGTCATCTGTGGACATCAGATCGCAACCGATATGTTTCTGACTGTTGTTTGATTTCCGTTGTTTCTCATGTTTAGTTGTGTTAACTGTAATTAAGTTTTCACTTAATAAACACAACTAATGTTTCAATTGTACGTTGTACTTAATGTATTTAAGTTTATACGAAAATACGTACAACGATTTCTTGTATTCAGGATTCTGTTAATACAAGTACTGTTTAAGCTTACGTATGCACACATAGAATACAGTGAAAGTACACATACCGTACGGACTTGCCGGACGATCTGGCACTTGCTGTTACAACCCATGCAAGCAAATTTTGTGGGACATCTGGTCCTTATTCTAGATGTCCAACTTTAGCTGTAATAGATTTAAATTATGAAACCGTTGTAATTGAATTTTATTCATTTAATGTATTTAGTCTTTCTCATATTACCATGTGCAATGTAACAATCTAATCACTCCGATTTCAATCACGCCTCGAGACTATTCCGCCCGACGGGTCTCCGATCTGGCCCGCCGGCCTTGGGTGTGACACATTCTGCTGTCATACTGAAGTTAGTTTATATATAGGGCATACGTAGGGCCAAGCCCAGCTTCCAGCCCACCACCACTTCAGTATGTCAGAGCTAGGCCGCCGTTCGTATTTGAAGCTAGGGTCCCAAGTCTTGATTGTTTATGGTTGTATCATTATTTCTTCTTGAACTATGAATATGATTATGATTGTGTAACCCGTGGTTTTTGATTTACTTGAAATCAAAACCTTAGGTTTTCATATGTATGTGTCCTAGGACATTTGTCCTAGGTTCCCAATACTTACAGTATTGAGTATTATGATTTCCTGGTGTGAACTTCAATTAACGAATACTGATACACAGATTCCTAATTATGAAGTCTTAATGATGATAACATGATGAGAATTTCAGATCAAAAATACTTAGAATACAGATCATTTCCTCTGGAATCCTTTGATGAATACATTGAGAAATTTAGTTCGGATTCTAAGATTACAGAATTCCGACCCCAAATTTCTTGACATAATACTAGCCTTAGAAGAATTTTATCCCTAAGATCTTCCAAGCTTAGTGTAGACTTACTGCTAACTTAAGTTTACTTAGATCCTAGGCATCCTCAAGCCTATAGCGAGTAGTCCTATGGGTTAGCTTAGGTTATAGTCTAGGCCATTAGGTATTGGGTTTTCTCTAGTTCTCTACAACCTTGGCTAGTTCTCTACAACCTTGGCTCTGATACCAGCCTATCACACCCCTGCGCCACGTGTGAAATCCACAGCGTGGTGACGATCAATGGTTTAATCATGCACATGTATTGAAAGAAGAACCACAATGCATTACCAATTTTCATAATGTTAAACATTTGTTTAATTACAAGCATTCTTACTATCTACCAAAATAATGACAACTAATAGACCCAAAAATAATGTTTACAAAATAAGACACATACAAAATACTTAAACAGTCAGGATTAAGTGGGTTTCTATTCCATCCTAGCTTATTTCTTGATCTTGTTCTATCTTAACTATGGTTTCCTTAATTGTCCTTGAACTGAACTAACCTTGATTACCTGAAACACGTGAAAAGTAACTGTCAACTACAAGTAGTTGGTGAGAACAATAGGTTTAAAAGTTGGAAATATGAATCTGCAATTGTAAAGCATATGAGTAAAACATTGTAAAAACAAGCCATGGATAATTGCATCACAAACTATCATCAAGTAAGAATAACGTGTTCAAACAGTCAAATGATTATTTACTAAGAAAAACCAACATATGATCAAGTCCCAAATTGCATTTGGAGTCAGATCAGTAGTCAGCAAACGCATTCAGCACGAGCTATGCTAATGAGTTTGCTCAAGAGACAACTCCGTGTTGATGTAACCCAGTCAATATGACCTATACTGGTAAAGTTAATAAGCAGCAAAGCCTTGACATAACCAAACGTGTCCCGCTTTCCCTTGTTGTGATCACCTAGTACTAGCGTTAAAAGATTATGAATAAGAATGAATGAATGAATGTGTCTTGATGTGTATAAGCTTGTTCACAATGATGAACACCATGACTATAAGTTTTAAGATTGAATAAACGATTAACATGATTGAATACCTTGCCTGAAAATCCATGGTTGAATACCTTGATTTGAAACCTTTGATTGAATACCATAATTGAGTACCTTGTCTGTAAACCCTTGATTGAATACTTTGATGGAAAACCCTTGTATAATTACAAGGTTTGAAAGATAATTTTATTCAAAAACATGAGTTACTATTTAAGAAATTATAAAACTTATTCTTTCAAAAGAGTTTAATAGTTTATAAAACCTGTTTGTGTAAAATAATTAATAAAAACTTTTAGTGTAAAAGAGCTCAGTAGTTTATAAAATCCAAAAGGCTTAAAAGAGTTAAACTTTGATTATTGCAAAAGAGTAATGAAATCTATGTATGAAAAGTTGTATCACTGAAGATGTTTGATCACGTGTTCCACCCCAAAACGGTTATAAAATAATAAAAATAGCTAGTTTTCTCACCTGAATACAGTAGACTCAGTCTTGTACGAATATCAAATCAACAAGACCTCTAAACGATTCCTATATTATTGTAATCATACATATAATATAAGATTTATAGACATGTTGTTGACTTTGGTTTCTTGATTGAATTAGGTTAACTTGTTAATGAAGTATCCTTGGTATAAAATTGTTTTTATCTTTAAGAGTGTTGAAAATCATGCTTGAAACCTTTTAATGATGATTGACTTATGAAAATGTATATGTCATGTTACCTTATGCGCAAACTTGTTATGCACATATGTAACATGTGATTGTGTCTTTGTTAAAACTTTATTCACATTATTTCATTTAATGTTTATGGATTCTAAGCCTTAATGATCATAAAACGTCAACTAAAGTTAACTTAACTAGAATGGAAAAATTCTTAGTCACCTAGGATCGAATTAGGGTTATACCACCCTCTCTCTACCCCCTTGGATAAGATGATCATACACCAATACATTTTTAATTGGTTTACCTTTGTTTTAGGAAAAGTTTCGACAGCCCATGGGGTAGCATGGGTGTCGATACAATTAATCTCAAAGGCCATGTTTCAAAGAGACTCGTCGATACTAAGAGTATCGATGGTCTCCTTCTAACCGTCAATACTATAGTTTTGCCACGTCCATCTTCCTTGCTTTCTTTGTTAAAACCAAATGGATTGACTTGATTTTAGTTATGTTGTTGATCTAAAGCCTTGCATGGCTGAATTGGATGTAAGGAAGCTCCACGGCACCGAAGTAAATACACATCGATATTAACAATATCGGTGTGTTCTTAGAATCGATGAATCCCCCTAGATAACATCAATCACAGTCAGTTCTTGATTTTTAATTCACTTGGACTCTGTTAATTAAGGTAATGTAGATGATATCCAAGAGTTGGCAGGGGCTCTAGATTAGAAGAATCAATGGAAATTGGGTTCTTGGCATAACATGAGCCCATCGATACTAATAGTATCGACAGGTGTTCAATATCGATCCTAACTACTTCGAATTTGGTAGTATCGACAGAGTCTTGGTCTGGGCACCCTTGGAGGCTTCGATACTAAAAATGTCTATGGGTACTTGACCATTTTGAGCCTCATCAAATCTGTTAATATCAGCACATGAACAACTATGTTGTTCTTGTGTCAATACTAGTTATGCCCCCAAAGTCTGGCATCGATACTAATCCCAGGCATCTCTGTCTACCTTGCCAGCCTTGACACCTTGATCCAAGCTTTCCCAAGTATTTCTAATTTGATTTCGAGTCTAGTTCGTGGGTGAAGATGGCTAAAAACCGGTTTTAAGTTGTAGAAGATGATGAATGGTAGAAAACCCTACCGTTCCGAACCTTCTCACTATGATTCTGGCAAACTGAGCATGAGATGGAGCCGATCCTTTGTACTACAAGCTTCCCTTCGTCGAGAGATTGTTGGTAGCTTGTTTGCTCAATTTGACCAAAAATTGAAGAAGTTATGCTTGATTTTGTTATGGTTTTCTAGTGAGAGAGAGAGAGAGAGAGTTGGACGAATTTTTAGAGAGAGAGGGGGATTTGGCGGTAATAAATGAGGTAGATGGAAGAAATTTAGGGTTTTATACCCCGAGGAGTTTCCCGCGTGTTCGGTCTCGCTCGGTTTCGGATTCGCGTATTTTACGTACGTGACGTAAACGTCACGTAACTAAATAGTTTGTTTTGTAAATTTGATTTCTTTGATTGTTTTTGATGAGTTTCAAAATTGTAAAACGTAAAATATAATATTTTACTTAATTTTATCTTTTGTTCGTTTTCAAACCGTTTAACGAATATAGTAATGTGTATACAATAATTATATACGTTTTTGGTCGTTTTATGCATTTATTAACGTTAACTCATAATGAAAAGTTTAACATTTATATCTTTATGGATCGTCGCCCATAATGATACTGAATGTCGCTTACGCATTACGATTTTTGTTCAGATGATTCATTTGTCATAATATTCGTGATAACACTACGCACTAACACTATCCCATTACATCGAACGCGATTTATGTATAGGACATACGTAGAGTCAAGCTGCCTGCCTTATCTTCCGCCAGCCCACCACCGTCTCGATATAATACAATAGAGTTCTTGCATAGCGCAACTGACTATAAATAAATATATACTTATCCTTAAACTAAAGAAATTTCTATGACACAAAAGCATTTACATATGATTCACATTGACACGTAGGATAAGATTACACAATGTTCTATACCTGTTATTGGCTATCATGAATGAATGTACAGATGTTACATTTGTTTAATGTTTCCTTATCGCTCAAAAGAAATTACAAGTGCAAACATTTGAAACAATCGAGACTACAATAGCTGAAGTTCTAAGTGTATGTGAGAATTTGAAGATAATAGCAGTAGTGAGTCATGTCCCTATTCGATTGTACGCTAATATATATACATATATATAGTTAGAACCTTATTAACTATCATCTAGAATCTCCATCAACTAATTCTTACTCTTCTTTACCTTCTATTTTGACTGTTTGTAATACCATGAGTTAATGGAGGTCACCCGTCTTCCAACCGTTTTGACCGATGATTCTTTAGGTTGAGCTGTGAAACATTTGTACAGTAGATGGATGTACCGACGATACTTGTACACATATGTTTGTATTTATAAATTTGTTTGTCAATAACAGTGGGAAACTTCAATAAGAACAAGTAAAACACTTAACCAAAAACATAACAGTTAAACCATTGATTCTTTCGATAACGAGGAATCTGATGCCTGACAAAATACTCATAGTTATGTAACACAAAATAACCAAATGACGAAACACAAACGATTGTGAGGGACCAACTACAAAACGGTAAAGGATAAGATTCGAGAATATTAAATTAACAGTGTATCCGTGGGAATGACGATTCGCACGAATATATTTGTGGGTTAAACATTTTAAATGATATCTTATAATTAGAAAACCAAAACAGAAAGTAAAGCAATCGTTGTGTTCATCAAGTGACGATTCGTATTAATACGCGCAAAAGTTATACGTTCTGACTGAATGACTAAAACAAATGATTTCGAAAATAAAATAATAATGATATTTCACTTAGAATATTTGTGACAACTAGTAGCTGACCGTCCGGAAAATCCGTACGGTATGTGTACTTACACTTAAACTATGTGTGAACATTATGTGATAAACAATGTGTGATAACAATTCAGTGGAAACAATTAAACAATTGTATATATTTCGATGAGAATTCAAAAATAAATATGCAACAACACATGTGAAATAACGGTGTGAAAACAAATGGCAAATACAGTCGGTTGCGATTTGATATCCACAAATAAACAGGAATTTGATGGCCGACGATTCAGGGGAAAACAATGTGAAATTAATCATGACAATGTGAAGATAGTTAGGTTTAGTTGAGTCTGGCTGTGAGGCTGTCCAATTCAAAACAGCAACTCGGTATCGTGTGGTGACAATTCACACGAACATATATGTGGGTTCAACGTTCTGAAAGATAACTTAAAAGTTGAAAACCAAATCAGAAAGTGAAACGTACGATCGTGTTCGTACAGTTAGCGCTCTGTACGAAAACGCGTGTAAGTTACGTTTTCTGACGAAACGGTGAAAATAAACGATTACGAACCTTAAAATAATGAAAATAAAATAAAAATAATATTTATTAGGAATTAAAACCTAAAAATATTTAAGTTAAACTATTTTTATAAGACTACACGTAATTAAAGTTAAGTAACGAAATGACGCGAATTAACGGGACCAATCGAAACCGAACACGCGAATAAACTACCGGGGTATAAAAATCCATTTAAATTTGTCTTCTTCCTCATTGTGGCTGATCGCTTTCTCTCTACCTTCAAGAAAGTTGTTCACTCCCTCTACTCTCTCTCTAGCTTCTCACACACTCAGCCATAAAAAATGACCACCAAATTTGGTGATTTTGGTATCAAAATGACCCTCTCAACGAGTACAACCCAAAAGTATGGAGAATCGGAGCTCCAACCAACAAGAACCCAGGTAAAACCAAGCATGAAGTTCGGTATTTTCGACGATCTTATAACTCGGTTCTTAGCCATGAAACTTCATTAGATTTACACGAAACTGAGTTTACCATGTTTGAACCACACCCACATGAAGATCTGGATCAATTGGAGGTAGTATTGATGGATGAGCAAGGCAATATCGATGGATGAACACAGCACCATTAGTATCGATGATGTTCAGATTTTCCAGCCAACTCTTTTGTCGATATTGTCAAGATCGAAGACCCTTAGTTTCGGCCACCCTTCGATATTAGTAGTTTCGACTAGACCCAAGGGGTTTGGCATAAGAAACCGTCAATATTATAAATATCGGTGGTTGGGAGGGTCGATATTATCCAACCCTGTCGATATTGCTATGGTAGGCAAGGGTTAAGGATTAATGGAACTAGAGATCGATATTGGCCATCGATATTGGCTTGGATTGTTGTCGATACTACTATCATAACATGTTCACGTGATCTAAAACAACAATTAACTTAAATGGTCTAAGAACAAGGTTCCAATATTGATGAGAACAGCATAGTGTCGATGTGGGGTGGTGTAAGGTTGTTGACATCAACCCGTTTGAACTCCCCATCGATATTACCAAGTGAGCCATCGATATTAGCTATAGGACCCAATACTATCATATAAAAACATATATACACATTCAAGCAAGGCTAATCATAAAAACATGGTTAAAACAGATTGAATGATTATAACTAAATTATACGTTGTTCAAGTAGCATAAGGGTATAATCAAGAGGTGTTAAACAAATTTACCACATAGTTGATGAGATATTTTCTAACCATTTTTGATAAACTATTTTCTAAACTCCTTTAATTTAGTCTTATTAACATATTAATTGTGTTAACCCATTTAAAATGATAATAGTCATTTTAAGTTGACATAAGGATAAAATACTAAGTTTTAACTTATAACCTATGTTTTTACTTAGGAAATACTATGGTTTTCAAAGTAACACAATGTATCAAGATTAAAATTCATGTTTAAAACATAAGAACAAGAATAATAAAATATATTTATACTTAACCTATTATTGGTTAAGTGTTAGTGCATTACACTTCAAGGAGACTAGGGCTAAACAAACAACAAGACTTATAAGTGTTAACCGACTTTAGGGTTAACTTACAAATCAATGATTTATACTTCTAAGTTACACACAACTTGGAATCAAACATAGGTTCGTGAATACAATATCAAGAACAACAAGTGAGCGCGTGCATTCAATCGAGTCTTAGTCAACCACTTCAACACCAAGTGAGTTCATATGCCCCTTTTCTAATATTTTGATTTTAAATTGCGGGGCTGAGAAACATGCCAACTCTTTTAGTTATTTAAAAGCTTTAGCACATTATTTCAATTATCATGTTTACTAGATAATAAGTGTTTTATCTGTATTATCATATTTTTATCATATCATTATCATTATGTATGCTGGTGTGTAAAATAACACGTAAAACATAACAGCTATGCTATCATGATAACATAATTTCATGATACCATCCCATCAAAATGAATGACACAATTCATCAAGGCTAGATCTCATATAAACGGATTTAAAACATTGAGACAACAAGAATGATGCTCATGATAACATGATTTCATGATGACATCATTCACCACGTGTATTAACATTGTGTAATGAGACGAGCTCTTATAACACGTTGTTAAAATCATTGAGAATACATAACATTGAGATAACATTTGAGACAATCACTTGGGATATCAGGGATGACATCATGATAACATAGTTTCAAGATGTCCTCCCCCACATATGCTAACATTGTATAATAAGACGAGATCTTATAAGACAATGTTAAAGACTAGAGATCATAGCATTATGTTCCTTTCATTTTGATTATACTATTAGAACATAGCAAGGATGATGTCACGAGAACATAATTTCCTGATATCATCCAATCACCGGGATAACATAAGTGTATTTAAGATGTGATCATATAACACTTTGTTATTAACTCTCAGGTGACATTGAGATAACACTGAGACAAGTACAAGAGGTAACAAGAATGATAATCAAGATAACATAAGTTCATAATGATAATATCATTCAACACATTTACTAGCACTTTGTAATAAGATTAGTTCTTATAACACTTTGTTAAAGACATTTGAGACAAAAACTATGGGAGAACACATAACATCAACTATTAAGCCTGTTTGTATTATATCACAACAATCATGTGTTCATGACTTCATGTACAGTCGTAAGTCCCTACAAGTAAATCGTTTACCATTTATTTTGTGCGACTAAACCAACGATAGCGTAGTGGTACCATAGGTTTGACAAACCGCCGGCGAGGGAGATCGGTACGTTATTCGTATTATCATTATTGGTCGGTATCGTATGACCGGTAACAGGGCTGTATCAGTCAGGTTTGGTAAACGACACATGGTGATATAAATCTTCAGACACTAATTTTAATTGTACCCTTCGTCTCTGCAAACAGGTAGACTGAGGAATTGACTTTCTCTCATGTCAATAATACTTGTACAGATTCGGTGTGAAGGCACTGGGACATGAAATGGATAGGGGTAAATTGGAGGCATTGTGGTATGTGATCTGATTACGTGAGGATCACAATGGCGTCCCAGTTATGGCCTACCATTTCAATTGTGAGACACAATAAGGAGCGCACTGACACTTCTAATTTAAGAAGTGAATTACAGTGAAACTCTAACAATGAGAGGATAATTAAAGAATAAGATTTAATAAAAATCTATATCTTTCAAATATTAAGGGTTACCATAACTTACATCATGGTGATTTATACCCTTCATCAATGTATTATCCTACATCTATATCATGGGGACATAAGATCATGTGGGTATATCAGGATGGATATCAAATGGGGAAAAAATTTAAGTGAGAATGAAATGGGTATCTATAATTGCAATACATATGGCATTGAATTTAGTTCAGTTAAGTGAGTGGTGGAATAGCGGCTTCATTCGTGATACGTATGCCCTATATATAAGCGAGCTTAATTTGAACGATATATTATCTGTAGGTGTAACTATGGAGAGTACATTGATGTGTGATAAGACCATGCGAAATCAATATGACTTGTGTGTGACACTATGTAACAACCGGTTTTACACAGTATTTTAATAAATTTATATATAATAAAGTATTTTAATTAGCCTATAAATAGTGTGTTGATAATGACATGATAAAGTCGCTATGTAGCTACTTTCTTATAAAGGGTGATCACGTGACACTAGCAACTGGTTTATGGATTAATAATATCACATTATCAAGACAACAAAGTAATGATCATAATGAGGGAAAGCGAAATTAGCAAACGATCCTCCGAATGAAAGTTATGATAACACGAGTTTCGAACAATAATAGTAAAATGACCTATATAATCAATACATCCTTAGGAGGAGTTTAATATGGTTATAAAGGTAATTAAAAATCGTGAACGTGGGCGAAAACGGTGCGCAAAACGGAGTTCGTATGAAGTCAGAATCACGAAAACAAGTTCAAGAGTCTACACGCGTTTACAGACACGTGTCGTAGGTGGCAAGACACGTGTTTTTAAGGGTTGCCACGTGTCATAGGTGGATCTTAAGTGTCCGACGATGTGTCGCAGCCTGGTTATCTCGATTCGCGTGCCAGTTCCTATAAATAGTTCGTATCACGTCTTTTTTCGAACAATATTTCGAGTTCCAACCCTATTAGCACGACATAAATACCCCCATAAACCTCCTTTGACTTTCTCTCATGTCAATAGTACTCATACAGATTCGTTGTGAAGGCACTGGGACAGGAAATGGATAGGGGTTAATTGGAGGCATCGTGATCTGTGATCTGATTACGTGAGGATCACAATGGCGTCCCAGTTATGGCCTATCATTTCAATTGTGAGACACAATAAGGAGTGGACTAACACTTCTAATTTCAGAAGTGAATTACAGTGAAACTCTAACAATGAAAGGATAAATAAAGAATAAGACTTAATAAAAGTCTATATTTTCAAATATTAAGGGTTACCATAACTTAGGTCAAGGTGATTTATATCCTTCATCAATGTATTATCCTACATCTATATCATGGGGAAATCAGATCATATGGGTATATCAGGTTGGATATCAAATGGGGAAACAAGTTCATATGAGAATGAAATTAAATGGGTATCTATAATTGCAGTACAGGTGGCATTGAGTTCAGTTAAGTGAGAGGTGGGCTAGCGGCTTCATTTGTGATACGTATGCCCTATATATAAGCGAGCTTAAGTTGAACGATATATTATCTGTCGGTGTAACGATGGAGAGTACATTGCTATGTGATAAGACCATGCAAAATCAATAAGACTGGTGTGTGACACTATGTAACAACCGGTTTTCCACAGTATTTTAATAAATTTATATATAATAAAGTATTTTAATTAGCCTATAAATAGTGTGTTGATAATGACATGAAAAAGTCGCTATGCGGCTAGTTTTCTACAAAGGGTAATCACGTGACACTAGCAACTGGTTTATATATTAATAATATCACATTATCAAGACAGCAAAGTAATGATCATAATGAGGGAAAGCGAAATTAGCAAACGATCCTCCGAATGAAAGTTATGATAACACCAGTTTCGAACAATAATCGTAAAATGACCTATATAATCAATACATCCTTAGGAGGATTTCTTAATATGGTTATAAAGGTAATAAAAAATCATGAACGTGTGCGAAAACGGTGCGCAAAACGGAGTTCGTATGAAGTCAGAATCACGAAAACAAGTTCAAGACACTACACGCGTTTACAGACACGTGTCGTAGATGGCAAGACACATGTTTTCAAGGGTTGCCACGTGTCATAGGTGGATGCCAAGTGTCCGGCAATGTGTCGCAGCCTGGTTATCTCGATTCGCGTGCCAGTTCCTATAAATAGTTCGTATCACGTCTTTTTTCGCACAATATTTCGAGTTCCAACCGTATTAGCACGACATAAATACCCCCATCAACCTCCTTTGACTTTCTCTTATGTCAATAATACTCGTACAGATTCGTTGTGAAGGCACTGGGACACGAAATGGATAGGGGTTAATTGGAGGCATCGTGATCTGTGATCTGATTACGTGAGGATCACAATGGCGTCCCAGTTATGGCCTATCATTTCAATTGTGAGACACAATAAGGAGTGGACTAACACTTCTAATTTCAGAAGTGAATTACAGTGAAACTCTAACAATGAAAGGATAAATAAAGAATAAGACTTAATAAAAGTCTATATTTTCAAATATTAAGGGTTACAATAACTTAGGTCAAGGTGATTTATATCCTTCATCAATGTATTATCCTACATCTATATCATGGGGAAATCAGATCATATGGGTATATCAGGTTGGATATCAAATGGGGAAACAAATTCATATGAGAATGAAATGGGTATCTATAATTGCAGTACAGGTGGCATTGAGTTCAGTTAAGTGAGTGGTGGGCTAGCGGCTTCATTTGTGATACGTATGCCCTATATATAAGTGAGCTTAAGTTGAACGATATATTATCTGTCGGTGTAACGATGGAGAGTACATTGCTATGTGATAAGACCACGCGAAATCAATAAGACTGGTGTGTGACACTATGTAACAACCGGTTTTCCACAGTATTTTAATAAATTTATATATAATAAAGTATTTTAATTAGCCTATAAATAGTGTGTTGTTAATGACATGAAAAAGTCGCTATACGGCTAGTTTTCTATAAAGGGTGATCACGTGACACTAGCAACTGGTTTATGGATTAATAATATCACAGTATCAAGACAACTAAGTTATGATCATAATGAGGGTAAGCGAAATTAGCAAACAATCCTCCGAATGAAAGTTATGATAACACCAGTTTCGAACAATAATCGTAAAATGACCTATATAATCAATACATCCTTAGGAGGAGTTCTTAATATGGTTATAAAGTTAACTAGAAATCGTGAACGTGGGCGAAAACGGTGCGCAAAACGGAGTTCGTATGAAGTCAGAATCACGAAAACAAGTTCAAGACACTACACGTGTTTACAGACACGTGTCGTAGATGGCAAGACACGTGTTTTCAAGGGTTGCCACGTGTCATAGGTGGATGCCTAGTGTCCGGCGATGTGTCGCAGCCTGGTTATCTCGATTCGTGTACCAGTTCCTATAAATAGTTCGTATCACGTCTTTTTTGGCACAATATTTCGAGTTCAAACCCTATTAGCACGACATAAATACCCCCATAAACCTCCTTTGACTTTCTCTCATGTCAATAGTACTCGTACAGATTCGTTGTGAAGGCACTGGGACACGAAATGGATAGGGGTAAATTGGAGACATTGTGATCTGTGATTTGATTACGTGTGGATCACAATGGCGTCCCAGTTATAGCCTATCATTTCAATTGTGAGACACAATAAGGAGTGAACTAACACTTCTAATTTAAGAAGTGAATTACAGTTAAAATCTAACAATGAGAGGATAAATAAAGAATAGGACTTAATAAAAATCGATATTTTCAAATATTAAGGGTTACCATAACTTAGGTCATGGTGATTTATACACTCTATCAATGTATTATCCTACATCTATATCATGGGGAAATCAGAACATATGGGTATATCAGGATGGATATAAAAAGGGGAAACAAATTCATGTAAGAATGAAATGGGTATCTATAATGGCAATACAGGTGGCATTGAGTTCAGTTAAGTGAGTGGTGGGCTAGCGGCTTCATTCGTGATATGTATGCCCTATATATAAGCGAGCTTAAGTTGAACGATATATTATCTGTAGGTGTAACGATGGAGAGTACATTGCTATGTGATAAGACCATGCGAAATCAATAAGACTGGTGAGTGACACTATGTAACAACCGGTTTTCCACAATAAAGTATTTTAATTAGCCTATAAATAATGTGTTGATAATGACATGATAAAGTCGCTATGTAGCTACTTTTCTATAAAGGGTGATCACGTGACACTAGCAACTGGTTTATGGATTAAAAATATCACATTATCAAGACAACAAAGTAATGATCATAATGAGGGAAAGCGAAATTAGCAAACGATCCTCCGAATGAAAGTTATGATAACACGAGTTTCGAACAATAATAGTAAAATGACCTATGTAATCAATACATCCTTAGGAGGAGTTCTTAATATGGTTATAAAGGTAATTAAAAATCGTGAACGTGGGCGAAAACGGTGCGCAAAACGGAGTTCGTATTAAGTCAGAATCACGAAAACAAGTTCAAGACTCTACACGCGTTTACAGACACGTGTCGTAGGTGGCAAGACACGTGTTTTCAAGGGTTGCCACGTGTCATAGGTGGATGCCAAGTGTCCGGCGATGTGTCGCAGCCTGGTTATCTCGATTCGCGTGCCAGTTCCTATAAATAGTTCGTATCACGTCTTTTTTCGCACAATATTTCGAGTTCCAACCCTATTAGCACGACATAAATACCCCCATCAACCTCCTTTGACTTTCTCTTATGTCAATAATACTCGTACAGATTCGTTGTGAAGGCACTGGGACACGAAATGGATAGGGGTTAATTGGAGGCATCGTGATCTGTTATCTGATTACGTGAGGATCACAATGGCGTCCCAGTTATGGCCTATCATTTCAATTGTGAGACACA
This sequence comes from Mikania micrantha, assembly GCA_009363875.1. NCBI lineage: Eukaryota > Viridiplantae > Streptophyta > Magnoliopsida > Asterales > Asteraceae > Mikania > Mikania micrantha. The sequence continues at coordinate 48,983,615 of CM018681.1, forward strand.
ATAAGGAGTGGACTAACACTTCTAATTTCAGAAGTGAATTACAGTGAAACTCTAACAATGAAAGGATAAATAAAGAATAAGACTTAATAAAAATCTATATTTTCAAATATTAAGGGTTACCATAACTTAGGTCATGGTGATTTATATTCTTCATCAATGTATTATCCTACATCTATATCATGGGGAAATCATATCATATGGGTATATCAGGTTGGATATCAAATGGGAAAACAAATTCATATGAGAATGAAATGGGTATCTATAATTGCAGTACATGTGGCATTGAGTTCAGCTAAGTGAGTGGTGGGCTAGCGGCTTCATTTGTGATACGTATGCCCTATATATAAGCGAGCTTAAGTTGAACGATATATTATCTGTCGGTGTAACGATGGAGAGTACATTGCTATGTGATAAGACCTTGCGAAATCAATAAGACTGGTGTGTGACACTATGTAACAACCAGTTTTCCACAGTATTTTAATAAATTTATATATAATAAAGTATTTTAATTAGCCTATAAATAGTGTGTTGATAATGACATGATAAAGTCGCTATGTAGCTACTTTCTTATAAAGGGTGATCACGTGACACTAGCAACTGGTTTATGGATTAATAATATCACATTATCAAGACAACAAAGTAATGATCATAATGAGGGAAAGCGAAATTAGCAAACGATCCTCCGAATGAAAGTTATGATAACACGAGTTTCGAACAATAATAGTAAAATGACCTATATAATCAATACATCCTTAGGAGGAGTTTAATATGGTTATAAAGGTAATTAAAAATCGTGAACGTGGGCGAAAACGGTGCGCAAAACGGAGTTCGTATGAAGTCAGAATCATGAAAACAAGTTCAAGAGTCTACACGCGTTTACAGACACGTGTCGTAGGTGGCAAGACACGTGTTTTTAAGGGTTGCCACGTGTCATAGGTGGATCTTAAGTGTCCGGCGATGTGTCGCAGCCTGGTTATCTCGATTCGCGTGCCAGTTCCTATAAATAGTTCGTATCACGTCTTTTTTCGAACAATATTTCGAGTTCCAACCCTATTAGCACGACATAAATACCCCCACAAACCTCCTTTGACTTTCTCTCATGTCAATAGTACTCATACAGATTCGTTGTGAAGGCACTGGGACACGAAATGGATAGGGGTTAATTGGAGGCATCGTGATCTGTGATCTGATTACGTGAGGATCACAATGGCGTCCCAGTTATGGCCTATCATTTCAATTGTGAGACACAATAAGGAGTGGACTAACACTTCTAATTTCAGAAGTGAATTACAGTGAAACTCTAACAATGAAAGGATAAATAAAGAATAAGACTTAATAAAAGTCTATATTTTCAAATATTAAGGGTTACCATAACTTAGGTCAAGGTGATTTATATCCTTCATCAATGTATTATCCTACATCTATATCATGGGGAAATCAGATCATATGGGTATATCAGGTTGGATATCAAATGGGGAAACAAGTTCATATGAGAATGAAATGAAATGGGTATCTATAATTGCAGTACAGGTGGCATTGAGTTCAGTTAAGTGAGAGGTGGGCTAGCGGCTTCATTTGTGATACGTATGCCCTATATATAAGCGAGCTTAAGTTGAACGATATATTATCTGTCGGTGTAACGATGGAGAGTACATTGCTATGTAATAAGACCATGCAAAATCAATAAGACTGGTGTGTGACACTATGTAACAACCGGTTTTCCACAGTATTTTAATAAATTTATATATAATAAAGTATTTTAATTAGCCTATAAATAGTGTGTTGATAATGACATGAAAAAGTCGCTATGCGGCTAGTTTTCTACAAAGGGTGATCACGTGACACTAGCAACTGGTTTATATATTAATAATATCACATTATCAAGACAACAAAGTAATGATCATAATGAGGGAAAGCGAAATTAGCAAACGATCCTCCGAATGAAAGTTATGATAACACCAGTTTCGAACAATAATCGTAAAATGACCTATATAATCAATACATCCTTAGGAGGATTTCTTAATATGGTTATAAAGGTAATAAAAAATCATGAACGTGTGCGAAAACGGTGCGCAAAACGGAGTTCGTATGAAGTCAGAATCACGAAAACAAGTTCAAGACACTACACGCGTTTACAGACACGTGTCGTAGATGGCAAGACACATGTTTTCAAGGGTTGCCACGTGTCATAGGTGGATGCCAAGTGTCCGGCAATGTGTCGCAGCCTGGTTATCTCGATTCGCGTGCCAGTTCCTATAAATAGTTCGTATCACGTCTTTTTTGGCACAATATTTCGAGTTCAAACCCTATTAGCACGACATAAATACCCCCATAAACCTCCTTTGACTTTCTCTCATGTCAATAGTACTCGTACAGATTCGTTGTGAAGGCACTGGGACACGAAATGGATAGGGGTTAATTGGAGGCATCGTGATCTGTGATCTGATTACGTGTGGATCACAATGGCGTCCCAGTTATAGCCTATCATTTCAATTGTGAGACACAATAAGGAGTGAACTAACACTTCTAATTTAAGAAGTGAATTACAGTTAAAATCTAACAATGAGAGGATAAATAAAGAATAAGACTTAATAAAAATCGATATTTTCAAATATTAAGGGTTACCATAACTTAGGTCATGGTGATTTATACACTCTATCAATGTATTATCCTACATCTATATCATGGGGAAATCAGAACATATGGGTATATCAGGATGGATATAAAAAGGGGAAACAAATTCATGTAAGAATGAAATGGGTATCTATAATGGCAATACAGGTGGCATTGAGTTCAGTTAAGTGAGTGGTGGGCTAGCGGCTTCATTCGTGATATGTATGCCCTATATATAAGCGAGCTTAAGTTGAACGATATATTATCTGTAGGTGTAACGATGGAGAGTACATTGCTATGTGATAAGACCATGCGAAATCAATAAGACTGGTGAGTGACACTATGTAACAACCGGTTTTCCACAATAAAGTATTTTAATTAGCCTATAAATAATGTGTTGATAATGACATGATAAAGTCGCTATGTAGCTACTTTTCTATAAAGGGTGATCACGTGACACTAGCAACTGGTTTATGGATTAAAAATATCACATTATCAAGACAACAAAGTAATGATCATAATGAGGGAAAGCGAAATTAGCAAACGATCCTCCGAATGAAAGTTATGATAACACGAGTTTCGAACAATAATAGTAAAATGACCTATGTAATCAATACATCCTTAGGAGGAGTTCTTAATATGGTTATAAAGGTAATTAAAAATCGTGAACGTGGGCGAAAACGGTGCGCAAAACGGAGTTCGTATTAAGTCAGAATCACGAAAACAAGTTCAAGACTCTACACGCGTTTACAGACACGTGTCGTAGGTGGCAAGACACGTGTTTTCAAGGGTTGCCACGTGTCATAGGTGGATGCCAAGTGTCCGGCGATGTGTCGCAGCCTGGTTATCTCGATTCGCGTGCCAGTTCCTATAAATAGTTCGTATCACGTCTTTTTTCGCACAATATTTCGAGTTCCAACCCTATTAGCACGACATAAATACCCCCATCAACCTCCTTTGACTTTCTCTTATGTCAATAATACTCGTACAGATTCGTTGTGAAGGCACTGGGACACGAAATGGATAGGGGTTAATTGGAGGCATCGTGATCTGTTATCTGATTACGTGAGGATCACAATGGCGTCCCAGTTATGGCCTATCATTTCAATTGTGAGACACAATAAGGAGTGGACTAACACTTCTAATTTCAGAAGTGAATTACAGTGAAACTCTAACAATGAAAGGATAAATAAAGAATAAGACTTAATAAAAATCTATATTTTCAAATATTAAGGGTTACCATAACTTAGGTCATGGTGATTTATATTCTTCATCAATGTATTATCCTACATCTATATCATGGGGAAATCATATCATATGGGTATATCAGGTTGGATATCAAATGGGAAAACAAATTCATATGAGAATGAAATGGGTATCTATAATTGCAGTACATGTGGCATTGAGTTCAGCTAAGTGAGTGGTGGGCTAGCGGCTTCATTTGTGATACGTATGCCCTATATATAAGCGAGCTTAAGTTGAACGATATATTATCTGTCGGTGTAACGATGGAGAGTACATTGCTATGTGATAAGACCTTGCGAAATCAATAAGACTGGTGTGTGACACTATGTAACAACCAGTTTTCCACAGTATTTTAATAAATTTATATATAATAAAGTATTTTAATTAGCCTATAAATAGTGTGTTGATAATGACATGATAAAGTCGCTATGTAGCTACTTTCTTATAAAGGGTGATCACGTGACACTAGCAACTGGTTTATGGATTAATAATATCACATTATCAAGACAACAAAGTAATGATCATAATGAGGGAAAGCGAAATTAGCAAACGATCCTCCGAATGAAAGTTATGATAACACGAGTTTCGAACAATAATAGTAAAATGACCTATATAATCAATACATCCTTAGGAGGAGTTTAATATGGTTATAAAGGTAATTAAAAATCGTGAACGTGGGCGAAAACGGTGCGCAAAACGGAGTTCGTATGAAGTCAGAATCATGAAAACAAGTTCAAGAGTCTACACGCGTTTACAGACACGTGTCGTAGGTGGCAAGACACGTGTTTTTAAGGGTTGCCACGTGTCATAGGTGGATCTTAAGTGTCCGGCGATGTGTCGCAGCCTGGTTATCTCGATTCGCGTGCCAGTTCCTATAAATAGTTCGTATCACGTCTTTTTTCGAACAATATTTCGAGTTCCAACCCTATTAGCACGACATAAATACCCCCATAAACCTCCTTTGACTTTCTCTCATGTCAATAGTACTCATACAGATTCGTTGTGAAGGCACTGGGACAGGAAATGGATAGGGGTTAATTGGAGGCATCGTGATCTGTGATCTGATTACGTGAGGATCACAATGGCGTCCCAGTTATGGCCTATCATTTCAATTGTGAGACACAATAAGGAGTGGACTAACACTTCTAATTTCAGAAGTGAATTACAGTGAAACTCTAACAATGAAAGGATAAATAAAGAATAAGACTTAATAAAAGTCTATATTTTCAAATATTAAGGGTTACCATAACTTAGGTCAAGGTGATTTATATCCTTCATCAATGTATTATCCTACATCTATATCATGGGGAAATCAGATCATATGGGTATATCAGGTTGGATATCAAATGGGGAAACAAGTTCATATGAGAATGAAATGAAATGGGTATCTATAATTGCAGTACAGGTGGCATTGAGTTCAGTTAAGTGAGAGGTGGGCTAGCGGCTTCATTTGTGATACGTATGCCCTATATATAAGCGAGCTTAAGTTGAACGATATATTATCTGTCGGTGTAACGATGGAGAGTACATTGCTATGTAATAAGACCATGCAAAATCAATAAGACTGGTGTGTGACACTATGTAACAACCGGTTTTCCACAGTATTTTAATAAATTTATATATAATAAAGTATTTTAATTAGCCTATAAATAGTGTGTTGATAATGACATGAAAAAGTCGCTATGCGGCTAGTTTTCTACAAAGGGTGATCACGTGACACTAGCAACTGGTTTATATATTAATAATATCACATTATCAAGACAACAAAGTAATGATCATAATGAGGGAAAGCGAAATTAGCAAACGATCCTCCGAATGAAAGTTATGATAACACCAGTTTCGAACAATAATCGTAAAATGACCTATATAATCAATACATCCTTAGGAGGATTTCTTAATATGGTTATAAAGGTAATAAAAAATCATGAACGTGTGCGAAAACGGTGCGCAAAACGGAGTTCGTATGAAGTCAGAATCACGAAAACAAGTTCAAGACACTACACGCGTTTACAGACACGTGTCGTAGATGGCAAGACACATGTTTTCAAGGGTTGCCACGTGTCATAGGTGGATGCCAAGTGTCCGGCAATGTGTCGCAGCCTGGTTATCTCGATTCGCGTGCCAGTTCCTATAAATAGTTCGTATCACGTCTTTTTTCGCACAATATTTCGAGTTCCAACCGTATTAGCACGACATAAATACCCCCATCAACCTCCTTTGACTTTCTCTTATGTCAATAATACTCGTACAGATTCGTTGTGAAGGCACTGGGACACGAAATGGATAGGGGTTAATTGGAGGCATCGTGATCTGTGATCTGATTACGTGAGGATCACAATGGCGTCCCAGTTATGGCCTATCATTTCAATTGTGAGACACAATAAGGAGTGGACTAACACTTCTAATTTCAGAAGTGAATTACAGTGAAACTCTAACAATGAAAGGATAAATAAAGAATAAGACTTAATAAAAGTCTATATTTTCAAATATTAAGGGTTACAATAACTTAGGTCAAGGTGATTTATATCCTTCATCAATGTATTATCCTACATCTATATCATGGGGAAATCAGATCATATGGGTATATCAGGTTGGATATCAAATGGGGAAACAAATTCATATGAGAATGAAATGGGTATCTATAATTGCAGTACAGGTGGCATTGAGTTCAGTTAAGTGAGTGGTGGGCTAGCGGCTTCATTTGTGATACGTATGCCCTATATATAAGTGAGCTTAAGTTGAACGATATATTATCTGTCGGTGTAACGATGGAGAGTACATTGCTATGTGATAAGACCATGCGAAATCAATAAGACTGGTGTGTGACACTATGTAACAACCGGTTTTCCACAGTATTTTAATAAATTTATATATAATAAAGTATTTTAATTAGCCTATAAATAGTGTGTTGTTAATGACATGAAAAAGTCGCTATGCGGCTAGTTTTCTATAAAGGGTGATCACGTGACACTAGCAACTGGTTTATGGATTAATAATATCACAGTATCAAGACAACTAAGTTATGATCATAATGAGGGTAAGCGAAATTAGCAAACAATCCTCCGAATGAAAGTTATGATAACACCAGTTTCGAACAATAATCGTAAAGTGACCTATATAATCAATACATCCTTAGGAGGAGTTCTTAATATGGTTATAAAGTTAACTAGAAATCGTGAACGTGGGCGAAAACGGTGCGCAAAACGGAGTTCGTATGAAGTCAGAATCACGAAAACAAGTTCAAGACACTACACGTGTTTACAGACACGTGTCGTAGATGGCAAGACACGTGTTTTCAAGGGTTGCCACGTGTCATAGGTGGATGCCTAGTGTCCGGCGATGTGTCGCAGCCTGGTTATCTCGATTCGTGTACCAGTTCCTATAAATAGTTCGTATCACGTCTTTTTTGGCACAATATTTCGAGTTCAAACCCTATTAGCACGACATAAATACCCCCATAAACCTCCTTTGACTTTCTCTCATGTCAATAGTACTCGTACAGATTCGTTGTGAAGGCACTGGGACACGAAATGGATAGGGGTAAATTGGAGACATTGTGATCTGTGATTTGATTACGTGTGGATCACAATGGCGTCCCAGTTATAGCCTATCATTTCAATTGTGAGACACAATAAGGAGTGAACTAACACTTCTAATTTAAGAAGTGAATTACAGTTAAAATCTAACAATGAGAGGATAAATAAAGAATAAGACTTAATAAAAATCGATATTTTCAAATATTAAGGGTTACCATAACTTAGGTCATGGTGATTTATACACTCTATCAATGTATTATCCTACATCTATATCATGGGGAAATCAGAACATATGGGTATATCAGGATGGATATAAAAAGGGGAAACAAATTCATGTAAGAATGAAATGGGTATCTATAATGGCAATACAGGTGGCATTGAGTTCAGTTAAGTGAGTGGTGGGCTAGCGGCTTCATTCGTGATATGTATGCCCTATATATAAGCGAGCTTAAGTTGAACGATATATTATCTGTAGGTGTAACGATGGAGAGTACATTGCTATGTGATAAGACCATGCGAAATCAATAAGACTGGTGAGTGACACTATGTAACAACCGGTTTTCCACAATAAAGTATTTTAATTAGCCTATAAATAATGTGTTGATAATGACATGATAAAGTCGCTATGTAGCTACTTTTCTATAAAGGGTGATCACGTGACACTAGCAACTGGTTTATGGATTAAAAATATCACATTATCAAGACAACAAAGTAATGATCATAATGAGGGAAAGCGAAATTAGCAAACGATCCTCCGAATGAAAGTTATGATAACACGAGTTTCGAACAATAATAGTAAAATGACCTATGTAATCAATACATCCTTAGGAGGAGTTCTTAATATGGTTATAAAGGTAATTAAAAATCGTGAACGTGGGCGAAAACGGTGCGCAAAACGGAGTTCGTATTAAGTCAGAATCACGAAAACAAGTTCAAGACTCTACACGCGTTTACAGACACGTGTCGTAGGTGGCAAGACACGTGTTTTCAAGGGTTGCCACGTGTCATAGGTGGATGCCAAGTGTCCGGCGATGTGTCGCAGCCTGGTTATCTCGATTCGCGTGCCAGTTCCTATAAATAGTTTGTATCACGTCTTTTTTCGCACAATATTTCGAGTTCCAACCCTATTAGCACGACATAAATACCCCCATCAACCTCCTTTGACTTTCTCTTATGTCAATAATACTCGTACAGATTCGTTGTGAAGGCACTGGGACACGAAATGGATAGGGGTTAATTGGAGGCATCGTGATCTGTTATCTGATTACGTGAGGATCACAATGGCGTCCCAGTTATGGCCTATCATTTCAATTGTGAGACACAATAAGGAGTGGACTAACACTTCTAATTTCAGAAGTGAATTACAGTGAAACTCTAACAATGAAAGGATAAATAAAGAATAAGACTTAATAAAAATCTATATTTTCAAATATTAAGGGTTACCATAACTTAGGTCATGGTGATTTATATTCTTCATCAATGTATTATCCTACATCTATATCATGGGGAAATCATATCATATGGGTATATCAGGTTGGATATCAAATGGGAAAACAAATTCATATGAGAATGAAATGGGTATCTATAATTGCAGTACATGTGGCATTGAGTTCAGCTAAGTGAGTGGTGGGCTAGCGGCTTCATTTGTGATACGTATGCCCTATATATAAGCGAGCTTAAGTTGAACGATATATTATCTGTCGGTGTAACGATGGAGAGTACATTGCTATGTGATAAGACCATGCGAAATCAATAAGACTGGTGTGTGACACTATGTAACAACCGGTTTTCCACAGTATTTTAATAAATTTATATATAATAAAGTATTTTAATAAGCCTATAAATAGTGTGTTGATAATGACATGAAAAAGTCGCTATGCGGCTAGTTTTCTATAAAGGGTGATCACGTGACACTAGCAACTGGTTTATGGATTAATAATATCACATTATCAAGACAACAAAGTAATGATCATAATGAGGGAAAGCGAAATTAGCAAACGATCCTCCGAATGAAAGTTATGATAACACCAGTTTCGAACAATAATCGTAAAATGACCTATATAATCAATACATACTTAGGAGGAGTTCTTAATATGGTTATAAAGGTAACTAAAAATCGTGAACGTGGGCGAAAATGGTGCGCAAAATGGAGTTCGTATGAAGTCAGAATCACGAAAACAAGTTCAAGACACTACACGCGTTTACAGACACGTGTCGTAGATGGCAAGACACGTGTTTTCAAGGGTTGCCACGTGTCATAGGTGGATGCCAAGTGTCCGGCGATGTGTCGCAGCCTGGTTATCTCGATTCGCGTGCCAGTTCCTATAAATAGTTCGTATCACGTCTTTTTTTGCACAATATTTCGAGTTCCAACCCTATTAGCACGACATAAATACCCCCATAAACTTCCTTTGACTTTCTCTCATGTCAATAGTACTCATACAGATTCGTTGTGAAGGTACTGGGACACGAAATGGATAGGGGTAAATTGGAGGCATTGTGATCTGATTACGTGTGGATCACAATGGCGTCCCAGTTATGGCCTATCATTTCAATTGTGAGACACAATAAGGAGTGGACTAACACTTCTAATTTCAGAAGTGAATTACAGTGAAACTCTAACAATGAGAGGATAAATAAAGAATAAGACTTAATAAAAGTCTATATTTTCAAATATTAAGGGTTACCATAACTTAGGTCATGGTGATTTATACCCTTTATCAATGTATTATCCTACATCTATATCATGGGGAATTCAGATCATATGGGTATATCAGGATGGATATATAAAGGGGACACAAATTCATGTAAGAATGAAATGGGTATCTATAATTGCAATACAGGTGGCATTGAGTTCAGTTAAGTGAGTGGTGGGCTAGCGGCTTTATTCGTGATACGTATGCCCTATATATAAGCGAGCTTAAGTTGAACGATATATTATCTGTAGGTGTAACGATGGAGAGTACATTGCTATGTGATAAGACCATGCGAAATCAATAAGACTGGTGAGTGACACTATGTAACAACTGGTTTTCCACAATAAAGTATTTTAATTAGCCTATAAATAATGTGTTGATAATGACATGATAAAGTCGCTATGTGGCTACTTTTCTATAAAGGGTGATCACGTGACACTAGCAACTGGTTTATGGATTAATAATATCACATTATCAAGACAACAAAGTAATGATCATAATGAGGGAAAGCGAAATTAGCAAACGATCCTCCGAATGAAAGTTATGATAACACGAGTTTCGAACAATAATAGTAAAATGACCTATATAATCAATACATCCTTAGGAGGAGTTCTTAATATGGTTATAAAGGTAATTAGAAATCGTGAACGTGGGCGAAAACGGTGCGCAAAACGGAGTTCGTATGAAGTCAGAATCACGAAAACAAGTTCAAGACTCTACACGCGTTCACAGACACGTGTCGTAGGTGGCAAGACACGTGTTTTCAAGGGTTGCCACGTGTCATAGGTGGATGCTAAGTGTCCAGCGATGTGTCGCAGCCTGGTTATCTCGATTCGCGTGCCAGTTCCTATAAATAGTTCGTATCACGTCTTTTTTTGCACAATATTTCGAGTTCCAACCCTATTAGCACGACATAAATACCCCCATCAACCTCCTTTGACTTTCTCTTATATCAATCATACCCGTACAGATTCGTTGTGAAAGCACTGGGACACGAAATGGATAGGGGTTAATTGGAGGCATCGTGATCTGTGATCTGATTACGTGAGGATCACAATGGCGTCCCAGTTATAGCCTAACATTTCAATTGTGAGACACAATAAGGAGTGGACTAACACTTCTAATTTCAGAAGTGAATTACAATAAACTCTAACAATGAGAGGATAAATAAAGAATAAGCTTAATAAAAATCTATATTTTCAAATATTAAGGGTTACCATAAATTAGGTCATGGTGATTTGTATTCTTCATCAATGTATTATCCTACATCTATATCATGGGTAAATCATATCATATGGGTATATCAGGTTGGATATCAAATGGGAAAACAAATTCATATGAGAATGAAATGGGTATCTATAATTGCAGTACAGGTGGCATTGAGTTCATTTAAGTGAGTGGTGGGCTAGCGGCTTCATTTGTGATACGTATGCCCTATATATAAGCGAGCTTAAGTTGAACGATATATTATCTGTCGGTGTAACGATGGAGAGTACATTGCTATGTGATAAGACCTTGCGAAATCAATAAGACTGGTGTGTGACACTATGTAACAACCAGTTTTCCACAGTATTTTAATAAATTTATATATAATAAAGTATTTTAATTAGCCTATAAATAGTGTGTTGATAATGACATGAAAAAGTCGCTATGCGGCTAGTTTTCTATAAAGGGTGATCACGTGACACTAGCAACTGGTTTATGGATTAATAGTATCACATTATCAAGACAACAAAGTAATGATCATAATGAGGGAAAGCGAAATTAGCAAACGATCCTCCAAATGAAAGTTATGATAACACCAGTTTCGAACAATAATCGTAAAATGACCTATATAATCAATACATACTTAGGAGGAGTTCTTAATATGGTTATAAAGGTAACTAAAAATTGTGAACGTGGGCGAAAATGGTGCGCAAAAGGGAGTTCGTATGAAGTCAGAATCACGAAAACAAGTTCAAGACACTACACGCGTTTAGAGACACGTGTCGTAGGTGGCAAGACACGTGTTTTCAAGGGTTGCCACGTGTCATAGGTGGATGCCAAGTGTCCGGCGATGTGTCGCAGCCTGGTTATCTCGATTCGCTTGCGAGTTCCTATAAATAGTTCGCATCACGTCTTTTTTCGCACAATATTTCGAGTTCCAACCCCATTAGCACGACATAAATACCCCCATAAACCTCCTTTGACTTTCTCTTATGTCAATAATACTCGTACAGATTCATTGTGAAGGCACAGGGACACGAAATGGACAGGGGTAAATTGGAGGCATTGTGATCTGTGATCTGATTACGTGAGGATCACAAAGGCGTCCCAGTTATGGCCTATCATTTCAATTGTGAGACACAATAAGGAGTGGACTGACACTTCTAATTTCAGAAGTGAATTACAGTGAAACTCTAACAATGAGAGGATAATTAAAGAATAAGACTTAATAAAAATCTATATTTTCAAATATTAAGGGTTACCATAATTTAGGTCATGGTGATTTATATTCTTCATCAATGTATTATCCGACATCTATATAATGGGGAAATCAGATCATATGGGTATATCAGGATGGATATAAAAAGGGGAAACAAATTCATGTGAGAATGAATTGCGAATCTATAATTGCAATACAGGTGGCATTGAGTTCAGTTAAGTGAGTGGTGGGCTAGCGGCTTCATTCGTGATACGTATGCCCTGTATATAAGCGAGCTTAAGTTGAACGATGTATTATCTGTAGGTGTAACGATGGAGAGTACATTGCTGTGTGATAAGACCATGCAAAATCAATAAGACTTGTGTGTGACACTATGTAACAACCGGTTTTCCACAGTATTCTAATAAATTTATATATAATAAAGTATTTTAATTAGCCTATAAATAGTGTGTTGACAATGACATGATAAAGTCGCTATGTGGCTACTTTCCTATAAAGGGTGATCACGTGACACTAGCAACTCGTTTATGGTTTAATAATATCACATTATCAAGACAACAAAGTAATGATCATAATGAGGGAAAGCGAAATTAGCAAACGATCCTCCGAATGAAAGTTATGATAACACAAGTTTCGAACAATAATAATATAATGACCTATATAATCAATACATCCTTAGGAGGAGTTCTTGATATGGTTATAAAGGTAATTAAAAATCGTGAACGTGGGCGAAAATGGTGCGCAAAACGGAGTTCGTATGAAGTCAGAATCACGAAAACAAGTTCAAGACACTACACGCGTTTACAGACACGTGTCGTAGGTGGCAAGACACGTGTTTTCAAGGGTTGCCACGTGTTATAGGTGGATGCCAAGTGTCCGGCAATGTGTCGCAGCCTGGTTTTCTCGATTCGCGTGCCAGTTCCTATAAATAGTTCGTATCACGTCATATTTCGCACAATGTTTCGAGTTCCAACCATATGATCACAACATAAATACCCCCATAAACCTCCTTTGACTTTCTCTCATGTCAATAGTACTCGTACAGATTTGTTGTGAAGGCACTGGGACGGGAAATGGATAGGGGTAAATTGGAGGCATTGTGATCTGTGATCTGATTACGTGTGGATCACAATGGCGTCCCAGTTATGGCCTATCATTTCAATTGTGAGACACAATAAGGAGTGGACTGACACTTCTAATTTCAGAAGTGAATTACAGTGAAACTCTAACAATGAGAGGATAATTAAAGAATAAGACTTAATAAAAATCTTTATTTTCAAATATTAAGGGTTACCATAACTTAGGTCATGGTGATTTATACCCTTCATCAATGTATTATCCAACATCTATCTAATGGGGAAATCAGATCATATGGGTATATCAGGATGGATATAAAAAGGAGAAACAAATTCATGTGAGAATGAAATGGGTATCTATAATTGCAATACAGGTGGCATTGAGTTCACTTAAGTGAGTGGTGGGCTAGCGCCTTCATTCTTGATACGTATGCCCTATATATAAGCGAGCTTAAGTTGAACGATATATTATCTGTAGGTGTAACGATGGAGAGTATATTGCTGTGTGATAAGACCATGCGAAATCAATAAGACTTTTGTGTGACACTATGTGACAACCGGTTTTCCACAGTACTTTAATAAATTTATATATAATAAAGTATTTCAATTAGCCTATAAATAGTGTGTTGATAATGACATGATAAAGTCGCTATGTGGCTACTTTATTATAAAGGGTGATCACGTGACACTAGCAACTGGTTTATGGATTAATAATATCACATTATGAACACAACAAAGTAATGATCATAATGAGGGAAAGCTGTCACACCCCCTGCGCCGCGTGCGGAATCCACGACGCGGTGACGTATGATTAGTTGAATCATGCACAGGTATTGAATAAGAACAACCACAATGGATTTCTAAGTTTCATAATGTTTAGACCATTGTTTTAATTACAGACAATCTATCTACCAAAAGAATGACAACTACAGACCCAAAATATAGTTTACAAAATAAGACTTCAAACAAGACAATTAGACATTCTGGATTTTAGTGTGTTTCTAAATCCATCCTAGCATGTTTCTTCATCTTGTTCTAACTTAAGCGGTCTCCTTAGTTGTTCTTTCGTGTGTCTTAAACCTGATTACCTGAAACACGTGAAAAGTAACTATCAACTACAGAAGTAGTTGGTGAGAACAATAGGTTTAACAATTGTAAACATGAATTTTGCAGTGTAAGGCATATGTTTAAAGCAATAATTAAATTACATGGATGAGCTGCAACCCAAACTAACATCAAGTATGAAAAACATGTCCAAACAGTCAACAGACTCTTTGCTAATGAAGCCAACATATAATCAAGTCCCAAACTACGTTTGGAGTTAGATAATGTATCAGCAGTTTTGATAAAACCATAATAAAACCAAACCTGCAGTTAGCTTATAAAACAAATTTAAAAGCTAACTCCATTTTGGTATGAACCAGTGTGTCCGCTTTCCCTTGTTGTGATCACCCAGTACTAACGCTAATGAATATGAAACTTGATGTGTTTATAAGTTTGTTCACAACAGTGGACCCCATGCTTTTGAACTTTGCTTTAAAACCAATGATTAAATGCCTTATTTGATAACATGATTTGAAAATCCTTGTTTGAATACCATGAATTGAATCCTTTGTTTGAACATCACCATGAAAACCATTGTTTGAATACCTTGTTTTGAAACCTTTGATTGAGTACGTAGAATAGTGTCCTTGTATAGTAACAAGGTTTATAAAAGATTATTTTCGAAAACGTGAGTTTATAGTAAAAGAGTTTATAAGTCACATCATTTAAAAGTGTTTGTCATTTATAAAACTATTCGAGTAAAACTGATATAAAATAATTCAAGAAAACTTTATAAAACCTCTTTAATAGAACATGTTTAACAGTTGATAAAGTCCTTTGAAATGGTTGAATAATCTGTAGAATTTGTTCCATGAACCTGTAATGTTTGTAGAATAACATGCATTTTTGTATAATGGATTACCAATGTAGGTAATATATTTGATCACGTGTTCCACCCCAAAACAGTTGGAAAACAGTAAAAGAGGGGCTAATGTTCTCACCTGTCTGCAGTAGACTCTGAATTATAACAAATAGCAAGTAGCAAACAGGACTTCTAACTGGTTCCTATATCATTGTAATCATACATAAGATATAAGATTTATAATTGTATAGACCTTGATGCATTGATTGACTAGTGTTATCATGATTTGTAATTGACATCTTGAATAACTTGTTCTCGTGTTTGGAAACGTTGTATGATCTTGAAAGTCATGATTATGATACTTGATTGAGTGATATTTCATGTAAAAGAAATGTCATATCCTTTTATGCACAACTTGTATGCATAAAATGACAAGTGTTTGTGAATTCGATAACCACTGATTAACATGCATTCAGAAAAGATGTTTGAATTGTTTGAGTCTTTGGAATTATGAATTGATCTCATAATTATGTTAAGTTGTAAACTTAACCTATTTAAGATCAACTCACAATTACTTTAAGTCGTGGGCCACACATTGAGCCTTAAGCCCATGAAACCATGAGGGCTTAATCAAAGTCCATGGCCCTTATTAAATTAACAATGGCCAATAGGATGTGGTGTTGGGCCAACCATTATGTTTATGGGCCGTATAAATGAAATGGTAAATTGAAATGTCACAGCCCGGTTGTAAATCTTATGGATCAATTCGACATGAAATTGGGCTAGGTTTAGGATGCGTGGACCAAATAGGTAAATTGTTGGGCCGAGAGCCCTATTGGGCTTGATCTAATTATATGGGCCGAAGTTAACTAATCAATTGGGCCAATTAGGATCATAATGGGCTGAATGGAAGTGAATTGGTCCGAAAGGAGTGTGGGTTGCCAAAGGTTCCAGCAAACCTATTTAAGGGTTCGGCCAACACTTCCCCTAAGGTTCGGCTCTCATGGTTGTCATGCAAGGTTCGTCTGGGTTCGTGTATGGGAGAGGTTCGCTGCATGGCTAAGGGTTCGGTATTCCACAATGGTTCGGCTAATAAGCATGTAGGTTCGTGAGTCAGCCATTGGTTCGGAAAACTGATCAACGAACCATGCAAGGTTCGTGAAGTCCTCCTGCATGAGGGTTCGTCCGACTGGAAAGGTTCGCCATTATTACATTCGGCTGGTCATGGGTTCGCCAGGAACTAGGGTTCGTCTGCATGAAATGGTTCGGCCAAGAGTTCGAAGGTTCGCATGGTGGTGATCGGCGAACCATGCAGGTTCGTTAGGATTAGAGTTCGGCCGAGGAACCTTATAGGTTCAGCTGGTTTACACAGCGAGGGTTCGGCCGCAGCAGCCCTCCCTTGGCGAACCTGTCGATCATCTCCATCCTCCTCTCTTCGATTCAGTTGCTATCTTGCCCCAACCATTGTGCTACACCATGATGATGACTCGAAAGTATAGAACTTAAAAGAGTGGCCTTGGATCGGTGGTTACCATAGTGGTTCGAGCAAAACACTAAAAACCCTACTTTTTCAGATTTTCATTCGATCGTACCTCGTTTCTGGCCGGACAAATCTCCAGATCAGTTGTACTTTTGTGTAGGGAATGTCGAGAGCTTCGCGTGGACACCAAGAACGCCCAAATCCGTGGAGAAACGAAGGAGATACGCGTGTTTGATGCTCGGTTTTCTAGAGAGAGGTTGGAGGACGAATTTGGTAGAGAGAGAAAGGGTTTTGCTGCATTTAATGAAGGAAATAGCCTTCTTCAAGGCTTTTATAGTCCACGTGGTATTCGGGTTCGTTCCGGTTGCTCGGTTCGCGTTTCCTTCGCGATTCCGGAACTTTTACGCGATTTAAATAAAACGGATTATTATTCTCATCATTTTGATGAGTTTCAAAATGGTAAAAATGTAAAATAATATATTTCAATTATATTTACTCTTCGTGTGTTGACAGATCGTTAAACAGATACAATTACGTACATACCCGCAATCGCGTACGTTTTCCGATCGTATTTATTATTTATAGACGTTTAATCATAATTATAAGTTCAACATTCGTATTATTATGGATCGTCACCCATAACTATACTCAGTCTCGCTTACATATTACGATTTTTGTTTAATTAATTGTCATAATATTCGTCTCAACACTACGTACTAACACTATCCCATTACACCGAACGCAGTATATGTATAGGGCATACCCAGATTCCAGCTACCTGCCGTACCTGACGCCGTCCCACCACTGTTTCGATATAATATGATAATGTTCTTGCCTAGTGAACTCGACTGTAAATAGATATGATTGATGTTGGACTACCATGACGCGCAATGATCTCGTTGATGTACAATGTAGCTAACTTCTTCTCCATTTTGTAATCCTCTCGGATCGGGAGAAAATGAGCAGATTTGGTGAGTCGATCAACGATCACCCAAATCGAATCGAATCCTCGCGGAGTTCTCGGAAACTTGGTTATGAAATCCATGGAAATTTGTTCCCATTTCCACTGAGGAATTTCCGGTTGCTGCAGAAGTCCCGAAGGTTTTTGATGTTCTGCTTTGACTTTGGAACATGTAAGACATTTTCCCACGTACAGTGCTATGTCCTTCTTCATTCCTGGCCACCAGTAAGATGTCCGCAAGTCTTGGTACATCTTATCTGCTCCAGGATGAACTGAGTATCGCGACTTATAAGCCTCATCACAGATGAGTGTGCGCAATTCTTCTGACTTTGGAATCCAGATGCGGCCGTTGAGATATAACACCCCGTCAGATCGAGGTTCCAGTTTCTTCTCAATTCCGCAGTCTAAGTCTGCCTAAAGCTGATTGTCTGTTACTACTTGTTGTTGTGCAATACGAATCAAATCATTCAAGTTTGGTTGTGTGTTGATCTCCATGGCTCTGACACGAATTGGTTTGACTGGCTCCTTACGACCAAGAGCATCCGCCACCACATTGGCTTTACCCGGATGGTAACGAATCTCACAGTCGTAATCAGTTAGAAGCTCAACCCAACGCCGTTGTCTCATGTTGAGTTCTTTCTGATTAAGGATGTGTTACAGGCTCTTGTGGTCTGTATAGATGACACATTTAGTACCATAAAGTTAGTGTCTCCAAATCTTCAATGCAAAGACCACAGCCCCTAACTCAAAGTCATGAGTAGTGTAGTTCTTCTCGTGAACCTTAAGTTGTCTTGAAGCATATGCAATCACCTTGTCCCGTTGCATAAGTACACAACCGAGACCAAGGTTTGAAGCATCGCAGCAGACAATGAAATCATCACTGCCCTCTGGGAGACTAAGGATAGGGGAGTTGCATAACTTCTGTTTGAGAAGTTGAAAGGCATCCTCTTGTTTCTGTCCCCATATAAACTCTTGACTTTTCTGGGTCAAAGTGGTAAGTGGCAAGGCGATCTTATAAAAATTCACAATGAATCTCCTGTAATAGCCCGCCAAACCCAGAAGTGAACGAATCGCTGTTGGAGTAGATGGGGTAGTCCAATTCTTAATTGCCTCAATCTTCGCTGGATCTACGTGTATCCCATCCTTGTTAATGACATGTCCTAAGAAGTGAACTTCTTTTAGCCAAAATTCACACTTTGAGAATTTAGCATAAAGCTGTTCAGCTCTTAGTAATTCTAAGACTTTCTTCAAATGATCTTCATGTTCTTGCTCTGTCTTGGAATAGATCAGTATATCATCAATAAAGACAATAACAAACTGATCTAAATATGACCTGCAGACTCGATTCATCAAGTCCATGAACACTGCTGGTGCATTGGTCAGCCCAAATGGCATAACCACAAACTCATAGTGTCCATATCGAGTCCTAAACGCAGTCTTTGGTATATCCTCATCATTTACTTGTAACTGATGATACCCGGATCGTAAATCAATCTTAGAGAAGCAAGTCGCTCCCTGTAATTGATCAAACAGATCATCGATCCTAGGTAGAGGATATCTGTTCTTGACCGTCAACTTGTTTAGCTCACGATAATCGATGCACATACGAAACGAACCGTCTTTCTTCTTGACAAAGAGAACCGGAGCTCCCCATGGAGAGAAACTCGGTCTAATGAATCCCTTGTCGAGAAGTTCTTGAAGCTGACTAGACAGTTCTTGCATCTCAGACAGTGCTAATCGATATGGTGACTTCGCCACTGGGTTTGCTCCAGGGATGAGATCGATTCTGAACTCCACTTGTCGGATTGGTGGTAATCCAGGCAAGTCTTCTGGAAATACATCAGGATAATCTCTGATGACTGGAACGTCTCCAACTGTCTTCTTTTCATGTTTCTTTTCTACCACGTGCGCCAGGAACGCATAGTAATTCTTCCTCAGGTACTTCCTAGCCTTGATGCACGACACAATCTTCAATCCGCGGCAGGGTTTTTCGCCATTGATTCTCATCGTTTCGCCGGACGGTAAAGGAATCCGAATAAGTTTCTCCGAACATACAATTTCGGCATTGTTTTTAGACAACCAATCCATTCCTATCACAACTTCGAAGCTTCCGAGTGTCATAGGAATAAGATCGATGAGGAAAAGATGGTCGTTTAATCTTAATTCACAACCATGTATTATAGAATCTACAAGTAGGGTCTTACCATCAGCTACTTCTACGGTATAAGGAGCAGTAAGCATAGATGGTTGTATGTTAAACAAAGAAGCAGTATGAGCAGAGATAAAGCTTTTATCAGCACCAATATCAAATATGATAGAAACGTAATAACCATTAAGGAGAAATGTACCCGTGACAACTGCTGGCTCCTTGCGTGCTTCGGCAGCTCCGATAACAAAGGCACGAGCAGTAACAGTGTTGTTGTTGAGTTTTGGACACTGGTTTCTGAAGTGTCCCTCTGCTCCACAATTATAACAGGCCTTACCACCTGTAGCAGTAGGAGTTGTGGTTGCAGTTATTGCAGCAGCAAGATGAGCAGATCGGCATGTAGCTGCCATGTGTCCCATCCGCCCACACTTTAGACACTTCTTGCATGGAGTATTGGGTAGGTGATGATATTGGCATTTGGTGCAAAGTGGAAACGGGCTAGTATAAGGCTTTCTTACTGTTGCAGATCGTGGCATAGCAGTAATGGGTGTAGCATGAGTGGGTGTAGCTGCCGTCAGTGCTGCAAAGTTCTTGATTGTCTTCTGCTTCTTCTTCTTGTGATGGTGCTGTTCAGGCTTCTTGCCTTCATCGATCTGTGCTCTCTTATACCCCTTTCGGGTGAGCACCCCAGACTTCACATATTCTTCAGTGAGGGTAGCACCAAGCTGAATTGCTGCCTCCAGAGTAGTGGGGTTATTTCCCATAACAGTTCACCTGACAACTAGAGGTTAGCCTTCAATGTACTTCTCTATCCTGCGGGATAGAGGAGTAACCAAATGTGGCATCAGAATGCACAACTCATGAAAACGAGTTGTATACTTCGTGTTCTCACCACTGTCTTGCACCAGATTCCACATCTCCACCTCAAGTTTCTTCAGCTCATGTCGTGGACAAAACTTATCCACAAGTAGATTCTTGAAACCGTCCCACGGTAATGCCAATGCGACCTCTCGTCCTCTGGTGTTCTTCTCAGAATTCCACCAGGTGAGTGCGCCTTTGTGAAAAGCGCTTGAGGCCATCTTGACCTTCAGATTTTCAGGACATCCCATGAAATCGAGAATATCCTCAATGCTTTCCAGCCACTGCAGTAGGCCGGTAGCTCCTTCAGTACCAGCGTACTTAGGAGGTTTAGCATCATTGAACTGCTTGAAAGTGAAGTTAGCAGTTCCAGTGTTGTTGGTGTTTGAATTGTTTGCTGAGTCACTGGTACTCCCCCGAAGATTCTGGGTGATATCAGTGAACATGCCCGGAATGACATCTCTCATATGTATAGCGATGGCTTGGGCAATCTTGTTGATCTCATCATCGTTGCCACTTGTCGAACCCCCTCCGTTAGGATCACGTCAGGGAGGCATTCTACGAATAGAAGCCACAAGTGGGTCAGTAATGAGGAAAAATACAATTGAATTTTCATGATAAGGTCAGTAATATATCCATACTACTAATATTATCATTCAATTGTAATATGAGCATGTACACTATAAGCAATCAGCTCATTAGCATACTTCTCATGTGAATGTGTATGATGTTCCATGATCTCACTCCACCAAACCTACACACTGACACTTTCCCGATATACCAAAGATAGCTTATATATAGGGCATACGAAAGGGTCAAGCAAACTGTTAGCCCAGACGCCATCCCACCACCGCTTCGATATACCACGATCATGTCCTTGCTAGCATTTGCCAACATGTTTGTACTGATTTCCATGTATGTTCCATTGATCAAGAATCCCACGATCTTTGATCAATTTGAACTATGATTGAACCCATGATTGAACTATGTTTGAATTAGGTGTGCACCTACTAACAATCGTTAACATGTAGAACTAATCATATGTGTGCTCTACATTTTATCTTGTTAAACTATGTTAGTAAATACTAATGATGTCATCACTTAAGAATTTTACTTAGGGTTTACATTAAAAGAATGTTCACAACTTGATTGATTCACACGCAATGTTTAACTCATCCAAGTTTGAATAACACAATGATTTGATTCACCAATAATTGTATCTCCAACGTTTGTATCTCATGTGTTTGACTAATGTTCAATGATCCAAGTTGCTCCCGAATCTTTACCTCAAATACGAACGCCGGATTCCCCCTGACATACCGAAATAAGCTTATATATAGGGCTAGCTCTCACCGCCCACCACTTACCTCAGCACGTCAGCGTTAATCCGCCGTTTGTATTTGGAGTTAAGATTCCAACTCTTGATTGATTATGATTGATTCATGTTTGTCTCCTGTTCCATGAATATGTTTATGATTGTGCAAACCATGGTCCTTAATTTACTTGAAATTAAGACCTTAGGTTTTAGTATGTGTGTCCTAGGTTAATTAACCTAGGTTCCCAATACTTACAGTATTGGGTATAATGATCTCTTGTGGGAACTTCAGCTAAAGAATACTGTTACACATATTCTAAGTTATAAAGTTCCTATGATAATGAATACCTGATAATGACAACATGACAAGGATTTCAAATCAAAGATTCTAAAATTATAGATCTTGACCTCTGAATTCCTATGATGAACATGATGAGGATTTTAGATCAAAGATACTAAGAATACAGATCTTTGCCTCTAAATTCCTCTGATGAACACTGATTGAGAATTCCAGATCAAGGATACTAGGAATACAGATCCTTGCCTCTGGAATCCTTTAATGAACTCTGTGTGAGAATTTCAGATCAAGGATACTAAGAATACAGATCCTTGCCTCTGAAATCCTTTAATGAATATATGTGAGAAATTTAATTCAGTTTCTAAAATTATAGAATTCCGATTCAAATTCCTTGACTCGATATCTAATCTTAGAAAAATATCCCTAAGATCTTTCAAGCTTAATATGGACTTAATGCTTACATAAGTTTACTTAGATCCTAAGTATCCTCAAGTCTATAGCACTTATGCTATTGGGTAGCTTAGGTTATAGTCTAGGTCATTAATTATTGGGTTTTTCCTAGTTCTCTACAACCTTGGCTCTGATACCAACCTGTCACACCCCCTGCGCCGCGTGCGGAATCCACGGCGCGGTGACGTATGATTAGTTGAATCATGCACAAGTATTAAATAAGAACAACCACAATGGATTA
Source organism: Mikania micrantha (assembly GCA_009363875.1). Lineage (NCBI taxonomy): Eukaryota > Viridiplantae > Streptophyta > Magnoliopsida > Asterales > Asteraceae > Mikania > Mikania micrantha. The sequence continues at coordinate 49,006,861 of CM018681.1, forward strand.
CTAAGTTTCATAATGTTTAGACCAGTGTTTTAATTACAGACAATCTATCTACCAAAAGAATGACAACTACAGACCCAAAATATAGTTTACAAAATAAGACTTCAAACAAGACAATTAAACATTAAGGATTTTAGTGTATTTCTAAATCCATCCTAGCATGTTTCTTCATCTTGTTCTATCTTAAGCGATCTCCTTAGTTGTCCTTTAGTGTGTCTTAAACGTGATTACCTGAAACACGTGAAAAGTAACTGTCAACTACAGAAGTAGTTGGTGAGAACAATAGGTTTAACAATTGTAAACATGAATTTTGCAGTGTAAGGCATATGTTTAAAGCAATAATTAAATTACATGGATGAGCTGCAACCCAAACTAACATCAAGTATGAAAAACGTGTCCAAACAGTCAACAGACTATTTGCTCATGAAGCCAACATATAATCAAGTCCCAAACTACGTTTGGAGTTAGATAATGTATCAGCAGTTTTTATAAAACCATAATGAAACCAAACCTGTAAGTTAGCTTATAAAACAAATTTAAAAGCTAACTCCATTTTGATATGAACCAGTGTGTCCGCTTTCCCTTGTTGTGATCACCCAGTACTAACGCTAATGAATATGAAACTTGATGTGTTTATAAGTTTGTTCACAACAGTGGACCCCATGCTTTTGAACTTTGCTTTAAAACCAATGATTAAATGCCTTATTTGATAACATGATTTGAAAATCCTTGTTTGAATACCATGAATTGAATCCTTTGTTTGAACATCACCATGAAAACCATTGTTTGAATACCTTGTTTTGAAACCTTTGATTGAGTACGTAGAATAGTGTCCTTGTATAGTAACAAGGTTTATAAAAGATTATTTTCGAAAACGTGAGTTTATAGTAAAAGAGTTTATAAGTCACATCATTTAAAAGTGTTTGTCATTTATAAAACTATTCGAGTAAAACTGATATAAAATAATTCAAGAAAACTTTATAAAACCTCTTTAATAGAACATGTTTAACAGTTGATAAAGTCCCTTGAAATGGTTGAATAATCTGTAGAATTTGTTCCATGAACCTGTAATGTTTGTAGAATAACATACATTTTTGTATAATGGATTACCAATGTAGGTAATATATTTGATCACGTGTTCCACCCCAAAACAGTTGGAAAACAGTAAAAGAGGGGCTAATGTTTTCACCTGTCTGCAGTAGACTCTGAACTATAACAAATAGCAAGTAGCAAACATGACTTCTAAATGGTTCCTATATCATTGTAATCATACATAAGATATAAGATTTATAATTGTATAGACCTTGATTGTAACATCACTGTACTTTCGGTTGTCCGTACGTCCGTATGTCCGTACGAATGTACTGTTACGACCGGAGATTTAGAATTATAAATGATTATGAGATTATTGATTGACATTACTGATATTATCACTGTTGCTGGTATACATGATTATAATTTATTATACGCGTAAACCACGGGAAGTGTAGTTGTAATTCAACTAAACAAGACCCGTAGTGTTTATCGCATTTACTTATTAATGATAATGATGGATTAATGGTTTAAGGATGTATTGGGATGGAACTGGGAGTTGTTAGAGTCTGGTTACTAAACATAGTCAAGGACCCATGGACATGGTTTATCGAAATAGCGGTGGGACGGTGGCTAGGGCAGTTGCGACTGACCCTTACATATGCCCTATATATATGCATATTTCGGTCTATCATGAATGTGTCAGTGACTAGGGTTTAGTGGGTTTTGGTTTGGGAAAGGATAATATTAAAGTTATTAAATAATGGGAAATTAATTACGCGATGTGAGGTTACGAACATTAATTAAACGCGAGTATCGATTCAGAAACATTAACTTAATAATGTATTCGCGTGAGTGACGATTCACACGAATATGATTATTAAGAATAATGTTCTAAAACGATATTCCATGAATCAAAGATCAAATCGAAATACGGTACGAGCAGTCGGATTTGCAAAGGTGACGATCTTTGCAAATACGTACGCGAGTAATGCGTTTCGATGAGATAATTAAATAATATCAAACGATATTAATTTATTAATGAAAACTAAAAATATTTATTAGGAATCCCAACTTAAATTAAATTGGAATAATTTAAATTAATAAATAAGCGATTATCGATGATTAAACGAAAACCGTTTTAAGAAAACAGTAATATTTAAATAAAATCATTTTAATAAAGATGAAAATTTATTATTTTAATGTCTTAAGATTTAAATATATTTTAACGAGTAAAACTGAGTAGTTTATTTTGTTATCGCGATAAAAACGAGACCGGACACTTGTAGAAACATTAAAACACACACACAATCTTCTCTACCTTCTCTCTAACATTCCAAGCTCATTTCTTGAGGGATTCGCGAGATTTTTGCGGCTACGCGTTCGTGAGACCAAGAGGAACAAGAATATATCAAGAAATCAAGCTTTTAACCGCAGATCCGAGGTAAATCTAAAGTTTATTCACGGTTTGCTGAAAATTTCGAATCTTAGAACTTGTTAACACTTTAATCGATCCAAACACTTGTAGAAACATTAAAACGAATTGTTGAGAACATGTAGAAACCATAGGAAGCCATATATTCGCAGGAACAAGAGGATGAAGATGGTTAGTTGCTGGCCGAAGTACTCAGGTAGGCGAACCTGTTGAAGAACCTTTAGGATGGCCGAACCTTGTAATAGCGAACCTGTCCCAAGCCTGCAACGAACCTGTCCTAAGCCTGCAACGAACCTGTCCCACTCCTGCAACGAACCCTCTCCTCGCGAACCTTATTTGGGCGGGAACTAGAGATGGCCGAACCCTTAGGGGAACGAACCTTGGGATAGCGAACCCTTAAGGTTTAGCCGAACCTTGGCAGCCACGGAATCGTACCCATGCAGCACCGAACCCTTTGGCCGAACCCTTGTGACCATAGGCGAAGCCTAGCCATGCAACTTGATGTAACCGAACCCTATGCGAACTAAAGGTGACGAACCTTCTTGATCCGGTTTCATAGCTCAGCCGAACCATAGGCCACGAACCTTGTGTTATGGGGGGGGGGGCGGAACCTTCGGCCACAACCCTAAAGGTTCGCTGCCCTAATTGGATGAAATTTAAGTTTGGGGTTAATATAGGGATTAAGGATAAGGTCATGATGTGTAGGCTTACATATCTATACATAAATAAGCATAAATGCACGTAAAGGAGTATCCATGCATGCATGAACACTTAAATGGTTATCACCTTTCTCGTTTAACTCGAGTTTTAAGAAAATAAGGACTTATATGTATGTTGAACGTGTGTCATAATCAACTTAAATATGGATTTTATTAAACCTTAATTACAGTGTTATGAATATAATTAAGGTGGTCAACATAGTGACATGCGTGCAAATGAATATCATAACAAGTGGATCATGATAATGTAGTTAGAAACTAACAAGACTAAACTATGAATTGATGATGCACACTTATAAAAGATTTACAAGTTATCTTAACTTAGGTTAAGTAAGCTAAGTTATGAAAACATTAATGATTTATCTAAAAGAGAAACACTTGTGAATGAGCAATCGAGATTAAACATGTATACTCATGAGTACGGTCATACATTTAATTTCAGATAGTTGAGTTAACTTTGAGTTTATATACGCGAGCGCGCATAATACGAGAACACGAATTCTAAGGACTTCAGGTGAGTTCTCATAACCTCCCTTTCTTTAAACTGTTTATGTTTTAGAACTCGGAGGTGAAACATGTATACCACATTTAATATGATTTTGATAACTCAAGGTTAATACCTGTTTATCAATATGATATTCACAATTGAAATTATCATTATTATTGGACTATCTCTTATCATCTTATACCCATGTAAACATTGTTATTGACCTCGGTCAATGACAAAGTTTACAAGTATTGTTACAAACCCCGAGGATCATCGCTCTTAACTTTGGTTAATTGCTTTGACATCGTGTATTGTCACGTGGATGGTTTCCACATATGTGAATCATTGCCTTTGACTTCGGTTAATTGCTTTGACTTCATGTATTGTCACGTGGTTAGCTACCACTCCATGAATCATGTATTTAACTTATGTTAATTACATAATGATCATGTATAGTCACGAACATTATTTGAGAATATGATTGATGAGATTGGTTGATTTGTTGTGGATTGATTATCTATATTTGATTATGATTATTTGAAATTGACTATGATTGATTTGGTTATGTGGTTATGTGATTTTGAAAGTGTTTGATTGTTGAATTGGTGGACGTGTGTTGGATTATCTCATACAGATATTCATATGGATTTTCTCAAGGAGATCATAAGTCTTACACTTGTTTTAAACAAAGCATTTTATTAAACTATTTTAAAACACCAACTTTTAAACTCATTTTTCTAAAACATTTTTGAGTATAAAAACATATGATTACTCACCAACTACTTTTGTAGTTGACACTTGATTTCTTACATGATTCAGGTGATGGAGACAAGTAGGATGAAGAGAGGATTTCTTCTATTTTGGACATCATCATATAGGTTCTTGGACTTAGTTAATTAACTAAATTTCTGGCGATTAGAGTTTAGTTAGTTTAACTAATTCTTTTGTGTAATTGATGTAATTGATTCATGACGAACATGATTTTTGTGTAATTATGTTGTTTGCTTAAATGATATATGATGATTGAATTAGATGCCCACGAGCTTTTGAACAATCTACACATCCCTCGTGGCATCCCGACGATTCCGCCGCCGGTCGGGGTGTTACATATTGGTATCAGAGCCTGGGTTATAGGGAATTAGGTTACTAGAAATGGTTGACCTAGTCTATAACCGTAGGGTACCCTAGTATGAAGAAATTTCATACACTAGTTAGTATATTCAGGATTTCATGCTTATGTGTTTATTACATGTTAACTGAACTCCTGCTATACATCTGATATATATATGCTACTTATTAATTTCTTGCTTACGTGTGCCCTAATGATTCGATAAGGACATGCACGTGGTGTATCGTAAAGGTGGTGGGACGTTGGCTAGGGCAGTTGCGACTGACCCTTACATATGCCCTATATGTATACCATTTACGGTACATTGGGTGGATGTCAGTATTGAAGAATGTGGGAACTACCCGTTTGGAAAATTACCTGCTTAGGAAATTAAATGCTTAGGAATTATCTGCTTTAGGAATTGTTTGTTTGATCTATAAACTCCAGACAAGGACACACTCGTGGTATACTACAAAGGTGGTGGGACGGTGGCTGGGGCAGTTGCGACTGACCCCTACATATGCCCTATACATATACCATTTGTAGTATATTGGGGGTCTGTCACTGTCAGGAACTTAGGATATTACTAGGGATTATTGTGAGATGGATGTTGATGGTCTGTTGGTTAAGGTTGGTTTGGATTGACACTTTGAATGATCACACTTGATAAACACTTATAAATTCACTTATGAAACACACTGATTGGACGCGTAGGGTGCATAGGATTAACGAACGATATGAGCAATTAGTGATGGAATATGGATGTGGATGATGATATAGACACTTGGAGAGAATGTAAACGCATAGTGATGATACTAACACTTAGTGATGGTATGGACACTTGATGAGAATAACTTATAGGGAGGATATGAACACTTAGTGACAATAAGAGCACTTTGTGATGATATAAACCCTCATTGATGATTATTGACACTGGGATTGACATGGATTTTAGTGAACTTAGACAATTAGGGAAACTCTAATGTCAGGTGAACTTAGACATTAGGTGAACTTAGAAATAGGTAAACCTACATGTCAGGTGAACTTAGACATTAGGCGAACCTAATTTTCCAAGGGGACTAAAGATCACTTCACTCAAAATTATCCTATCTTGGATAAGGTTTGTGAAGTGAGAATATGGTGAAATACATGATACACCCTAAACACTAACAAGGGCATAATCGTGGTGCAACGGAACGGTGGTGGGATGGTGTAGGGGAGATTGCGATCTACCTCTGCATATGCCCTATATATAAGCTTGTTGCGTTGCATTGGGAGGTTGTCAGTGTTGGTATAGGGTGGGAAATGTATAGGACTTAGGAATAGCTAGCTAATATTAGTTATGACCAATTAGGACACTTAGTATAATATTAGGAAATTTATAAATGTTATGAGTTTAATGACAGATAGGAGAGAAATATAGTTCCTATATGTAATCCTAACTGTTTAAATGAACTCATTTGACCATTGTTTGTATGCCATATGTTGTAAACGGTAGTAACATGTTTCTAACTTCTTCAGAAACATGCCTCGCCGTCACAACGGAGATGATTCAAACAATGGGGAGGCTAGCAACAGTAATGCCAACCCAGGCATGCAAGAGTTAGCAACACTCATTACGGGATTGGTGAACCAACTGACTCAAGCCAATCAAACTCTCACTCAGAACAGAGGTGGTGCAACTCCACCAACTTGCACCTTCAAACACTTCAACTCCTGTAATCCACTGAAATTTACGGGATCTGAGACTGCCACTGGGCTACTACAGTGGTTTGAGAGCATGGAGAATACTTTCATCAACAGCGACTGCCCCGATAATCTGAAAGTTCGCTATGCCACCAGTGTTTTCCAAAAGAGAGCACTGACTTGGTGGAATGGGGAAAAACGAACTAGGGGAGTGGATGCCGCTCTTGCACTGACATGGACTGAGGTCAAGAATCTGATGACCACTGAATTCTGTCCTCGTAGTGAGATGAGGAAGCTTGAGACTGAATTTTGGGAGCTCAAGCAGGATAGCGGAGAGAATGTCATCTATAATACTCAATTCCATGAGTATAGCTTACTGGTACCCACATGGTGACACCCTTGGAAAGGGCGATTGAGAAATATATCGGCGGACTGCCGGTACAGATTCAGGATACAGTCTACGGGAGCAATCCCAAAACACTTGAGGCTGCAATCCGATTATCTGCAACTCTTACTGACAATCATGTGAGGAATGGAACGCTCACTCGGAAAGGATACAAGAAGACTGACACCAAGACTGCTGCAAAGGAAGTCAAAACTGAAGTCAAGTCTAAAGCTGCTAGTTCATCCAAAAGCAGCAACAAGAAGAGAAAGACCAGAAGCTTCATGGTCACTGCTCCTGCTGCTAAGTCTGTGCAGCAATCATCCAATAACTCTACTGCAAGAAATTACACTGGGAACACTCCCCAATGTAATACTTGTAGATATCATCATGCACCTAACTTGCCATGTCGCGTCTGCAACAACTGTGGCAAGTTTGGGCACTATGCTAATGTTTGTCGGAGTGCACCGCAAGCACAAAGGATGCAACATGCACCGCTTGCACTGCCAGCTCCTCATGCACTACCTATTCCGGCTGTACCCATTCGCCAGGTACCTCAAGCACAGGCAAGAGCCTGTTATGAATGTGGTGAAGTGGGTCACTTCAGAAATCAATGCCCAAAGTTGACTGGAAATAATCAAAGGGTGGCAAGAGGCCGGGCTTTTCAGTTGAATGCTCCAGCTGCTCAAGCCAACTAGGACGTCGTCAACGGTACATTTCTGATCAACAACTCTTATGCATCTGTCTTATTTGATTCTGGTGCCGATAGGAGTTTCGTTTCATATGATTTTGAATGCTTGCTTGGTAGAACACGTACATATTTAGATAAACCGTTTAACGTGGAAGTGGCTGACGGAAACACTATTGATATTGACACTATCATCGTTGGATGTACGGTGAACTTAAATGATCACGTTTTCCCAATTGATCTCATACCTATGCATCTTGGTAGCTTTGACGTTATCATAGGCATGGACTGGTTAGCCACCCACAAAGCGGAGATTGTATGCCATGAAAACTACATTCGTATTCCCTTACCTTCGGGTGAAACTTTGAGAATATTTGGAGAAACTGCTAGTAAAGGTCTTAAACTAATGTCTTGCACTAAAGCACACAAGTACCCTAGGAAGAAATGTATAGCATTTTTAGCTCATATTGTGGAGAAGAAAGAGAAAGGAAAGAAGATAGAAGATGTTCCAGTGATACGAGATTTCCCAGAAGTCTTTCCAGACGATTTGCCGGGTCTTCCACCAGAACGTCAAGTTGAGTTCCGAATCGACTTAGTACCTGGTGCGAACCCAGTCGCCAAAACTCCTTACAGACTTGCGCCATCGGAGTTGCAAGAATTGGCAAGTCAACAGCAAGAACTTACCGATAAAGGATTCATGGGGTGCACCGGTCTTGTTTGTCAAGAAAAAGGACGGGTCATTCCGAATGTGCATTGATTACCGCGAATTGAACAAACTCACAATTAAAAATCGATATCCGCTGCCGCGCATCGATGATCTCTTCGATCAGCTACAAGGCTCGGCATGGTTTTCAAAGATCGATCTTAGGTCTGGGTATCATCAGCTTCGCGTACATGATGATGATATTCCCAAGACAGCTTTTAGAACAAGATATGGCCACTATGAATTTCTGGTAATGCCTTTCGGCCTTACCAATGCACCTGCGGTTTTCATGGACCTCATGAACCGTGTTTGCAGGCCATACTTGGATAAATTTGTGATTGTATTCATAGATGATATCTTGATCTACTCAAAGACCAAGGAAGAACACGAGAAACACCTTAAGTTGGTTTTGGAGATTCTAAGAGAAGAGCGACTGTATGCCAAATTCTCTAAATGTGAATTTTGGCTTAAGGAAGTTCAATTCTTGGGGCACATAGTCAACGAATACGGTGTTCACGTGGATCCTGCAAAGATTGATGCTGTGAAGAATTGGAGTACACCGAAGACACCGACAGAGTTTCGATCGTTTCTCGGACTTGCCGGTTACTATCGGCGGTTCATATCAAATTTCTCTAGGATTGCTGTCCCTCTCACTTCTTTGACTCAAAAGAATAAACCTTATGAGTGGGGACCAAAGCAAGAAGAGGCATTCCAGACTTTGAAGCAGAAACTTTGTGATGCTCCTGTCTTAACGTTGCCTGATGGAAATGATGATTTGTAGTTTATTGTGATGCATCCAACCTAGGTCTCGGTTGTGTTCTCATGCAACGGGGAAAGGTTGTGGCTTATGCATCAAGACAACTGAAGATTCACGAAAAGAACTACACCACACACGACTTGGAACTTGGTGTAGTCGTGTTTGCCTTGAAGATATGTAGACATTATCTTTATGGCACTAAGTGCGTAGTGTTCACTGATCATAAAAGCTTGCAACATATTCTCAATCAGAAAGAACTTAATATGAGACAACGGAGATGGGTTGAACTGTTGAATGATTATGACTGTGAAATTCGCTACCATCCTGGTAAGGCGAATGTAGTAGCAGACGCGCTTAGTCGCAAGAGTCAAGTTCAGATCCATAGTGTCCGAGTGCACAATAGTCTCCGAAATGATGTTCTCACAGCCCAACAACACTCATTAGCTCAAGATGACTTGAAAAATGAGATGTCTTGTGGGGCTGAAATTTTATTGGAAACTAAGGATGATGGTTTGATGTATTATTTGAATCGGTTATGGATACCGAACAGGGGTGATCTCAGGATGGTGATTATGAATGAAGCTCATAAATCTCGTTACTCAATCCATCCGGGCTCTGATAAGATGTATCAAGACCTTAGGGGCTTGTACTGGTGGCCTGGAATGAAGAAGGATATTGCTGAGTATGTGTCAAAGTGCTTTAACTGTGCTAAGGTCAAGGCGGAACACCAGCGACCTTCTGGATTGTTAATACAACCTGAAATACCGATGTGGAAGTGGGAGAATATCTCTATGGATTTCATTACTAAACTCCCACGGACCGCGAACGGTAAAGATAGCATATGGGTAATTGTTGATAGATTAACCAAGTCGGCTCACTTCTTACCGATACGCGAAACTTACCCTGTGCGGAAGTTAGCTCGTATCTACATTGATGAGATCATTAGCCGACACGGTATTCCCTTAAGCATAATATCGGACCGTGATGCTCGTTTCACGGCACGATTTTGGGAATCACTTCATGAAGCCTTTGGGACAAGACTGGATCTTAGCACTGCTTATCATCCTCAAACGGATGGTCAAACGGAGCGAACGATCCAGACATTGGAAGACATGTTGAGAGCGTGTGTCATCGATTTTGGTGGCAATTGGGATAGCCATCTACCATTGATTGAGTTCTCGTATAACAACAGTTATCACGCGAGCATTGGTATGGCACCGTTTGAAGCTCTTTATGGCAGGAAATGTCGGTCACCGATTTGCTGGACCGAAGTCGGCGATTCGCAGATTACAGGTCCCGAGATTATACAGGAAACGACTGACAAGATCCGCCAGATCCGTGAAAATCTGTTAGCTGCTCGCAGTCGACAGAAGAGCTACGCGGATAAACGAAGAAAACCTTTAGAGTTTGAAGTGGGAGATATGGTATTGCTCAAGGTATCGCCTTGGAAAGGCGTTGTACGATTTGGGAAGAAAGGAAAGCTTGCTCCACGATACGTAGGCCCTTTTAAGATCCTCGAACGGATCGGGAAGGTTGCCTATAAGTTAGAACTTCCTACTGAGCTTAGTAATGTGCACCCGACGTTTCACGTGTCCAATCTAAGAAAGTGCTTAGCTGATCAGGATCTTCAGGTACCCCTCGATGACATCCGCATCGATGATACCATGCACTTTATTGAGAAACCAGTGGAGATAATGGATCGTGAGGTTAAACAGCTCAAACGCAGTAGAATTCCAATTGTCAAAGTACGTTAGGAATCGAAGCGAGGTCCAGAATTCACATGGGAACGGGAAGATCAGATGAAGCTTAAGTACCCACGTTTATTTACTACGGTCGCTCCAAGTTGAATTTCGGGACGAAATTCCTTTAACTAGGGGAGACTGTAACATCACTGTACTTTCGGTTGTCCGTACGTCCGTATGTCCGTACGAATGTACTGTTACGACCGGAGATTTATAATTATAAATGATTATGAGATTATTGATTGACATTACTGATATTATCACTGTTGCTGGTATACATGATTATAATTTATTATACGCGTAAACCACGGGAAGTGTAGTTGTAATTCAACTAAACAAGACCCGTAGTGTTTATCGCAGTTACTTATTAATGATAATGATGGATTAATGGTTTAAGGATGTATTGGGATGGAACTGGGAGTTGTTAGAGTCTGGTTACTAAACATAGTCAAGGACCCATGGACATGGTTTATCGAAATAGCGGTGGGACGGTGGCTAGGGCAGTTGCGACTGACCCTTACATATGCCCTATATATATGCATATTTCGGTCTATCATGAATGTGTCAGTGACTAGGGTTTAGTGGGTTTTGGTTTGGGAAAGGATAATATTAAAGTTATTAAATAATGGGAAATTAATTACGCGATGTGAGGTTACGAACATTAATTAAACGCGAGTATCGATTCAGAAACATTAACTTAATAATGTATTCGCGTGAGTGACGATTCACACGAATATGATTATTAAGAATAATGTTCTAAAACGATATTCCATGAATCAAAGATCAAATCGAAATACGGTACGAGCAGTCGGATTTGCAAAGGTGACGATCTTTGCAAATACGTACGCGAGTAATGCGTTTCGATGAGATAATTAAATAATATCAAACGATATTAATTTATTAATGAAAACTAAAAATATTTATTAGGAATCACAACTTAAATTAAATTGGAATAATTTAAATTAATAAATAAGCGATTATCGATGATTAAACGAAAACCGTTTTAAGAAAACAGTAATATTTAAATAAAATCATTTTAATAAAGATGAAAATTTATTATTTTAATGTCTTAAGATTTAAATATATTTTAACGAGTAAAACTGAGTAGTTTATTTTGTTATCGCGATAAAAACGAGACCGGACAATGGGGAACGACACGCGATATAAGGAAGAACTTTTCTTCTTTCTTCTTCATTTTCTACAACACCATTCTCTCTCTAAAAACACACACACAATCTTCTCTACCTTCTCTCTAACATTCCAAGCTCATTTCTTGACGGATTCGCGAGATTCTTGCGGCTACGCGTTCATGAGACCAAGAGGAACAAGAATATATCAAGAAATCAAGCTTTTAACCGCAGATCCGAGGTAAATCTAAAGTTTATTCACGGTTTGCTGAAAATTTCGAATCTTAGAACTTGTTAACACTTTAATCGATCCAAACACTTGTAGAAACATTAAAACGAATTGTTGAGAACATGTAGAAACCATAGGAAGCCATATATTCGCAGGAACAAGAGGATGAAGATGGTTAGTTGCTGGCCGAGGTACTCAGGTAGGCGAACCTGTTGAAGAACCTTTAGGATGGCCGAACCTTGTAATAGTGAACCTGTCCCAAGCCTGCAACGAACCTGTCCTAAGCCTGCAACGAACCTGTCCCACTCCTGCAACGAACCCTCTCCTCGCGAACCTTATTTGGGCGGGAACTAGAGATGGCCGAACCCTTAGGGGAACGAACCTTGGGATAGCGAACCCTTAAGGTTTAGCCGAACCTTGGCAGCCACGGAATCGTACCCATGCAGCACCGAACCCTTGTGACCATAGGCGAAGCCTAGCCATGCAACTTGATGTAACCGAACCCTATGCGAACTAAAGGTGACGAACCTTCTTGATCCGGTTTCATAGCTCAGCCGAACCATAGGCCACGAACCTTGTGTTATGGGGGGGGGGGGGCGGAACCTTCGGCCACAACCCTAAAGGTTCGCTGCCCTAATTGGATGAAATTTAAGTTTGGGGTTAATATAGGGATTAAGGATAAGGTCATGATGTGTAGGCTTACATATCTATACATAAATAAGCATAAATGCACGTAAAGGAGTATCCATGCATGCATGAACACTTAAATGGTTATCACCTTTCTCGTTTAACTCGAGTTTTAAGAAAATAAGGACTTATATGTATGTTGAACGTGTGTCATAATCAACTTAAATATGGATTTTATTAAACCTTAATTACAGTGTTATGAATATAATTAAGGTGGTCAACATAGTGACATGCGTGCAAATGAATATCATAACAAGTGGATCATGATAATGTAGTTAGAAACTAACAAGACTAAACTATGAATTGATGATGCACACTTATAAAAGATTTAGAAGTTATCTTAACTTAGGTTAAGTAAGCTAAGTTATGAAAACATTAATGATTTATCTAAAAGAGAAACACTTGTGAATGAGCAATCGAGATTAAACATGTATACTCATGAGTACGGTCATACATTTAATTTCAGATAGTTGAGTTAACTTTGAGTTTATATACGCGAGCGCGCATAATACGAGAACACGAATTCTAAGGACTTCAGGTGAGTTCTCATAACCTCCCTTTCTTTAAACTGTTTATGTTTTAGAACTCGGAGGTGAAACATGTATACCACATTTAATATGATTTTGATAACTCAAGGTTAATACCTGTTTATCAATATGATATTCACAATTGAAATTATCATTATTATTGGACTATCTCTTATCATCTTATACCCATGTAAACATTGTTATTGACCTCGGTCAATGACAAAGTTTACAAGTATTGTTACAAACCCCGAGGATCATCGCTCTTAACTTTGGTTAATTGCTTTGACATCGTGTATTGTCACGTGGATGGTTTCCACATATGTGAATCATTGCCTTTGACTTCGGTTAATTGCTTTGACTTCATGTATTGTCACGTGGTTAGCTACCACTCCATGAATCATGTATTTAACTTATGTTAATTACATAATGATCATGTATAATCACGAACATTATTTGAGAATATGATTGATGAGATTGGTTGATTTGTTGTGGATTGATTATCTATATTTGATTATGATTATTTGAAATTGACTATGATTGATTTGGTTATGTGGTTATGTGATTTTGAAAGTGTTTGATTGTTGAATTGGTGGACGTGTGTTGGATTATCTCATACAGGTATTCATATGGATTTTCTCAAGGAGATCATAAGTCTTACACTCATTTTAAACAAAGCATTTTATTAAACTATTTTAAAACACCAACTTTTAAACTCATTTTTCTAAAATATTTTTGAGTATAAAAACTTATGATTACTCACCAACTATTTTTGTAGTTGACACTTGATTTCTTACATGTTTCAGGTGATGGAGACAAGTAGGATGAAGAGAGGATTTCTTCTATTTTGGACATCATCATATAGGTTCTTGGACTTAGTTAATTAACTAAATTTCTGGCGATTAGAGTTTAGTTAGTTTAACTAATTCTTTTGCGTAATTGATGTAATTGATTCATGACGAACATGATTTTTGTGTAATTTTGTTGTTTGCTTAAATGATATATAATGATTGAATTAGATGCCCACGAGCTTTTGAACAATCTACACATCCCTCGTGGCATCCCGACGATTCCGCCGCCGGTCGGGGTGTTACATTGATGCATTGATTGACTAGTGTTATCATGATTTGTAATTGACATCTTGAATAACTTGTTCTCGTGTTTGGAAACGTTGTATGATCTTGATAGTCATGATTATGATACTTGATTGAGTGATATTTCATGTAAAAGAAATGTCATATCCTTTTATGCACAACTTGTATGCATAAAATGACAAGTGTTTGTGAATTCGATAACCACTGATTAACATGCATTCAGAAAAGATGTTTGAATTGTTTGAGTCTTTGGAATTATGAATTGATCTCATAATTATGTTAAGTTGTAAACTTAACCTATTTAAGATCAACTCACAATTACTTTAAGTCGTGGGCCACACATTGAGCCTTAAGCCCATGAAACCATGAGGGCTTAATCAAAGTCCATGGCCCTTATTAAATTAACAATGGCCAATAGGATGTGGTGTTGGGCCAACCATTATGTTTATGGGCCGAATAAATGAAATGGTAAATTGAAATGTCACGGCCCGGTTGTAAATCTTATGGATCAATTCGACATGAAATTGGGCTAGGTTTAGGATGCGTGGACCAAATAGGTAAATTGTTGGGCCGAGAGCCCTATTGGGCTTGATCTAATTATATGGGCCGAAGTTAACTAATCAATTGGGCCAATTAGGATCATAATGGGCCGAATGGAAGTGAATTGGGCCGAAAGGGGTGTGGGCTGCCAAAGGTTCCAGCGAACCTATTTAAGGGTTCGGCCAACACTTCCCCTAAGGTTTGGCTCTAATGGTTGTCATGCAAGGTTCGTCTGGGTTCGTGTATGGGAGAGGTTCGCTGCATGGCTAAGGGTTCGGTATTCCACAATGTTTCAGCTAATGAGCATGTAGGTTCATGAGTCAACCATTGGTTCGGCAAACTAATCCACGAACCATGCAAGGTTCGTGAAGTCCTCCTGCATGAGGGTTCGTCCGACTGGAAAGGTTCGCCATTATTACATTCGGCTGGTCATGGGTTCGCCAGGAACTAGGGTTCGTCTGCATGAAATGGTTCGGCCAAGAGTTCGAAGGTTCGGATGGTGGTGATCGACGAACCATGCAGGTTCGTTAGGATTAGGGTTCGGCCGAGGAACCTTATAGGTTCGGCTGGTTTACACAGCGAGGGTTCGGCCGCAGCAGCCCTCCCTTGGCGAACCTGTCGATCATCTCCATCCTCCTCTCTTCGATGCAGTTGCTATCTTGCCCCAATGATTGTGCTACACTATGATGATGACTCGAAAGTATAGAACTTAAAAGACACGGCCTTGGATCGGTGGTTACCATAGTGGTTCGAGCAAAACACTAAAAACCCTACTTTTTCAGATTTTCATTCGATCGTACCTCGTTTCTGGCCGGACAAATCTCCAAATCAGTTGTACTTTTGTGTAGGGAATGTCGAGAGCTTCGCGTGGACACGATGAACGCCCAAATCCGTGGAGAAACGAAGGAGATACGCGCGTTTGATGCTCGTTTTCTAGAGAGAGGTTGGAGGACGAATTTGATAGAGAGAGAAAGGGTTTGGCTGCATTTAATGAAGGAAATAGCCTTCTTCAAGGCTTTTATAGTCCACGTGGTATTCGGGTTCGTTCCGGTTGCTCGGTTCGCGTTTCCTTCGCGATTCCGGAACTTTTACGCGATTTAAATAAAAAGGATTATTATTCTCATCATTTTGATGAGTTTCAAAATGGTAATATTCGTCTATAATGACACCGATCGTAATAATCCTTGTCATAATATTCGTCTCAACACTACGCACTAACACTATCCCATTACACCGAACGCAGTATATGTATAGGGCATACCCCAGATTCCAGCTACGTGCCCTACCTGACGCCGTCCCACCACTGTTTCGATATAATACGATACTATTCTTGCCTAGCGAACTCGACTGTAAATAAATAATACATACTTGTTCTTAAATAATAAAGATCCTAACACACAAGCACATTATGAACACATGAAACACATTGACTGATTTGATATGAAAACACATTTGTTCTAACACTGTTTACAACTACCATGACTAAATGTACAAATGCTACAAAAGCGAAATTAGCAAACGATCCTCCGAATGAAAGTTATGATAACACGAGTTTTGAACAATAATCATAAAATGACCTAGATAATCAATACATCCTTAGGAGGAGTTCTTGATATGGTTATCAAGGTAGTTAAAAATCGTGAATGTGGGCGAAAACGGTGCGCAAAACCGAGTTCGTATAAAGTCAGAATCATGAAAACAAGTTCAAGACACTACATCCGTTTACAGACACGTGCCCTAGGTGGCAAGACACGTGTTTTCAAGGGTTGCCACGTGTCATAGGTGGATGTCAGGTGTCCGGCGATGTGTCTCAGCCTGGTTATCTCGATTCGCGTGCCAGTTCCTATAAATAGTTCGTATCACGTCATTTTTCGCACAATGTTTCGAGTTCCAACCATATTATAACAACATAAATACCCCATAAACCTCCTTTGACTTTCTCTCATGTCAATAATACTCGTACAGATTCCTTGTGAAGGCACTGGGACACGAAATGGATAGGGGTAAATTGGAGGCATTGTGATCTGTGATCTGATTATGTGAGGATCACAATGGCGTCCCATTTATGGCCTATCATTTCAATTGTGAGATACAATAAGGAGTGGACTGACACTTCTAACTTCAGAAGTGAATTACAATGAAACTTTAACAACGAGAGAATAATTAAAGAATAATTTTTAATAAAAATCTATATCTTTTAAATATTAAGGGTTACCATAACTTAGGTCATGGTGATTTATACCCTTTATCAATGTATTATCCAACATCTATATCATGGGGAAATCAGATCATATGGGAATATCAGGTTGGATATCAAATGGGAAAACAAATTCATGTGAGAATGAAATGGGTATCTATAATTGCCATATAGGTGGCATTGAGTTCAATTAAGTGAGTGGTGGGCTATAGAGACTTCGTTCATGATACGTATTCCCTATATAGATGCGAGCTTAATTTGAACGATATATTATCTGTAGGTGTAACTATGGAGAGTACATTGCAGTGTGATAAGAACATGCGAAATCAATAAAACTTGTGTGTGACACTATGTAACAACCGGTTTTCCACAGTATTTTAATAAATTTATATATAATAAAGTATTTTAATTAGCCTATAAATAGTGTGTTGATAATGACATGACAAAGTCGCTTTGTGGCTACTTTACTCTAAAGGGTGATCACATGACACTAGCAACTGGTTTATGGATTAATAATATCACATTATCAAGACAACAAAGTAATGATCATATTAAGGGAAAGCTAAATTAGCAAACGATCCTCCGAATGAAAGTTATGATAAAACGAGTTTCGAACAATAATCATAAAGTGACCTATATAATCAATACATCCTTAGGAGGAGTTCTTGATATGGTTATAAAGGTAATTAAAAATCGTGAAACGGAGTTCGTATGAAGTCAGAATCGCGAAAACAAGTTCAAGACATTACGCGCGTTTACATACACGTGTCCTAGGTGTCAAGACACGTGTTTTCAAGGGTTGCCACGTGTCATAGGTGGATGCCAAGTGTCTGGCGATGTGTCGTAGCCTGGTTATCTCGATTTGCATGCCAGTTTCTATAAATAGTTCGTATCGCGTCATTTTTCACACAATGTTTCGAGTTCCAACCCTATTATCACGACATAAATACCCGCTTAAACCTCCTTTGAGTCAATTGAGTCTGTGGAAGCACGTGAGGAGTGATCGGGACTAGCCAGATGGTTAAACAAGCTGTTGTCCGGATATAGCGAGGTAAGCTTATGCTTAAGTTTTAAATGTTAAGGTTATCTTCATAAGTATATATGGGATTGTGTTAACCAAATAAACCATCTGATATGATGTGGTTTTGCCCATGTGATATGGCGAACACCTCGGATAAAAAATAACGAGTTAAAAACTCGCATTGGAGATATCTTAACATAGTCGTTGTGCGGTCTGTTTGAAAACCCAAATTACGGTTTATGGGATATGTGAATATTTTTATGATCTTGCTAGGATATCCAAGTTGTTAGGATTCCTTGGGGAAACGTAGGATCAGTGTGCAAGATTAAGTTTATCATGCGGGACCAATCAGGTTGGTTCTATGATGCCCATTTTATGTTCGAAATGTTTTGGGCTGATATGCATACTCTTAATTGTTTGTATTTGACAATGTTATATTTAAACTATGTTTGAGACCATGTGTTTGTATAATTGAATGTTAGTAAAATAATGATTGTTGCCCGGGGGCTGAACATGTCAAATGACTTTTTGGTCTACACATGCTTTTGGGATGTCGTACTCAAGATAGTATGAGTTGAATGATTTTTAAAGATACATAAAAGTGATGAGTTGTATGGACATGGGGAAAATGTTTTGACATGTATTATTGTTGTGTGTCACTAGTTGAGACTAGTTGGACGATTTAAACGTTTTACGAATGTGATTTGGACAGACGTCCTAAAACAAGTTTTGAAAACGTTTTGGGTACTGCGGTGCTAGTTTGAGTAGGGAAAAATGTTTTATAAAACAGCGAATGTGCAGTTTGAGTCAAAATTGTGTTTTTGATAAATATGTCGACCATGGTCGACAGTGTCCTTGCTATATATGTAAAATCAAGCACCGTGCCTGTCCTTGTTGCCTGTTTCTGGTGGGAAACAACCCTGGGATATGTGTCAGTATAGGGGGGTTAATTGATCAACTGAATGTATTTGGCTGGTGACGACCGGTCCTGCAGATGGTGAACGTGACCCTTGACAGTGGCTTGATTTTACTATATATGCAATATAAGGACTACCAAACTGTGGACTTGGCAGGTGGTAACCACACCGTGAACTCGGCGGATTGGTATTTGGCTTCTGGTAACCCGGTGGTTTTGGGTTCTTGTAACCCGGTTATTGGTTTAAAACTTTTCTGCACAAAGTTTGCCTACTTTATGATTATGGATTCCCTTTATTGTTATTTAAAACGTGTCATGTAAATCTTTTCCTAGTTGTGTTATCTTAATTTTTGTATGATTAAAACTTAAAACTTACCAGTGAAAACTAATCCCTTTGAATATGCATATCCGGTAAAGATAAGGCTTCGTGTAGCGATGACAATGGCAATGTGTGATCAAAAGAATAGCAAGCTGTTGGAAATTTTGGCATATGTATAATGATGTAAATTATATCATACTGGCATCTTGTATTAGAACTTGTGTTATATTAATAAAAGTTCTGCTGCTTATCTCTGTTATACCATGTGTTCTGTTATAATTCCGATTTAGTAATGGTCCCGGGAGATGGGCGTCACACACTATGACTTGTGAATGACAATTTCTCAAATGCTTTCAATTACTAAACTTATAAACTTACCAACCTAGTGTTGGCTTGTTTAAATACATGTTTTCTCAGGTGACGAACATGTTTAGTCACCAAGCATTCAGGACTTAAGCTAGAGCACTTTTAGAAGACCAAGCTTCATTTTGTGTTGCACGTATTTTTGAATCACAAAACTTTGAATCATCTTTTGCAAATCTTGTGTAGAGACAAGATAACTACTTTATGACTCGTTTTGGTATATTTACTTAGTTAAATTATAAACATGTATTGTGTAATTTAACTTTGTAATTCTATATCAATGTCATGTTAGCATTTCTCATTATATCTCATGTGCTATGTAAACAATCTGATCACTATGATTATTAAATGATATCGCACCCCAAGGACCTTCCGCCCGATGGGAAAGTCGATCCAGCCCGGTGGCTCGGGTTGTGACAGATTGGTATCAGAGCCATGGTTATAGAAAAATATAGGTCAGATTATTTAAACGGTTTGGCCTATACTATAACCTAGGGACCCCTCACATAGAAAACACAGGACTTCAGAATTTATTTGCATATATTAAAACATTTGATCATGAGTACTAACCGATAACTTTTCGGTTAAGATCAGAATGACACAGGGAAGACCATCATCACTACCTCATGCTCCTCCACCCGAGGTGGAACCAGCGACTGCTGCACTGGCATTGCTGACTTTTGAACAGTTGGTTGCAGTTATTCCTGAAATCATCACTCGGATCAGGAACAGTGAAGAGTATGCTAGGAGTTTCCCATTTGTCACTACAAAGGGGATAGAACCCGAGGAAGGTAAAACCAGCAAGAAATCTAAACGTCGTCCTGCTAAAAAGCAAAAGGGACCCATGAACTTCACGGAAGCTACCCCTATCAGTCAATTCATTCCAAGCTTGACCCGAGTTCGTGATCACTACGAGGGAAAGGCCCCTCTTTGTGCAATTTGTAATTGTTATCACAAAGCCGAACTTCCATGTGTACAATGCACCGGCTGTGGGAAGGCAGGCCATTGGATGCAGCAGTGCAGAACACCAATAGCTTCAATTCCCCATCGGTATGTTGGTACTTTTCCTCTATGCCCTAGGTGTGGTTTTTACCACAAGGAAGACAAGCCGTGTAGACACTGTCTAAAATATGGAAGAAAAGGACACTGGACTCAGAATGTCGCATTGCTCTAAAACAGAAAACAAGGAAGAGAGCTAACGCATCTACTTCCTCTCAACACAACCACCACTGCTACACCTGCGGAATACAAGGACATTTTGCAAGAGACTGCCCTAGGAGAAAGCCTTGAACAAATTCAACAGTTCCATCAGCTCCAGTAACTACCGAGGAACTACTCACTCTACCAGCTCCAGATGTACGCTGGGAGTCAGATGATTTCGTAGGTATGTCATTTTCACCTTGTGAATTTAAGTTATGTAGTAGTAAAATGTTTAGAAATGTATATTCTGTTGTAGTTTTAGGAACAATAATTTAAGGCAACCATAAATAATTAGATTCCCATTTAGATAATAGGAGTTAGAATGATCCATGTTTATACTTCGCCTGAGAAATATTACCGTAGTTAAGGAGAAAACCTTATAGAGATAGAACACTAAAACATGTAGACAATCAATGAGAAATAGAATCAGAGAAAGATCTAGAAATCCTTAAACTAATTGAGATGAGGTTAATCTTAATTAACTTAGCCTTGATTTCCAGGAAAGCTACTGATATAAATTCCTAGGACCCATTGGGAATTTTCCCCTTACACATCAGATAGAGTTCCATAGCAATGATATGTTTATTGTAATGTCAGCTTTAGATATTTACAACAGATTATGACTTTCTAAGTTGTAGAGAATACCAAATTAAGTGTGTAGACTGTAAGGCCAAGTCTAGACTCCACTGAACTAGAGTTTGCTATTTTATAGAACTCTAGTTCTATTCATGATTAAGAAAAAGTGGATCATAGAACATTATTGAGATCATAACCAGTTTCATTAGTAGATTAGTAAGTTTCAATAATTACAAATGAGAATTCAGGATCAACATGAATAACCATGATGAGATAGTTATTCGCTTACATTGACTATTGAGGAGAATTAACATCAGATCTATAAATCTTGGACAAAGAAGTCTTAGATAATATTAAGATCAAAAATCTAGGCATCTTTATTAAGGGACATCTAGTAATTAAAACAATTGTGTACTTGGAGATTTAGTTTTCGAACTATAAAGTTATATCATAGGGTGGAGCTAATAAAATTCACATGATATAATCATGATGGATTAAACTCTTAGGTAGTCAAAAAGGTGGTAGCTCAACATTATCTGAAACAGGTCGGCAAAACAGCCAAGATCTTGAGACAGATAATGTGAAATATATACATGTGTGGCAAAGAAGATGAGTAATAACAGGTGAGATAACATTTATAAGGAGATCACATAAACCATATGACATTTGAGGGGATAAAGGGTTAATTTGCATCACTTTCGGAGAGGTGCCTGGGTTTACCCCATAGGTAAATATTTACCCTAATCATAATAAAGCTACCTTATCCTTAGGTAGTTTCCTCAAGCAATTAAAAACACGCACCGAGATTCTGGGAACAGATCTATAGGTGAAATGTCTGGCATAAGGTTATACAGGCATGGCTTAGGACATGCCACATGTGACCTAAAGGTTGAGATCGAACGATCGAAATCTAAAGATGCGAGAGCAACATGAGACACTTCTAAGGTTAAATCACCAAGCTTCCATCCTATACTCCAAGAAGATACCAAAACATAAGGGTATATATTACCGTATGATCAAGTTCGCTCACAGTTCCATGACATGAAAAAGGAATTGTGATAGGGGTCACTCAATTATATCATACACAATTAAAACCATTGTATGAGTTTATCTGAAGATCTCGATCTTCTAATGGACTTAGTCGGAAAACTCGTAAACTTTGCAATAAATGTAGAAATTCTTCGGAATTTACGGGAACTGCAGAGTCAACCACTATCCGAAGAGGGATGGTCAAGGCAATTGAGAAACATAAATCCTAAAGGATGTGAAATAAACTAAGCCAGTCACAATCTGTGAAAATGGAACCAAAGTTTATATCTCACATCCATAATACTCTAGCTATCATAATAGCATTAACAGAGTATTCGCAATAGAACACTGCATGCTTATAGAGAACACGAGAACCTCTAAAGTTGTTAAACAACTCGAGATACCACAACGGAAGTGTACACAAATAGCTATGGATTTTAAATGCCAAGCTACCTCGCACTTCCAACAGATAGGATGTTTATTGGGTAACCATAAACGGTTGGATCAGGTCTTCTCACTTCTTGTATATACATAAAGTCGATGCTCAGTGAGGAGACTTAGTTATCAGGAAAATACACCTTATCGAGGAACCTCAAATGTTACGGATCGTACAATCGAGAGACTGAAAACAAAACTGTATTTCATCGTAAAGGTTCGATGAAACTCCAAACGCAACTCTGAGTTAACCTGGGAGCGTGAGGAACACATGAGGTCAAAACATCTCCACCTGTATATAGAAAGAGTAGTAACTGATTGTAATTGTAGCCTTCCTCTCTGCTAACAGGTAGACTAAGGAATGGACTTTCTCTCATGTCAATAATGCTAGTATAGATTCGTTGTGAAGGCACTGGGACACGAAATGGATAGTGATAAATTAGAGGCATTGTGATCTGATTACGTGAGGATCACAATGGCGACCCATTTATGGCATATCATTTCAATTGTGATACACAATAAGGAGTGAACTGACACTTCTAATTTCAGAAGTGAATTACAGTGAAAGTCTAACAGCGAGAGGATAATTAAAGAATAAGATTTAATAAAAATCTATATCTTTCAAAATCATGGTTATTTATACCCTTCATCAATGTTTTATTCTACATCTATATCATGGGGAAATCAGATCATATAGGAATATCAGGCTGGATATCAAATGGGGAAACAAATTCATGTGAGAATGAAATAGGTATCTATAGTTGCAATACAGGTGGCATTGAGTTCAGTTAAGTGAGTGGTGGGATGGCTGCTTTCCTCGTGATACGTATGCCATATATATAAGCGAGCTTAATTTGAACGATATATTATCTGTAGGTGTAACTATGGAGAGTACATTGTTGTGTGATAAGACCATGCGAAATCAATAAGACTTGTGTGTGACACTATGACTTTCGAATGACAATTTCTCAAATGTTTTCAATTACTAAACTTATGAACTCACCAACCTAGTATTGACTTGTTTAAATGCATGTTTTCTCAGGTGACGAACAGGTTTAGTCACCAAGCATTCAAGACTTAAGCTAGAGGACTTTTAGAAGACCTAGCTTCATTTTGTGTTGTGCATATTTTTGAATGACAAAACTTTGAATCATCTTTTGCAAATCTTGTGCAGAGACAAGATAACTACTTTATGATTCGTTTTGGTAGATTTACTTAGTTAAATTATGAACATGTATTATGTAATTTAACTTTCTAATTCTATATCAATGTCATGTTAGCATTTCTCATTATATCTCATGTGCTATGTAAACAATCTGATCACTATGATTATCAAACGATATCGCGCCTTGAGGACCTTCTGCCCGACGGGAAAGTCGATCCAGCACGCCGACTCGGGGTGTGACAATATTTATTAGGAATTACCACCTAAAATGATAAAACAAAACTATTTTATTAAATACGTAGTGTTTACGTAACGTTCGTAAAATAGCGCGCAACCGCATTAATAGAACGAACCCGAACACTCGTAAAACCAACCTGTTTTCAATGCTCCGAACCCTTCAATGATTAAACCCGTTTTCAAGCTATCAAAACTCATCTACTAACTACCAAATGATCTTATGAACACTTGGAACAACTTGAAATGAACCTTGGGCAAGCCTCATGAAACCATCTGGATCAAGAGCATAGTATCGATGTAAGAAATGCCGATACTAATAGTATCGACGAGCTGGGTATTGGCAGCCAACATTTCATCAATTTTACTAATCTCGATAGTCTTAAGATGAGCTAAGGACTTTGATATTAGTTTAATCAGTGTAGTCCAAGAAGGATAAGCCTAAGAACCAACGTTATTAACTATATTGGAGTTCATAGTGTCGATTCTAACAACTCATCGATACTAATAGTATCGATGTGAATGTTGCTAAACCGGTTGAACGTTGGGGTGATTATATATAATATCAATGGCTTTATCATGTACCTGAGTTTGTTGATACTTTATCATTGAGGAATTCCAAGTAAATGAGAACAAGTGAGCGTCGGTATTGGAAAGTTCAAAGGCAGAAGAGCTGGTTGGAAGTCCCCATCGATACTAATAGCATCGATGGTTTACACTTGAGTCGATGCTATCTTCCATCAATACTATAGTCTCGATGCTTTATCCGTAGGTCTAAAACCATCGATACTAATAACTTGATCAGATCCTAGTGTTCTAAACTAAAAATGATCCAAAGCCAAGCATAAAACTAATGTTACACAATCTGTTAAGCCTAAAGGTTTGGGAGATAATGGTTATGCCTCACCCAACCCTAGATGTTATTTACTTAACCTTTTAACAACTTGAACCTAGCCAACTTTGACTATAACTTGGGAAGGTTGTAACAAAGACTAGAGAACATACAAAGTGATTAGGTTATGATGAGTAACAAGGACTTTTATTAACTTAATAGGTTCATGCAATCTCATGTATACATGTGTTATGCATGATGAAATATGCCACATGTATGTCAAATCATATACTAATAAATCAAACCTATTTCTAAAACTGTATTAATCACATTACAAACCTTTTTACAATAACTCATGGTTAAACCTAAGTTGGCTAGAGGATGGTTGTGATAATCTAGTATACTTAACAAGAGTAACCATAATACAAGTCCTTAATCAAAAGCATAAGGAGTACATAATGTAAATTACAACCATATAAACATAATCGTAAACCTATCAAATACAACACGGGGTCTTGAATACAACAAGTCACAACAATGAGCGAGAGCATCGATAATTAAACACAAGTTCATTGCACAAACAATCAAGGTGCTATCATAGCCCCTATTTTCTTGTTTGAAATCTTTTAGGGTGACACATGTGATTAACTACTTTGGAAGAAATTCTTGAATAGTTTTCATTATGTTAAATCAAACTTATGTTGGCAACTTAAACATTTTCAAGTTATCTTAAGAAAATCCTTGGATCAAAGGGCAATTTAGTCATGACTTGCCATGGCACACTACCTTATCAAAGATATACCTTAGTATATATTGGGTTTCAAAAATATAACATAATCTGTAACATGGACACATAATTGTAAACAAACTTATTCACATCTGTTATATATATCCTTAGGACTTCAAGGGTTGAAATACGTATTCTTAGTATTTCAGAATTGAAGTTCACACAATAATATCATTAGGAATCAAGAGTTGGAGATTATATTCTTACTTCTCTAAACTTGAGTTCACACAATCATTATACGTAAGTACTGGGTGATCACAACAAAGGAAAGCGGGTACACTGTAACAAGGTAGGAGTTAGCTTTAAATTTGTTTTATAGATAACTGTGGATTGGGTACAGTAACTATATTATGGATTTGTTGTTAATTCATTTTAATATCTTGGGCCATATTGGATGCATTCTTGTCACACCCCGAGCCGGCGGGCCGGATCGAGTGTCGTGTCGGGCGGAATGGTCCCGGGGCGCGATATCGAATGATAATCGTGATGATCAGATTGTTTACATTCCACATGATATATAATGAGAAAATGCTAAATGAAATAGAATTACAAAGTTAAATTATATCAGTTTCGCTCATAATTTAACAATGCAAATCTACTATCAACATCACAATTCTTCTATCTTGTATATGCACAAGATATACAAAATAATATGTATAATGATGTTCAAAAATATGCATGTCAAATATACTAGGTGTCACACCCCTGCGCCGCGTGCGGAATCCACGGCGCGGTGACGTATGAACAGTTGATTCATGCACAAGTATTGAATAAGAACAACCACAACGGATTACTATGTTTCATAATGTTAAGACAATTGTTTAGTTACAGACAGCTATCTACCAAAAGAAAGACAACTACGGACCCAAAATATAGTTACAAAATAAGACTTCAAACAAGACAATTAAACAATCAGGATTTAGTGTGTTTCTAATCCATCCTAGCATGTTTCTTCATCTTGTTCTATCTTAGAATGGTCTCCTTAGTTGTCCCTGAGAATGTCTTAAACCTGATTACCTGAAACACGTGAAAAGTAACTGTCAACTACAGACGTAGTTGGTGAGAACAATAGGTTTAAACATTTGTAAACATGAGTATATGATAAGTTAAAGCAACATAAGATTCACACGGATGAGCTGCAACCCAAACTAACATCAAGTAAGAAAATGAGTGTAAACAGTCCAATCACTGTTTGCACGAGAGTCAACATATAATATCAAGTCCCAAACCACGTTTGGAGTTAGATAATGTGTCAACAGTTTTGATAAAACCATATGTAACCGAAATCTGCAGTTAGTTTATAAAACAGATTTAAAAACTAACTGCAGCAATCGGCCTGCCCCAATGTGTGTGTCCGCTTTCCCTTGTTGTGATCACCCAGTACTAACGCTAATGAATGTGATACTTGATGCTTTTACAAGTTTGTTTACAACAATAGACACCATGTTTCTGAACCTTACTTTAACCGGATGTGTTAATGCCTTATTTGATAACATGAATTGAAAACCTAGATTTAATTCCACGAATTAAATCCTTTGTTTTGAATACTATGAAATGAACCACTTGAATTGAATACCATGATGTGAACCACTTGATTTGAATACCATGAAATGAACCACTTGATTTGAATACCATGATGTGAACCACTTGATTTGAATACCATGAAATAGTGACCTTGTGTAACAACAAGGTTTATAACAAAAGGGTCAATGAAATCATTCATTTGAAAATGTTTATCCTTTATACGAACATTTGAGTAAATCTGTTATAAAACATTTCAAAGAGTCTTTATAAAATCCTTTTTCAGTAATAAGAGTTAATAGTTGATAATTCCTTTAAAACGGTTGACAATTTATTTAAACAATTGATGAATCCCTTGGATTCGTAAAGTGAAGCTGTAATGTTTATGAATACACATAACCTGTGTAATGAAACAAGATTGAATTAACGGTTTTGATCACGTGTTCCACCCCAAAACAGTTATAAAACAGTAAAAGAGGGGCTAATGTTCTCACCTGTCTGCAGTAGACTCTGAACTAAAACAGATAGCAAGTAGCAAACAGGACTTCTAATTGTTTCCTATAACATTGTAATCATACATAAGATATAGGATTTATAATTGTATAGACTTTGATTCATTGATTGACTCGTGTTCTCTTGAACATGATTAACACTTGATAACTTGTACTCATGATTATGATTGTTGTGAAAACTTGAAAGTTATGATTTGAATCACTTGATTGATCATGGGTCCAAGAAACGAATATGAAATGTTCCATTGTGCATAAACCTTATGCGTAAAATGATAAATGTTTGAGAATTTGATAACCATTGATCAACATGAAATGTATGAATATGTTTAAGTGTTCTAGACTCTTGTGACTATGAATTGATCTCATTATTAGTTTAAGTTAATCTTAACCCAACTAAGTCAATTCATAGACATTTTGCATTGTAGGCCACTCCATGGGCCATTTAAGTTAATAATGGCCCAATTGGAGGTGATGTTGGGCCACCCCAATGTGTATGTAGGCCAAGTAAGCTTCTAAGGCATCCTTGGTCCAACTTAAAACCATAATGGGCCAAAGCTATCTCCATTGGGCTTGTTCTATCCTATGGGCCGATTACTAATAGGATTGGGCCAAGTAGAAGATGTTTGGGCCGAAAGGGTGTATGGCTGCCAACTTGGGCAGCGAACCCTTATCATTTCCATCTAGGGTTCGGCTAAGTTAACTCCTTAGGTTCGGCCCCATGGGTGTGATATCACAGGTTCGTTTACCACGGTTGCATGCAAGGTTCGTGATGATGGTTATAGGTTCGGCCAAGTGAAAGATTTGTCATAGTCAAGGGTTCGTGGAGCAGCCACTGCTCAACGAACCATGCAAGGTTCGTAGCCACAAGGAGGTTTCATTGGTCATCAAATGGTTCGTGAAGGCTCGTGGCCTCCCTAGGGTTCGCCTGAATTTGTTCATACAGAAGAGGGTTCGCTGGACATAAATCGATTCGGCATGTTGAGCATCGAACCATGTAAGGGTTCGTCTGGAAAATCAGAGGATAGTTCGTGAAGTAACTGGTTTGACAAAGGCTCGTGGGATGCCACTAGGGTTCGGGTGTACTTACACGAACCATGCAGGGTTCGTGAGGCTACTCAATGCTTGCTAATGGCTCGGAAAGGTTCGTCATAGGCTTGATGGCTCAGCACAGGTTCGTGAGATCCCCTTAAAGATTCGGCTGAAAGATGACGAACCATGCAGGCTCGTGAACACCCCTGGAGGGTTCGGCCAAGTGCTGTTTGAGGGTTCGACTCCTGAACCTTCGACGAACCTGTAAACCTGCATCGTCTTCTTCATCGAGTTCTCATATCCAGGCCACGATCTAGGTTAGTTCATCATCAGATGAGGTTACTAGGGGTGCGAAATCAAAACATGAAGTGATAGAACCGGTTTTTAGTCGGGTTTGAACAAAAGACATAAGAAACCCTATTTTCCAGATTTTTAAACCGTTTGTACCTCGTTTTTGGCTGGATGAATCTGCGAAATTCTTGTACTTTCGTGTAGAGGATGTTGAGAGCTACGCGTGGACACCAAGAACAACGAAATCCGTTGAGAATCGAGCGAGATACGAACGATTAAAGTGGTTTTCTAGAGAGAGAAAGGCTTGGACGAAAATTCTAGTGAGAGAAAGTGGTGTAGGTGAAATAAATGAGGATTTAAGCCTTGTTCAAGGCTTTTATAGTCCGGGTGGTGTTCGGGTCCGTTTCGGTCGCTCGTTTCGCGTTTCCGGAACGTAACGCGTATTTTACGCGGTTTTAAAATAAAAGAGTTGTTAAACTCATTTAAATGATGAGTTTCAAAATTGTAAAAATATAAAATAATTAAAATAATTATTTTTACTCTTCGTGTGTTGACAGATCGTTAAACACTCACAATTACGTGTATACCCGCAATCGCGTACGTTTTTCGATCGTATTAATTATTTAAAGTCGTTTAATCATAATTATAAGTTCAACATTCATATTATTATGGATCGTCACCCACAATTATACTCAGTCTCGCTTACAAATTACGATTTTTGTGAATTAATTAATTGTTATAATATTCGTCTCGACACTACGCACAAACACTAACCTGTTACACCGAACGCAATATATATATAGGGCTCACTCTCGCTGCCCACCACTGTTTCGATATAACCAGTTACTGTTCTTGCCTAGTGAAATCGACTGTAAATAAATAATACATACTTGTTTCTGCATACAAAGATCCTGTAACACACAAGCACACATTATGAACATATGAATCACATTGATGAACTGAACATGGACAGACACTGTTCTAACACTGTTTACGACTACATGACTAATTGTACAAATGTTACAGTCTCCCCTAGTTAAGGGAATTTCGTCCCGAAATTAACTAGCCGAAGATACTGTAAAAAGATGAGGGTACTTAAGCTTCATCTGGTCTTCACGTTCCCAGGTGAACTCAGCACCGCGTTTGCCCTCCCATCGTACCTTTACGATCGGGATACGGCTGCGTTTAAGTTTCTTGACCCCATGATCCATGATTTCAACTGGATGTTCAATGAATTGCATGTTGTTCTGAATCTGTATGTCTTCCAGTGGAATCTGGACATCGTGATCCGCCAAGCATTTCTTAAGATTTGATGCATGAAAAGTATCATGAACATTGCTTAGCTCCACTGGAAGTTTGAGTTTGTAGGCTACGGGACCAATCCGCTCCAGGATCTCAAAAGGTCCAACGTACCTTGGTGCAAGTTTCCCTTTCTTCCCGAATCGGACAACGCCTTTCCAGGGAGAAACTTTGAGTAAGACTCGGTCACCGACTTGAAACTCAAGCGGTTTCCGACGTCGATCAGCATAACTCTTTTGCCGATCTCGTGCGGCCTTAAGCCGTGACTGAATGATTGTGATCTTGTCTGATGTTTCCTGAATGAGTTCTGGTCCTACGACCTGTGAGTCACCAATCTCGGTCCAACAGACCGGTGATCGGCACTTTCTACCATATAGAGCTTCGAATGGTGCACATTGAATGCTCGTATGATAGCTATTGTTATATGAAAACTCAATGAGTGGGAGATGAGTGTCCCAACTTCCACCGAAGTCAATGACACAAGAACGAAGCATGTCTTCAAGTGTTTGGATAGTCCTTTCGCTTTGGCCGTCGGTTTGAGGATGATACGCCGTGCTAAGATTAACACGCGTTCCCAAAGCCTTTTGCAATGATTGCCAAAAGCGAGAAGTGAAACGACTATCACGATCAGATATGATTGATGTTGGAGTACCATGTCGTGCAATGATTTCGTTGAAGTACAATGTGGATAACTTCTCCATCTTGTAATCCTCTCGGATAGGGAGAAAATGAGCAGATTTGGTGAGTCGATCAACGATCACCCAAATCGAATCGTAACCTCGCGGAGTTCTCGGCAACTTTGTTATGAAATCCATGGAAATTTGCTCCCATTTCCATTGAGGAATTTCAGGTTGCTGCAGAAGTCCCGAAGGTTTTTGATGTTCTGCTTTGACCTTTGAACATGTAAGACATTTTCCCACATACAGTGCTATGTCTTTCTTCATTCCCGGCCACCAGTAAGATGTCCTCAAGTCCTGATACATCTTGTCGGCTCCAGGATGAACTGAGTATCGCGACTTATGAGCCTCATCACAGATGAGTGTGCGCAATTCTTCAGACTTTGGAATCCAAATGCGGCCGTTGAGATATAGCACCCCATCAGCTCGAGGTTCTAGTTTCTTCTCAATGCCACAATCCAAGTCTGTCTTGAGTTGATTGTCTGTTACTACTTGTTGTTGTGCAATGCGAATCAAGTCTTTCAAGTTTGGCTGTGTGTTGATCTCCATGGCTCTTACACGAATTGGTTTGACTGGTTCCTTGCGACTAAGAGCATCCGCCACCACATTGGCTTTACCTGGATGGTAACGAATCTCGCAGTCGTAATCAGTTAGAAGCTCAACCCAACGTCGTTGTCTCATGTTGAGTTCTTTCTGATTGAGAATGTGTTGTAGGCTCTTGTGGTCTGTATAGATGACACACTTAGTACCATACAGGTAGTGTCTCCAAATTTTCAATGCAAAGACCACAGCCCCTAACTCAAGGTCATGAGTAGTGTAATTCTTCTCGTGAACCTTAGGTTGTCTTGAAGCATAAGCAATGACCTTGTCCCGTTGCATAAGTACACAACCGAGACCAAGGTTTGAAGCATCACAGTAGACAATGAAATCATCACTGCCTTCTGGAAGACTAAGGATAGGGGAGTTGCATAACTTCTGTTTAAGAAGTTGAAATGCATCTTCCTGTTTCTGTCCCCATAAAAAGGCTTGACTTTTCTGAGTCAGTGTGGTAAGTGGCAAGGCTATCTTAGAGAAGTTTGCAATGAATCTTCTGTAATAACCTGCTAAACCCAGAAATGAATGAATCTCTGTTGGAGTAAATGGGGTAGTCCAGTTCTTAATCGCCTCAATCTTAGCTGGATCTACATGAATTCCATCCTTGTTTATGACATGTCCTAAGAAGTGAACCTCCTTTAGCCAAAATTCACACTTGGAAAATTTAGCATAAAGTTGTTCCTCTCTTAGTAGTTCCAAGACTTTCTTCAAATGATCCTCATGTTCTTGTTCTGACTTGGAATAAATCAGTATATCATCAATAAAGACGATAACAAACTGATCCAAGTAAGGCCTACAGACTCGATTCATCAAGTCCATGAACACTGCAGGTGCATTGGTCAGCCCAAATGGCATGACCACGAACTCATAGTGTCCATATCGAGTCCTAAACGCCGTCTTTGGTATATCCTCATCATTTACTCTTAACTGATGATACCCGGATCGCAAATCAATCTTAGAGAAGCAAGTTGCTCCCTGTAATTGATCAAACAGATCATCGATCCTGGGCAGAGGATATCTATTCTTGATTGTCAACTTGTTCAGCTCACGATAATCGATACACATACGAAATGAACCGTCTTTCTTTTTAACAAAGAGAACCGGAGCTCCCCATGGAGAGAAACTCGGTCTTATGAAACCTTTGTCTAAAAGTTCTTGAAGCTGACTAGACAGTTCTTGCATCTCAGACGGTGCTAATCGATACGGTGACTTCGCCACTGGGTTTGCTCCAGGGACGAGATCAATTCTAAACTCCACTTTTCGGACTGGTGGTAGTCCAGGCAAGTCTTCTGGAAATACGTCTGGATATTCTTTGATAACTAGAACATCTCCAATTGCTTTCTTTTCAGGTTTCTTTTCCACCACATGAGCTAGGAAAGCATAATATTTCTTCTTCAAGTACTTCCTCGCCTTGATGCACGATACAATCTTCAATCCGCGGCATGGTTTCTCGCCGTAGACTATCATCGTTTCGCTGGACGGTAGGGGAATTCGGATAAGTTTCTCAGAGCATACGATTTCAGCATTGTTCTTGGATAACCAATCCATTCCTACTACGACTTCGAAACTTCCGAGAGTCATAGGAATGAGATCGATGGAGAAAAGATGGTCATTCAATCTTAATTCACAAGCATGAATTATGGAATCTACAACTATGGTCTTACCATTCGCTACTTCTACAGTATAGGGAGCAGTAAGGGTGGATAGTTGCATATTAAGCAAAGAAGCAGTATGAGTAGAGATAAAACTTTTATCGGCACCAGTATCAAATATGATAGGAACATAATGATCATCGATAAGAAATGTACCCGTGATGACTGCCGGCTCTTCACGTGCTTCAGCAGTTCCAATAACAAAAGCACGAGCAGCAGCAGTATTGTTGTTGAGTTTTGGACACTGATTTCTGAAGTGTCCCTCTGCTCCACAATTATAACAGGCTCTTCCACCTGTAGCAGTAGTGGTAGTGGTAGCAGTTGTTGCAGTAGCAAGATGAGCAGATCGGCATGTAGCCGCCAAGTGTCCCATACGCCCACATTTGAGACACTTTCTGCATGGAGTGTTGGGTAGATGATGATACTGACATTTGGTGCAAAGTGGAAACGGGCCAGTGTAAGGCTTTCTGGCATTAGCCGGTTGTGGCATAGCAGTAACGGGTGTAGCATGAGTAGGTGTAGCTGCAGTCAACGCTGCAAAGTTCTTGATTGTCTTTTGCTTCTTCTTCTTGTGATGGTGCTGCTCAGGCTTCTTGCCTTCCTCAATCTGAGCTCTCTTGAATCCCTTTCGGGTGAGCACTCCAGACTTCACATACTCCTCAGTAAGAGTAGCACCAAGTTGAATGGCTGCCTCCAATGTAGTAGCGTTATTACCCATGAAAGTTCCCCTTACTACTAAGGGTAGGCCTTCAATGTACTTCTCTATCCTGCGAGATAGAGGAGTAACCAAATGGGGTACCAGAATGCACAACTCATGGAATCGGGTTGTATACTTCGCGTTTTCACCACTGTCTTGCACCAGATTCCACATCTCTACCTCGAGTTTCTTCAGTTCATGACGTGGACAAAACTTTTCCACAAGCAGATTCTTGAAACCGTCCCACGGTAAAGCTAGAGCGACTTCACGTCCTCTGGTGTTCTTCTCAGAATTCCACCAAGTGAGTGCGCCTTTATGAAAAGCGCTTGAGGCCATCTTGACCTTCAGATTCTCAGGACATCCAGTGAAGTCGAGAATGTCTTCAATGCTTTCCAGCCATTGCAGTAAGCCGGTAGCTCCCTCGGTACCAGAGTACTTAGGAGGCTTAGCATCGTTGAACTGCTTGAAAGTAAAGTTAGCAGTTCCAGCGTTAGTGGCATTTGAGTTGTATGCGGAATCACTGGTACTTCCCCTAAGATTCTGGGTGATATCAGTGACCATACCAGGAATCACATCCCGCATATGAACCGCGATAGCTCGAGCAATCTTGTTGATCTCATCGTCGTTGCCACTTGTTGAACCCCCTCCGTTAGGATCACGTCGGGGAGGCATTCTACGAATAGAAGCCACAAGTGGGTCAGTAATGAGGAAGGATACAATTGAATTTTCATGATAAGGTCAGTAATATATCCATACTACTAGTATTATCATTCAATTGTAATATCATCCAGTACACGTATAAGTTATCAACTTATTTGCATACTTATCATGTGAATATGTACGATGTCTCATGATCTCACCACCAAATCTACACACTGACACTTTCCCGATATACCGAAAACAGCTTATATATAGGGCTCACTCTCGCTGCCCACCACCGTTTCGATATACAACGATCATGCCCTTGCTAGCATTTGGCAACACGTTTGTACTGATTTCCAAGTGTGTTCCATTGATTAAGAATCTCATGATCTTTGATCAACTTGAACTATGATTGATTCCATGATTGAACTATGATTATGTTATGTGTGCACCTACTAACAATTGTTAACATGTAGAACTAAATCATATGTGTGCTCTACATTTTTCTTGTTAAGCTATGTTAGTAAGTACTAATGATGTAATCACTTAAGAATTTCACTTAAGGTTTACATTTAAAGAATGCTCACAACTTGATTGATTCACCATAATGTTTGGTTCATCCAAGTTTGAATTGCACTATGATTTGATTCACCAATGTTTGTTTCCCAAATGTTTGTATCCCATGTGTTTGACTAATGTTCAATGATTCCAGTTGATCCCGAATCCTCACTCCAAATACGAACGTCGGATTCCCCCTAACATACTGAAATAAGCTTATATATAGGGTAAGCTCTCACCGACCCACCACTTACCTCAACACGTCAGCGTTAATCCGTCGTCTATATTTGGGGCTAAGATTCCAACTGTTGATTGATTATGATTGTTTCATGATTGCCCCTTGTTCTGTGACTATGATGATGATTATGTAAACCATGGTTCTTAATTTACTTAGAAATTAAAACCTTAGGTTTTAGCATGTGTGTCCTAGGTTAATTAACCTAGGTTCTCAATACCTACGGTATCGAGTATAATGATCTCTTGTGAGAACTTCAACTAAAGAATACTGTTACACAGATTCTAAGTTATAAAGTTCCTATGATAATGAACACCTGATAATGATAACAACGATAACAATGACAAGGATTTCAAATCAAGATTCTAAATTAATAGTTCTTGACCTTTGAATTCCTATAATGAGCATGACAAGGATTTCAAATCAAGACTCTAAATTAATAGATCTTGACATTTGAATTCCTATAATGAATATGACAAGGACTTTAGATCAAAGATACCAATCTTTGCCTCTAAATCCTATACTGAATATGACAAGGACTTTAGATCAAAGATAACAATCTTTGCCTCTAAATCCTATAATGAATATGACAAGAAATTCATATCAAAGATACTGAAAATACAGATCTTTGCCTCCGAATTTCTATAATGATCTCTGTGTGAGAATTTCAGATCAAGGATACTAAGAATACAGATCCTTGCCTCTGAAATCCTTAAATGCATATGTGTGAGAATTTAATCCGGTTTCTAAAATTATAGAATTCCGATTCAAATTCTTTGACTCGATATCTAATCTTAGAAAAATGTCCCTAAGATCTTTCAAGCTTATTGTAGACTGAATGCTCACTTAAGTTACTTAGATCCTAAGTTCCTCAAGCCTATAGCACTTAGTCCTATTGGGTAGCTTAGGTTATAGTCTAGGTCGTTAAACATTGGGTTTTTCCTAGTTCTCTACAACCTGGGCTCTGATACCAACCTGCCACACCCCTGCGCCGCGTGCGGAATCCACGGCGCGGTGACGTATGAACAGTTGATTCATGCACAAGTATTGAATAAGAACAACCACAACGGATTACTATGTTTCATAATGTTAAGACAATTGTTTAGTTACAGACAGCTATCTACCAAAAGAAAGACAACTACGGACCCAAAATATAGTTACAAAATAAGACTTCAAACAAGACAATTAAACAATCAGGATTTAGTGTGTTTCTAATCCATCCTAGCATGTTTCTTCATCTTGTTCTATCTTAGAATGGTCTCCTTAGTTGTCCCTGAGAATGTCTTAAACCTGATTACCTGAAACACGTGAAAAGTAACTGTCAACTACAGACGTAGTTGGTGAGAACAATAGGTTTAAACATTTGTAAACATGAGTATATGATATAAGGCATAGGTAAGTTAAAGCAACATAAGATTCACACGGATGAGCTGCAACCCAAACTAACATCAAGTAAGAAAATGAGTGTAAACAGTCCAATCACTGTTTGCACGAGAGTCAACATATAATATCAAGTCCCAAACCACGTTTGGAGTTAGATAATGTGTCAACAGTTTTGATAAAACCATATGTAACCGAAATCTGCAGTTAGTTTATAAAACAGATTTAAAAACTAACTGCAGCAATCGGCCTGCCCCAATGTGTGTGTCCGCTTTCCCTTGTTGTGATCACCCAGTACTAACGCTAATGAATGTGATACTTGATGATTTTACAAGTTTGTTTACAACAATAGACACCATGTTTCTGAACCTTACTTTAACCGGATGTGTTAATGCCTTATTTGATAACATGAATTGAAAACCTAGATTTAATTCCACGAATTAAATCCTTTGTTTTGAATACTATGAAATGAACCACTTGAATTGAATACCATGATGTGAACCACTTGATTTGAATACCATGAAATGAACCACTTGATTTGAATACCATGATGTGAACCACTTGATTTGAATACCATGAAATAGTGACCTTGTGTAACAACAAGGTTTATAACAAAAGGGTCAATGAAATCATTCATTTGAAAATGTTTATCCTTTATACAAACATTTGAGTAAATCTGTTATAAAACATTTCAAAGAGTCTTTATAAAATCCTTTTTCAGTAATAAGAGTTAATAGTTGATAATTCCTTTAAAACGGTTGACAATTTATTTAAACAATTGATGAATCCCTTGGATTCGTAAAGTGAAGCTGTAATGTTTATGAATACACATAACCTGTGTAATGAAACAAGATTGAATTAACGGTTTTGATCACGTGTTCCACCCCAAAACAGTTATAAAACAGTAAAAGAGGGGCTAATGTTCTCACCTGTCTGCAGTAGACTCTGAACTAAAACAGATAGCAAGTAGCAAACAGGACTTCTAATTGTTTCCTATAACATTGTAATCATACATAAGATATAGGATTTATAATTGTATAGACTTTGATTCATTGATTGACTCGTGTTCTCTTGAACATGATTAACACTTGATAACTTGTACTCATGATTATGATTGTTGTGAAAACTTGAAAGTTATGATTTGAATCACTTGATTGATCATGGGTCCAAGAAACGAATATGAAATGTTCCATTGTGCATAAACCTTATGCGTAAAATGATAAATGTTTGAGAATTTGATAACCATTGATCAACATGAAATGTATGAATATGTTTAAGTGTTCTAGACTCTTGTGACTATGAATTGATCTCATTATTAGTTTAAGTTAATCTTAACCCAACTAAGTCAATTCATAGACATTTTGCATTGTAGGCCACTCCATGGGCCATTTAAGTTAATAATGGCCCAATTGGAGGTGATGTTGGGCCACCCCAATGTGTATGTAGGCCAAGTAAGCTTCTAAGGCATCCTTGGTCCAACTTAAAACCATAATGGGCCAAAGCTATCTCCATTGGGCTTGTTCTATCCTATGGGCCGATTACTAATAGGATTGGGCCAAGTAGAAGATGTTTGGGCCGAAAGGGTGTATGGCTGCCAACTTGGGCAGCGAACCCTTATCATTTCCATCTAGGGTTCGGCTAAGTTAACTCCTTAGGTTCGGCCCCATGGGTGTCATATCACAGGTTCGTTTACCACGGTTGCATGCAAGGTTCGTGATGATGGTTATAGGTTCGGCCAAGTGAAAGATTTGTCATAGTCAAAGGTTCGTGGAGCAGCCACTGCTCAACGAACCATGCAAGGTTCGTAGCCACAAGGAGGTTTCATTGGTCATCAAATGGTTCGTGAAGGCTCGTGGCCTCCCTAGGGTTCGCCTGAATTTGTTCATACAGAAGAGGGTTCGCTGGACATAAATCGATTCGGCATGTTGAGCATCGAACCATGTAAGGGTTCGTCTGGAAAATCAGAGGATAGTTCGTGAAGTAACTGGTTTGACAAAGGCTCGTGGGATGCCACTAGGGTTCGGGTGTACTTACACGAACCATGCAGGGTTCGTGAGGCTACTCAATGCTTGCTAATGGCTCGGAAAGGTTCGTGATAGGCTTGATGGCTCAGCACAGGTTCGTGAGATCCCCTTAAAGATTCGGCTGAAAGATGACGAACCATGCAGGCTCGTGAACACCCCTGGAGGGTTCGGCCAAGTGTTGTTTGAGGGTTCGACTCCTGAACCTTCGACGAACCTGTAAACCTGCATCGTCTTCTTCATCGAGTTCTCATATCCAGGCCATGATCTAGGTTAGTTCATCATCAGATGAGGTTACTAGGGGTGCGAAATCAG
This sequence comes from Mikania micrantha, assembly GCA_009363875.1. Lineage (NCBI taxonomy): Eukaryota > Viridiplantae > Streptophyta > Magnoliopsida > Asterales > Asteraceae > Mikania > Mikania micrantha. The sequence continues at coordinate 49,046,295 of CM018681.1, forward strand.
AACATGAAGTGATAGAACCGGTTTTTAGTCGGGTTTGAACAAAAGACATAAGAAACCCTATTTTCCAGATTTTTAAACCGTTTGTACCTCGTTTTTGGCTGGATGAATCTGCGAAATTCTTGTACTTTCGTGTAGAGGATGTTGAGAGCTACGCGTGGACACCAAGAACAACGAAATCCGTTGAGAATCGAGCGAGATACGAACGATTAAAGTGGTTTTCTAGAGAGAGAAAGGCTTGGACGAAAATTCTAGTGAGAGAAAGTGGTGTAGGTGAAATAAATGAGGATTTAAGCCTTGTTCAAGGCTTTTATAGTCCGGGTGGTGTTCGGGTCCGTTTCGGTCGCTCGTTTCGCGTTTCCGGAACGTAACGCATATTTTACGCGGTTTTAAAATAAAAGAGTTGTTAAACTCATTTAAATGATGAGTTTCAAAATTGTAAAAATATAAAATAATTAAAATAATTATTTTTACTCTTCGTGTGTTGACAGATCGTTAAACACTCACAATTACGTGTATACCCGCAATCGCGTACGTTTTTTGATCGTATTAATTATTTAAAGTCATTTAATCATAATTATAAGTTCAACATTCATATTATTATGGATCGTCACCCACAATTATACTCAGTCTCGCTTACAAATTACGATTTTTGTGAATTAATTAATTGTTATAATATTTGTCTCGACACTACGCACAAACACTAACCTGTTACACCGAACGCAATATATATATAGGGCTCACTCTCGCTGCCCACCACTGTTTCGATATAACCAGTTACTGTTCTTGCCTAGTGAAATCGACTGTAAATAAATAATACATACTTGTTTCTGCATACAAAGATCCTGTAACACACAAGCACACATTATGAACATATGAATCACATTGATGAACTGAACATGGACAGACACTGTTCTAACACTGTTTACGACTACATGACTAATTGTACAAATGTTACACTAGGTCCTCTCAAAAGCATGAACTTCCTAGCTAAACCTGTTCGTCACCTGAGAAGTCATGCAAAAAGATCAAGTCAACACATGGTTGGTGAGTTCATATAAATTTTGTTTGAAAATGAAATTTGTACAAACCTGACCAGATGACAACCTTAACCTCACCAATAACCACCTATATCATCTAATTGAGTATGCTTATGTATAGGGCATACGTAGGGTCAAACTTACCGCCTGCCCAGCCGCCAGCCCACCACATACTAAACCAGATGATATATTGTTCTTAGTGATAATTAAGCGTTTCATCCCATACATTCAATTCACAACATTTGAGCAATTGGAAATTTGTTAACACTGAACACCCGCAATGACAACCTTAACATCATCAACAACCACCTATACTATCCAATCAAGTATGCTTATGTATAGGGCATATGTAGGGTCAAGCTTACCGCCATCCCAGCCACCAGCCCACCACATACCAAACTGCATCTTTAGTCCTTAGTTCCTGTAGTTTAACAAAATATGGAAATTCTCTTGATTCTTTGAGTTCATCACACAATCATGATCAACCATAGCATTTGTGGAAACATAATGTTAAATGCTTAAATAAATGAATAAATAAACATTAAATAAAATCCAAGACCTAATGATTGGGCTTTGGTCATACTCGAGTAGACTAGTGTAGCAATCAAGGTTCTTAGTAGTGAAGGAAATCTGTAAATATCATCAAACATGCGACCTTTAATCAATCAGTCTAGCTAGAACAATCTTTTGATGTATAGGATTTTATAGTTCATCTAGATCGTCAATAGTTCTTCCTTGTTCGTATAGTTCGTTAGTTCTTTGGCACATGTTATCTTTGATATTTCCCAGACATTCCCTTGAAAATAGATCGTTGTACATAGTTGTGTGAAATAGATCTTTAGCTCTTTAAAAACACACCACCGAAAAATAGTTCTTTGATTACGTTAATTCTTTGAAAGTAGATCTCTAAAATTAGTTCTTTGATTTAGATCTTTAGCTCTTTGAAAATAGTCCTTTGAAAATAATTCTTTGATTTGAAATAGCTATTTACTCATAATGACTAAACAACTTGTTTTGGAAAACCTGCAAATAGTTTACCCAGACAAAATCTAGGATAACAGTTATACATGTAAAACATATATGAAGTAAAAGCATTTTAGTGAATATAATCCAAGGAAAATAGTTTACGCATGCTTCTCAACCCCGCGTTTATAAAACAAAAATGTTTAGAAAAGGTGCAATGAACCCACCTGTGTTGTTATGCTATGAATCACAAAGATATGCGCGCTCGTTGATTGTAGATTATGTTTCTTCAACACCTGTGTTGGTTTATTATAATTTGCATACGATAAGTGTTTGAAGATGACGTATATAGGGTTTAGGTCTCGGCGTGCAACTATGTGTTCTAATTGTTTTCTAATGAGTTACTAAATTATTTTACCCTTACCCTTTACAGTCAAATAACTAATAACCTTACTTACATAATGTTTTTTGATAATTTATCATTTATAAAATATTATTATGTTACAACAATTTAAAGCTATTAATCCTTTAATTTATTTTATCATATGTTAATAACTCAAGTTATGATGATGTTTAGTAGATTATGGTTACATGTTATAAATATTGCATTTTATTGCAAAATATATAAGCTATTTTACAAAATCATTAAGTTTATCATGTTAGAACTTAAATTAACCTAACTTGGTTAATCCTCAAGTCCTTACAAAATTCTTTGTTAATATCTTTGATTTTGTTCCTTCTCGAATTGGTTATCCTTTACGGTTATTTATTTGAATAACTACTAGGAATACCCATGTGATGAAATCTCTAAGTGGTGGGTGGTGACAACTTAATGTCATTGTCCCATACTTAGTTTTTTTTTTTTCTTGAATCTTCTTTGTTCTCATCTTGTGTTCCTTAGTTCTTTCGAACCCTTAGTCATATAACAACCTTTTAACATAATGTAGGTGATTATATAACCCAATTTAGTTGTTTAGGTAACTCAAGTTAAATTTAGTAATATTAGGGTTTTGGGTTAACACTTGGTTAACTACCCTTGAATATAATTGATTCTTAACAACCTTATTCATGGTTTCATTTAATAAACCCAAGTGTTTTATAGCCTTTCGCTTATCAGTACACCATTTTGGTTGTTAAGAGTGTGTAAAAAAATGTGGGCTCTGTGAGAAACCTTAGTATCGATGGGAGCACAAACCGGTTAACGCTCTAACACCCTAATAGCTTCCCATTCGTGCATACCAGCCATGCGAATGTACATCCGACTGAGACTGCCACGCAACTGTAGTTCCATTCGTTCTTGATTTCATGCGAATGGTGAGTCTCACGAATGAGACCTCACATACAAACCATTCGCCTGTGGCCTCATTCGTTCATGATGTTCGAACGAAGAAGGATGGTCACCCGAATGAGAACCCACGAAAGGACCCCATTCGCATGATGCTCTGCTTCGGTTTTCAGCTTCACACGAATGAAGATATCCTACGAAGGAAACTCCATTCGCCTGGTAGCTCGTTCGGTCGCCCATGTTCATGCGAATGAAGAGCTCATTCGGCCATAAAGCCTATTAGGATGGGGCCATTCGCCCCAGCTGTGCAGGCTGTGTTCATTCGCCTGGTTTGCGAACGAGTATGTTCAGGACTCCATTTTCGAGTTCATGGCTAAATCATGGAGCCCTAGAAGTTCCGACATCATCCTAAACCATTAACGTACAACTCCTAAGGGTTTGTGGGGGGTTTAAAAACCGGTTGGAAATGGGGTGTTCGAACCAAGAAAGAAAACCCTAGAATCGTGATTTTGAGGTCGATTTTACCTCGATTTCGGTGGTTCCAAGCTTGAAATCTTTGTACTTTCACGATATACACGATGTGATAGTTGTTTTGACACCAAAATCAATGAATTTGGTGAAGTATTGGGGGTTTTAGGGTTTGAATCTTAGAGAGAGATTGTAGAGAGAGAGAGAGTGACGGTTTGGGAGAGAGAGAGTGGGTTGGTGAATGGGATTTAATGGCATTTAATGCCATTGTATTCATTTAATCGTTCTGACTTGTTCGGGTTCGTTTGGTTTCGCGTAGAAGCGTCGATTTTCGATCGTCATCGTAACGAAACGTTACGATTTTAAAAATAGAGTTTATTAAATTAATTTAGGTGGTAATTCCTAGTAAATTAACTAGATATCTTTTACTTATTTTTAAATTTCTGAAAACGTTAAATTTAACTTTTCATCGAATCGTACAGTTTTCGCGCGTATTCGTTCGGATCGTCACCCGTACGAACACGACGACAACCGTACTTTCCGATTTGGTTTTCTAATTATCAGACATCATTCAGAACTTTAAATCCATAGATATATTCGTTCGAATCGTCACTCACAAGAATATTTCGTCAGTTAAATATCCATGTAACGACATCCGTTATTGTTTTGTTCTATGAATTCTCACATACGTCTATATATAATAAAATCCTAAGTAACATTCACATAATAGTTCTGTGTTATCACATGTAATTCTGACTGTTAAACCATGGATTTGAATTATGTTTATGAAATAAATATGTAGTAAATCTGTGTCAAACATCAAATGATAATAGTATACATGTAATACACATAGTTCGTACCTGAGTTACTGTACGAGTCACTGTTCCGGATATGATTCCGGCACTGATGTTACCATTCTTATGGATACGGAGTTTGTAATAATTAACTTTATTACCATTGGTCGTATTGGTTTCGTTGGTCATTCTTAGACCTAACTCCAAACGTAGTCTGGGACTTGGATCTAAGATGACTTGTTAATATACTTGATGATGGTTTAGGTTACAAACAACATGTTATGTTATTTAACTTTCAATTGTACATTGTTCAATTATTCAGTTGTATTTTCATAAAGATTATTACTCATGAACTATCATTGTTTAAACTTTAAACCTATGTATCTAACCAGCTACTTGTAGTTGACAGATATTTTTCACATGTTTCAGGTAATCAAAGATAGGTACATTCCAGAGACAACTAAGGCGACCTAGTTAAGATAGAACGATATCAAGAAACAAGCTAGGATTGATTAGAAACTCACTTAATCCTTTTGTTTAATTATCTTGTCAGTTCTTATTTTTAAACATTATTTTTAAGGTCGGTTAATTGCGCATTCTTTTGGTGGTTAGATATGATCTGTATTTAAAGTACATTCAATCTTATGAAACCTAGTAAACGTGTAGTTTTTCTTCATTAATCTTGGTCATGATTCAATCAATCAGTCGTCAGCACGCCGTGGATTCCGCACGCGACGCAGGGTTTGACAAGCTGGCAGCTATTTAATAACCTACGTATTCTTCGAATAAACATGAAGATAAAATACCACATTAGAAGGAACATAATGCCGTATTTTAGTATTTATTATGCGTGGATAATAAGTATTTATGGTGTATTCTTCAAAATATAATTATCATTTTGTTTTATTTATTCATTTTAGGATTTAAGGTCATGTAACAATATAAATAGAGTATAACCTCATTTTACACTAAACAAGAGAGGGTGCAACGGTGTGTTTTTCAAATATAGTCTTGATAGTTTTTTCATATGAAGTTCATGGATTATTTATTGGTACTCCTAACATAACCATACATATTTCAAACTTTAATGTTTTTAAGCTGCATAAATAGTTATATGCCGATGGAAAGAAAATAAACAATTCTAATTCTAATGGAATATAAAACTGATTTTATTTTCTAGAATATTAACGTCAATTTTGTTTGATGTTTAAATATATTAATTTAAGGGGAAAAAACCACACTATAATATTAAATATATAAATTTTGTTCAACAAAACACCGTTGATGTGTATGCATCACTGCATGTATATGTGGATCCCACAAAAGGTGCTTTATTAAGAAATGACATATATGGGATGTGAAATTTCTTGCTTTAATAAATCGTTTTCATCCAATCCAAGGTGTTTGCTATTATTATAAAGATGGCCAATCACAATCACGGTGTACAGAAATGGTATGAAAGGTATAATAAAAACAGTTAAATATGCTCCATTTGTGAAAGGAAAATCACACATAAGTGATGGAATGCAACCCTAGTTCATCATCGTCTTCTAGGTTTGACAGAAGCACCATTGAGAAAAACAGAAGGATTCAAATGAAGGCTCTTTTCTCCAAGCTCCATTCACTTGTTCCTCATGAATCATCATCAAGGGTTATTAATTTACTCTCTCCAAATATATCATCACCTGCATTAATATAAACATCTTAAACAAAACAAAATATAAAAATAATAATAATAATAATAATAATAATAATAATAATAATAATAATAATAATAATAATAATAATAATAATAATAGAAACCAGTTTCTCGCTCTCTTATTTTTCATTTTGTATGCCACCGACAAAGTGTTTTCATATATCGTTATGGATTTATATGCAGTTTAGGATTTTTAGCATGGATTCTAATAGTTTAATTTACTGATTGCTTTAAGAAGTGGTTTTTTTTTTTTTTTTGTTTCTAGTAAAAGCTTATTCCTACTCTTATAGCTAGAAAACCAGGATCCCCTAGCTAGCTAGTTTAATTACTACCGTATCATATATGTCACATTTGCTAGCTGCTTTGACTAGGAGATTTCCTGGAAACAAATTAAACTTCTTAAAAATCTCTAGAAAAAAATTGTAAACCAACGTACTATGGGTAAAAAAAAAATTGGAATTTATAGATGAATATGTCCTGTTCATCCTCATTGGCATGAAATAAGTCAATTCTAGCCATTATTTTTATAAAGGCTACCTGACATCTTCAAATTTTAGGATTATGTTCGTGATGTTTAGTACTAATTTGTTGGATTAAATTTCCATACGTACGTTGAGCATAACTCTTCATTAATGAATTTTACAGGATGTGACATCACTACCAGATCAGTTACAGGAAGCTGCAAACTACATCAAGAATTTGCAAATAAAACTGGAGAAAATGAAAGAAGAAAAGGATAATTTGAAACGGATCAAGAAATTAGAAATCGAACATGATAAAAAAAGCAAAACCTCGAGCTTGATGGTTGGACACCAAAGAACACCGAAGATTGATGTTCGTGAAATAGGTTCATCTCTTGAAGCAATTCTGATTACTGGGGCCGACTTTCAGTTCCTGTTTAGTGAAACCATCAGTGTGATTCATGAAGAAGGCTTTGACGTTGTCAATGCTAGCTTTTCAATCATTAATGATATCGTTGTTCACACCATACATGCTCAGGTAAATATACTTCTTCATACATCTAAATATATACGGTGGATTCGTTCTTTAACACATTTTAATTACTGTCACTCAAATAACTCCAGTAAATTTAACAGATATTTTTGTTTTTTTTTTATTACATTTATTATATTGTACAATATTATCTTCTTTTATATGTATGTAATAAAATCACAAGCGTTCATTGTTTAAAATAAATAAAAATTTTGCGTTACAAAGTAAATATTTATTTAATTTACGTAATAACTACCTACAATAGTGTAAAATCGTAAACAAAAATTAATTTGAAATAACATATAAAATAAGATAATATTGTATATGTATAAAAAAGATTAAGAAAAAAAAATAAAGATTTTGGTTCATTATGAAAGAGTTAATTGTTTTAGCACAATTAAGATGAGTTATTATTTGTTTTTAATATCTCTCTCTGGTTCTCACACTCACTCACACACACACACACATATATATATAACGTTAATTATTTCTTGTAATATATTTTTAACTAGGCATTAGCTCATGTATTACACGAAACAAATATAAAATATAAAATATATTAAATATTGTATTTTTAATGATAAATGAATGTGAGATTAACAAATAAACGTGAAATATATGACAGGTTTAAATTAGGCTATCTTAAGTTTAAAGTCCTATACATAAGCAAATATATATTTAAAAGTGTGTTTTGCATAACGAAATACTTGTGTGATTATCACATTGTTTTTATAATATTACCAATATAATCAACACAGGTGTAAGTGATAACATGCGAATGAAAAACTTAAGGCTGCAGTGATTAGCCAGCTTGATAATTATGTCACATGTTTCATTATGAATAAGACTTGTCGCAAACATGAGGGAAGAAATGATAGATAATCATGCAGCTAATTTATTTCCCGCATGAAAAACAAACTTTCTCTTCCAAATTCTCCATATGTGTTTAGATATATATTATTGTTTAAAAAATGTGTATTTTACGGGTAAAATAAACATAAAACTAAATAATAAAATGTCATCATAATTTAGAAATTATGTAACTCGTCGAACAATTTAGTTGCCGATAACAATTTTCTAAATTCAAAATATATTAATTTTATAGTTAAAATTATTTTTAAATATCAGTATTTTTATTTAATACTTAAATATATATTTTGATATTATTATTATTATTATTATTTAATTATTTAATAGAAGTGAAAATTTAAAACATGAGGGTTACAATGAAACACAAAGTATAACACATAATCACATATGATTTGTTTTAATATGATAGATGAACATTAAAATGGTAAGATTGAACTAAAAAATGATATATGTTATATTATTTACGTATTTATATGATTATAAGTATGCTAGGATTGAAAAACATATATAAAAATTAGTACCCGGTTATCGTTTATTCATTTAAACTCTATAATTCATCCTCCTCCAAAATGACATTAAACTAAACAAATAATAACTATTGCCATTCTAATAATTCTAATAGTTTGTAAATAAGTTATACCTTTCGTTCGTTTAGTTCCCGTATACGAACATGCCTGTTTCCACCCATTGAGATAACCGATCGTTTACTTCGACTCAATTTTGCATGACGAACATTCCTGTCTTCACCAAATATGAATATGACTGATGTTGACCGATTTGGATCAGCTTTGATCATTTTGACTTTCATTGGCCATCTTGAAATCAAAATCATTGCTATGTTTTCACTCAACAAAATATGAGTAGCTCAAAACTACACCGAACGAACTCCAATCGAATTGATTCAGGTTTCCATGGCTTTGTCTCATCAAGCTAAACCTTCCCCACCAGTTGACGCCACCGCTACTTTTGCCGGTAAAGCAAACAGTTCGCCGAAATCTTCCGCCAACACTTTTCTGTTCGGGGCGATTAAAACTCGACCTATAGGAATCTGAATCAAAACCAATGGTGAAAGTCTTCGTTTATGTGTTAGAAAAAAGTGTAAAATTTTGATAGCGATCCAACGGTTATATCTTCGGGATCATCTGATCTTCGTGACTGGTTTCTCTATTTTCTTCTATCTCAGCTACACACACATTTGACGACCGACTTTGATCGATCTAACAACAAAAATATGTGCATTCTTAACCTTTAATTAATTTAAAAGTTACACTTTGGCCCCTTATCTATGGGCTCCTATTTTAAAAACCCCCTTCAACTTCTCACACAGATTTTTAATTTTTACAAGTTTAATAGGTCAGTACTTTATCGTATCATGTTTATATTAATTCGATCGCAATTACTTCATTTATTTTCATATAAATTCCGAACCCTAACGGTGATAGAAATTTCACAGGTTACTCACAAGTTTATAACGAGTCTGTATTTTATCGGATATTTGTATCGTTTATACCATTTTGATCGCAATTAATTTACGAAAATTTATATAAATTTTGAACATGAACGGCTACAAAAATTTTGCACGTTTATTAATTGTTTATAAAAATTTGAGGTGTAACAAAATACATCATTATACTCTGTTCCTACCTCTTGAGTGTATCCTTAAGAAACCAGGCGAGCTTTGTACTTAATGATTATTTCTCTGTAATTATTTTTGTTTTTTAGGTACCCAACGGGTACCAATGAGATATATTCCTTTTGGAATTTTCACCAATTCCTAAACTTCTACTTTCTAAGCTGATGAAGCTTTTTTTGCATTGCCTTACCCAACTAGCATCTGAATGAGATATGTTCTCGAGTGTTTTTGCACATATGGTGAACATCTTAACCATATATTTCATAATTAAAACTTATTTTCAAAATCATAATTGTGCCTTCGAAAATACATTATGTATGCATATGATCCCCAAATCAGTCACAAAAATGAGTAAAAAGTGTAGCAATAAAAACACACGTTGTTTTCTTTGTAAGCCTTGAAAAATATTTTGGCCAAGTCTTTCCAACCTTACGTGATGATTTAAACTTTATTAACTCACTATTTTCATAATATCAATTGAGCATGAGTCCATGCTCAAAATGATATTTTTATCAGCATAAGGATGTAAAATGAAACCTAATTACAACTTGTTCTTTATACTCTCTATCTTGTTTTGTTCTAGCTCTTGAAACGCTCGGAATTTTTTCTTTCTACTATTATAGATCGTCTAGCACGCAAGAGAGTGCTATGACTTATTTTCTTTTTATGGACGATTTTAGGTTATGTACCCACCCCCTCCTTTTCATACTAAATTCACGTGCTAATCCTTATAACATTTTTTTCTTGAAAAATTTATTGCATGTTTAAATGTTACTTTTGACTAGTTACAAGGACGTAACATAAAAATTTAGATTGTTACAAATATTAAAAGTATAAATAATTTTTTGTTTTATGTGTTCTAGTTTGATATATCTCTTATGTGAGTATAAATGATAAAAGTTACCCACGAATTGTGATGAGACTGTTCGATTAAAAAATCCGCGTTATTGCATAACTATTGAAAGAAATAAAAGAATATTATGCCTTTGATGTTACAGTATAAAAATTTTGAATAAAAAAATAAATACATAATATAAGAGAAGTTTAAGGTGGCATGCATGATGCAACTTTTTTGCAAACTTTGTAATACAAGTTGTATCAGTGACCTTAACGTGATTAGGTACCTAAAACAAACATATAAAGCTATGTTGACTTACTTATTTTGATCAAAATATAGTTAAAAGGTGTTATATAAAATATGCATGTTTTTTCGTTGATTTTGGTCTTTTTTTTATGGTATAGAATTTTTTTCGTTAGGGTAAGTTTTAAATTGTTATATAAATGAGAGATGAGAATGTTTGGCATTAAAAGTTGTTAATTCTATTTAATAAACAAATGCAATATATTTAAATTAGGGAAAATGTTGCAAAAACATAATCAACTTTTGATTTTGTTCTAATTAAATCATTGAAACTTTGTTTTGTTTTAATTAGATAACTTAAGTTTGATTTATGTTCTAATCCTAGATAAAAAACCTATCTAACAAGTAAAATCAATTTTTATAAATCAAAAACCTTATAAAAATAAGTTTCAAAAATGTTGCTCTTCATCTCCCCAAACATCGGAAATACATCTTCAACCGGAAACGCAGCCTACGCCGGAAACGCATCTTCAACCGGAAACGCAGCCTACGCCGGAAACGCATCTTCAACCGGAAACACGGCCACCTAAAACGCAAGAAGGTTAATCTTCTTCTTCACCGAAACGTGCACTCAGCTCCCGCCTAGTGACTCATCCAATGTCGTGCGCTCAGCCACTGCCGGAAACACACAGCGCCGACTGAAATGCAGATAAATTGATTTGAACCTTAACCCTATTCTTGGTGTATGTTTTTGCGACGTTGTTGGTGATGACTGGTTCGTTGGTATGTTTTGTTATAAAAAAAACATAAGCCATATCGATCACTGATAGGATAGGATTGCTTCTGCCATTTGAAGATTTTAGGGCTATTAGAACTTCATGATTTTATTCTTGTGCGTTGAGGTTAACATGATGCTTTTACAATTTTTTAAAAAAATTTCTAAATATATTTTTAGTTTGTTAAAATTTTTAGCAATTTCTAAAAAACTTGAAATTATTTTTCAAATTCCATGTTATTTCTATTTCATCATGCAATAAAAATAAAAAATAAAAAAGTTATGGTTACAAGTTATGTAGGTCATATATCTATGATTGAAACATAAAATAAACTTAACTTATCTAATTAGAACAAAAAAAAGTTTGAGTGATTTAATTGGAACAAAATTGAAACTTAGTTATGTTTCTACAAAATTACCCTTTAAATTACTATAACCTAGTGGTTCTGTTCTGCCTCATCTCATATGTTAATTTAATTTAAATACACCCTTTATAACAATTATATATCAGTTACCATAGAACCTTTTGTTTTAGTTTGTGGTTTTTTTTTGTTAAATGAATCAAAGAAATTGAACAAGTACAAAAGTGAAAAGTTACCATCAAGGTTGAGATATCTTACACTTGGCTTTTATCATTTAAGTATCTTACAAAGTCTTTATAATACTTTTTTTATTTTAATTAATTATATAATAAAAATTTAACATATGGTCAAAGAAACAATTTTTTGTAATTTGTACTTTCTTATTCTTTTTTCACAACTATAGTATCAAGTATTATTCTTTGATAATTTATACCTTCTTATTTTCTTTTTCACGATATACATGTTAAAAGAAAGAAGACTTTACGATTAAAGAAAACTCAATTCTGGGATTTTTTCTTAGGTTAATCCTCTATAAAACTAAAAGTACAAAGTTAGATTGTCTCCCAGAAACAAATAAATAACATTATTATATAATTTGACGCACAATAAAGTATATATGTTTTATATAAGGAGTCGAGTTTGTTAATTATTCCTACATTTCTTAGAGTATGCGTAAAATAATATGTTAAATTAGCAGATGCATTCATTTGAACTTGTTTTTGCTAGATGTGACAACGTCTTAATTATATTGTGTGAATTTGTAGGCTGGAGAGACTTATGCATCTGAAAATGGTGTTTCAAGGATCATTGAGAAACTGAATAAGATTGTATATGGCTCTTGATCTTATACTACTATTCGAAATTCAACACTCGTTAATGGTATCGAAGAATTTAGTGGAATTATGTATCTTAGGATCTAATATATTTGTTACCACCAATTGAAGTTTTCCTAAATTGCATTGTTGGGTTTTAAACATGCCTTATAAAATAATTTTGCAACGGAAGCTAGTTTTAACATGTTTAAATCTAAAACTTTAGAAACCAAAACCCACCAAGGATCCATATGTAGTTCTAGAAATTTAAATAAAATACAACCATAGGGTGTTTAGTATCAACAACCTTTGTAGAGAAGTGGTAGCTACAAAATGATGATAGCATGAACACAAGTGTCTTCACTCCAAGAGATGAACACACCAAGCAAGTTTCTCCAAGATGCTAGTCAATACCCAATGTCAAGAACACACTATTTACTAACACTTATTTAGAGAATATTTTGTATGTAATGTAGAAATCCAACCACCTTTAAGAACCTAAACAAACTATTAGAGGTTAACGTTTGCTTGTGTTCTTGATGTGGTTTTCATTCAAAATTGCACTCTCCTTTTTCTTTGAAATGTTTGGCCGATTCATTTTCTTTGGTTCAAGAGAACCTAAGTATTTGAACTAATAAAATGGAATGGAATAAGTTGCCTTTTTTTAATAGTAAAGCATGCCCCTCTAAATCCATGCAATCTCATTCTCCACAATTCAAGTCAAACAAGTAAAAGGGGCATGGTTCCCATGCCATGCTTTCTGCCAAAAAAAAAAATCAAGAATATATATGGACTTGATTTCACATATTCCTTTGGGTAATAACATGCATTCTCTCAAAAGATTTATTTTATAAATCTATTAAAACATATTACATACACCATGTAGTGTTACCAAGTAAACATTACATATAATATTAATGTTTCATTATACATTATTATTTTACTTAATAATAATAATAATAATAATGTATTCTTGACGTAAGTTGGGTTATACACATTAAACCGAGTTTGAGTGTACATTTGGAATATTTGCTCAGTGTGTGACCTTTTGGGATATTATATCAATAGTAACATTGTTACACGTTGTGTCTTAGGCATACAGGTCCAACAATCTCCCACTTGCATAAGATTCAAAGCGCATCAGTGTAGACAGTGGTGGACGTCTAGCAACATCTCACTGCCCCCAATGATACAATATTTACATCATCCTCAACACCCATTTAATTAAACCTTAAGTTTAATAACAATGGTGTATGGTAATATCGATCATCCTTCTGTAATAGATATCTAGTTGAACATGAGACATGGATTAACATCAATCTCATATGTTGTTCAACAATTATATTTCTCGTTCAAAATTCAACGTGATTAATATCAAACATAAGTTTGAGAATGGCCATGCTTTTAAATCAGCTTGAATCAACGAGGGGCCCAAAGATATCAACCTTGTAAAGGTACAGATTCCTATCGACTACATACGCCTCTCACTACATTTTGCTTGGTTCCCAACGAAAACCCTTATTGTTGCCTGGTCAAAACAACGTTAGGTAGTGTCAAAGAACAACACACCATGCATTCAAGTCCCAATATGTATCTTAGGTCAAAGGATACAAAGATACTACCATTTTTCAAAAACACTTAAGACGCCGATCCATGAAGTGTCTTTGAACGCGGTCACGCCCAATATCTACCTCGTGAATATCTGTGATCTTTGGTTACTTTACTTAGTCAACCAAACAATCCACAATAGTCTTAATTCATAATTATTCCCATAATTATGACCGACTATGGGCATTTAGAATAACCTAGTTATTCATGGATTTAAACGTGCTAACATAGGACACAGTGATCATAAACGTAAGACATTATCAAAAGTCAAAGCAAATATAATGATACTGCTACATAGTCCAGAATTATCCAAGTAACAAAATACAAATCAGATCCAATCACTAGACATACGAAGCCCTATAGAACTAGCATGCGACTCATGTTTCGCTTGAGGCATGGGCTTTGTGAATGGATCTGCTACATTCAAATCTGATTGTACTTTGCTGATGATGACATCTCCTCGTTCTACTATCTCTCGAATATAGTGATATGTCCTCTGAATATGCTTATTTCTGTGATGTGACCTTGGCTCTTTAGCTTGAGCAATAGCACCAGAGTTATCACAGAAAATCTCAATAGGTCTTTCAATGCTCGGCACCACCTTGAGATCAGTAATGAATTTCTTCATCCAGGCAGCCTCCTTTGCAGCCTCAGAGGCAACAATGTATTCAGATTCAGTTGTGGACTGTGCAACTACCTTTTGCTTGGAGCTTCTCCAGGTAACTGCTCCACCATTGAGGGTGAACACATATCCCGATTGTGATCGCGAATCATCACGATCAGTTTGGAAGCTTGCGTCTGTATAGCATCTCACAGTCAGCTCTTCCTCTACTCCTCCATATACCAAGAACATGTCTTTAGTCCTCCGAAGATACTTTAGAATGTTCTTGACAGCAACCCAGTGTCTCTCTCCCGGGTTCTGTTGGTAACGGCTTGTCATGCTTAGAGCGTACGATACATCCGGTCTAGTGCATAACATGGCGTACATAATAGACCCAATTGCTGAAGCATATGGTATCCCTTTCATCCTTTCAATCTCCTTATCCGAACTAGGACAATGGGATTTGTCAGGGACAGTGCCATGTGCCATCGGTAGTAAACCTTTCTTGGCATCTTGCATTGAGAAGCGTTTAACAACCTTATCAATGTATGCACTTTGACTTAAGCCAATGAGCCGCTTAGATCTGTCCCTATAGATCTTAATTCCTAGAATGTATGCGGCTTCTCCCAAATCTTTCATTGCAAAACATTTACTCAACCAAGACTTAACATCTTTCAAGATTGGAATGTGGTTTCCAATGAGTAAAATGTCATCAACATATAAGATTAGGAATACAACAGTGCTCCCACTAGTCTTCATGTAAACACACGGCTCATCTTCATTTTTGATAAATCCATATTCTTTGATCTTCTCATCAAAATGAAGATTCCAGCTTCTGGATGCTTGCTTTAATCCATAAATGGATTTCTTGAGCTTGCATACTTTATCAGGATACTTGGGATCGACAAAACCTTCTGGTTGTACCATATAAACATCTTCATTCAGATGTTCATTAAGGAAAGCCGTTTTGACATCCATTTGCCATATCTCATAATCATGATAAGCAGTAATGGCAATTAATACCCTGATAGATTTAGTCATGGCTACAGGAGAGAAGGTTTCCTCATAATCAATTCCTTGAGTCTGAGTAAAACCTTTTGCAACTAGTCGTGCCTTAAAAGTATGCACATTTCCGTCCATATCGGTTTTCTTCTTGAAAATCCACTTGCTCCCAACAGCCTTGCTATTTGGAGGTAGATCAACCAAATCCCAGACTTGGTTGTCATACATGGACTGCATCTCTACATCCATGGCTTTAAGCCATTTATCAGATTCTTTATTTGATGTAGCAGATTTATAGTTAGTTGGTTCGGATTGATCCACTAAATATATATCATCAAATCTTTCAGGTTCGCGATGAATCCTTTCAGATCTGCGGACGTCATGTGTTACAATTGGTGCTTGAACCAAAAGGGGTTCAGGCTCAACAATCATTTGTTGATCAATGGTTTCAACCTCAGGTCCAGCATTTAGTGAATCTTGAACTTCATCAAGATCTACATTATTACCATCCATCCCCTTTGAAAGAAAATCTTCCTCTAAGAAGATTGCTCGTCGTGCAATGAAAACATTTTTGTCAGTGGGATGATAGAAATAATATGCTTTTGTTTCTTTAGGGTATCCGACGAAAATTACCTTTTCGCCTCTGGGATCTAGCTTATTAGAGGTCTCACGTTTAACATAAGCCTCACAACCCCATACCCTAAGTTAGGATAAATTTGGTTTTCTTCCATACCATAATTCATATGGTGTTTTATCCACCTTCTTGGTTGGAACCATGTTGACTATACGGGCAGCTGTTTCTAAGGCATAGCTCCAAAAAAAGTGAGGCAAGTTAGCACGACTCATCATAGATCGAACCATATCTAATAAAGTCCGATTTCTCCGTTCGGATACACCATTATGTTGTGGTGTTCCTGGCGGAGTGAGTTGAGAAATAATCCCACATTTCTTGAGATGTTCATTAAAGTCATAGCTTGGATATTCACCACCTCGATCCGACCGAATGGCTTTTATCGTTTTACCAAGCTGATTTTGTACTTCATTTTGAAACACTTTGAAAACTTCAAACGCTTCATGCTTATGTTTCAATAAGTAAACATAGCCATATCTACTGAAGTCATCAGTAAATGTAATGAAGTATCTCTCACCACTTCTTGACATTATTCTAAAAGGACCACATACATCAGTGTGTATAAGTCCTAATAGATCGGAAGCACGTCCGCCTATACCGGTGAAAGGTGCTTTGGTCATCTTACCACAAAGACAAGATTCGCATATGTCAAAGGATTCCGATCCAGTGGGCTTTAAGATTCCATCGGTTTGGAGTTTTGACATACGCTTCTTGTTTATGTGTCCAAGTCGACAATGCCAAAGATAAGTTTGATTAAAGTTTGTTTTTAATCTTTTGGTATTGAGAGCATAAATAGAATTATCACTACATGAGCCATGAATATCAACTTCATAAATACCATTATGAGGCCTAGCCTCAAAATACATAACATTAGATTTAAAAGTCAATATGTTCCCCTCATGGAAACCAAAAGTAAATCCTTGCTCATACAGTCGAGCAGCTGAGATAATGTTCCTAGTTAATGAAGGTACATAACAAACATTATTTAATTTTAAATACAGGCCAGATGGTAACAAAAGGGAGTATTCTCCAACGGCTTCAACCGCTACACGAGCTCCATTGCCAACATGGAGCACCAACTGGCCTTCCCTCAGCTCTCTAGCCTTCTTTAACCCCTGCAAATCATTGCAAATATGAGTACCACACCCAGTGTCAAATACCCAAGAGTTACTATTGAAAGCATATAATTCTATTACAAATATACCTGAAGTCCCAGCTCCAACAGGGTTCTTCTTCATCTCAGCGAGGTATTTTGGGCAATCCCTCTTCCAGTGGTTAGGCTCCCCACAATGAAAACAATTAGGGTTCTTTGGAGCCTTTGTAGGGGCCTTGGCTGCTGGTTTTTGTTCTTGTTTCTTGAACTTTGCCACAGCCTTCCCTTTTCCACTAGGGGTCACCCAAGGTTTCTTGCCCTTTCCTTTGCCTTGTTTGTTTGGCTTCTTGACTTGACCCTCCCTTATCATGAGAACTGATTGAGGCTTGTTGGTAATGTTCTTCTCGGCAATCCTTAGCATGCCAAGCAATTCCGAGATAGACTTTTCAAAACCATTCATGTTGTAGTTCATTACAAATTGGTTATATGACTTAGGAAGTGACCCTAGTATCATGATGATAGCTAGATCATTCTTAAGTGGTGAACCAAGCCTTTCCAATCGTTCTACATAGCCCTTCATTTTCATCACATGAAGGCCTACGGGAGTCCCCTCTTGCATCCGACAATTGACAAGAGAAATCATGGTGTCATAAATCTCTTGTCTAGCTTGTACTTCGAACATCAACTTGAGTTCCTCAATGATTTCGTATGCCTTTAGGTACTCCAAATCATGTTGCAGATTTGGTTCCATAGTGGCAAGCATAAGACAAGCAACAGTTTGAGCATCATCAAAGTGTTTAGCCCACGCATCCCTAACTGCCTTGGTTGCGTTGGGTGCCGGTGCCTCGGGGATGGGTCCCTCAAGAACGTACATCTTCTTGTCTTGCGTAAGCACAATCCGAAGATTGCGATACCAATCCATGAAGTTTGTGCCGTTAAGTTTCTCACGATCTAAAATGGATCGTAAAGCGAAGGAGTTGTTTGCGGGAACAATTGCATTGTTTGTCGTTGTCATCTACAAAACAAAGTTTTATTTTAATACTTGTGATATTTAAACCCTTTAATAATTAAGCACCCTTTGTTTTATTATGAAAACCTTAATTAGTTAAAAGCTAAGATCCACATCACCCTTAGTTTCTTGTAATTGGCCTGACGCACTTTTCACAAGAATTAAGTTGATTGGTAGGTTTATAAACCAATTGCTTCCTTGCAACTCTTAGACTTTTGGGATTCATTAACATTTATGTTAATATTGGCACGCTTAATCCCATTCATGCCAACCCTCCCTTTGTGAATGGCCTACGCACTTATCACAAAGTCGAGTTATAAGTCGTCCTACTTTAGAAACGTGTGATGTCCGACCCAAGACTCTCGGAAATCGACACACCACCTTACACTCATTACAAAATAATCTAAGTACTTGACCTAGTGCTTTCGTCATTAGACAATTTAGTAGTGTCGTAAGTTTTCTAAATGGGATGGCATGGACTTATGTTTTAGAAAATGGGTATATTTCGTTTTTAATGTAAATGGCTTTTACAAAACGTTTTATGTAACAAAATCTTGCATGCTTTTGAGATTGTTACATTTGAAATAAAACCTAGTTTTATTTATTGGTCTTGCGTTTTAATTTTAGATGATCGTGACGATTCATTTTAATATCCTAGATATTAATATGTTGGTAATTAAACGCGTCGAACCATTTTAGCTATTAATAAAACTTATATTATTAGCCATTGAGTTTTATAAAATAAAGTCCTTATTATTTTATCTTCTTAAACTCAAATTTTATGAAACTTAAAATATACAAGTTTAGTTTCTCACAAGTCTTCAAACTTGCTTAAAATATTTTGTGTTAGAGTTTATAAAATGTCATTTTATCAAACTCTTTACTTGCATTTTTATTTTGTTAAAATGGTTTGTGATAGTTTAAAATCCTAGATTTTTGAACACAACCACATAAACATACAAGTAAAAATATATGTATGCAAAGCCAAGCCAAAGTATGGAGTTTTGTGAGCCACACAAAACACCATAAGGTAGGGATAAAATTTGCATAATCTTGAACTAGAACTCCCACTAGCTTCAAGATCCATATCTTGTCATCTTGTTGGACTCCTTTGTTGCACCATCTTTTGGACACCATCTTCCAAGTCTTCAACATTACATTTGAAATAAAATACAAACTAATATATATTTACATCTCAAAAGTAAATAAATTGCAAGACTTGAAATTAAATTATTACATGCCCAAATAAAAGAATATTACAGCCATATTGAACATCCAACACAAACAATCACAAGGTCATGGCTAGCTTTGCATATTCAACACAAAATATATAATCTTGACATTTTTTTTAGCAACTTGTTACCGACTTACATGCATGGTGCAAGTTGGTGACATAAAACTAAAAAAATTGTTGCTACCATATATTATTTTTCTTACTTGAAAAATAATATGTGTTTTGGTTTAATATTTTTTGTAACCAAAATATGTCTAAAATTTCAAGAACATACATAAGTGGCTCTAGATACCAATTGTTGGGTTTTAAACATGCCTTATAAAATAATTTTGCAACGGAAGCTAGTTTTAACATGTTTAAATCTAAAACTTTAGAAACCAAAACCCACCAAGGATCCATATGTAGTTCTAGAAATTTAAATAAAATACAACCATAGGGTGTTTAGTATCAACAACCTTTGTAGAGAAGTGGTAGCTACAAAATGATGATAGTATGAACACAAGTGTCTTCACTCCAAGAGATGAACACACAAAGCAAGTTTCTCCAAGATGCTAGTCAATACCCAATGTCAAGAACACACTATTTACTAACACTTATTTAGAGAATATTTTGTATGTAATGTAGAAATCCAACCACCTTTAAGAACCTAAACAAACTATTAGAGGTTAACGTTTGCTTGTGTTCTTGATGTGGTTTTCATTCAAAATTGCACTCTCCTTTTTCTTTGAAATGTTTGGCCGATTCATTTTCTTTGGTTCAAGAGAACCTAAGTATTTGAACTAATAAAATGGAATGGAATAAGTTGCCTTTTTTTAATAGTAAAGCATGCCCCTCTAAATCCATGCAATCTCATTCTGCACAATTCAAGTCAAACAAGTAAAAGGGGCATGGTTCCCATGCCATGCTTTCTGCCAAAAAAAAAAATCAAGAATATATATGGACTTGATTTCACATATTCCTTTGGGTAATAACATGCATTCTCAAAAGATTTATTTTATAAATCTATTAAAACATATTACATACACCATGTAGTGTTACCAAGTAAACATTACGTATAATATTAATGTTTCATTATACATTATTATTTTACTTAATAATAATAATAATAATGTATTCTTGACGTAAGTTGGGTTATACACATTAAACCGAGTTTGAGTGTACATTTGGAATATTTGCACAGTGTGTGACCTTTTGGGATATTATATCAATAGTAACATTGTTACACGTTGTGTCTTAGGCATACACTCGTTAATGGTATCGAAGAATTTAGTGGAATTATGTATCTTAGGATCTAATATATTTGTTACCACCAATTGAAGTTTTCCTAAATTGCATTTCATCAAATTATTAGATAAATGTTTTTCGAGACATGTCAAGAGGAAATTGCGTTGAGAAATAGTGTAGTGTGTTTTTATTAAATGTCTTTGTATTGTAGATAAACTAGCTTTTCATGTGACAGTATCATCCTACAATTCTATATGACTCATCTAGTAATGCTTTAGCTGATAAATCTTATCAACACATTAAGCCTTATGCGATACATGTATCATGATAAGAAATGTGTGCCATGTCATCTGTCGCATGAATCCTTCATTATGTGTGCGTATTATTTGAGACTACATGATATTGGTCATTGAACATGCCATATATTTTAACCAATATAAATTTTATTGTAATACTAGTGAATTATTTGGCAAACATAAGATTCCTCATTGTTATGCTTGTTATACGAGATGACACAATATTTCTTCTTATGTGTGTCAATTATTAGACACACTATAAGAGTTTGACTAAAATTGTTATTTCTTTGTTTCTTTACCAAGTTATATCCATTCATTACTTTATGTTCATGATCTCTTTACTTATCTCAGCATATATAAAGCCAATTTTTTTCATATTCGTTAACATATCGATAACTATCAGACATTAGGTTGAGGAACTTTTAACTTTTGACCATGCAATACATATTTTTACTCATTTGTTATTAGGTGTGTAGATGTTAAACCACTCCAAAATTCGCATCAATCGATCATGTGTCTCAAGTACATTTATGAAATATATAACAATTACAAGAGGACATAAGATTGGCTAATTCATAGTAGTCTAAAAAAATTTCAGTATTGACATTAAGGATCCAACAACCAAAACTAGAGCTTTTGTTTAATATTAAAAATACTAAAAGCTTTTTAATCATGGAACATTTTTTGTTATCATTTGAGGTTCATAACTTCCTCAAAAATCCATCTCCTTTCATCATCCTTCAATAACTAGGAAAGAAACATGCCCTTTTGAAATAAAAAACTCGCTTTTCTTAATGTTTTTGCACACTATCTTCTACTCATTACAATCCACAACCAAATTCGGGTTTAAATAAACGTCTGTTAACAAAGAAAAATCGTGGGTTTAGAAGCCATGGTTGAAAACCATATATGCAAGAAGGTTGCATGTGAAAAAATTGGTTTCTAAGCACTAAAACTTTCACTTTTGCGCCTATATTCATTCTAAAGCCTCTTTATATATATCTTTGATCATTAATCACATCCTCTAAACCGCCATATGATAGATGTGGGTTTTTAATCTGGCTAGCAAACTAACCGTCATATGAGCTCACGAAACCTAAGAGCAAGCCCTTATTCACTTTTGAAACTTCCACACACACCTTGCTAAAGGTGTCACTCTGTAACTTTAAAGTTAAATGTCTCTCAGTAGTGTTGATTTGAGATCCTGATGTAGAGGTAGAATGTCCAACATTGATCGTTCCTGAACTTGTCGGGTTGAGGTGCTTGAGACGAATGTTGTCCTCAAGGCGCTTTGGCAGAAGTTGAATTAGGTTTGGAGTGGAGTAGTACAAATAAAGGAACCTGAACTTCTACTCCTCTTTTTTCCTTTCGCTTGCTCTCTATCTCTTGTTCTCCTAGCTTTTGTATAAAGTCATTGATAATAGTGATGGCGAGTGTTTCATTTCGGTTCAAGACCATGAAAAAGCCTTCCACTATGGAGGTAATGCATCATCTAAACAATTCACCTTTTCTTTCGTGGTTATCTTGATCTGATGATTGTACAAATCTCTGACTTAATGACATTAACGGACGATGAGGTCATCTAGAGATTCATTTCCTACATGCACGAAGTTATTGCTCCTTCTTCAACGCTTTATAGTTTATGTTCTTCAAGGCATCATTGCCTTCATATCTTTGCTAAGCATCCCAAAGAGCTTTAGATGATGTGAACTGATGAAACTAGTGAAAGATTTATGTGGCTATCCATTGTGATAAGATCACATACGCCTTCTTCTAAGAATAAAATATTTCCTCTAATCCACTTTCATCCTTTTGATAAACATAGGAGAACCATCCTCATTGATAGGCCTCAAATATACAGTCTCAATCCCTAACCATAAATTGGTATCCACTCCGTTGAGATGGATCTCTAAACGATATTTCTAGTGCAGGTAATCATCCAATGACATATTCTTGGGACCTTCATAGGAGTTCCCGGTCTCCGTCTCATTCCATAGTAAACTCTGAATATAGTTGTTCTGGGTTGCATCAACGCTAGGTTGTCCATGTCAGTAGGTAAAAACTGATTTACGCTTAGAAAAACCCTGATTTGTTTTGTGCGAATGAAGGTTGAACAAATGAATGAATAAAGTGCATGAATGGGTTGAGGGGAGAATTCAACGTCTTGGGCGAATGGAGGGTCAAAATGGATGTTCTATACGAGTTGAGGGTAAGAATGAGTACACTGTGCGAATGGAGGAATGGACGAATAGGTAATTGTGTGAATGGAAGGTTGGCCTAATGAGATTAGAGGCGAGTGGTAGGGAGATGCAAATGTAGGTGAAAGAAAATGGGTTGAAATGAGAACATAGGGCTATTCGTGCGAATAGAAAATGCTTTTGCATAAACTAGATTGATATTCGTGCAAATGAGGTGATCTATTCGCACGAATGTCTCATTCGTATGATCTGCACTTTATCAACCTATTGATTTTGCAACACTACGTTTCAGAGCATTTTATACCACCAAACTTGGTTTGAAGACCATGAATAGTGCATCTATGAGTTTTAGGTCACAAACTATGTCAAAAAAAGCCTAAAGCAGGTGTTGTCGGATTGGACAAGGAACTTTATGAACAAGAAAATCCTATCAATGACAAAATCTACAATGAAAAGTTGTAATCGATTGAAATCTGCGTAGAACCAAGAGCTAAATCTATGATATCACTTTGTAGCACCTTCGGAACGTGTAGCTTCCTAACAATATCAACTCGTGTAGAGCTCAATAGTGCGGAATCATATTTGGAGGTTTTCCAATCGATAAACAATCAATCATGGCCAGGCTGAAAGTCAAAGTTGGTTGGAGAAAACGAGGTTTTGCGGCGCACAAAATACAAGGGAAATGATGACTGATCCATAATATTTTGTTTTTCTGGTATTTATCGTTTAAGACCATTCGTACGAATGAATCGTGCTAATGGCTTATTCGTGTAATTGGCTTATTTTTGTGAATAAGACCATTCGTACAAGTGAGTCACGCCAATGACTAATTCTTAGCATTGATTCATTCTTAGGCGTTCATTCGTACGAATGGCTCATTCTTATGGCTCATTTGTACGAATGCATCAACATTCAATATAAATCAAACTTAAACATTTAGTATTAACCAAACAACAGATCAAACATGTATAGCCATATCTTTTTCTTTCTACTTTATTCCATTTATGTAGATTCATAACTACACACACATACATACATATACATATACATATATATATATATATATATATATATATTCTTAACAATAGTTGTAAGCACGGATGTTACAAATCTACCCCTTTAATACGGTCTCGCCCTTGAAACTACTTTCGTACTGTAAGTATGGGTATTGCATCCACATATCATCTTCAGTATCCCAAGTTGCCTCTAATCACTTTTCATGACCCCATTGTACTTTTGAAAATTTAATAACCTTATTCCGCATATTCTTCTCCTCAAAATCCTGAATCTGCTTCGATTGTTAGGTGTAATTTAAATTCTTATCTACTTCTATTTCGTTTAATGGAACACGCAGGCCCTCGTCCGCTAAACACTTATGCAGATAGGATACATGAAAGTTAAGGTGAATTCCTTGCATCTCTTCTGGCAATTCCACCAGCTAAACCACTTCTCCAACTCTGCGAGTACAATAATTGGTCCAATGTATGTAGGACTTAATTGTCCTCTTCTTCTCTTATCAAAATATGCCGTTTATCGATCTTGAGCCGCTTTCATTCTTGCCCTAATTTGTTCATGTTTTTTATTAGTAGATACCACCTTGTATTTGTCACCCAAATTTCTTTGGTCTATATGTCACAACCCAAGCCGACAGTTTGGATCGATGTCTAGCAGGGCGGAATAGTCCTGCATTGATCAGTTTTTATTCATCGCACATGATATATATGAAAGCACTACATTTTATTCGAAATAAAAAAAATAAATTACATCTTGTCTAAAACAAATAAAATTTAACCCTGCTACAAATTGAATTCAAGTCTTGAATCTTGTTGCTAACAAGATTTAATAAATGTGCTTGCAAAAGAAGCTAGGTCCACTAATCTGGCTCCTAACTACTCTCCTATCACGCATGTTGTTTATACATGTTCATCACTTGAGAAACACGCAAAAATCTTGTCAACATTTATGTCGGTGAGTTCAAAATGATTCACATTAAAAATAATGATATGAAATGAACTGTTTGTAAAAGTGGCAGTCTACTTCGCAAGCGGTCGTTCTAAACCTCATTACTTACACTTTCCTAAGTCATCGAGAGTAGTTTATATATAGGGCACACGTACAGCCGAAAAGACTGAGTTGCTAGCCCACCACACCTTCGGTGACTTACGATTGTGTCTTTAATGGAAATTATGACTCTATGCTTCCACACGTCTCTTTTCCAAAATAATTGTTAAACATTGCAATTGTATTTTTTGTCGAGTGTAAATCTAGCATCTATAATTAAGGAGTTTAGGGTAAAATCACACAATTGACATTCTACATGGAGATTTATTCTTTATAAATTTTCTTAAAAGTTATTTCTCCGTGTAACTACATAAATCTACAATTTATTTCTTTTAGTTATTTTTAAAATCGTCTCATATCGTTGATTAGATGATATTAATGAGTTTGTCGCCTCATGCTTATCTTTTTCTTGTTCACATGGTTTGTCTTGAATCAGTTTTAAGCTTGTTTAGTGACTATTTTAAAATTGATTCATTTTGTAACCTGATTGTAAATCATCAAGATGGTTCGGTAGTGAAATCTGTTAATAATATCACACATGTGATCATTTACCAAAGCTAACTTGAATTGCCCTCGTTCGTACAAATGGGTCCTCATTCACATGATTCCCCATGCGAATGAGTCCATTCCATTCGTCCAGATGTTCATTCGTCCAAGGTTCCATTCTTGTGAGTTTCAATGCGAGTGGTGTGCCTCATTCATACGAAAAGATTAACCATTCGCACGAATGAGCCATTTTGATGCTTCATTCTCCTACAACTCCTTCATAAAGGTATTTTCTAAAATAATGGTCATTGGTGATGTATTCTGGCTCAAAAGTTGTTAAAAGTTATAAGGAATGTTTTTGCGTAGTCATTTTGCGATAATACTCACTGAGATGCCCCGTTTGGGTGTGGATTCAATCAGTTATGGTAAGCAACTTGAAAATGATGATGGTCATGATGATCCACGAAATTTTTGACCTGAAACGGTCCGATTTTGTCACAAATAACTTAAAAATACGAAGGGTGAATAGAGGGAATTTTTCTTGGGAGAATGGAGTGAAAATGAGGAATTTTTCCATAAGTGTTGCTTTTATAGCTGCGCTGTCGTGCGAATGAACCATTCCTACGCCTACTCATATGAATGTCACATCTGTTTGATGTCTTTGACACATCCAACTCATTCGTACGAATGGGATGGTCCATTCGTACGAATGGTTAGTTCATTGTATTAGAAATTATATTTTTCAATGGTTTAAGGTTTTTATTGAAAATATTTCTTATTAAATAAATTTTAGAATTTGTTTTAAGAATATAAATTACTTTTAATCAGAATGTTTAACTTACCTATGTATTTGCACGAATAGTCACCTATACTAATACACCAGTTGTTCCATCTTCTCACACCTTTTCAATATAAAGACACTAGTGAGGGTGTCATAGTAACAATATATTTCTATGGATCGTCACCCATACATATATACTCCTAAGTTAACACACTGAATCGTTTGCTTTTGAAATGTCATTGTTTGATTATCTCGCATTTGATGTTTATTTGACATTGATTTGTGGAATCCTTTGTTTTTTTAGTGCCAATATATATCTACTAACGTACCTCACTGCGCATGATTTCGTATGTGGTAACCATTATGATTTTCACATCTTGTTTTCAACTTGAGTTTCATTCCATTGAATGGTATATGTATATTTATTTGTATTCACACATATGATTCTATAGGAATGTATTTACAATGTTTCTCTAAACAAATATGTCTATGTAGACATACCAGTTGTCAAGGTCTCCTCCTAGTTGAATAAATTTCGCCCCAAAATTTAAGTTGTGTTGTCGGGTTTTGATCTCTTTTTATATAGGTATGGGTACTTGTTCTTCATCTCAACTTCACGCTACCTGGTGAACTTTGTTTTTCATCTCAACCTCATGCTCTCAAGTGAAGTCTGGGCCACGCTTGGAGTTCCACCGATCTCGAATGATCAGGATTTAACTCCATCAGTTGCATGATCTACTAATCCATAATCTTGACTGGTTCTCCGACGAAGTGTAGTTGCTCTTCCAACTGTACTTCCGAAAAAGGTATGATCAACGCTTCGGCAGCTAAGCACTTCTTGAGGTTTGATACGTGGAAAGTGCTTCTAACACAGCCAAGTTCATTGGGTAACTGTAGTTTATAGGCCACAGGCTCGATCCGCTAGATGATCTCAAAGGATCAAACATCGTGATGCTAGCTTACCTTTCTTACCAAAACGAACTACACCCTTCCAAGGAGATAACTTCAACATGAATCGATCACCAACCTGGAATTCTAAATGGTTTCGTGTGTGTTAGCGTAGCTGTTTTGATGATCTCTAGCAACCTTCAATCGTTCCTAAATGTGTGCTTTCTTGTCAGTCATTTCCTGGATGATCTTGGGACCATGAATCCTCTTCTCTCCCACCTCGGTCCAACAAATCAGAGACCGAAAATTTCTAGCATACAATGTTTAGAAGGCGAACAACCAATGTTGCTATGGTAGCTATAGTTGTAAGAGAACTCTATAAAGGGAAGGTGCGCGTCCCAATTTCATCCAAAATCTGTTACGCAGGTTTCAAGCATTCCCTCTTGGGTTTGTAATGTTTTCTCGCTTTGGATATCTGTTTGGGGGTGATAGGACATACTTAGATTTAAGCGCATCCCTAGAGTCTACTACAATGTTTGCAAGAACTATGACGTGAAACGACTGTTACAATCAGAGATGATGCATAGCGGCACACCATGCCTTGTTATGATTTCTCTCACATATAGTTGTGCTAGTTTCTCCATCGTGAGTGTTTCTTTGATCGACAGAAAATGAGCAGATTTGGTCAGTCGGTCAATTATGACCCAAACTATATCCTACCAACCGGATGTCAGTTGAATTATGGTAATGAAATCAATGGAGTCTTAATCGCTTAGGAGATCAACCAATCGTTGTTCTCTCATATTGAGTTCATTTTGATCAAGTATATGCTCCAAACTCTTATGATCCGTGAAGATCGTGCATTTTGTCCAGTACATATAATGTCTCCACATCTTCAAGGCAAAAACAGTGGTACCTAACTGAATGTCGTGTGTTGATAATTGTTTTCATACACCTTGAGTTGTCTAGACGCATAAGCTATAACCTTCTCGCGTTGCATCCGAAGGCAACGTCCCTGGTTCGATGCGACACAGTAGACTACAATGTCATCGTTTATGTGTTGTTTATTGTTTGGTTTGCTTTTCTGGTTTAGTTTGGTAAGCAGATTGGCTATTTTGGAGAAGCTGGAGATTATTTTACTATAGTAGCCTGCCAGACCCAGAACAGAACGAATAAATGTTGGTGTAGTGGGTGATTCCCAGTTTTTCACTACTTCTACCATTGTGGGATCCACGTGTATGCCTTCTTGTAGATAACGTGACTCAAACATTGTACTTTATTCAGCCAAGATTCACATTTAGTAAATTTGGCATAAAGCTTTTCGTCTCTCTACAGATCCAAGATCTTTCGGAGATGTTGTTAATGATCGGTTTTGCTCTTCGAATAAATCAGTATGTCATTAATGAACACGGTAACAAATTGATTCAAGTAGGATCGACACGCCCGGTTCATAAGATCCATTAACACCACTGGTGTGTTAGTCAGCCCAAATGACATTACCATAAACTTGAAGTGCTCATATCTTGTTCGAAAGGCGGTCCTCGTAATGGATATTGTTTCTTAATGGTCAACTTGTTCAGCTCCCTATAATCAATACACATTCAAATCAATCTGTCCTTGTCTTTTCACGAACAAAACCGGAGCTCCCCATGGCGAGAAGCTCTGTTGAATGAAGCCCTTGTTGAGCAGTTCCTGTAATTGAGTACATAATTGATGCATCTCGGAAGGTGCTAGTATGTAAGGAGATTTTGGTACAGGAGTCGCGTTGGGTACCAGATCAATACGAAATTCTACCGGATGAGCTAGATAATCCAAGCAACTCATCTACAAATACGTCGGGGTAGTTGCCTACGATGGCGATGTCTTGGATGTTTTTGTTTTTCTAGTCCTTGACAACCACTTGAGCTAGAAATGCGACATATTATTTTCTCAGTCACCTACGGGCCTTCATGCATGATATTATTTTTAAACTTCTCTGACTTTGATCTTCACGAACATCTAGAACATTTCCGTTATTCATGGGAGCGTAAAGAAGCTTATCCGAACATATAAGCTCAACATGATTGTGGGACAACAAATTCTTCCCTACTAACACATCAAAACTACTCAGTTTGATGGGGATAACATCGATCATGAAGGTTTGGTCATTGTGTGTCTGCGAGCACTCCTTGAATATGGTATGTATAGAAATAAACTTACCATCTGCAACCTCAATTGTGTATGTGGAATCCTGTACCACAGAACAGTTCAGTTTAGCTTCGAGTTCGGAAGAGATGAAACTCTTGTCAGCACATGTGTCAAACAATATGGATACATGATGGTTACTAAGAAGAAATGTACATGTGATGACATTTGGATCCTATAGAGCATCAGGTGCTCCCAAAGCAAAATCACTTACACAAGATGCGGGGTTGTACCCGCTTGGGACAGTTTCTGGACATGTGGCCTGGCTCTCCGCTAGTATTGCATCTTCGGTTGTTTTTAGGTGGAGGGAGTGCAGCCACGGCTGGTATAGCTTGGTTCTGTGCTGGTTGTATTCGGCAGTTTTAGATCTAGTGACCCATTCTCCTTCAATCCGTGCATTGTTTGCATGGACTGTCCGTAGTATGATTATAGTGACACCTAACACACAAGGAAAGAGTTCCAGTGTACTAATTGTAGGCTGGGTTAATGGGGATAGAAGCAAATTGGTTGATAGGGGCCATTAGAGCATATCCCATGATCGCCTTCTTCTTATTGTGCTGGTGGTGTTCTGGCTATTTGGTCGGCTCCTCATTGGCTTCCCTATCCCTCACTTCAATATCCCAGTCTGCACCTGTCACACCCCGAGCCGGCGGGGTAGGATCGGGTTTCCCCGACGGGCGGAAGGTTCCCGGGGCGCGATATCGAGAGTGATAATCGAATGATCATATTGTTTACATTGCACATGATATATAAATGAGAAACTTGCTAGAATAAAATAGAATTACAAAGTTAAATTACATCAGTTAAGTTTATAATTTAACAATGTAAATCTACTATAACATCATAAATCTTCAATCTTGTATCTGCACAAGATATACAAAATAACTGTGTATGATGTCCAAAAGTATGCAGGTCCAAAAGCTACGTCCTCTATCTGTAACCTAGTCCAAAAGAAACAACTCTTCAGTTGACCTGTTCGTCACCTGAGAAGTCATGCAAAAATAAAGTCAACACATGGTTGGTGAGTTTATTAAGTTTTATAAAATGAATTTGAATAACCTTAATGACAACCTTAACCTCACCATTAACCACCAATACCATCCATCTTAGTATGCTTATATACAGGGCATATGTAGGGTCGAACTTACCGCCCGCCCAACCACCGTCCCACCATATACTAAACCACATGATATATTGTTCCTGGTGATAATTAAGCATTTCATTTCACTACTTTGATTTCTTGACCTATGATTTATAGCATTTGATTACCCTGAAAATGTTTACCTTGATCCCCCGAAGTGACAACCTTAACCTCATCAACATCCACCTATGCTATCCAATCAAGTATGCTTATATATAGGGCATATGTAGGGGACAAGCCCCAGCCACCGTCCCACCACATACCGGACTGCTTAACATATTGTTATTAATGATAATTAAGCGTTTCACTCCATTCACCTCTGATTTAGATTCTATTTTCCACAATTTGATTTACCTCTGCTCTTCTTGAGTTCATCATAGTTACATGATTTCCCAAAAACAATTATAGAAATATATTGTTAAATATTTAATTAAACAAATAAATAAACATTTAAAATACAACTAAGGCATGATGATTGGGTCTTATTTGACTCAATCAATTAGACTTAGTTGTTGGTGGTTGTCCAAGTTGTGTCACACCCCCTGCGCCGCGTGCGGAATCCACGGTGCGGTGACGTATGAATAGTTGAATCATGCACAAGTATTGAATAAGAACAACCACAATGGATTACTAAGTTTCATAATGTTTAGACAGTTGATTTGTTACAGACAATATGTCTACCAAAAGAATGACAACTACAGACCCACAATATAGTTAACAAAATAAGACTTCAAACAAGACAATTAAACATTCAGGATTTTAGTGTGTTTCTAAATCCATCCTAGCATGTTTCTTTATCTTGTTCTATCTTAAACGGTCTCCTTAGTTGTCCCTTAGAATGTCTTAAACCTGATTACCTGAAACACGTGAAAAGTAACTGTCAACTACAGAAGTAGTTGGTGAGAACAATAGGTTTAACAATTGTATACATGAATTGCATTGTTAGGCATATGTTTAAAGCAATAAATGAATTACATGGATGAGCTGCAACCCAAACTAACATCAAGTCTGTCAAACGAGTGTAAACAGTCCAAAGACTGTTTGCACAAAAGCCAACATATAATCAAGTCCCAAACTACGTTTGGAGTCAGAAAATTAGTCAGCAACATTAATAAAACCATACGTAACCAAAACCTGCAGTTAGCTTTTAAAACAAATTTAAAAGCTAACTCCAGAAATTGGTCTGCCCAAATGTGTCTGCTTTTCCTTGTTGTGATCACCCAGTACTAACGCTAATGAATATGTAACTTGATGTGTTTATAAGTTTGTTCACAACAGTGGACACCATGCTTTTGAACTTTGCTTTAAAAAAAACCAATGATTTAATGCCTTATTTGATAACATGATTTGAAACCTTCTTGAATACCATGATTTGAATCCTATGTTTGAAATCACCATGAAAACCATTGTTTGAATATCTTGTTTTGAAACCCTTGATTGAGTACATAAGATGGTGTCCTTGTATAATAACAAGGTTTATAAAAGATCATTTACGAAAACATGAGCTTATAGTAAAAGAGTTTATAAATCACATTATTTAAAAGTGTTGGTAATTTATAAAACTATTCGAGTAAAACTGATATAAAATAATTCAAGAAAACTTTATAAAACCTCTTTAATAAAAAGTGTTTAACATTTGATAAAATCCTTTGAAACGGTTGAATAGTCTGATGAATTTATACCATGAACCTGTAATGTTTGTAGAATAACATACATTTTATATAACAAATTACCAATGTAAGGAATATATTTGATCACGTGTTCCACCCCAAAACAATTGGAAAACAGTAAAAGAGGGGCTAATGTTCTCACCTGTCTGCAGTAGACTCTGAACTATAACAAATAGCAAGTAGTAAACATGACTTCTAATTGGTTCCTATATCATTGTAATCATACATAAGATATAAGATTTATAATTGTATAGACTTTGATTCATTCATTGACTTGTGTTAACTTGAACTTGATTAACTCTTGATTACTTGATCTCATGATTAAGAATGTTGTGTGAATTTAAAAGCCATGATTTAGTCACTTGATTGAGAGTTGTTTCATGAAAAGTTTGTATCATGTTACTTTTATGCACAAGCTCATTATACATAAAATAACATGTGTTTGATAAACTTGATAGCTATTGTTAAACATGTATTGTGAAAAGATGCTCGAATTGCTTTTATGTCTTTGGAATTATGAATTGATCCACTAATTATGTTAAGTTATAACTTAATCTAAATAAGATCAATTCACCACTTCTTTAAGTTGTGGGCCAAACCATGGGCCTTAAGCCCATGAAACCATGATGGGCTTAAACAAAGACCATGAGCCTCTTGGTCTAGACATGGGCCAATTAGGTATGATGTTGGTCCAAGTTATCTAATCGATTGGGTTAACGGATTTGTTATTGGGCCAACTCAACATAAAATTGGATTTAAAGAATGTAGTTGGGCCGGAAGTCCTATTGGGCCTTATCAAATCATGTGGGCCGCACCTAATAGCATTGGGCCTATACAATTTGGATGATTGTATATTGCTGTTCGGACTACACCTATGGCAGCCACCTAACACAACTCCGGCTACTCAGGGCAGTGAACCTTTTAAGTTCTATGGGCTAGGTTCGGCCCTTGATGATACTGATCGAAAGCTTCGTTGATGCCTCAGGGTTCGGCAGAATGTAAGCAGCAAGGTTCGCCCATATATAAAGGTTCGTGACCCTATGGTTCGTGGCTCATGCATGAGGTTCGTCTAAACCATCCTGGGTCCGCCTGAAGCCGATGGTTCGTCTGCATGGGCTCGTGAAGTGATCAGACGTGCAAGGTTCGGCTATATACCGAGGGTTCGGCTTTAGTGGAGTGACATGCATGGTTCGGGAACACTAGGGTTCGGCTTCAAAAGGCTTGCCGGTGGAAGAAAAGGTTCGGTCGAGAAAACATAAATGGTTCGGTACTTTGAGGTTCGTGAAACCCATTAGGGTTCGGCTGGTGTGGTGCTGGTTCGCCGAAGAGGATGGTTCGTGGCTTCTGTAAAAAGGTTCGGCGGTAGGTGGGACGAACCATATGGTTCTGGAGGTTATAGGTTCGGCTCCACCCTCCCCACGACCTGCATCACCAATCATCATCGATCTCATCATACTCACCTGTTCTAAACTCGAGATTCATGAAACAAGTGATTATCTAATATTAAAGGTCACAGTGGTGATCTAGAGCCGGCTAAGAATCAAGTTCAAACAACACCCGAACCAAAAACCCTCTTTTTCAAACATTTCGTGCATCAATACCTTGTTTTTGGCCGGACAAATCTCCAGATCACTTGTACTTTCGTGTAGGGAATGTCGAGAGCTTCGCGTAGGTTCAAGAATCACCAAATTTCATCAAGAAACGAAGAAGATACACACGTTTGAAGTTTGGATTTTTAGAGAGAGGATAGGTTCGCGAATTTGGAGCTAGAGAGAGGTTATTGGCTGCAATTAATGAGAAAAATAGCCTTCTTCATGGCTTTTATAGTCCAAGTGGTATTCGGGTTCGTTTCAGTAGCTCGGTTCGCGTTTCCGCCGCGTAACGCGTATTTTACGCGATTTAAATAAAGGATTATTATTCTCATCATTTTGATGAGTTTCAAAATTGTAAAAATGTAAAATAATATATATTTAATTATTTTTACTCTTCGTGTGTTGACAGATCGTTAAACAGATACAATTACGTGTATACCCGCAATCGCGTACGTTTTCCGATCGTATTAATTATTTAAAGTCGTTTAATCATAATTATAAGTTCAACATTCGTATCATTATGGATCGTCACCCATAAGTATACTCAGTCTCGCTTACGTATTACGATTTTTGTTTAATTAATTGTCATAATATTCGTCTCAACACTACGCACTAACACTATCCCATTACACCGAACGCAGTATATGTATAGGGGCATACCCCAGATTCCAGCTACCTGTCGTACCTGACGCCGTCCCACCACTGTTTCGATATAATACGATACTGTTCTTGCCTAGCGAACTCGACTGTAAATAAATAATGCATACTTGTTCCTACATAATAAAGATCCTAACACACAAGCACATTATGAACTCATGAATCACATTGACTGATTGATATGAAAACACATTTGTTCTAACACTGTTTACAACTACCATGACTAAATGTACAAATGTTACAGTCTCCCCTAGTTAAGGGAATTTCGTCCTGAAATTAACTAGCCGAAGGTACTGTAAAAAGATGAGGGTACTTAAGCTTCATCTGGTCTTCACGTTCCCAGGTGAACTCAGCACCGCGTTTGCCCTCCCATCATACCTTTACGATCGGGATACGGCTGCGTTTAAGTTTCTTGACCCCATGATCCATGATTTCAACCTGACGTTCTATGAATTGCATGTTGTTTTGAATCTGAATGTCTTCCTGTGGAATCTGAACATCATGATCCTCCAAGCATTTCTTAGGATTCGATACATGAAAAGTATCGTGAACATTGCTTAGCTCCACTGGAAGTTTGAGTTTGTAGGCTACGGGACCAATCCTTTCCAGGATCTCAAAAGGTCCAACGTACCTCGGTGCAAGTTTCCCTTTCTTCCCCAATCGGACAATGCCTTTCCAGGGAGAAACTTTGAGTAAGACTCGGTCACCGACTTGAAACTCAAGCGGTTTCCGACGTCGATCAACATAACTCTTCTGCCGATCTCGTGCGGCCTTAAGCCTTGATTGAATGATTGTGATTTTGTCTGATGTTTCTTGAATGAGTTCTGGTCCTACGACCTGTGAGTCACCAATCTTGGTTCAACAGACCGGTGATCGGCACTTCCTACCATATAAGGCTTCGAATGGTGCACATTGAATGCTTGTATGGTAGTTGTTGTTGTATGAAAACTCTATGAGTGGAAGATGAGTATCCTAACTCCCACCAAAGTCAATCACACAAGAACGAAGCATGTCTTCGAGTGTTTGGATAGTCCTTTCACTTTGACCGTCGGTTTGGGGATGATACGCCGTGCTAAGATTAACACGAGTTCCCAAAGCCTTTTGCAATGATTGCCAAAAGCGAGAAGTGAAACGACTATCACGATCAGATATGATTGGTGTTGGAGTACCATGACGCGCAATGATTTCGTTGATGTACAATGTGGCTAACTTCTCCATTTTGTAATCCTCACGAATCGGGAGAAAGTGAGCAGATTTGGTTAGTCGATCAACGATCACCCAAATCGAATCGTAACCTCGCGGAGTTCTAGGCAACTTTGTTATGAAATCCATGGAAATTTGTTCCCATTTCCATTGAGGAATTTCAGGTTGCTGCAGAAGTCCTGAAGGCTTTTGATGTTCTGCTTTGACTTTGGAACATGTAAGACATTTTCCCACGTATAGTGCTATGTCTTTCTTCATTCTTGGCCACCAGTAAGATGCCCGCAAGTCTTGGTACATCTTATCTGCTCCAGGATGAACTGAGTATCGCGACTTATGAGCCTCATTACAGATGAGTGTGCGCAATTCTTCTGACTTTGGAATCCAGATGCGGCCGTTGAGATATTACACCCCGTCAGATAAAGGTTCTAGTTTCTTCTCAATCCCGCAGTCTAAGTCTGTTTTCAGCTGATTGTCTGTCACTACTTGTTGTTGTGCAATATGAATCAAATCTTTCAAGTTTGGCTGTGTGTTGATCTCCATGGCTCTTACACGAATTGGATTGACTGGTTCCTTACGACTAAGAGCATCCGCCACCACATTGGCTTTACCCGGATGGTAACGAATCTCACAGTCATAATCAGTTAGAAGCTCAACCCAACGTCGTTGTCTCATGTTGAGTTCTTTCTGATTAAGGATGTGTTGCAGGTTCTTGTGGTCTGTATAAATGACACATTTAGTACCATAAAGGTAGTGTCTCCAAATCTTCAATTCAAAGACCACAGCCCCTAACTCAAGATTATGAGTAGTGTAATTCTTCTCGTGAAACTTAAGTTGTCTTGAAGCATATGCAATGACCTTGTCCCATTGCATAAGTACACAACCGAGACCAAGGTTTGAAGCATCGCAGTAGACAATAACATCGTCACTGCCTTCTGGAAGACTAAGGATAGGGGAGTTGCATGTAACATTTGTGCATTTAGTCATGATAGTAGTAAACAGTGTTAGAACAGTGTGTGTCCATGTTCAGTCAGTCAATGTGAATCATTTGTTCATTATGTGCTTCTGTGTTAGAATCATTATTATTTAACAAGTATGTATTATTTATTTACAGTCGAGTTCACTAGGCAAGAACAGTATTGTGTTATATCGAAACAGTGGTGGGCAGCGAGAGTGAGCCCTATATATATACTGCGTTCGGTGTAACAGGATAGTGTTGGTGCGTAGTATTAAGACGAATATTATGACAATTAATTCAACAAGAATCGTAATACGTAAGCAAGACTGAGTATAGTTATGGGTGACGATCCATAATGATACGAATGTTGAACTTATAATTATGATTAAACGACTTTAAATAATTAATACGATCGAAAAACATACGCGATTGCGGGTATACACGTAATTGTGAGTGTTTAACGATCTGTCAACACACGAAGAGTAAAATAATTAAATTAATTATTTTATATTTTTACAATTTTGAAACATCATTTATTTGAGTTTAACAACTCTTTTTATTTAAAATCGCGTAAAATACGCGTTACGTTCCGGAAACGCGAACCGAGCGACCGAAACGGACCCGAATACCACACGGGCTATAAAAGCCTTGAATGAGATCATTTATCTCATTTATTTCACCTACAACACTTTCTTTCTCTAAATTTTCGTCCAACCCTTTCTCTCTCTAAAAACCAAGCTTTAATCGTTCGTAACTCACTCGTTTCTCAACGGATTTCGTCGTTCTTGGTGTCCACGCGAAGCTCTCAACATTATCTACACGAAAGTACAAGAAATCAGTGTGATTAACCGGCCAAAATCGAGGTAATTGAGCTTGAATTTTCGGAAAAATAGGGTTTTTTGTGTGTGTGTTCATGAAACCCGACACTAAGCCGAGCCTTACACCAAAAATCTTAGTTTCGCACCTATAGAAACCTTTCTGGAGGTCGTACACGCCTAGATCGTGGTCTAGATCCAGGAGTTTGATGTTGATGATGATGCGGTTAATAGGTTCGCTGGCCGAACCCTTTCTGGGCAAACCTGCGAGGGGAAACGAACCCATGGTTCGTGAGTCACAGCAGGCCGAACCCTGATCAACCCTACGGCCGAACCTTCCTTTGAACGCACATCATAAGGCGAACCCTGCATGGTTCGTGGAGTTAACAGCCGAACCCTAGGGGTCCTCACGAGCCTTCATGCTGTCGACGAACCATCCTAAAGTCACGAACCCTCCTGGATTAAACAAACCCTTGCATGCTATTGCTGAAACCAGCCGAAGTCTCCATGTAGCGAACCCTAGTGTCCGAACCTTCGTGCATCCCATGAACCTTCTTGTAATCACGAACCCTAAAGGATGCAACGAACCTTGTTTGGTTCGCTAATCATGTGACGAACCTGTGTTTCATAAGGGGACCGAACCTATGGGAACATCCTGGCCGAACCTTGTTGAAATTCTTAAGATCTACGAACCTAGTATGGTTCGCAGCTTCATCAGCCGAACCCTTCTGATGGTTATGGTCAACGAACCTTGACTCCCTGGCGAACTTGCACGAGGTCATCTTGTTCACGAACCCATAACCATCCTCACGAAGCTTGCATGCAACCATGGGACCGAACCATTTAACCTTAGGCCGAACATTGGTGGTGTCTCAAAGCAGCCGAACCTTAGGCATGAACCAAGGAGGTTCGCTGCCCAAAGTTGGCAGCCTATAACCCTCGGCCCAACCCAACTCCTATTCGGCCCAAACAACT
Organism: Mikania micrantha; assembly: GCA_009363875.1. NCBI lineage: Eukaryota > Viridiplantae > Streptophyta > Magnoliopsida > Asterales > Asteraceae > Mikania > Mikania micrantha. Next base: position 49,085,371 of record CM018681.1, read on the forward strand.
CCTACTCGGCCCAAACAACTCCTACTCGGTCCAATCCTATTAGTAATCGGCCATAGGACAAATTAAGCCCAATGGAGATTTGCTTTGGCCCATTATGCTTTTAAGTTGGATCAAGGATGCCTTACAAGCTTACTTGGTCTACATACACATTAGGTGGCCCAACTTAAATTCTCTAGGTCCAATCAAATCCCATTCGGTCCACTATGACTCTAGTTGGCTCAAGATTATTATTGGTGTTTTACAAGGCCCATGAATATGTCGGTTGGCCCAACACCATATCCAATTGGCCCTTGTTAACCTAAAAGGCTCATGGACCTCTATTAAAGCCTATTATGATTATGGGCTTAAGGCCCATAATGTGGCCCACAACTCAAGGGAAGTTATGAATTGATCTTAATTAAGTTAAGTTATAACTTAGCCTAATTATAAGATCATGTCACAATCATAAAGATCTTAAAACGCTTAAACAATTGGAACATCTTTTCATAAGTCATGTTAATTAATGGTTATCAAATTCGCAAACAATTATCATTTTATGCATAAGATTTATGCTCAAAGGAAACATTTCATATTCGATTCTTGGACCCATGATCAATCAAGTGATTCAAATCATAACTTTCAAGTTTTCACAACAATCTTAATCATGAGAACACAAGTCAATCAATGAATCAAAGTCTATACAACTATAAATCCTATATCTTATGTATGATTACAATGTTATAGGAAACAATTAGAAGTCTTGTTTGCCACTTGCTATCTGTTTTAGTTCAGAGTCTACTGCAGACAGGTGAGAACATTAGCCCCTCTTTTACTGTTTTATAACTGTTTTGGGGTGGAACACGTGATCAAACCAATTGTTACAATCATATTTCATTACACCAGGTGTGTGTATTCTTATAAACATTACGGGTTCACTTTCCGAATCCTAGGGATTCATCAACTGTTTTAAAGGAATTATTAACTATTAAACTCTTTTCACTAAAAAGGTTTTATAAAGGATCTTTGAACTGTTTTGTAATAGATTTACCCAAATGTATTTATGAAGGATAAACACTTTTAAATAAATGATTTTATAAACCTTGATGTCACACAAGGTCACTATTTCATGGTACTCAAATCAAGTGGTTCACGTCATGGTATTCAAATCAAGTGCTTCATTTCATGGTATTCAAATCAAGTGGTTCACATCATGGTATTCAAATCAAGTGGTTCATTTCATGGTATTCAAATCAACAGATTCATTTCATGGTATTCAAAACAAAGGATTTAATTCGTGGAATTAAATCTAGGTTTTCAATTCATGTTATCAAATAAGGCATTAACACATTAGGTTAAAGTAAGGTTCAGAAACATGGTGTCTATTGTTGTAAACAAACTTGTAAAAGCATCAAGTATCATATTCATTAGCGTTAGTACTGGGTGATCACAACAAGGGAAAGCGGACCCACACATTTGGGGCAGACCGATTGCTGCAGTTAGTTTTTAAATCTGTTTTATAAACCAACTGCAGATTTCGGTTACGTATGGTTTTATCAAAACTGTTGACACATTATCTAACTCCAAACGTGGTTTTGGGACTTGATATTATATGTTGACTCTTGTGCAAACAGTGATTGGACTGTTTACACTCATTTTCTTACTTGATGTTAGTTTGGGTTGCAGCTCATCCATGTGAATCATTTATTACTTTAACATACCTATGCCTTATATCATATATTCATGTTTACAAATGTTTAAACCTATTGTTCTCACTAACTATGTCTGTAGTTGACAGTTACTTTTCACGTGTTTCAGGTAATCAGGTTTAAGACATTCTCAGGGACAACTAAGGAGACCGTTCTAAGATAGAACAAGATGAAGAAACATGCTAGGATGGATTAGAAACACACTAAATCCTGATTGTTTAATTGTCTTGTTTGAAGTCTTATTTTGTAACTATATTTTGGGTCTGTAGTTGTCTTTCTTTTGGTAGATAGCTATCTGTAACTAAACAATTGTCTTAACATTATGAAACCTAGTAATCCGTTGTGGTTGTTCTTATTCAACACTTGTGCATGATTCAACTATTCGTACGTCACCGCGCCGTGGATTCCGCACGCGGCGCAGGGGTGTGACAGGTTGGTATCAGAGCCAAGGTTGTAGAGAACTAAAAAAAAACCCAATGTTTAATGACCTAGACTATAACCTAAGCTACCCAATAGGACTAAGTGCTATAGGCTTGAGGAACTTAGGATCTAAGTAACTTTAGTGAGCATTAAGTCTACATCAAGCTTGAAAGATCTTAGGGACATTTTTCTAAGATTAGACATCGAGTCAAGGAATTTGAATCGGAATTCTATAATTTTAGAAACCGAATTAAATTCTCACACATGCATTTAAGGATTTCAGAGGCAAGGATCTGTATTCTTAGTATCCTTGATCTGAAATTCTCACACAGAGATCATTATAGGATTTAGAGGCAAAGATTTGTATCTTTGATCTAAAGTCCTTGTCATATTCATTATAGTATTTAGAGGCAAAGATTGGTATCTTTGATCTAAAGCCCTTGTCATATTCAGTATAGGATTTAGAGGCAAAGATTGGTATCTTTGATCTAAAGTCCTTGTCATATTCAGTATAGGATTTAGAGGCAAAGATTGGTATCTTTGATCTAAAGTCCTTGTCATATTCATTATAGGAATTCAAATGTTAAGATCTATTAATTTAGAGTCTTGATTTGAAATCCTTGTCATGCTCATTATAGGAATTCAAAGGTCAAGAACTATTAATTTAGAATCTTGATTTGAAATCCTTGTCATTGTTATCATTGTTATCATTATCAGGTGTTCATTATCATAGGAACTTTATAACTTAGAATCTGTGTAACAGTATTCTTTAGTTGAAGTTCTCACAGGAGATCATTATACTCGATACTGTAGGTATTGAGAACCTAGGTTAATTAACCTAGGACACACATGCTAAAACCTAAGGTTTTAATTTCAAGCAAATTAAGAACCATGGTTTACATAATCATAAACATATTCTGAGAACAAGTGGTAATCATGAAACAATCATAATCAAGCAACAGTTGGAATCTTAGCCTCAAATATGAACGACGGATTAACGCTGACGTGCTGAGGTAAGTGGTGGGTCGGTGAGAGCTTACCCTATATATAAGCTTATTTCAGTATGTTAGGGGGAATCCGGCGTTCGTATTTGGAGTGAGGATTCGGGATCAACTGGAATCATTGAACGTTAGTCAAACACATGGGATACAAACATTTGGGAAACAATCATTGGTGAATCAAATCATAGTGCAATTCAAACTTGGATGAACCAAACATCATGGTGAATCAATCAAGTTGTGAACATTCTTTAAATGTAAACCTTAAGTGAAATTCTTTAGTGATTACATCATTAGTACTTACTAACATAGCTTAACAAGAAAAATGTAGAGCACACATATGATTTAGTTCTACATGTTAACAACTGTTAGTAGGTGCACGCATAACATAATCATAGTTCAATCATGGAATCAATCATAGTTCAAGTTGATCAAAGATCATGAGATTCTTAATCAATAGAACACACTTGCAAATCAGTACAAACGTGTTGCCAAATGCTAGCAAGGGCATGATCGTGGTATATCGAAACGGTGGTGGGCAGCGAGAGTGAGCCCTATATATAAGCTATTTTCGGTATATCGGGAAAATGTCAGTGTGTAGGTTTGGTGGAGAGATCATGGGACATCGTACATATTCACATGATAAGTATGCAAATAAGTTGATAACTTATACGTGTACTGGATCATATTACAATTGAATGATAATACTAGTAGTATGGATATATTACTGACCTTATCATGAAAATTCAATTGTATCCTTCCTCATTACTGACCCGCTTGTGGCTTCTATTCGTAGAATGCCTCCCCGACGTGATCCTAACGGAGGGGGTTCAACAAGTGGCAACGACGATGAGATCAACAAGATTGCTCGAGCTATCGCGGTTCATATGCGGGATGTGATTCCTGGTATGGTCACTGATATTACCCAGAATCTTCGGGGAAGTACTAGAGATTCAGCACATAACTCAAATGCTACAACTACTGGAACTGCTAACTTCACTTTCAAGCAGTTCAATGATGCTAAGCCTCCTAAGTACGCTGGTACAGAAGGAGCTACTGGGCTACTACAGTGGTTAGAAAGCATTGAGGACATTCTCGACTTCACTGGATGCCCTGAGAATCTGAAGGTCAAGATGGCCTCAAGCGCTTTTCATAAGGGCGCACTCACTTGGTGGAATTCTGAAAAGAACACCAGAGGACGCGAAGTCGCTTTAGCTTTACCGTGGAACGGTTTCAAGAATCTGCTTGTGGAAAAGTTTTGTCCACGTCATGAACTAAAGAAACTGGAAGTAGAGATGTGGAATCTGGTGCAAGACAGTGGTGAAAACGCCAAGTATACAACTCGATTCCATGAGTTGTGCATTCTGGTACCCCATTTAGTTACTCCTCTATCCCGTAGGATAGAGAAGTATATTGAAGGTCTACCTCTAGTCGTCAGGGGAACTGTTATGGGGAACAACCCCACTACTCTGGAGGCGGCGATTCAACTTGGTGCTACGCTTACTGAAGAGTATGTTAAATCTGGAGTGCTCACCCGAAAGGGATTCAAAAGAGCACAGATGGAGGAGGGCAAGAAGCCTGAACAGCACCATCACAAGAAGAAGAAGCAAAAGATAATCAAGAACTTTGCAGCGTTGACTGCAGCTGCACCTACTCATGCTACACCCCTCACTGCTATGCCACAACCTGCTAATGCCAGAAAGCCTTACACTGGCCCGTTTCCACTTTGCACCAAATGCCAGTATCATCATCTACCCAACACTCCATGCAGAAATTGTCTCAAATGTGGGCGTATGGGACACTTGGCGGCTACGTGCCGATCTGCTCATCTTGCTGTTGCAACAACTGCTACCACAACACCTACTGCCACAGGTGGAAGAGCCTGTTATAATTGTGGAGCAAAGGGACACTTTAGAAACCAGTGTCCGAAACTCAACAACAATACTGCTGCTGCACGTGCTTTTGTTATTGGAACTGCTGAAGCACGTGAGGATCCGACAATCATCACGGGTACATTTCTTATCAATGATCACTACGTTTCTATCATATTTGATACTGGTGCTGATAAAAGCTTTATCTCTGCTGATACTGCTTCTTTGCTTAATATGCAACCATCTATACTTACTGCTCCCTATACTGTAGAAGTAGCGAATGGTAAGACTATAGTTGTAGATTCCATAATCCATGGTTGTGAATTAAGATTGAACGACCATTCTTTCCTCATCGATCTTATTCCTATGACACTTGGAAGTTTCGAAGTTGTGATAGGAATGGATTGGTTGTCCAAAAACAATGCTGAAATCGTATGCTCTGAGAAACTTATTCGAATTCCCCTACCGTCCGGCGAAACGATGATAGTCTACGGCGAGAAACCATGCCGCGGATTGAAGATTGTATCGTGCATCAAGGCGAGGAAGTACTTGAAGAAGAAATATTATGCTTTCCTGGCTCACGTGGTGGAAAAGAAACCTGAAAAGAAAGCAGTCGGAGATGTCCCAGTTATCAAAGATTATCCAGACGTGTTTCCAGAAGACTTGCCTGGACTACCACCAGTCCGACAAGTGGAGTTTAGAATTGATCTCGTCCCTGGAGCAAACCCAGTGGCGAAGTCACCGTATCGATTAGCACCGTCTGAGATGCAGGAACTGTCTAGTCAGCTTCAAGAACTTTTAGACAAAGGTTTCATAAGACCGAGTTTCTCTCCATGGGGAGCTCCGGTTCTCTTTGTCAAAAAGAAAGACGGTTCATTTCGCATGTGTATCGATTATCGTGAGTTGAACAAGTTGACAATCAAGAATAGATATCCTCTGCCCAGGATCGATGATCTGTTTGATCAATTGCAGGGAGCAACTTGCTTCTCTAAGATTGATTTACGGTCCGGGTATCATCAGTTAAGAGTGAATGATGAGGATATTGTTAGTGCATATTTGAAATGTTTTGCTATTCAAAAGTTGTATTTATTTTGAATTGTTAAGGGTTCGGCTAGGTTTGCCAAGGTTCGTTTGGCCCACGAACCTAGGCAGGTTCGGCGAACCTATTGTGTCTAAGGGTTCGGCGAACCTATAACCTTGATAAGGTTCGTCTAACAAACCTATTGGTTCGTTTAGCAAACCTTAGGGTTTGGCTCACGAACCTAAGGTTCGCTGGTCTGTAACTATATATAGTTGTTTTGTTTGTTATTTTCAGTAGACTTTTGCTGAGTGCTTTTGTGAGATCTGCTGAAATTCTCTGTGTGACAAGTTTGTTAGTCTTGTAATCATTTGTTGATAATACAAGAAGTTTTTATTGAAATTGATTGTGTTCTTGAGTTTTATACATATCAACTATGGATTCCGCACGTAGTAGATAGTTAGTAGAGCTTGTATTTCGATCCTGAACGGTTTCACCAAACCAACAGTGGTATCAGAGCATTTGGTGAAGTTCTACACTACAAATTCAAGGATTTCAAGCATTTGAAGATTTGAAGATATGAAGATCATCAATGGCTACTTTCTATTCTCTTTTTGACTGATTTTCTGGTGTTTGAGGTTGTTTATCTTGTCAATTGTTGTTGAATTACAACAATTGAAGTTTTGGAGATGTTTTGGTAGAGATTTGGAAGGATTTTTTGAAGTTTTGGAAATTTTCCCACTCAAAAATTTCAAATCTGCGCTACAGGTTCGTTCCACGAACCTGTGATTTGCTGAAGACAAAGGTTCGCTGTTATTCTGAGTTTTCAGAGGGTTCGTTTGTAAATTTGCTGAAGGTTCGGCAAGGCTCGTCAATATAGTTCGCTAGTTTGTTTGATAGTTCGGCAGAAGGTTCGCTGGTTACTGTTCATAGTTCGGCTGAGGGTTCGGTTGAACTAAAGGTTCGTTAGTATTGAGAGTTAGTCTGTGCAAAGGTTCGTGAGTTTCAAAGATTCGCTGCTCAAAGGTTCGCTGCTCAGAAGACAAATTTTGTCCATAGGTTCGGCTGAGGTTCGTCTGAAGGTTCGGCTGAAGGAAAATTTAGTCCATAGGTTCGGCTGAGACAGAATTTTGTCTAAAGGTTCGTCTGAGGATAAGTTGAAGGTTCGGCTAGTTCAAAATCTGAAAAGGTTCGCTGCTTTCAAATTCAGAAATTATGTCTGACATGTACGCAGCTATGGCAAGTCAGAATACCAAACTTCAAAGCATTTTAATCAGTGAAACTGAAGTTGGCAGTACCAATAAAGTGCCAAAGTTATTGGATTTAGCTGATTATGATAACTGGAAAGGAAGATTTGAGACTCATCTTAATGGCACATATACAAATTTATGGGAAAGGATTTTATCTCCTTATGAGAGACCAAGGGTAGTTGGAACTGATTTGTATCAACTCTTGGAAAGGTTAGATGTAGATGAAAGGAAGAAGTATGACTCAGAGAAGAAAGCTTACTGGTTATTAAGTCAAGCTATTCCAAATCAAATTTTGCATCAGTTTGATGAGCACAAGACTGCATATAGTTTGTGGAATGCATTGAAGGCTAGAGTTGAAGGAAACACAAATCTGAAGAAAATGAAAGCCACTGACATCAGAAAGGAGTTTGAAAATTTCAACATCATCGGAAATGAAACTCTAGATGCCTTGATTACCAGATATAGACATTTGTTGACTGAAGTGAGGAAATATGGCATTGAATATTCTGAAGATGAAAAGATTGATTGTTTGGCTGATGCGTTACCAGATAAATGGAACTCTTTGGTGCTGATATTGAGAGAGAATCTACCTGGATTGACTTTGGTAGAATTTATTCAGAAACTGGAGGAACAAGAAATGAAGGACAAACGTAAAGCAAGAAGAGTAAATGTCACTCAAGATCCTTCTTTATATGGTGGTTCAGTTGCTACACCTCCTGCTGCATCTGCAAAGATACAGACTGCTTTTGTGTCCAGAACTTCTGAAACTACACAGAGTTCTTCTGTATCTTCAAGTTCTAGTTCACATTGTCCGATCAATGAGAAAAAGTCTGAATCAACATCATCACCAGTACAGCTGAATACTTCAAATTTGGGAAAAGTAACAGTTGAAGCAGTAAAAGATCACATGTCTATTTTATCATGTGTAGTGAGTGCATATGATGAGCAAGTAGCTGGAAGAATTGGAAATGCCAATTTGACTTTTGAAGACTATGCTCAGATAGATGAGGATGAGATGGAGCTGATAGATACTCAGTGGGTTTTGGCAAGTGTTATTCGCAGAATTAACAGATATGAGAAGAAAACCGGGAAGAAATTTACTTTTGACCGGAACACAAAGTTTGGATTTAATCCAAAATCAACACAGTGTTATAACTGTGGAGAACATGCTCATTTTGCAAGAGAGTGCAAGAATCCTAAGAAGCAAGGAAATTTGAATCCTTTCAAGCCAAAGGAAGAATATCAGAAAAAGAAAGAGAAAACTGAGGAATCAACGTCTAAAGCACTTGTGAGTCAAGCTGATGAAGGTTATGATTGGGGAGTCAAGTATGATGATCTTATGGGTGCGTTCATGGCTTCTTTAGAAGAAGAATCTAGCAAAGGAAAAGAGAAAATTGATGAGATGACTGAGGTACAAAGTGATTTGTATGAGATGATAGATAGACTTAAAGAAATGAATTCTCAGTTAACTTCTGATCTGAGGGAATGCACAGAGGCAAACAAAAAGTTGATTTCTAAAGAAAAGGCATTTGATAAGAAGATAATCGATCTTAGCAAAGAAAATGAAGACTTGAAAATCAAGGTTTTGCAAAACAATTATGCAGTTTCTGTACATTTGGACTCAGTTCAGAAGTTAAAAGTGGAATTGGCAGAAGCAAAAGCTGAAGCTGAATTAAACAAAGCCAAGCTTGAAAACTATCAGAATTCCGCATATGTCATTGATTATTTTGCGGCTTTGCAAAATTCACGTGATAGTTCTGGGATTGGTTTTCATGCTGTTCCACCTCCTTCTAGTTTTGTACCAAGGCCACAACTTGAGCCTGATTTAGAAGTTGATCCTATTTCATTAAAGAAGAGTGGATCTGATCATGAGAGTGATTTTGTTGACAATGATGCTCCTATCATTGAGGACATCACTGATTTAGAATATTCAGATGATATTCTAAGAATGATTGGTCATCAAAAGGACAAGTCTGTGGATAAGAAGAATCAAGTTTTTCAGAAATCAAAATCTGAAATAAAGAATGTTGGGAATTCTGTGACTAAGAACAAGTCTGTTTCAAAATCACACCTAAAAGTCAAGACTATTTCTACTGTTAAGCCAATTGTGTTTGTTGAGTCATTAACAACACAAAAAGGAGAGTCAAGCAAAGTTTTTAAAAAACCAGAGAAATTTGTTAAAAAGATTGACAAAAAGTTTGTCAAAGTTGTTGACAATGTTAATCAAAGTGGGGTTGGAAACAAGGGAACTTCAAAGAATTTTCAAAAGAATGTTAAAACCAAAGTCACTGATTTGAAGAAAAAGATTCAATCTCCATCTGTAGCATCCAAATCTTTAGATTCATCTAAGGGGTGTGATGAAAAGCCAAAGAAGGTGTCATCAAGGAAATGCTACAGATGCGGGAAACTGGGACTTGTCATTGCTGAATGTGATATGGATAATTGTAACAGATTTCATACTTTTACTCCACGAGAAACACGACAAGTGTTTCACTTGTGGAGGAAAAGGGCATATTTCTGTTAATTGTCCAAATCACAAGGTTAAGAAGAAAATTTCTTCTAATGACAGTCGGGTAATTCATTCTGATAGAACTCCTAGGAGGGTAAAGCCTAGTGAGGATGAGATGAAAATTCTCAGGAAATTTGATCCTGAGTGTATCTAGGTTAAGGATGAAAAATTTCATAAACAAAGAGTTTTTGATAATAAACAAAAAGGTAAAAAGGTTTTGAACAGGTCATCATCATCTGATGATGAATTTTATGATAACTTTCATCATAAAAATTTTTCAAAACAACATTCAAATTCAAATTCTTATTGGAAATTCAGATACAGGTCAGGAGATAGATTTGATTTGAGAGATGATGAATACTTGGAAGATGGTTCTTCAAGTAGTTCATCAAGATCGAACGGCAGAAGGCGGTTCGGGGAGACTCAACGCCGAAAAGGCGGGAGTCATCCTTTTTGGTACTAATCAAATTTTGTTTTAATTTATTATGCAGGATGCATTGACGGGCCATATCAACAGTCGATGGATTGTTGATAGTGGATGCTCCAGGCATATGACAGGAGAGTTAGTTTTGTTGAGAGATTTCAAGGAAATGAAAGGATGTTATGTTAACTTTGCAGGAGATAAGGGTGGTCAAATTACTGGATGTGGTAGTTTGACTAACGGTAAAGTTTCGTTTGATAATGTAAATTTCTGCAAGGAGTTAACTAACAATCTTTTAAGTGTATCACAGATATGTGATAAAGGTTATCAGGTGTTGTTTGATGACAAGAAATGCTATGTGCTCAAACAAGGTATTCAAATTCCTGATGACTGGATTCTGATGACTGCCGACAGGTATAAGGACTTATATGTGTTGGACATGGCTAAGGCGGAGACGATAAATCAAGTTGAAACATGTCTAGTGTCGAAGGCCACAGAACAGGATACGTGGTCTTGGCATAGACGAATGGGTCACATACACATCAGAAAAATGAATTATCTTGTACATAATCACTTGGTTGATGGTGTACATGTTAAACATTTTAGATTACCTGATGTGTGTGTTTGTTGTAAAAAAGGAAAACAGAAAAGGAGGTCGCATAAGTCTAAAACTGTCTTTTCTATTGATAAACCATTAGAACTCCTTCACATGGATCTGTTTGGACCGATTAATGTGAAGAGTATTGGTGGTGAATCTTATTGCTTTGTTGTGACCGATGATTTTTCTCGATTTTCATGGGTTTTATTTTTAAAGACTAAATCAGAAACTTATGGAAATTTTGTGTTGCTTGTGAACAGATTGGAGACTTTGTACAAGTTAAGGGTTAGGCGGGTTCGATCAGACAATGGGACAGAATTTAAGAATCAGAATATGGAAGCTTTTTGTGATTCTAAAGGGATTCAGCAGCAGTTTAGCGCACCGTATGAACCACAAATGAACGGTGTAGCTGAGAGGAAAAATCGTACATTGATAGAGTCTGCTAGAACGATGTTAGCTGATTCGAAGCTGCCCATTACTTTCTGGAGTGAAGCCGTAGCGACCGCCTGTTTTACCCTTAATAGAGTGCTGATAGTCAAAAGACATCAAAAGACTTGTTATGAACTTCTTCAGAATCGGAAACCAAATTTGGAACCTTGTACAATGCTCAAGAAAGATGCTAAATTCAACTCTAAGGTTGAAGAAGGTTTCTTTCTGGGTTATAGCCTACCCAATAAACGTGTGTTTAACAAACGCACGGGTGTTGTGGAACTCTGGTATAATGTGGATGTTCAACGACATACACCTATACCGGAAGGCAAAGGTCCAAATTGGTTATTCGATTATGATAAACTTTTCGAGTCTTTTAACTTGTCTCCTACTGTTACTGATGATGAAATTTCTTTGCAGATGTTATATGACTTACAAAATTCTGAAGATCAAGAAGTTTCTCATCAAGTTGAAGATAATTCTCCAATTGAGGAAGGCATTACTGAAGCAGTTAATGATGACTGGTCATCGGAGGATGATCAGGAAATTTTTGAAGATGCAATTTCTCAAGATCAAGATGAAGAACAAGATATTACAAATCTTGATCATGGAGTTGGCGTCCCGCAAGTGCCAGTGTCTAGAGTCCATGTGAATCACCCTGTGAAGCAGATTATTGGAGATCCGTCTGTTGGAGTAATGACGAGAAGGCAAGTTACAAACGAGGAGAGTTTGTACGTTGAGCTGGAGCGTAATCATGGGACTCAAGAGTTATGGATGCATTCTGCATTCGTTTCTCAGATTGAGCCTAAATCTGTAACTGAAGCCCTGCGTGAGCCTGCCTGGGTGGAGGCCATGCAAGAGGAGCTTAATCAGTTCCAGAAACTTGGAGTATGGCATTTGGTAGATTTACCAAAAGGTGAAAAGAAGATTGGCACCAGGTGGGTGTTGAAGTGTAAGCGAGACGATAGAGGCGTGATTGTTCGAAACAAGGCTCGTTTGGTTGTCCAAGGATTCAGACAAATCGAAGGAATTGATTATGACGAGGTTTTTGCACCTGTGGCGCGGCTTGAAGCAATTAGATTATTTCTATCTTTTGCTACCCACAAAAAGTTCAAAGTATACCAGTTGGATGTCAAGTCTGCATTCCTTTATGGTTCATTGAAGGAGACAGTGTATGTTTGTCAGCCACCGGGCTTTGAGGATCCTATCCACCGGGATCAGGTTTATATCCTCGACAAAGCACTGTATGGTCTTCATCAAGCTCCTCGAGCCTGGTATGAGACCCTCTCGACTCATCTTATTGAACACGGGTTCAATAGGGGTCAGATAGACAAAACTCTGTTTTATCGGGAAAAGGGCAAGGACATTCTTCTTGTTCAGATCTATGTGGATGACATCATCTTCGGATCTACCGATGAGCAGATGTGTTTATAATTTAAGCAGGTTATGATTGAGAAGTTTGAGATGAGTGCTATGTCTGACATTAAGTTCTTTTTGGGTTTACAGATTGATCAGTCTGATGATGGTATTTTTATCCATCAGACCAAATACATTCAAGATGTGCTAAAACGGTTTAATATGCTTGATTGTAAACCCATTTCCACGCCCATCCAGCCCAATCACGGGATTGAGCCGGATATTAAGGGGGAGATAATGGATGCTACATTATATCGTGGAATGATTGGGAGCTTAATGTATTTGACTGCATCTCGACCAGATATTGTGTTTGCTACAAGTATCTGTGCCCGCTATCAATCAAAACCAAAGGTTTCTCATCTGATTGCAGTCAAGAGGATTTTACGTTATCTGAAGGGTACTCCAGACACCGGTCTGTGGTATCCTAAGGATGATAACTACTCCTTTCATGCTTACAGTGATTCAGACTATGGAGGATGTAAGACTGACTCCAAATCAACTACTGGAGGTGCTCAATTTTTGGGGGAGAGGTTAGTCTCATGGCAGTGCAAGAAACAGACTTCTGTTGCTACATCTACATGTGAAGCTGAATATGTAGCAGCTGCCAGTTGTTGTTCCCAAGTTTTGTGGATACAACAACAGATGCGAGACTATGGAATTAATTTTCTAACTACCCCGATTTATGTCGACAATGAGGCTGCGATTGCGATTACCAAAAATCCAGTGTATCATTCACGTTCAAAACATATTGATATTCGGTTTCATTTCATACGAGACTGTTATGAAAAGAAACTGATTGATGTTGTGAAGATACACACAAACGAGCAAAGGGCAGACCTTCTCACTAAAGCCTTTGATAAACAACGTTTTGAGTACTTACTCAAATTAAATGGAATCAGGGTTATGGGTGAGGTAATCAAGACTCAAATTCCTTTATAATCAAATTTATTGAAATAACATCAGATTTTTATTCATTTTTTGTGTTTTAGTTTTTTTTAGGGGGAGAATTGTTTTAGAAAATACAAAAACATTAAAAAAAATCAAAAACACAAAAACAAGAAAAATTAAAAAATCTGAGAAATTGATTTGTTTATGTGAGAAATGATAGTACATTATTTACATTTGGAAATATATCTGTTTGTATTATTAAAATTTATAAAATAATTACAAGTACTATAAATGATGTGTTGATAGGTTTATAACTTAGTAAAGATAAGTTTGAATAAATTTTTGATAATGTTTTATAAGAAACAAATGCTTAGAATGCAGTACTTAGTTTTGTCCTAAAAGAGTGGTAATTTTCTGACAAAATGTTTCTTGAACATAAAGTCAAATTTCTAGTTGATCATGTCTTTAATTTTTTAATAAAGAAATTCTGATTTGGTTTTTCTTTTATTTTAGTTTAAAGCTGATACATTCTTTGTGTATACTTACGTATCGACCTGATTGTGTTAGCTTTAGATCATTCAAATTTGTTTTTCTTGGTTTTGTTTAAGATTTGGACAATCTATGTGTATATGTGAATATCGAACTGATTGTTAAATCTTAAACTTAAATTATTGTTTAGTTCATTTTCTGGATCATTTGAGTATACGTAAGTATCAACCTTGATTCCATGATCTTGAACAAATTCAAATTATTTTTCTATTTGTTATTTTCAAAAAGAAATTCTGCTTTATTTTTGCATGATCAGACTAGCTATAATTGATATTATAAGTTTGAGAACATTTATGTTTGATTAATTATTCACAAATTGGGGATGTGTTCAAGTAGTTGGAGTATTATAAAATGTTTGATAATTTTGTTTTAAACTGATTTCTTTACTAAGTAATTAAATTTAAAAGTAGAAGTATATTAACAATCATTGTAGACTTGTAATTTACAAATAATTGTTATATAATATAAACAGATATGTTGAAAATTGTAATATAATATGATCTCATGTCTGAATCTTTCTCAAACAAAAAGTTTTTTTTTAGTTAATTGTGTTAGATTGCATTTTATTTGTTCTAAAAATTTAAAAAAATTCAAAAAGATTTTTCTTTAAAAAATCTGATGTTAAATTGATAATGTTTGATTATTTGTTTGACTTTGGAACAATTAAATATGAATTTTGTTTTGAATTTTAAAAGAAAAATCATGTTTTGAGAAGGTTCGCTGATATGGTTCGTGGGTAAGGTTCGTTGAATGGGTTCATGGGTAAGGTTCGCTGAGATAGGTTGTTGACAAGGTTCGTGAAATAGTTCGTGAGTCAAGGTTCGTGAAATAGTTCGTGAGTTATGGTTCGTGAAATAGTTCGTGAGTTAGGGTTCGTGAAATAGTTCGTGAGTTAGGGTTCGTGGAGATAGTTCGCAAGAAGGTTCGTCAAGATGGTTCACTGGAAAGGTTCGTGACATATAAATACAGGGTTCGTGAAAATAGTTCGTCACTTTCATACTGATCACAGACGACGAACCCTTGAAGGATTTTTTCAATTTTCGATCTTGGACCTCCCAGAGCTTTTGATTGTTATCATTAGATTCAGAATCATTTCGTGAACATTTCTAGGTAGAAATTTTGGAATTTGACCGAGTAATTTGAGAGATCTGAGAGTTTTTAGAATTTTTATGTTTGGTTCTGTAATTTGACTTTAATATGTTTAAAATCTAAAAATTGGATAAACCGTCTTTGTTAAAGTTGTTCATCGATAAGTTTCGAACCTAGGTGCATAATTTTTTTCATCAGATTAATTGTTTTTAAATTTTCTGATTCAAATGTTGAAACTGGGACGATGAACAGGTTCGCTGAACGAACCTTAGGTTCGCCAAACCTTGAGGGTTCGTTGAATTTGTATAGGTTCGCCGAACCTTGAGGGTTCGTTGGATTTGTATAGGTTCGCCGAACCTTGAGGGTTTGTTAAATGTGTATAGGTTCGTGGCGAACCTTTGACTTTCAAAGGCAACGAATCTTTTGGTCAAGGTTCGTTTGGTTAACAAGGTTCGTTCATTTAAAAGGTTCGTTTAGGACAAGGTTCGGTCATTGCAAGGTTCGGTCAGTGTAGGGTTCGTCTAGCAGTAAGGTTCGTCTAAGAAAGATAGGTTCGCTGTTCTTTACTTAAAAATTTTTTTTGATTTTTTATTTTTACTTAATTTTTTATTTCTAATTTCTTTTATTTCTTTTTGTAGAAATGGCGAACTTAGTTTTCGGAGACAAACACAATATTTGTGCACATTTGGATCCGACTACCAAGAATGGTCAAGAATTCAGACCGATGATCGAGTTTCTCAGAAGATCAAGGGTTTATCATGCTATCTCAAGTTCAGTTCAGATATATAGATCTCATATTCAAAGCTTTTGGGGATCAGCTCGGATAATTTCTGTTGATGATGTATATACTATAGATGCGAATGTGCTTGGACAAGCAATTCGTATAACTGAGGCTGATGTTAGGAGAGTATTACATTTTGGAGGTGAACCAGATGGTGTAACTCTTATTCCTGAGAGTTGCATAAAAGGTTGTTTTCTACGCATCAGATACTTCGGAGATTACAACTCAATTTCTGTGAAGAAGGGAAAGCTGCCTCTCCAATACAAATTTCTTGCTCATGTTTTATTGCATTGCCTTAGCATGAGGAAAGGCACATTTGATGAGTTAAGAGATTTGATGCGATCTGCCATGGTTGCTCTTATATTGAACAAACCGTTCAATTTTTCTGGCATGATCTTCCGCTACATGTGCGACAACATCACAAAGGCTAAGGATAGGTTTTACATGTATCCTAGATTTGTGCAAATGTTGATTGATGAGAGGTTTCCTGAAGGTCAGCTACCCAGGGAAGTTGTAGATTTGTTGAAGCTTAAACACATGACTAATTCAAGTTTGGGTCAAGTCAGAGTGTATCAAAGAACTGGGGATGCTGTACAAGAAAAGGATTTGATTGCTCATTGTGCCAGGGCAAATTATATTGCACCTGAGGGTGATGCATGGAGGCATGATGATTCAGAGTCTCATAATGAAGATATTGCAGCTGCTGATAATCAACCACCACCTCTCCACCTCCACCAAGACAAAAACCAAGGAAGACTTCTGGTCAATCTTCACAATCAACTGCTCAAGCCAAATCATCACAAGAACAAAGTTCTCAGGAACCATTGGAAGTTGATATGTCTGAGATGCAGACAGAGACTGTTGGTGATGCTGATGATGAGAGTGAATCGTCTGACACAGAGTCAGAGTATGAAATGGTTCAAGAAGGGAACCAGATGGTGAAGAGAAGGAAGAGAAAGTTTGTTGAAAAGGATGCTGAGGAGAAGGAGGAAAAAGATGATCCTATTTTTATTCCTGAAGAGCCTGAATCTTCTAAACCAAAGAAGATTAAAAGAATGGCCAAGAGCGGGCCTTATGAGAAGATAAAGACAAAGACTGATAAGACCATTGTGTCTTCACCTGTGATTGTATCTTCAGTTCCTACATCTGTTTCTCCTGTTGTTACCACATCAGTTTCTGTTATTGATTCACCAGTCATCACTTCAGTTTCTGAGTCTGATATTCATGTTTCTACTGTACCAACTTCTGAGTTTGTACATGTAGCTTCTTTTTCACCATTATTTGTGGAAGCTACTACAGTATCTACATCAGTTCCAGAGACTTCTATTCCTCAGGATTCAATTCCTAGAGATGATTTATTTTCTGGACTTGATGATTTGGGTGATATTAACTTCACAGTTAACTATGATGATACTGATCTTAAGCGGAGATTATCTATTCTTTCCAAGGAGGTTGAGAGTTATAGGAAAGAAAAAGAGCAAAAGGTTGCTGAGATTGATGAGATTAAAGCTCAGATGGCATTAATGATGAAATGGAGAAAGGAGGATATGGAAGAGAAGAAAAAGATGCAAGACAAAATTGCTGAATTGGATTTTTTCATCAAACTACAATCTGAAGATATAATTGATTTGAAGAATGACAATATTGATTTGAGATTCAAGATCAAGGATTTGGAATCTAAAGTTACAAAGTCTGAAGCTTCAAGCTCAAAAGTTGATAAAGTGGTGGTTGATATTGATGAAGAAGAAGAGAAGGTTGATGAAGAAGAAGAAGAAGAAGAAGAAGAAGAAGAGGTTGACTATGGTGATACTGATATTGATGAACATCCTTATGATGGAGCAGATGGTGGTGATGATGGAGCAGATGGTGGTGCTGGTGGAGTTGCTGGAAGTTCTGGGAGTTTGAATTCTGTGAATGGAGCTATTGTGGTGTATACTCCTTCTAAACTTGTTGCTGATGCTGTTCCTTTGACTTCTATATCTTCTGATAGAGCTAGGGATTGTACTGAAGTTGAAATTGAAGATTTAGATGCAATAGAACATCCCATGGATATTCTTGATTACTCTCTGCCTACTTTTCTTGATTTATTTAAAATGCATTCTGATATAGATTTGCAGAGAAACATTGTTGAGATTCAAGTTTATCAAGAAAGAGAAGAAGGAGAAATTTTGGGTGACTATTCATTTCAAGATTATCAATCTGTTTTTGATGATGATAAGGATGATGATGATGATTTGGTGTTTGATTTTGAAGAGTATGATGATACTGATTTGTTTGATTTTGATAAAGATGTTATTGATGAAGAATTGCTGAATCTAAACATGTTGAAGAAGATATTTGATGTTGGAAGTATGTCAAGTTCAACTTTGAATCCAATTAGAGAAAAGACAAATTTGGATTATTGGAAGGAATTTCAAGATGAAACAAAGTATATCATTGATCATTTGCATTCTTTCAAGATTATGAGGGAAGTATATGAAGATAAAGATCCAGACAACCTAACTAAACAATCCACAAAGTTCAAGATTGGATCTAAATCCAAGATGATTGGGAGGATTATTAGTTATGGTTATTTTCATTACATTCCTGGAAGTTTGTCTGATAAAGGTTGTTATGTGGTTAAACGGGTTGATGGATGTCAATACTTTGGAAAGGCTACTGATTTGATGAGTCTACCAGCCTTTGAATGCAAAAATCTTTCAAGATTAAGAATGATAAAGCCTATTCAGACTCGACATAATGAAATTTTTGAAAATTTGTTAAAGAAAGAAGGTCGTTTTGGATGGAGTTTGTTATCTCCTCAGTTCAGGGATAGATTCAAAGATTATTTGAAGCCCAAAGTTTATAAAAGACCAAGACTCAGAAAAGTTGAACAAGATTGGAATCCATATTTCAAGTTTTGGTTTTATGATGAAAGAACTTCAGAAGGTATAATTGTGCTGAAGCAGGAAGAAAACTGGAGGGTGATAAGAATGCTTGATCCTATATGGATTGTGAATTGTTCGAGAGATGATATTATTTTGTTGAATTCATCTCAGATATATGCTGAAGATGGATATCATGATGTGGGAGTCAGTTTTAAAGATATTGCAATTCAATATCAAACCATTGCACAAATGTGTTTTACTTTGGGAATACATTCTGGTTGCAATTGGAATGATGTGAATTATCTTTATACTGAGTTGATGCAAGTGCAAAAGGAGAGAGATGATAGAGATTATAAAGTGGAAGCAGAAAGACTTGCAAAGATACCACGTTCGATGGTGATACGAGCGGTGGATAATGTGGTTGCTGAAGTTGGTGAATCGAGTGGGATAAAAGACAAAGTTGAAGAATTATTTGAAGATAAAGTTGAAGAAATACCTGAAGTCAAAGACTGAAGATTTTGATACCAAACATTTAGGGGGAGTTTGTTAGTGCATATTTGAAATGTTTTGCTATTCAAAAGTTGTATTTATTTTGAATTGTTAAGGGTTCGGCTAGGTTTGCCAAGGTTCGTTTGGCCCACGAACCTAGGCAGGTTCGGCGAACCTATTGTGTCTAAGGGTTCGGCGAACCTATAACCTTGATAAGGTTCGTCTGACAAACCTATAGGTTCGTTTAGCAAACCTTAGGGTTCGGCTCACGAACCTAAGGTTCGCTGGTCTGTAACTATATATAGTTGTTTTGTTTGTTATTTTCAGTAGACTTTTGCTGAGTGCTTTTGTGAGATCTGCTGAAATTCTCTGTGTGACAAGTTTGTTAGTCTTGTAATCATTTGTTGATAATACAAGAAGTTTTTATTGAAATTGATTGTGTTCTTGAGTTTTATACATATCAACTATGGATTCCGCACGTAGTAGATAGTTAGTAGAGCTTGTATTTCGATCCTGAACGGTTTCACCAAACCAACAGATATACCAAAGACTGCTTTTAGGACTCGATATGGACACTATGAGTTTGTGGTTATGCCATTTGGGCTGACCAATGCACCCACAGTGTTCATGGACTTGATGAATCGAGTCTGCAGGCCATATTTAGATCAGTTTGTGATCGTCTTTATTGACGATATACTGATCTATTCAAAGACGGAACAAGAACATGAGGATCATTTGAAGAAAGTGTTGGAACTACTAAGAGAGGAACAACTTTATGCTAAATTCTCAAAGTGTGAATTTTGGCTAAAGGAGGTTCACTTTTTAGGACATGTCATAAACAAAGATGGGATACATGTAGATCCGGCAAAGATTGAGGCGATTAAGAACTGGGCTACCCCATCTACTCCAACAGAGATTCGTTCGTTTCTGGGTCTGGCGGGCTATTACAGGATATTCATTGCGAATTTCTCTAAGATTGCCTTGCCACTTACCACTTTGACTCAGAAAAGTCAAGCGTTTATATGGGGACAGAAACAGGAAGATGCATTTCAACTTCTTAAACAGAAGTTATGCAACTCCCCTATCCTTAGTCTTCCAGAAGGCAGTGATGATTTCATTGTCTACTGTAATGCTTCAAACATTGGTCTCGGTTGTGTACTTATGCAACGGGACAAGGTCATTGCTTATGCTTCAAGACAACTTAAGGTTCACGAGAAGAATTACACTACTCATGACCTTGAGTTAGGGGCTGTGGTCTTTGCATTGAAGATTTGGAGACACTACCTGTATGGTACTAAATGTGTCATCTATACAGACCACAAGAGCCTACAACACATTCTCAATCAGAAAGAACTCAACATGAGACAACGACGTTGGGTTGAGCTTCTAACTGATTACGACTGTGAGATTCGTTACCATCCGGGTAAAGCCAATGTGGTGGCGGATGCTCTTAGTCGCAAGGAACCAGTTAAACCAATTCGTGTAAGGGCCATGGAGATCAACACACAGCCAAACTTGAAAGACTTGATTCGTATTGCACAACAACAAGTAGTAACAGATAATCAACTCAAGACAGACTTGGATTGTGGCATTGAGAAGAAACTAGAACCTCGATCTGATGGGGTGTTATATCTCAACGGCCGCATTTGGATTCCAAGGTCTGAAGAATTGCGCACACTCATCTGTGACGAGGCTCATAAGTCGCGATACTCAGTTCATCCTGGAGCCGATAAGATGTATCAGGACTTGAGGACATCTTACTGGTGGCCGAGAATGAAGAAAGACATAGCACTGTACGTGGGAAAATGTCTTACCTGTTCAAAAGTCAAAGCAGAACACCAAAAGCCTTCGGGACTTTTGCAGCAACCTGAAATTCCTCAATGGAAATGGGAGCAAATTTCCATGGATTTCATAACTAAGTTGCCGAGAACTCCGCGAGGTTTCGATTCGATTTGGGTGATCGTTGATCGACTCACCAAATCTGCTCATTTTCTCCCGATCCGAGAGGATTACAAGATGGAGAAATTATCCACATTGTACATCAACGAAATCATTGCACGTCATGGTACACCAACATCAATCATTTCTGATCGTGATAGTCGTTTCACTTCTCGCTTTTGGCAATCGTTGCAAAAGGCTTTGGGAACGCGTGTTAATCTTAGCACGGCGTATCATCTCCAAACCGACGGTCAAAGCGAAAGGACTATCCAAACACTTGAGGACATGCTTCGTTCTTGTGTCATTGACTTCGGTGGAAGTTGGGACACTCATCTCCCACTCATTGAGTTTTCATATAACAATAGCTATCATACGAGCATTCAATGTGCACCATTCGAAGCTCTATATGGTAGAAAGTGCCGATCACCGGTCTGTTGGACCGAGATTGGTGACTCACAGGTCGTAGGACCAGAACTCATTCAGGAAACATCAGACAAAATCACAATCATTCAGTCACGGCTTAAGGCCGCACGAGACCGGCAGAAGAGTTATGCTGATCGACGTCGGAAACCGCTTGAGTTTCAAGTCGGTGACCGAGTCTTACTCAAAGTTTCTCCCTGGAAAGGCGTTGTCCGATTCGGGAAGAAAGGGAAACTGGCACCAAGGTACGTTGGACCTTTTGAGATCCTGGAACGGATTGGTCCCGTAGCCTACAAACTCAAACTTCCAGTGGAGCTAAGCAATGTCCATGATACTTTTCATGTGTCTAATCTTAAGAAATGCTTAGCGGATCATGATGTTCAGATTCCACTGGAAGACATTCAGATTCAGAATAACATGCAATTCATAGAACGTCCGGTTGAAATCATGGATCATGGGGTCAAGAAACTTAAACGCAGCCGTATCCCGATCGTAAAGGTACGATGGGAGGGCAAACGCGGTGCTGAGTTCACCTGGGAACGTGAAGACCAGATGAAGCTTAAGTACCCTCATCTTTTTACAGTATCTTCGGCTAGTTAATTTCGGGACGAAATTCCCTTAACTAGGGGAGACTGTAACATTTGTGCATTTAGTCATGTTAGTAGTAAACAGTGTTAGAACAGTGTGTGTCCATGTTCAGTCAGTCAATGTGAATCATTTGTTCATTATGTGCTTGTGTGTTAGAATCATTATTATTTAACAAGTATGTATTATTTATTTACAGTCGAGTTCACTAGGCAAGAACAGTATTGTGTTATATCGAAACAGTGGTGGGCAGCGAGAGTGAGCCCTATATATATACTGCGTTCGGTGTAACAGGATAGTGTTGGTGCGTAGTATTAAGACGAATATTATGACAATTAATTCAACAAGAATCGTAATACGTAAGCAAGACTGAGTATAGTTATGGGTGACGATCCATAATGATACGAATGTTGAACTTATAATTATGATTAAACGACTTTAAATAATTAATACGATCGAAAAACATACGCGATTGCGGGTATACACGTAATTGTGAGTGTTTAACGATCTGTCAACACACGAAGAGTAAAATAATTAAATTAATTATTTTATATTTTTACAATTTTGAAACTCATCATTTATTTGAGTTTAACAACTCTTTTTATTTAAAATCGCGTAAAATACGCGTTACGTTCCGGAAACGCGAACCGAGCGACCGAAACGGACCCGAATACCACACGGGCTATAAAAGCCTTGAATGAGATCATTTATCTCATTTATTTCACCTACAACACTTTCTCTCTCTAAATTTTCGTCCAACCCTTTCTCTCTCTAAAAACCAAGCTTTAATCGTTCGTAACTCACTCGTTTCTCAACGGATTTCGTCGTTCTTGGTGTCCACGCGAAGCTCTCAACATTATCTACACGAAAGTACAAGAAATCAGTGTGATTAACCGGCCAAAATCGAGGTAATTGAGCTTGAAGTTTCGGAAAAATAGGGTTTTTTGTGTGTGTGTTCATGAAACCCGACACTAAGCCGAGCCTTACACCAAAAATCTTAGTTTCGCACCTATAGAAACCTTTCTGGAGGTCGTACACGCCTAGATCGTGGTCTAGATCCAGTAGTTTGATGTTGATGATGATGCGGTTAATAGGTTCGCTGGCCGAACCCTTTCTGGGCAAACCTGCGAGGGGAAACGAACCCATGGTTCGTGAGTCACAGCAGGCCGAACCCTGATCAACCCTACGGCCGAACCTTCCTTTGAACGCACATCATAAGGCGAACCCTGAATGGTTCATGGAGTTAACAGCCGAACCCTAGGGGTCCTCACGAGCCTTCATGCTGTCGACGAACCATCCTAAAGTCACGAACCCTCCTGGATTAAACAAACCCTTGCATGCTATTGCTGAAACCAGCCGAAGTCTCCATGTAGCGAACCCTAGTGTCCGAACCTTCGTGCATCCCATGAACCTTCTTGTAATCACGAACCCTAAAGGATGCAACGAACCTTGTATGGTTCGCTAATCATGTGACGAACCTGTGTTTCATAAGGGGACCGAACCTATGGGAACATCCTGGCCGAACCTTGTTGAAATTCTTAAGATCTACGAACCTAGTATGGTTCGCAGCTTCATCAGCCGAACCCTTCTGATGGTTATGGTCAACGAACCTTGACTCCCTGGCGAACCTGCACGAGGTCATCTTGTTCACGAACCCATAACCATCCTCACGAACCTTGCATGCAACCATGGGACCGAACCATTTAACCTTAGGCCGAACATTGGTGGTGTCTCAAAGCAGCCGAACCTTAGGCATGAACCAAGGAGGTTCGCTGCCCAAAGTTGGCAGCCTATAACCCTCGGCCCAACCCAACTCCTATTCGGCCCAAACAACTCCTACTCGGCCCAAACAACTCCTACTCGGTCCAATCCTATTAGTAATCGGCCATAGGACAAATTAAGCCCAATGGAGATTTGCTTTGGCCCATTATGCTTTTAAGTTGGATCAAGGATGCCTTAGAAGCTTACTTGGTCTACATACACATTAGGTGGCCCAACTTAAATTCTCTAGGTCCAATCAAATCCCATTCGGTCCACTATGACTCTAGTTGGCTCAAGATTATTATTGGTGTTTTACAAGGCCCATGAATATGTCGGTTGGCCCAACACCATATCCAATTGGCCCTTGTTAACCTAAAAGGCTCATGGACCTCTATTAAAGCCTATTATGATTATGGGCTTAAGGCCCATAATGTGGCCCACAACTCAAGGGAAGTTATGAATTGATCTTAATTAAGTTAAGTTATAACTTAGCCTAATTATAAGATCATGTCACAATCATAAAGATCTTAAAACGCTTAAACAATTGGAACATCTTTTCATAAGTCATGTTAATCAATGGTTATCAAATTCGCAAACAATTATCATTTTATGCATAAGATTTATGCTCAAAGGAAACATTTCATATTCGATTCTTGGACCCATGATCAATCAAGTGATTCAAATCATAACTTTCAAGTTTTCACAACAATCTTAATCATGAGAACACAAGTCAATCAATGAATCAAAGTCTATACAACTATAAATCCTATATCTTATGTATTATTACA
The DNA here is from genome assembly GCA_009363875.1 of Mikania micrantha. Taxonomy (NCBI): domain Eukaryota; kingdom Viridiplantae; phylum Streptophyta; class Magnoliopsida; order Asterales; family Asteraceae; genus Mikania; species Mikania micrantha. Next base: position 49,110,141 of record CM018681.1, read on the forward strand.
ATGTTATAGGAAACAATTAGAAGTCTTGTTTGCCACTTGCTATCTGTTTTAGTTCAGAGTCTACTGCAGACAGGTGAGAACATTAGCCCCTCTTTTACTGTTTTATAACTGTTTTGGGGTGGAACACGTGATCAAACCAATTGTTACAATCATATTTCATTACACCAGGTGTGTGTATTCTTATAAACATTACGGGTTCACTTTCCGAATCCTAGGGATTCATCAACTGTTTTAAAGGAATTATTAACTATTAAACTCTTTTCACTAAAAAGGTTTTATAAAGGATCTTTGAACTGTTTTGTAATAGATTTACTCAAATGTATTTATGAAGGATAAACACTTTTAAATAAATGATTTTATAAACCTTGATGTCACACAAGGTCACTATTTCATGGTACTCAAATCAAGTGGTTCACATCATGGTATTCAAATCAAGTGCTTCATTTCATGGTATTCAAATCAAGTGGTTCACATCATGGTATTCAAATCAAGTGGTTCATTTCATGGTATTCAAATCAACAGATTCATTTCATGGTATTCAAAACAAAGGATTTAATTCGTGGAATTAAATCTAGGTTTTCAATTCATGTTATCAAATAAGGCATTAACACATTAGGTTAAAGTAAGGTTCAGAAACATGGTGTCTATTGTTGTAAACAAACTTGTAAAAGCGTCAAGTATCATATTCATTAGCGTTAGTACTGGGTGATCACAACAAGGGAAAGCGGACACACATTTGGGGCAGACCGATTGCTGCAGTTAGTTTTTAAATCTGTTTTATAAACCAACTGCAGATTTCGGTTACGTATGGTTTTATCAAAACTGTTGACACATTATCTAACTCCAAACGTGGTTTTGGGACTTGATATTATATGTTGACTCTTGTGCAAACAGTGATTGGACTGTTTACACTCATTTTCTTACTTGATGTTAGTTTGGGTTGCAGCTCATCCATGTGAATCATTTATTACTTTAACATACCTATGCCTTATATCATATATTCATGTTTACAAATGTTTAAACCTATTGTTCTCACCAACTACGTCTGTAGTTGACAGTTACTTTTCACGTGTTTCAGGTAATCAGGTTTAAGACATTCTCAGGGACAACTAAGGAGACCATTCTAAGATAGAACAAGATGAAGAAACATGCTAGGATGGATTAGAAACACACTAAATCCTGATTGTTTAATTGTCTTGTTTGAAGTCTTATTTTGTAACTATATTTTGGGTCTGTAGTTGTCTTTCTTTTGGTAGATAGCTGTCTGTAACTAAACAATTGTCTTAACATTATGAAACCTAGTAATCCGTTGTGGTTGTTCTTATTCAACACTTGTGCATGATTCAACTGTTCATACGTCACCGCGCCGTGGATTCCGCACGCGGCGCAGGGGTGTGACATTGCATAACTTCTGTTTAAGAAGTTGAAATGCATCTTCTTGCTTCTGTCCCCATATGAACACTTGACTTTTCTGAGTTAGTGTCGTAAGTGGCAAGGCGATCTTTGAAAAGTTCGAAATGAACCTTCTGTAATAGCCTGCCAATCCCAGAAATGAACGAATCTCTGTTGGAGTAGATGGGGTAGTCCAGTTCTTAATCGCCTCAATCTTTGCTGGATCTACATGTATTCCATCTTTGTTTATGACATGTCCTAAGAAGTGAACCTCTTTTAGCCAAAATTCACACTTTGAGAATTTAGCATAAAGTTGTTCCTCTCTTAGTAATTCTAAGACTTTCCTCAAATGATCCTCGTGCTCTTGTTTCGTCTTTGAATAGATCAGTATATCGTCAATAAAGACGATAACAAACTGATCTAAGTAAGGTCTGCAGACTCGATTCATCAACTCCATGAACACTGCAGGTGCATTGGTCAGCCCAAATGGCATAGCCACAAACTCGTAGTGTCCATATCGAGTCCTAAATGCAGTCTTTGGTATATCCTCATCATTTACTCGCAACTGATGATACCCGGATCGTAAATCAATCTTAGAGAAGCAAGTTGCTCCCTGTAATTGATCAAACAGATCATCGATCCTGGGTAGAGGATATCTATTCTTGATTGTCAACTTGTTTAGCTCACGATAGTCGATGCACATACGAAACGAACCGTCTTTCTTCTTGACAAAGAGAACCGGAGCTCCCCATGGAGAGAAACTCGGTCTTATGAAACCTTTGTGTAAAAGTTCTTGAAGCTGACTAGACAGTTCTTGCATCTCAGATGGTGCTAATCGATATGGTGACTTCGCCACTGGGTTTGCTCCAGGGACGAGATCGATTCTAAACTCCACTTGCCGGATCGGTGGTAATCCATGCAAGTCTTCTGGAAACACATCAGGATAATCTCTGATGACTGGAACGTCTCCAACTGCTTTCTTTTCAGGTTTCTTTTCTACCACGTGAGCCAAGAATGCATAGTATTTCTTCTTCAGGTACTTCCTAGCCTTGATGCACGACACAATCTTCAATTCGCGACAGGGTTTCTCGCCATAGATTCTCATTGTTTCGCCGGTCGGTAAAGGAATCCGAATAAGTTTCTCCGAACATACAATTTCGGCATTGTTTTTGGATAACCAATCCATTCCTATCACAACTTCGAAGCTTCCGAGTGTCATAGGAATAAGATCGATGAGGAAAAGATGGTCGTTTAATCTTAATTCACAACCATGTAATATAGAATCTACAAGTAGGGTTTTACCATCAGCTACTTCTACGGTATAAGGAGCAGTAAGCATAGATGGTTGTATGTTTAATAAAGAAGCAACATGAGCAGAGATACAGATTTTATCAGCACCAGTATCAAATATGATAGAAACGTAATGACCACTAAGGAGAAATGTACCCGTGACAACTACTGGCTCCTCGCGTGCTTCGGCAGCTCCGATAATAAAAGCACGAGCAGTAGCAGTGTTGTTGTTGAGTTTTGGACACTGGTTTCGGAAGTGTCCCTCTGCCCCACAATTGTAACAGACCCTTCCACCAGTAGCAGTAGAAGTACTGGCAGCAGTTGTTGCAGCAGCAAGATGTGTAGATCGGCATGTAGCTGCCAAGTCTCCCATCTGCCCACACTTGAGACACTTTTTGCATGGGGTAGTTGGTAGATGATGATATTGGCACTTGGTGCAAAGTGGAAACAGGCCAGTATAAGACTTTCTGACTGTTGAAGATTGTGGCATAGCAGTAATGGGTGTGGCATGAGTGGGTGTAGCTGCAGTCAGGGCTGCAAAGTTCTTGATTGACTTTTGCTTCTTCTTGTGATGTTGTTGTTCAGGCTTCTTGCCTTCATCAATCTGTGCTCTCTTGTACCCCTTTTGGGTGAGCACCCCAGACTTAACGTATTCTTCGGTAAGGCTAGCTCCAAGATGAATCGCTGCCTCTAGAGTAGTGGGGTTATTCCCCATCACAGTTCCCCTGACAACTAGAGGTAAGCCTTCGATGTACTTCTCTATCCTGCGGGTTAGAAGAGTAACCAGGTGTGGCACCAGAATGCACAACTCATGGAAACGAGTTGTATACTTCGCGTTCTCACCACTGTCTTGCACCAGATTCCACATCTCCATCTCAAGTTTCTTCAGCTCATGTCGTGGACAAAACTTATCCACAAGTAACTTCTTGAAATCCTCCCAATATAAGGCCAAAGCACCTCTCGTCCTCTGGTGTTCTTCTCAGAATTCCACCAGGTGAGTGCGCCTTTGTGAAAAGCGCTTGAGGGCATCTTGACCTTTAGATTTTCAGGACATCTCGTGAAATCGAGAATATCCTCAACGCTTTCCAGCCACTGCAGTAGGCCAGTAGCTCCTTCAGTACCAGCGTACTTAGGAGGTTTAGCATCATTGAACTGCTTGAAAGTGAAGTTAGCAGTTCCTGCGTTAGTAGCATTTGAGTTATGTGCTGAATCACTAGTACTTCCTCGAAGATTCTGGGTAATATCAGTGACCATGCCCGGAATGACATCTCTCATGTGTATAGCGATGGCTTGGGCAATCTTGTTGATCTCAGCGTCGTTGCCACTTGTCGAACCCCTTCCATTAGGATCACGTCGAGGAGGCATTCTACGAATAGAAGCCACAAGTGGGTCAGTAATGAGAAAAGATACAATTGAATTTGCATGATAAAATTAGTAATATCTCCATACTACTAGTATTATCATTCAATTGTAATATGAGCATGTACACGTATAAGCAATCAGCTTATTAGCATACTTCTCATGTGAATGTGTATGATGTTCCATGATCTCACTCCACCAAACCTACACACTGACACTTTCCCGATATACCGAAGATAGCTTATATATAGGGCATACGAAAGGGTCAAGCAAACTGCCAGCCCAGACGCCATCCCACTACCGCTTCGATATACCACGATCATGTCCTTGCTAGCATTTGGCAATATGTTTGTACTAATTTCCCTGCATGTTCCATTGATTAAGAATCCCTTGATCTTTGATCAATTTGACCTATGATTGAATCCAAGATTGAACTATGTTTGAATTATGTGTGCACCTACTAACAACCGTTAACATGTAGAACTAAATCATATGTGTGCTCTACATTTTTCTTGTTAAACTATGTTAGTAAGTACTAATGATGTAATCACTTAAGAATTCCACTTAAAGTTTACATAAAAAAATGTTCACAAGTTGATCGATTCACACAAAATGTTTGACTCATCCAAGTTTGAATAGCACAATGATTTGATTCACCAATGATTGTATCTCGAATGTTTGTATCTCATGCGTTTGACTAATGTTCAATGATCCCAATTGCTCCTGAATCTTTACTTCAAATACGAACGCCGGATTCCCCCTAACATACCGAAATAAGCTTATATATAGGGCTAGCTCTCACCGCCCACCACTTACCTCAGCACGTTAGCGTTAATCCGCCGTCTGTATTTGGAGCTAAGATTCCAACTCTTGATTGATTATGATTGATTCATGTTTGTCTCCTGATCCTTGATTATGATTATGAATGTGTAAACCGTGGTCCCTAATTTACTTGAAATTAAGACCTTAGGTTTTAGTATGTGTGTCCTAGATTAATTAACCTAGGTTCTCATTACTTTCAGTATTGAGTATAATGATCTCATGTGAGAACTTCAACTAAAGAATACTGTTACATAGATTCTAAGTTATAAAGTTCCTATGATAATAAATACCCGATAATGACAACATGACAAGGATTTCATATCAAAGATTCTAAAATTATAGATCTTGACCTCTGAATTCCTATGATGAACATGATGAGGATTTTAGATCAAAGATACTAAGAATACAGATCTTTGCCTCTAAATTCCTCTGATGAACACTGATTGAGAATTCCAGATCAAGGATACTAAGAATACAGATCCTTGCCTCTGGAATCCTTTAATGAACTCTGTGTGAGAATTTCAGATCAAGGATACTAAGAATACAGATCCTAGCCTCTGAAATCCTATAATGAATATATGTGAGAAATTTAATTCGGTTTCTAAAATTATAGAATTCCGATTCAAATTCCTTGACTCGATATCTAATATTAGAAGAGTACCCCTAAGATCTTTCAAGCTTAATGTAGACTTAATGCTTACTCAAGTTACTTAGATCCTAAGTATCCTTAAGCCCATAGCACTTAGTCCTATTGGGTAGCTAAGGTTATAGTCTAGGTCATTAAACATTGGGTTTTTCCTAGTTCTCTACAACCTTGGCTCTGATACCAACCTGTCACACCACCTGCGCCGCGTGCGGAATCCACGGCGCGGTGACGTATGAATAGTTGAATCATGCACAAGTATTGAATAAGAACAACCACAATGGATTACTAAGTTTCATAATGTTTAGACAGTTGATTTCTAACAGACAATATGTCTACCAAAAGAATGACAACTACAGACCCACAATATAGTTTACAAAATAAGACTTCAAACAAGACAATTAAACATTCAGGATTTTAGTGTGTTTCTAAATCCATCCTAGCATGTTTCTTCATCTTGTTCTATCTTAAACGGTCTCCTTAGTTGTCCCTTAGAATTTCTTAAACCTGATTACCTGAAACACGTGAAAAGTAACTGTCAACTACAGAAGTAGTTGGTGAGAACAATAGGTTTAACAATTGTATACATGAATTTGCATTGTAAGGCATATGTTTAAAGCAATAAATGAATTACATGGATGAGCTGCAACCCAAACTAACATCAAGTCTGTCAAACAAGTGTAAACAGTCCAAAGACTGTTTGCACAAAAGCCAACATATAATCAAGTCCCAAACTACGTTTGGAGTCAGAAAATTAGTCAGCAACATTGATAAAACCATACGTAACCAAAACCTGCAGTTAGCTTTTAAAACAAATTTAAAAGCTAACTCCAGAAATTGGTCTGCCCAAATGTGTTCGCTTTCCCTTGTTGTGATCACCCAGTACTAACGCTAATGAATATGTAACTTGATGTGTTTATAAGTTTGTTCACAACAGTGGACACCATGCTTTTGAACTTTGCTTTAAAAAAACCAATGATTTAATGCCTTATTTGATAACATGATTTGAAACCTTGTTGAATACCATGATTTGAATCCTATGTTTGAAATCACCATGAAAACCATTGTTTGAATATCTTGTTTTGAAACCCTTGATTGAGTACATAAGATAGTGTCCTCGTATAATAACAAGGTTTATAAAAGATCATTTACGAAAACATGAGCTTATAGTAAAAGAGTTTATAAATCACATTATTTAAAAGTGTTGGTCATTTATAAAACTATTCGAGTAAAACTGATATAAAATAATTCAAGAAAACTTTATAAAACCTTTTTAATAAAAAGTGTTTAACATTTGATAAAATCCTTTGAAACGGTTGAATAGTCTTATGAATTTATACCATGAACCTGTAATGTTTGTAGAATAACATACATTTTGTATAACGAATTACCAATGTAAGGAATATATTTGATCACGTGTTCCACCCCAAAACAATTGGAAAATAGTAAAAGAGGGGCTAGTGTTCTCACCTGTCTGCAGTAGACTCTGAACTATAACAAATAGCAAGTAGTAAACAAGACTTCTAATTGGTTCCTATATCATTGTAATCATACATAAGATATAAGATTTATAATTGTATAGACTTTGATTCATTCATTGACTTGTGTTAACTTGAACTTGATTAACTCTTGATTACTTGATCTCATGATTAAGAATGTTGTGTGAATTTGAAAGCCATGATTTAGTCACTTGATTGAGAGTTGTTTCATGAAAAGTTTGTATCATGTTACTTTTATGCACAAGCTCATTATACATAAAATAACATGTGTTTGATAAACTTGATAGCTATTGTTAAACATGTATTGTGAAAAGATGCTCCAATTGCTTTTATGTCTTTGGAATTATGAATTGATCCACTAATTATGTTAAGTTATAACTGAATCCAAATAAGATCAATTCACCACTTCTTTAAGTTGTGGGCCAAACCATGGGCCTTAAGCCCATGAAACCAGAATGGGCTTAAACAAAGACCATGAGCCTCTTGGTCTAGACATGGGCCAATTAGGTATGATGTTGGTCCAAGTTATATAATCGATTGGGTTAACGGATTTGTTATTGGGCCAACTCAACATAAAATTGGATTTGAAGAATGTAGTTGGGCCAGAAGTCCTATTGGGCCTTATCAAATCATGTGGGCCGCACCTAATAGCATTGGGCCTATACAATTTGGATGATTGTATATTGCTGTTCGGACTACACCTATGGCAGCCACCTAACACAACTCTGGCTATTCAGGGCAGCAAACCTTTTATGTTCTATGGGCTAGGTTCGGCCCTTGATGATGCTGATCGAAAGGTTCGTTGATGCCTCAGGGTTCGGCAGAATGTAAGCAGCAAGGTTTGCCCATATATAAAGGTTCGTGACCCTATGGTTCGTGGCTCATGCATGAGGTTCGTCTAAACCATCCTGGGTCCGCCTGAAGCTGATGGTTCGTCTGCATGGGCTCGTGGAGTGATCAGACCTGCAAGGTTCGGCTATATCCCGAGGGTTCGGCTCTAGTGGAGTGACGTGCATGGTTCGGGAACACTAGGGTTCGGCTTCATAAGGCTTACCGGTGGAAGAAAAGGTTCGGTCAAGAAAACCTAAATGGTTCGGCACTTTGAGGTTCGTGAAACCCATTAGGGTTCAGCTGGTGTGGTGCTGGTTCGCCGAAGAGGATGGTTCGTGGCTTCTGTAAAAAGTTTCGGCGGTAGGTGGGACGAACCATATGGTTCTGGAGGTTACAGGTTCGGCTCCACCCCCCCCCCCCACGACCTGCAGCACCAATCATCATCGATCTCATCATGCTCACCTGTTCTAAACTCGAGATTCATGAAACAAGTGATTATCTAATATTAAAGGTCACGGTGGTGATCTAGAGCCGGCTAAGAATCAAGTTCAAACAACACCCGAACCAAAAACCCTCTTTTTCAAACATTTCGTGCATCAATACCTTGTTTTTGGCCAGAAAAATCTCCAGATCACTTGTACTTTCGTGTAGGGAATGTCGAGAGCTTCGCGTAGGTTCAAGAATCACCAAATTTCATCAAGAAACGAAGAAGATACACACGTTTGAATTTGGATTTTTAGAGAGAGGATAGGTTCGCGAATTTGAAGCTAGAGAGAGGTTGTTGGCTGCATTTAATGAGAAAAATAGCCTTCTTCATGGCTTTTATAGTCCAAGTGGTATTCAGGTTCGTTTCAGTAGCTCGGTTCACGTTTCTGCCGCGTAACGCGTATTTTACGCGATTTAAATAAAGGATTATTATTCTCATCATTTTGATGAGTTTCAAAATTGTAAAAATGTAAAATAATATATATTTAATTATTTTTACTCTTCGTGTGTTGACAGATCGTTAAACAGATACAATTACGTGTATACCCGCAATCGCGTACGTTTTCCGATCGTATTAATTATTTAAAGTCGTTTAATCATAATTATAAGTTCAACATTCGTATCATTATGGATCGTCACCCATAAGTATACTCAGTCTCGCTTACGTATTACGATTTTTGTTTAATTAATTGTCATAATATTCGTCTCAACACAACGCATTAACACTATCCCATTACACCGAACGCAGTATATGTATAGGGCATACCCCAGATTCCAGCTACCTGCCGTACCTGACGTCGTCCCACCACTGTTTCGATATAATACGATACTGTTCTTGCCTAGCGAACTCGACTGTAAATAAATAATACATACTTGTTCCTAAATAATAAAGATCCTAAAACACAAGCACATTATGAACTCATGAATCACATTGACTGATTGATTTGAAAACACATTTGTTCTAACACTGTTTACAACTACCATGACTAAATGTACAAATGTTTCAAGTTGTAACCTCTCACACGTGACCCATACCAGGCATAACTCACAAGGAGCATACCTGGGCATGCCGGGATTTTAAAGATGCCCATACAGCTTGACCCAATGGTCTACTGTACCCTGAAGGGACTTTACGGATATCCTTTGATTCTTGATCTCATTTATTCTCTTGAGTTTTGATATTGATTTCATTTGATAGTTCATGTTATTGCCCGTATAGCCTGACTATAAGAGTCTTTTATACCTGAAGGGGACTTTATATATGTGTTACACGTGGTCTTGATTCCCTATACAACTGACATCCACCTTAACTCAAATATTAATGACTTCATTAGATTGTAATGATTTCATTATTATTTCAATGATTTACACACATTTATGATTTATGATTCCTTGAATCTCTTGATCTTGATCTTTAGAATTTCCATGATTCACAATGATATTTGATTCTTTGTTCTCAAATCCCACACTGAATTTAGATTTCCTTTGAATATGATCTTTTGTTTTAGTTCCTTTGATTTCACTTTGAATTTAGATTCTTGAATTTGAGCTTGATGGACTAAGGGTTTATTTAGAGTTTAAATTTAAAGTATTACTCATAAGAGTACTTTAGTTAACTTGATAGTTTGATCTGTTTAATAATTACCTAGACAGGAATCTAGGAGTATCAACAACATATATATGTAAAACATATAATAAATAAAAGCATGTAAATAAACAATTTAAATAAAACAGTTTACGCATGCTTCTCAGCCCCGCGTTTTAAAACAAAAATGTTTAGAAAAGGGGCAATGAACTCACCTGTGCTGCTATGTAACTGATCTAACACAAAATGCGCGCTCTTGTTGTATCTTAGGTTTCTTCGGTTCCTGAGTTGTTTTAATTTAATAAGTACGCGTAATAGTCGTCGTATCTAAGTCTTTGTCTTGGTGTGTGTAACTAAGTGTCCTAGTACTAAGTGTATCTATAATCTAATCTAACATAGTTACCCATTTTATGATCCCAATTCCCATGGTTAGTCATAATAACTTACTTTTAAGATTTTACAAAATTTGGACAGAGTTTCCTTTGTTTTCTGTTTAAAAATCCAGACAATTATAGTCTATTTTACAACAATTTCCCCACAAATTTAACATACCTTGTAACAACATTAAACTTAATTCAACAAAGTTCTTAGAACATTTTCGTTTAATTACCATAACCACGCATAAATTACATTATATTTAATATGTATGACGGGCTCTATTAAACCCATTGGGCCCACTTCATGGTTCCTTGACTTCCCATTAAGTCAAGGCTTGTGTTTTGGTTATCATGGATCTATTCAATGTAATCTTATTTGATTAACAATCTTATACTTACAACACTTAGTTCTTACACTTGCATGCATGATTAGGGTTTCATCCTTGTTCATGCACACACCCACACATATATATAATTGCTCCACGAACACCCATGCATGCACCTTATAAGATCAATCCTTATGAGAAACCTAGGTTGGTGGTGAGTTACACATTTCCTAGGTTCTTACTACTAATTTTAATGATTCTTGATTCTACTTTAACTGATTTAACAACATTTAGGTTCGGCCCCCAGTTAGGGCAGCGAACCTATTGGTTCTACCCAAGGTTCAGCAGCAACAGCAGCTCAACGAACCCTTAAGGTTCGTCTGAAAACATGATCCTGGGTTCGCGGCTTCTATAAGGTGTAGCATAGGGTTCGGCTGACTTAATCAAGGTGCGGTTGAGGGTTCATTCACCTTGGTTCGTGAGTTGCATGGCCATGGTTCGGCCATGCAAGGTTCATGGGTTCTAGTGTTCGTTTCATAAGGTTCGGCTAATTGGAGAAGGAAGGTTCGACTCCTGCTGCAACAGGTTCGTTGCTCCATGGTTCGTTAGCTGAAGGTTCGCCTAAGCCATGAAAGGCTCGGCCAGATAAGAAGGTTCGTGCCAGGGTTCGCCAACCCAATGGTTCGTGGCCAGCTAGGTTCGGCCACCAGAGCGTACAGGTTCGCGACTCAGAGCTTTGCAGGTTCGTGGCTCAGAATGTGCAAGGTTCGTTACATGCGGCCACAGGGTTCGTTGCAGGAGGAAAAAGGTTCGGCCACGAAACCTAAGGTTCGGCTGAATCTGCGAATGACGAACCTGTATCACCATCATCATTCCATCTTGTTTAACCTGCTTCAATCGATTACTATGGATACCTAGTGTTTACTCATGCCTATCTCATGTGTTTAAGTGTTTAAAAACCGATTATTCAAGAAATAACCACAAGGCTCGTGAGACCTCCTAGAAATCGAAAATAAATTCGAGATTTACCTCAACTTTCGGGGATGGAAGGTTGAATAAACTGTACTTACGTGATCTACGCAACAAGAGGATCGTTATGACACCAAATTTGATCGAATCCGACTTGAAATGAGCTCCGAATTGTAGAGAGAAGGTTGTGTTTTAGAGAGAGAGGCTAGAGATAGAGAGAGAGTAACGATGGAGATGGTGGGAGTGGTGGTTGAGTCTTGAATGAGACATTAATGGTCTCATTTAATGCTCAACCTAATAGCCACGTGCTCCATTTGGCCCGGTTTCGCGAAATACATCGATTCTTCATGATTTTAGTCACAAAACAACACAATTTATAATATAGAATTTATGGATTAAATTTAAGTTGTGATTCCTAATAAATTATCTAATACCTTTTATTTATTTTAAATTTTCTATATTAATTTACTGCTTAAATCGAAATGTACGGTCGTCGCGCGTATTCGTTCGAATCGTCACTCGTACGAACACGACGATAACTATACTTTTCAATCTTGTTTTCTAATTACAGAATATTATTCAGAAGCTTAAACTTTCAGATATATTCGTACAGATCATCACCTATACGAATAACCCGTCGGTTTAGCATTCACATAACTATATTCGTGTGTTTTGTTCTGTAAAGCCTCACATACGTTTATACATAATAAATCCTAACAAGTAATCACATGATGGTTATGTGTTGCCAGATAATTATCTGACTCAAGAATCATTGTTCTGAACTGTGTTTCTGTTAAATGTTTCTGAATTTGTTCTATGATAACACGGACTGATAATGATAAATGATATGAATATGAAACGTACTGAAATGTATATGGTTCGTACCTGTTTTACTGTTCCAATACTGTAGAGATCACTGTTCCGATGACAGTTCCGGCATTGATGTTACAGTCTCCCCTTGTTAGAGAAATTTCGTCCCGAAATTTAAGAGTTGTTATCGGGTACGACTTCCTCTTCAAACAGTTGGGGATACTTTGACTTTATGTGATCTTCACGTTCCCAAGTAAACTCGGGCCCACGTCTTGAGTTACATCGAACCTTTACAATAGGAATATGGCTTCGCCTCAGTTGTTTAACTTTGCGATCCATAATCTCTAAAGGTTCTTCAATAAAGTGTAACTGATCGTCAACTTTAACTTCTTCGATTGGAATGGCGAGTGATTCGTCAGCAAGGCATTTCTTTAAGTTAGAGACGTGAAACACGTCATGCACCCCACTGAGTTCATCCGGTAATCTCAGTCTATACGCCACAGGACCAATACGTTCAATGATTTCGAAAGGTCCCACGTATCGTGGTGATAATTTGCCTTTCTTTCCAAAGCGTACAACGCCTTTCCATGGGGATACCTTCAACATGACTCGGTCTCCCACTTGGAATTCCAACGGCTTACGCATAGCTCTTTTGTCTGCTCCTTGTAGCTTGTAGTCTTCTTTGAATCTGAGCAATCTTATCAGTGGTTTCCTGAATAAGTTCTGGCCCAGTTGTTCGATTGTCTCCGAATTCAGTCTAACAGATCGATGATAGACATTTCCGGCCATAAAGAGCCTCGAATGGTGGACATCCGATACTGCTGTGATAACTGTTGTTGTAGGAGAACTTGATCAGTGGCAAATGGGAGTCCCAGTTCCCACCGAAGTCCATTACACAGGTTCTTAACATGTCCTCTAGGGTCTGGATAGTTGGTTCCTTTAACCATCCGTTTGTGGGTGCTAAGCTGTACTCAGATTTAACTGTGTCCCTAGTGATTTCTGTAGCGATTTCCAGAACCGTGATGTGAATCTGCTGTCTCGATCAGAAATAATAGACAATGGCACACCGTGGCGTACCACTATTTCGTTTATGTACAATCTTGCTAGTTTATCCATCGTGAAAGTCTCACGCATAGGCAAGAAGTGAGCCGATTTGGTTAAACGATCAATGATCACCCAAATTGTATCATGACCACTAGAAGTGCGGGGTAGTTTGGTAATGAAATCCATAGCTATTTGTTCCCACTTCCAGAGCGGAATCTCAGGCTGTTCCAGTAGACCAGACAGTCTCTGGTGTTCCGCCTTTACCTTCGCACACGTCAGACATTGACCGACATACTCGGCTATGTCTTTCTTCATTCCCGGCCACCAATAAAATCCACGCAAGTCTTGGTACATCTTATCAGAGCCGGGATGAACAGAGTATTTAGTCTTGTGTGCTTCATCGAAGATAAGTCTTCTCAACTCGTCTACCACCGGGATCCATATACGATCTTGGTAGTAGATCATTCCATCAGGCTTAGTCTCAAAGAGTTTCTCTGCTCCACAGTCAAGTTCTTTCTTCAAGTTTCCTCGATCAACTGATTCCTGTTGTGCCTGAATGATATTGTCTCGTAAACTCGTCTGCACAGTCATTCCCATTGTTCTAACGCGCAAGGGTTTGACCCGTTCCTTCCGGCTTAAGGCATCAGCTACAACGTTCGCCTTTCCCGGATGGTATTTGATCATGCAATCGTAATCGTTCAGAAGTTCAACCCAACGGCGCTGTCGCATGTTGAGCTCCTTCTGATCAAGGATGTGCTGCAGACTTTTGTGATCAGTGAATATGGTACACTTGGTGCCATATAAGTAATGTCTCCAAATCTTCAACGCGAAGATTACAGCTCCCAGTTCAAGATCATGAGTAGTGTAATTCTTCTCATGAATCTTTAACTGTCTTGATGCATAGGCTATGACTTTATCCCGTTGCATTAACACGCAACCCAGTCCTTGATGGGAAGCATCACAGTATACCACAAAGTCATCATAGCCTTCTGTGAGAGATAGAATTGGAGCATCACATAATTTCTGTTTCAATGTCTGAAAAGCATCTTCTTGTTTCTGCTCCCAAACAAACGGTTCACTTTTCTGAGTTAGCTTGGTAAGAGGCAAAGTTATTTTAGAAAAGTTTGAAATAAACCTTCTGTAATAACCTGCCAATCCCAGAAAAGACCGTATCTCCATCGGTGTCTTCGGAGTATCCCAGTCCTTTATTGCCTCGATCTTGGCAGGGTCTACGTGTATTCCCTCGCTGTTGACCACATGACCTAGAAATTGAACTTCTCTAAGCCAGAACTCACATTTGGAGAATTTAGCATAGATTTGTTCTTTCTTCAACAGCTCCATGATCTTTCTAAGGTGTTGTTCATGATCTGCTTTGCTCTTAGAATAAATCAGGATGTCATCAATAAAAACAATGACAAACTGATCCAGATACGGCTTGCACACTCGGTTCATGAGATCCATGAAAACCGTGGGTGCATTTGTCAATCCGAAAGGCATCACCATGAATTCGTAATGCTTGTATCTGGTTCGGAAGGCCGTTTTCGGTATATCCTCGTCTTGAACTCTAAGCTGATGATATCCAGACCGCAAGTCAATCTTTGAGAAGTATTGACATCCTTGCAGTTGGTCAAACAAATCATCAATCCTCGGTAATGGACACCGATTCTTGATGGTTAGTTTGTTCAGCTCCCTGTAATCTATGCACATTCTGAACGATCCATCTTTCTTCATCACGAACAATACCGGAGCTCCCTAAGGTGAGTAGCTTGGTCTGATGAAACCCTTGTCAAGTAGCTCCTGTAACTGATTAGACAATTCATGCATCTCTGAAGGTGCTAACATGTAAGGAGATTTCGCAACAGGAGTTGCTCCAGGAATTAAATCAATACGAAATTCTACTGGTCGCACAGGTGGCAAACCTGGTAGGTCTTCGGGAAATACTTCAGGATATTCTTTCACCACAGGTACATCTTGAATCTATTTCTTGTCCTTCTCCTTTTCTACCACATGAGCCAAGAATGCAACGCACCGCTTCTGTAGACACTTACGCGCTTTTATACATGAGATGATTTTGACACTGCGTTTTGCTTGATCCCCTTTAACCTCCAGTACGCAATCAATTGACAATGCAACACGAAGTAGCTTTTCAGAACAGATGACTTCCTGTTGGTCTAAAAGAACCAATGAGCCTGATCAGAAAAATCTCTAAGTCTCACAACACTTACAACAACTGAAGAAGAACACAACGGCTGACATTCACTTTGAAGAAGCTACAAGATCTGAAGTTATATACAACAGCTGAAGTGTAAATCTTCAGATGTTGTGGTGTTTAGTTTAGTCTTCAGTAGTTTCCTTTCAGTACTTGTAAAAAGTCTGATGAGTATTTTACTCGTCAGATGTTGTAGTTTTATTTCAGTAGTTTTATCTTTTCAGTAGTTGTAAGAGGATGTCTTCAGATGTTGAAGACATTCTCAGTAGTTTAGTTATTTTCAGTAGTTATCTTTTGTCTGTTAGATGTCAACATCTTGTGACATCATCAGACGTCACTGCTTCTATATTAGGGCAGTTGACACATTGTATTTTTCAACGAAGTTAGTACGAATTGAATGAATCATTCCTTTTACAGAATTCTCTTTCTATAACCACCTGTGCTTTACTGTTCTATTAGATTAACTTTGTTCTTGCTAATTTTGAGCTAATTCATCGTTGAATTCCGCTGCTATTGATCAAATGAGAACATCTGATCCTACAAATGGTATCAGAGCTGGTTAATCATTGATCGATTATACAATTGATCTCTGAAACTGCTCAATTCAGTTCTCTGGTTGATCGAATTAGCCGATTAGTAAGAATTCGTTATAGATTGAAGTTTTCTGTTAACTTCTGTTGATTTGTTTTCTAATATCAATCTGTGTTGAATCAATTGGTTGGAATTTACATTAATTCATTTGAATTTCATTGATATTGCGTGAATCTGAGATCATGACTACTCCAAACAATGATCCGCACAATACAGGCTCCGCAACCAAGCCTCCAATGCTGGTTCGGAGTGAGTACAACATTTGGCAACGTCGAATGCTACATCACCTGTCAATTAACAGTGCAGGATGTTGGAAATCTGTAGTGCATGGTCCTTATAAACCTATGATCACTGATCCTGAAACTAAACTAATGATTCCGAAACCTTCGGATATGTATTCGGATGAGGATATTAGATTGTTTGAAATTGATGCGAAAGCTCATGGTATTCTGGCCATGGCTTTGCCGAATGAGATTTATTCTGGCTTGATGCATCATGATACTGCTCATGATCTCTGGGTTGCACTGAAAGAACAATTCGGTGGAACCGATGAGGTTTTAGCAAACACAAGAGAAATCCTCGCCCAACAGTATGAGACATTCTCTCATAGGAAGGGTGAGTCATTGACTCAACAGTTTGAGCGGTTCTCCTGTTTGATTTCTGAGTTGAAAATGGTTAAACAGGAATATACCAATAGTCAGATGAACAACAGGTTTCTTAGATCATTACCTGAGAGATGGGATACTTATACTATTGTCCTACGCTCCAGCGCAAATCTAGAACATCTATCCCTCACCCAACTCCATGGGAAACTCTTAACATTTGAGAGAGAGGTAGAACAGAAAAGAAAGCTGTCTTCATCTGGCAAGCTCACTGATGACTTTATTCCCGGCAATACTGCTTTGATTGGTCAAGAGTCCGAGTTTAATGGGTCTAAATGTTCTTATGATGAACATATTGATTTCTCTACTAACAATGTTGAACATGCTTTTGTGGGAGTTGATGGAAATGTAGGAAATTATGGTGATAATCTGTGTTTTGTGATGGATGATTTGAAAGGAATTCCAGATGATGATCTGGAGGAGATGGATATATTGAGTCAGATGGCATTAATCAACATCAGATCTCAAAAGTTCTACAAAAGAACTGGAAGAAAATTTCCCGGATTATCTGGCAAAACCAAAGTTGGTTTTGACAAAGGGAAGTTGAGGTGCCACAAGTGTCACAGGCTTGGTCATTTTGCTAGAGAGTGCAAATCTACTGGACCTAGTTCCTCTGCACCCTTTGTGACCTTTCCTAGCAATAACCCACAAAACAAAGGACAACAATCCTCTGGGTCTGGTCAACAACAATTTTATCCAGCTCATTTTGTACCACAAAGTCCCATGCCTTATCCATATCCTTGCTTCTATATGCCACAATCTACTCACACTCCAGCACTAATACCTTCACAATCACCTGCTCTTCCTGATCCCAGCAAATCTCAAACAAATCAACAGCCTCAACAACAACATCATCAGAGCTTCTTCACCCCTGGAGTAGCTGATTGGAGTAGTTTACCTGATGACTTATCTGATTTCAATATGCAGCTGTACTCTGAAACTAGTCCACATGGTGGTGATAACCCATTTGGGAATCTTGCCTTGATGGCTATTGAGTCAACTGACACCTCAAGTTCAACTTCTTCAACATCCCAGGTATCATCTGAATCCAAAGCTAAGTTGTGTTCAGAGTCATGTGTTTCAGCATTTGCTTCCATTAGAGAAACAAATGTTGAATTGATCAATGAGAAGTTGGATTTGGAAAGGGTCATGACTAAGAATAAAAATGAATTTGAAAAAGTTTTGAATGAAAAAGAGTCTGAAATTTATAAACTCAAGTGTCAGTTGTCTGATGAAAAGGCTAGGGTGGAAGTCATGCTTGTAAAACACAATGATCTGAAACAAACACTTGCAGCAACCCAAGTAGAATGTGCAAAATGGGTTGAATCTTGCAAGGGGTTTGAGTTGCTGTTAAACAAACAAACAGCATCAAATGTGAAGTTTGGTATTGGATACAATCACACTGCTCCTCCAACTGATTATACACCAAAAAATCTTAACTGTGAGTCTGAAGGGGACAGTGTATATCAATCCACCAAATCTTTAGAAAAGTCTGATGCTGAAGAATCATTTGAAAGTGATTCAAGTGCATGCAAATCTGAGTCTGAAACTATGGATATTGAAACTTATTCTTATTCTCTTGGATGTACAAATGTTATCCAGGATGAAACATGTCAGGATAATGTTTTAATTGAGATTGATCCTGGTGAAAATGTTTCAAATGAATTAAATTTAAAACTGGTTAAGTCAGATGGGCATGGCACTGGAGAGAAAGATGCACGGCTTCTGATAAGTCAGAGTCATTCATCAATAGTTGTAGAAAAAGCTGATAATGCTACAACTGATAATGAAAAAAATGTTGATAGACAAGTGCTGAAGAATAACTCTTCAGAGGTTGTCAACACATCAGCTGTTGTTAAAATGTCTACAAATACTGATGTTTCAAAAGTTCTGAAGAATAAAACTTCAGTATCTAAGTCATCAGTACTTGTAGATATTCACAAGGGAAAGCAAAAGAGGGTGCCTTGTGAAATCTGTAGGCTGTTTAATCATTCCTCTGATGAATGCTGGTACAGAAAAGGTTCTAAATTCAACAAAATAAAGCATAAAAACAAAAACGTACTCAAAATGAAAACTGAATTTCGTTCCGAGTTTGTACCAGAATCATCAGCAGTTTCAAAATCTGGAAAATCCTCACAAGAAAATAAATCAAATACATCCAAGAAAGGAAAAGGGATTGCTCCAGATTCAGAGAAACAACACTTGAAAGTTTCTTCATCAATTAAAGACACTAAGATGATACAACACAAAAATAAAAAATCAAGTTCTGATGTGTCTGATGAAATCAAAATTTTGACTCAAAACCATAATCAACTGATGCTAATGATGCAACAATTGCTAGGAAAAGTTAATCTAGCAGAGGCATCTGTTGGTTCATTCCACAAGAAGAAATCAAAATCAAAAGTCAAGGCAAAATCTTCTGATAAGACTACTTCAAGTGTTGCTTCAACTGAAAATGTTACTTCTGTTTCATCGTGTGTTAACAGATCCAAAACCAAAATGGTTTGGGTCCAAAAGTCTAACTGAGTGTGTTGGTGTATGCAGGGTCCTTCAGCATGCCAAAATAGCATCTGGTATGTTGACAGTGGAGGATCCATGCATATGACTGGGAGCAGATCTCTTCTTAATGACTATTTTACAGGAAGGAAGGGATTTGTATCTTTTGGAAATGATGCTAAAGGTTACATTATAGGAAAAGGTTTTGTGACAAATGGTGAGATAAGGTTTGATGATGTAAATCATGTAGAGAATCTTATGTATAATCTTCTGAGTGTCAGTCAGATGTGTGATAAGGGTCATATTTCTCTTTTCACCAAGCAAGACTGTAGAATATTGTCATCTGAAGTGTTACCTTTGATTGGCAAAGTCTTAGATGAGTATACTCTTCTTAAGGCTAACAGAGTGGGAAAGGTTTATGCCTTTGATTTGTCAAAGAAAATCTCTGTTAAAGGTCATCCTTGTTTATTTTCAAAGGCCTCTCTCCAGGAATTTAATCTATGGCACAGAAGGTTGGGTCATGTAAATCTCAAAAACATGAATCAACTGGTGAAACATGGGTTGGTTAGAGGTCTTCCAATGAAGGATTTTAGTTGTGATGAGAATTGCACTGCTTGCTTGAAAGGGAAGCAACACAAAGTTTCTTTTCCTCCAATTGGTGATCCCAAATCCACTGGTTGTTTGCAAATGTTGCACATGGATTTGTTTGGGCCAGTGAAGGTTATGAGTATGGCAAAGAAGAAGTATTGCTTAGTAATTGTTGATGATTACTCAAGGTTTGTCTGGACCTTCTTCTTGCACTCAAAAGATGAGGTCGCCAAGTCCATTATAAACTTTGTGTTGTATGTTGAGAAGCAATATTCTCTTCCTGTCAAGTGTGTACGGAGTGATAATGGCACAGAGTTCAGAAATCATATTCTGGATGAATTTTATCTGTCTAAGGGAATCAAGAGACAGTACAGTATCCCTAGAACTCCTGAACAAAATGGAGTAGTTGAAAGGAAAAATAGAACCTTGATTGAAGCTGCCAGAACAATGCTGGCTGATTCTGGCTTGCCATTGACTTTCTGGGCAGAAGCTGTCAATACTGCTTGTTATGTGCACAACAGGGTTTTGGTGAATCAAAGGTGGTTAAAAACTCCTTATGAACTGCTTCATAATTTGACCCCTTTGATTTCCTTCTTCAGAGCTTTTGGGTGTCCTTGCTATATCCTCAATACCAAAGATCAACTTAAAAAGTTTGACTCCAAACTTGATGCAGGATATTTTGTTGGCTATTCTTCAACCTGCAAGGCTTATAGAGTGTTCAACTGCAGAACAAAGATGGTTGAAGAAACTCTTCATATCAAATTCAATGAATGCCCAAAAGATTCTATTCCACAAAATCCTGTTGAGATGTTTAATCTAGACATCTTGCAACATGAATTCTTTCAATCACCAGTTGATGCAC
Source organism: Mikania micrantha (assembly GCA_009363875.1). Lineage (NCBI taxonomy): Eukaryota > Viridiplantae > Streptophyta > Magnoliopsida > Asterales > Asteraceae > Mikania > Mikania micrantha. The sequence goes on from CM018681.1 coordinate 49,130,982, forward strand.
TTAAAGCAGTTCCATCAACAGTTTCTACAGGAGACATTCAAGAAAGTCATGATGATGAAGATGAAAGTACTCATCTGTTCAGATTTAGTGATAATCTGCCATTGTATGCTAAATCTGATGCTTCTCCTGCTCCAGTTGTTCCTCCAACTACAAATGCTGATGAAATTCTGGATTCTTCTACATCCTTTGAAATTCCTGCTGAACTGTTCCCTGGTTCTTCATCAACATCTGCAGCAGCTGAACCCCCAGCAAACACTTGCACTGATCTTATTCCATATCAAGAACTGAAGGATCATCCATTATCTCAAGTTCTGGGTGATATTTCTACTGGTGTTTCCACAAGAAGTCAATTGTCAAATTTCTGTCTTCATGCTTTATTTGTGAGTCAGCAAGAGCCCAAGAACTATCACACAGCACTTAAAGACAATGGTTGGGTGGAAGCTATGCAGTTGGAGCTGCTGCAGTTCCGGAAACAACAAGTCTGGGAGCTAGTTCCTCTACCCCAAGGTAAGTGTGCAATAGGCACTAAATGGGTGTTTAGAAATAAAACTGATGAGAATGGTCAAATAGTTAAGAACAAGGCCAGACTGGTTGTACAGGGGTTCTCTCAGGAAGAAGGTATTGATTATGATGAGACTTTTGCCCCTGTAGCTAGACTGGAAGCAATTAGATTGTTTTTAGCATATACTGCCTTACACAAACTAAAAGTTTTTCAAATGGATGTCAAAAGTGCTTTCTTATATGGTAAAATAAAAGAGGAAGTGTATGTGTGTCAACCACCAGGTTTTGAGGACAATAAACATCCTGATTGGGTGTACGAGCTTGATAAAACTCTTTATGGGCTGAAACAAGCACCTAGAGCCTGGTATGACACTCTATCCACTTTTCTTCTTAAAAATAATTTCACTAGAGGCTCCATTGATAAAACTTTGTTCATACAGAAAGTAGGACAGCATAAGCTTCTTGTTCAAATTTATGTTGATGACATCATTTTTGCTTCATCTGATCCAAAGTTGTGTGCTGAGTTTACTGAGTTAATGACCAAACATTTTGAAATGAGTGCCATGGGAGAATTACAGTTTTTCTTGGGTCTTCAAATCAAACAAAGTACTGATGGCATTTTTATTCATCAAGCCAAATACACAAAAGATTTGTTAAAGAAATTTGATTTGCAAAACTGTAAACCATGTTCTAACCCCATGAGCAGCACCACACAACTTGATGCAGATTTGAAAGGTAAATCAGTTGATGAAACTCTTTATAGATGTATGATTGGGTCCTTGATGTATCTCACAGCATCTAGGCCAGACATTATGTTTGCTACATGTGTTTGTGCTAGATTTCAGGCTGCACCTAAAGAATCTCATTTAATTGCTGTTAAAAGAATCTTCAGATACTTGCAGGGCACTCAATCTCTGGGAATTTGGTACTCCACTGGGCATTCCTGCAAGTTGGTTGCTTTCTCTGATAGTGACTATGCAGGATGCAAACTTACCAGAAAATCAACCTCTGGTGGCTGTCAGTTTCTGGGAAACTGTCTGGTTTCTTGGCAAAGTAAGAAACAAACATCTGTGGCCACTTCAACAGCTGAAGCCGAGTACATTGCTGCTGCAAGCTGTACTTCACAAATTCTCTGGCTTCAGACTCAACTTCTGGATTATGGCATCAAAGAGTCTAAGACACCATTGTTAATGGATAGTGCCTCAGCTCTTTGTATTGTCAAGAATCCAGTTCAGCACTCTAGGACCAAACATATTGAAAGCAGACATCATTTTATAAGGGATTGTTTTGAAAAGGGTCTGATTGATCCAAAGTTTGTTCCTAGTGCTGATGAGCTTGCAGATATCTTTACTAAGCCTTTAGACACTTCAACTTTTCAAAATTTAGTTCTAAGGCTTGGTATGCTGCAACTTGAATAAATTGGTTTTCACACTAATAAAATTTCATCCACCAGATAAAATTTTCAAAAATACAAAAATATTCCCTTTGTTCACAACTCAAATTTTTGTATAACCTTGCAACTTTTGATATTTTCAGTAAATATTGATAAATATCAGAAGTACTGATTCAAGGATAGATATGACCTTTATCAATACTCTAAGTTACAAGTACTGATGGGTGTTGATTCACTAAGTACTGAAGGTCAAATATTTCTCACAAATGCTGATGAACAACTTCCGTTCACAAGTTCTGATGAACATATTTTTCACAAAGTCTGATGAGCAACTGCTAAAAGCAACTGATGAACAAAATCTGTCGACAACATCTGATGAGTAACTTTACTCTTCAGATGTTTCAACCTCTGCTGTTTTCTCTATTTAACTCAAACCTTCTTCAGTTGTTTCATTATCACTTCCTCAGAACTTTAAACCTTTTTCAAAAACCTATCTTCCCTCTCAACTCTCTGCATCCGTGGCCACCATAAACCTGAAACCTCGTCATAACTCCGTTGCTTATCTTACAAAATCCTCTTTCTGGTCCAAGTTTGATGAAGCAGTTGACTTAATGAATGCATCCCAATTCCAAACCGCCTTTCTCATAAATCCCACACTTCATGTTGAATCCATTCATCAATTTTGGATGAATGTCGAGCTCATCAACATCGGCACTGGTGTTCTCTCCATTCGATCTACAGTCAATGGACACACTGTCCACATCAGTCCAGCTGAACTAAGGGAGGTTCTCCAACTTGATGATGCGAACTTGGTCACGCAATTCCCAAAGAACTTAACTGACCTCTGTTTCACAAGTCATGAATACCTAGGTGATTTAAGTGATTCAACTCTATACAAGAAGCATTTCAATGATCCGGAGCGTCTGATATTTCACATGATCAACATTTGCTTGGCTCCGAAATCTTCCTCATGGGACCAGATGTCCTCCAGGTGGCAACAGGTATTGTATTCAATTCTGGAATCTCAAAAACTAAATTTTTCACAAATCTTGTTTTCAGAATTAACTGAACATGCTGCTAAGCCTGTTTCTTCTAGATGGCTACTTTATCCACGATTTATCATGGCCATCATAGAAAAACAGTTACAGCACAATGGCCTTGTTGGTCAGGGGATCTCTGCTCCAGCAGTTCTGTTGGAGGTATATTCCCGACACAACTCAAAGCTCACTCTCAAAGAGGCTGCCCGAAAGCTTAAACCCAAGCTTCGGGAACCCACAGTCTCCACTTCAAAATCCAAATCCAAAGTTCCCACCAAACCTAAATCCCAAAAGTCCAAAAAGGCTGCTCAGGGAAATGAGTCCCCTGAGTCTGCCCATGCCTCACCAAGGCATGATCTGGCCACTGGACGTAGTCAGCCAGTGGTCCATCAGACTCCACCAGCTCAAACCGCCCAGGATTCCTCTCAACAGGAACCTGGTGCAACCATTGAAGGGGCAGAAACATTTCTAGAACCTCTTTCATTTGAAAAGGTTTCTATTGAACAGCACCAATCTCCCCGGGTGCACTCTGTTTCACAGCCAAATCCTATGGAAACCACCCAACAAAGCCCAACTTTTGTCATTGAACAAATCCTGGATCAGTTGAACACTCCTATCCCCACCCAGACACCTATCACTACTGGGATTAGCTCCAACATTGAGGGGGAGGATCAAAGTGTCTCTGATAACCCACAGGACTTTGACTACCAAATCAGATCTCCGAGTGTGGAAAGAGAGATTATGATATCTGACAGGGCTGCTACTTCTTCACCTCCATCATTTGGAGTGATTGATAGTAGTAACATAGCTAAGACCCTGTCAGAGGCAACAACTGATGAAGGGATTACCCCTGAGGTTGGAAGTCCCCAGTTCCAAGAAAAAGGGGCACCTGAGCATGTTGAGCCACACTCAACTCAGGTAGATCCTGATACTATCAGGAGGTCAGATGATTTAGCCAAGGCTAATGATGACCAAAGGATCCTTGCTGATGTTCTGCAACAGAACAAACTCCTTGAGGCTGAGGTCTGTAGGCTCAATGAGCTACTCACCAAGATGTCCAAGGACAAAAGTCCATCTTCCCCTATTACCCCACAGATGGCACCTTCTAATCTTGAAGGTCACACAAACACTTCCACCTCTACTCCACAATTTAACAAGCCACCAGCCTCTGCTTCAGGCACTAATCCTTTGGGTTCCAGCCCCCCAGAGGCATTAGCTGCTGTCCTTCTCACAGTTATCCCTCTCATCACTCCCTTACTAAAGAACATCATAACCCAAGCCCTTGATGAGAGGATACCCTCACAATCTCAAATACAGCAAATGGTAGATGATGCTGTGACTGCCAAGCTTACTTCTCTTCACACTCCTTCTTCCCCTGCAGCCAAAAAGGGGGAGTTAGGAACAGACTCAGTCACAGCTTCAGCTTCTAAAAGGCAAATAAATGAAGATGAAGATAATGTTTCTGAAAGGTCTCCAGCTATTCAAGTTACATACAAGAGACAAAAGAAGAATAAATCTGCTGAGGTTGCTACTGTTGCTGAGGAGGAGGTTGAGCAAGTTAATGTAGAGGATGTGGAAAAGGAAATTGAAGTAATTGCTGATAAAGAAGTTGAGGAAAGTGCTGAGAAAGTAACAGCAAAAGAGGTTACAACCTCTGAATCACAAGAAATTGAACAAGAGGAAATGCAAGCACAAAAAGATCAAATTCAGATGGGTGGAGTTGAGAAAGAAATTGGAATTGATATATCTGATGTTCAAAAGCAAGTAACTCCTCTCACCAAATCATCTGCTCATGTTGTTGATGTTGGTGCTCCTCCTAAGAAGAGGAGATTCTTAAGGATTCAAGAAGAGGAGGAATCTGATGAGGAAGACAGGCTTCCCATCTCCACTGTGATTAAAGCAAAAGTTCAAAAGCCTGAATCATCAAAACTGGTTCAGAATTGGTTGTTCAAAAGAAGGTAGTAACATTGCCTGCCAACTATATGCCTGAAAAGCCTTTGGTGTTTGGACAACATCCAAAGATTACACCAGAATCTCAAAGGTTGGCAGTGAAAGTTAAGCTTGAAGAGGAAGAGAACCATAATAAGCATGATGAGCACATCTTAAGGATGGTTGACAAGGAATATCCTCAGACATCAACCATTATAGCAATGAAGAAAGAAGCCCAAAGGTTGTATGCTCTGAGGTTCACATATCAATACAGGAAGGAACAGATCAGGATGTGGCCTGATCCTAGAGTCATTGATAGGATTCACAAAAGAGAGGCTCCAGCTGCTTAGCCAGAAGGATCAAGAAGGTAATAAGTGCTGATATTATGTTAGGATTTGTACTTGATCCTTGGGAGATAATTGGTGATTTTAAGAGTGTGTACAACTCTGGTTTGAAAGCTCCAAATTTCATACAAAACAAGATGATCAAGAAAGGATTGGTGTACAGAAAGCTAGAAGGAGTTCAGCAAAATGAGCTTCCCTTAATTCTGGAAGGGAAGCATCCAGATGAATTTGTTTACAGAGAGATAACCAGAGTGGAGCTACATGATGGGACAACGGCCAGGTACTTATCTGAGTATTATGGACCTGAGTCATTCTTTGAAGGTGAACCTGAAAGGTTGACTCCAGAAGAGAAAGTAATTTTGCTTGAAGCCTATGTCAGGGAGTCATTCAGGTTAGTATATGATCAATAGCTTCAATGAGAGGGGTTAATGCACATAGTCCATTTCCCCAATGGAGTTCCCTCTCATATTTTTTCTGTTAGATTTTTTAGAAGCTGTTGATTATCAGGCATACACTTAAACTGGTCATTTTGATACTGATCTCAAAGAAAAAGACAAATCTTTCAGCCTGGGATAAAAATAAGTGAGACATTCAATAAATTAGAGGTGTTTGGCTGCATTGGTTCAGGGGGAGTTTGTTGGTCTAAAAGAACCAATGAGCCTGATCAGAAAAATCTCTAAGTCTCACAACACTTACAACAACTGAAGAAGAACACAACGGCTGACATTCACTTTGAAGAAGCTACAAGATCTGAAGTTATATACAACAGCTGAAGCGTAAATCTTCAGATGTTGTGGTGTTTAGTTTAGTCTTCAGTAGTTTCCTTTCAGTACTTGTAAAAAGTCTGATGAGTATTTTACTCATCAGATGTTGTAGTTTTATTTCAGTAGTTTTATCTTTTCAGTAGTTGTAAGAGGATGTCTTCAGATGTTGAAGACATTCTCAGTAGTTTAGTTATTTTCAGTAGTTATCTTTTGTCTGTTAGATGTCAACATCTTGTGAAATCATCAGACGTCACTGCTTCTATATTAGGGCAGTTGACACATTGTATTTTTCAACGAAGTTAGTACAAATTGAATGAATCATTCCTTTTACAGAATTCTCTTTCTATAACCACCTGTGCTTTACTGTTCTATTAGATTAACTTTGTTCTTGCTAATTTTGAGCTAATTCATCGTTGAATTCCGCTGCTATTGATCAAATGAGAACATCTGATCCTACACTTCCACTCGATTAGAGGAAAGCCAATCCATTCCTACAATGTTGTCGAAACTACCCAACTCCATCGGTATCAAATCAATGGTGAATGTATGACCGTTAAGGGTCAATGGGCAATTCCTATAAACTGTACTAACTGTGATCTGTTTCACGTTAGCTACCTCTATGATGTAAGGGGGATTTAACTGTTCCTCTATAGAATCTAATTGGCATGAAAACTCGGTAGAGATAAAACTCTGATCCGCACCAGTATCAAATAGAACAGATGCATAAAAGTCATGTAAGAGAAACGTACCAGTGACCACATTTGGGTCCTGGCGTGCAGCTGGTGCTCCGATGGCAAAGGCTCGACCACGGGGTGCTTGAACTGCTGGTTGTGCCTTCTTCGGGCAGTTCTTCGCAAAGTGGCCTTGTTCGCCACAGTTATAGCATCCACCATGGTTTTGATTAGCTGGTGGAGGAAGAGCCAAAGCAGCATTGTTGGCCGCTTGGTTAAGTGTCATCCGGCAGTGTTGGAGCCAATGGCCCTTTCTTCCACATCCCGTGCATTGCTTGCAGGGAGTGTTAGCAATATGATGATACTGACACTTGGCACACAGAGGAAACATGCCAGTGTAGGGTTTGCGGTTAAGGTTTTGTGGTGGTGCTGCTACTTGTTGAAGAGGTGTGGCCACCGTGTAGTTCTTGATGGTCTTCTGTTTCTTCTTCTGATGGTGGCGGGGTTTCTTTGAAGACTCAGCTTTGTTCTTGATGGGTTCAGCCTTTTTCTTTAAGACTCCAGAGGCTTCCATTAGATCAGTGAGTTTTCCAGACAATCTCACTGCTGACTCGACAATGGTAGGGTTGGCTGAAACAACCATGCCCTGAATGCAGGCGGGAAGTCCACCTACATAACGGTCTATCCTCTTTTCTAAAGTTGGTACCATGTCTGGCACCAAAGCAACCAACTCATGGTAACGAGTGGTGTACCCCATGTGATCAGCCCCCTTCATCACATGGTTGGATAATTCAACCTCCAGTTTATGCAACTCGTTCTTGGGGCAGAATTCTGTTCTCAGCAGTGTCTTGAAGTCTTCCCATGGCATGGCCATAGCTTCCTCTCTTCCTCGGGCGTTGATTTGACCGTTCCACCAGGTCGGAGCCCGTTTGTTGAATGTTCCAGCTGAGTAACGGACCTTGTGATGTTCGGGACAGCTGCAGAGATCCAAGGTTGCCTCAATCTTCTCAATCCATTGAATTAATCCAACGGCTCCTTCAGACCCACTGAAGCTGGGTGGTTTACATCCTACAAAGGACTAGTAGGAGTAATGATATGATCCTCCAGTATTTCCACTGGCTTCTCCTGATGAGTTGCCAGTGTTATTGATCTCGTTGCGGAGACGAAGGAACATCTCCGGTATTGCCTCTTTCATCTGATTTGTCATCTGGCTACTCAGTAACGTCACCAGAGCGATAGTAGCAGGATCCAGAGTCGGTGTTGTGCCCGAACCAGAGGGTTGAGTAATCAAAGGAGGAGGGGGAGGAGGAGGTGGAGGAGGAGGTGGTGGTGAATCATTTGGTGACGGTGTAGAGGAGTGTGGAGCCAAGTCTCGTGGTGGTAGCTGTATCAAGGGAGGCTGTCTTCTCGGCGGCATTCTGATCATAACCAATAAAGTTATTGGTTAGTGCAATGATCAAATCTAGAAGACAGTATGCAAGAAAATTCCTAAGTCATGTTTCTCTATATGCAGGGTCCCTAGGTTATAGTCTAGGCCAAACCATTTAAATAAGTGACCTATATTTCTCTATAACCATGGCTCTGATACCAATCTATCACACCCCGAGCCGGCGGGGTAGGATCGGTTTTCCCCTACGGGCGGAAGGTTCCCGGGGCGCGATATCGAGAGTGATAATCGAATGATCAGATTGTTTACATTGCACATGATATATAAATGAGAAACTTGCTAGAATAAAATAGAATTACAAAGTTAAATTACATCAGTTAAGTTTATAATTTAACAATGTAAATCTACTATAACATCATAAATCTTCAATCTTGTATCTGCACAAGATATACAAAATAACTGTGTATGATGTCCAAAAGTATGCAGGTCCAAAAGCTAGGTCCTCTATATGTAACCTAGTCCAAAAGAAACAACTCTTCAGTTGACCTGTTCGTCACCTGAGAAGTCATGCAAAAATAAAGTCAACACATGGTTGGTGAGTTCATTAAGTTTTATAAAATGAATTTGAATAACCTTAATGACAACCTTAACCTCACCATTAACCACCTATACCATCCAGCTTAGTATGCTTATATATAAGGCATATGTAGGGTCGAACTTACCGCCCGCCCAGCCACCGTCCCACCACATGATATATTGTTCCTGGTGATAATTAAGCATTTCATTTCACTACTTTGATTTCCTGACCAATGATTTATAGCATTTGATTACCCTGAAAATGTTTACCTTGATCCCCGAAGTGACAACCTTAACCTCATCAACATCCACCTATGCTATCCAATCAAGTATGCTTATATATAGGGCATATGTAGGGGACAAGCCCCAGCCACCGTCCCACCACATACCAGACTGCTTAACATATTGTTATTAATGATAATTAAGCGTTTCACTCCATTCACCTCTGATTTAGATTCTGTTTTCTACAATTTGATTTACCTCTGCTCTTCTTGAGTTCATCATAGTTACATGATTTCCCAAAAACAATTATAGAAATATATTGTTAAATATTTAATTAAACAAATAAATAAACATTTAAAATACAACTAAGGCATGATGATTGGGTCTTATTTGACTCATTCAATTAGACTTAGTTTTTGGTGGTTGTCCAAGTTGTAACCTCTCACACGTGACCCATACCAGGCATAACTCACAAGGAGCATACCTGGGCGAGCCGGGATTTTAATGATGACCATACAGCTTGACCCAATGGTCTAGTGTACCCTGAAGGGACTTTACGAATATCCTTTGATTCTTGATCTCATTGATTCTCTTGAGTTTTGATATTGATTTCATTTGATAGTTCATGTTATTGCCCGTATAGCCTGACTACAAGAGTCTTCTATACCTGAAGGGGACTTTATATGTGTGTTACACGTGGTCTTGATTCCCTATACAACTGACATCCACCTTAACTCAAATATTAATGACTTCATTAGATTGTAATGATTTCATTATTATTTCAATGATTCACACACATTTATGATTTCTGATTCCTTGAATCTCTTGATATTGATCTTTAGAATTTCCATGATTCACAATGATATTTGATTTTTTGTTATCAAATCCCACACTGAATTTAGATTTCCTTTGAATATGATCTTTTGTTTTACTTCCTTTGATTTCACTTTGAATTTAGATTCTTGAATTTGAGCTTGATGGACTAAGGGTTTATTTAGAGCTTAAATTTAAAGTATTACTCATAAGAGTACTTTAATTAACTTGATAATTTGATCTGTTTAATAATTACCTAGACAGGAATCTAGGAGTATCAACAACATATATATGTAAAACATATAATAAATAAAAGCATGTAAATAAACAATTTAAATAAAACAGTTTACGCATGCTTCTCAACCCCGCGTTTTAAAACAAAAATGTTTAGAAAAGGGGCAATGAACTCACCTGTGCTGCTATGTAACTGATCTAACACAAAATGCGCGCTCTTGTTGTATCTTAGGTTTCTTCGGTTCCTGTGTTGTTTTAATATAATAAGTACACGTAATAGTCGTCGTATCTAAGTCTTTGTCTTGGTGTGTGTGTCACAACCCAACCAGGGGGCTTGACTAACGATTGATTCAAAACACAAAGTAGCGGAAGACAAAATGAATATATTACAATTTAACCAAAGGTTTAGACTAAGTATCTAATTTGTTTACAACAAATCTAAAATGTGATTTAACTAATGGGAGATTCTCTAGAGATATCGGGTCCATCCAGGCATCAGCACACTATATTAATCTTTAGCCAAGTTCTTCTGTTTTACATCCAGTATTCCTGTTCTAGCAACCAAGTATCCGAGCCATACCTGTTTCTAATTACCTGAAAGACATGCTAAAATACGTCAACTATAAAGTTGGTGAGCTCATGAGTTTTAGTTTACAGACACAATCATAAATAGCATGTGATAATTCAAAAACAATACAACCAACCCTGTTCCATGCTCGGGCGTTTGCCTCATACACTGTTAGCCCACAACATGGTCAAACCAAATCTACTTCCCATTCCGAGACCCGTTCCTGCCCTCGGTCATTTATGTATCATAAGAATATATGCCACAACGGTTGCCAATAACCTCAGTGGGGTTTCAACCTTACTTTTATAAGGCCCACCCTTTCGGGCCACTGTGCGTGGGGGATTCCCCAAGTAGTACTACCCATATACTCACCGGCTCTACTATGAGTTAATGGTTGTAAATTATGTTTAATGTCTAGGGGAAGCAATTTTATTGAAACGGACGTTCATTATCACATAAATAACATTTTATAAACAGTTTATGGAGCATGCTTTCAGTATCCCAAAACAGTAAAAGAAAAGGGATCACATGAACTCACCTGGTTGCTAAATGCCTTCATTTTGTTCCTGTACAAATATGTCATTGTGCCACTATGCATGATTTGCTATGTTCCTAGAGGTGTCATCATAGCAAGTTCCTAATTGTAATCATCTATACATGTATAAGTTGTAGTTTCATACATTATGGTTGTTTACTGTGGTTGAGCTCTTTGGGTTAATGTGTTTAGAGTTTGCTAGTTTAAAGTTTCTTTATATTACCATACCTAATGAAATCTTACCTTATATTTGCATGTCTAAATGTATATGCAAATGTTGGTATTATTTGATGTTTAGTGTAGCTACTAGTATGCTACTTATGTGACTAGCGTGTTTATGGTCTTTTAAGATAATTGAGTTTTATTGAGACTAATGGTCTTATATTTTAAAGTTGGGTAACCTTGTTTGGGAGTTTGAGAGACAAACAATATAAAATCGTTTAAGTGTATTACTAGTCATGGGGTCTTACTAATAATATAAATTTATGTAATGCATAAGGTATTACAAAGCAATAAGATAATTATTATAATGTATTCACTTAACATAACAGTATTAGAGATAATTAATAGGTATTTCATACATCACAAAATAGTTGCAATTAACATTAGTATCTAAGATATTTACATGTTGTAGTCATTGAATATACTAACTATTGTAATTATTATAAATATTGAATAAGAAAGTGTTTAAAGTATTCATAATTTATTTTCTATGTTTAAATGTAAGTAAACATTCATAGATGAATCGATTATCAAACATAATAATAATAATCTTAATAATAATAAAACTAATTTCACTTAGCAAAATTAATAACGCTACTATTGTCAAATTTTAATTATTAGTAAAAATATGAAATATTATAGTATCATATGTTATAATGAATAATCATGTTTTTTGTAAGCTTTATTATTTGCAAACTTTGAATCACAAACCTTTAATGTGTCGAGTATGATTACTCTTATAATATAAATTAAATTATACATTCCTAGAGAAACTTTTATCAAAGATAATATTAACAACATTAACAGCAATAAACATAATCATACTAATTTCACTAACAACGTTTTTAGTTCAAAATGTTAATCATAAAATAGATAACTAAGGTAATATCATACGTTAGGTTAATATTAATGTTTTTAAGCTAAGTGTAACTATTTATAAACAATAATTTAAATAACCTAAATGATTATGATTTGCATATGTTTAAGGTGTTAGATAATATTTAGCAAGACCTTTAATATTGTTAAAAGAATAAAAATGAAAATGTTGGCGTTGATAGCAATAATAATAATAATTTTTAAAAGTAATTAGCCTTAATATAAAAACTAACAAATTAGTAATCATTTAGAGACTTAATATGAGATTGTTATCTTGTATAAAATCAGTTGTTATCATATTGGATTTAAACATACTCGTAAACATACGATTATACATAAATTATTTATTGTATATATTAACCTATAGATGTATATATATACATTTAATGATTTAACACCTACATAAATAATATATGAATCATGCCCATACTTTGAGTTCTCCATTTATAAAATGTCTTATAATTTAAGTTTCTAAGTTATTTTATACACAATGCAACAAGTTCTATATTACATATCAAGACCAGTTAAAACTAATTTAAACGTTTATTACCATTTATACATATTATGTAGGTATTGATATTAACACATTGAACAAGTTGCTATGTTTTAAATTCCAACTTATATATTAGTATTTTGGGTTTCATGACTATTATTATTCACAAATGTCACTCCGAATGTATAATATAACTCACACACGTTTTATGGTTTTATAAACATTTTTATTATTATCTAATTATTATGAACCACATTTTATCCTATTTTAGCCCAAATGCTCAACCACCTTAATTTATTTGTTTAAACATATTAACCATTCATTAAAATATAATGGCGCGCGTGTTTACCTTTCCACTCGTTCATCTCGCGCGTACAATCTAATTTATTTAACCGATCGTATGTTTCATAACTCGAATATGTTTCTAAAATCGTTTTTAAATAACGAATAAAATCGAGTAGTCGGTTTTTGCTGTTCACCATGACGGTCCGGGTTTGACCAGCCGTATTTCCTGTTGACTTTCGTTGACCAGGGTTCAAGCCTTCTTCAAAAACCCTAACTTTCTGTCGCCTCCATTTATGACCACCACCATGGCTGCTCCACCGCCACAGCCACCATGCCGGGTCCATTACAGCCGCATGGCACATCCCAAATACACTTATCAGTACAAAATAGTCGAGAAATCAACATGCATATGTAGATCGATGTGGGTTATTGGGTCAATACTTACCTTAGTTTGCCGAGAACGAAGGTGTGGCTGCCGGAACCCTAGAACCGCCGCAAGATTAACCACCACAAGAGCCTTATGCGTATTACTAGCCCTTGGTCGGAACACTAGCCGCCACCATCCTAATCCGCTGCCAGAGCCGTAACAGCCACTGCATGTGATGTTTTGGGTCGCCTGCCATCTTCTAATGCACATTACCAGTCCACAACGCCACCCTAAGCCCCTTGTCGCCGGCGGTTAGGGTGAAAACCCTAGCCGTCATGTACTTTCTCGTCCGATTTCTCCCTTCTAGAGCCAGAGTCTCACGAAACCATAGAAGAGAAGGTTGTTGTGCGTTATGAGAGGAGTTCGGTGATGCAGCCATCTTACCCCGCCGCCGTGCTCCGCCGTGGTGCCGCCGTGACTCCGCCGTGGTGCCGCCGCTCTCTCTCTCTCTCGGTTTTTCTTGAACAACAGCAAACACACACACATTTCATGTGTGCGGCTGGCAAAATGAAAGAAAATGGGGAAAGGGGCTCCTTTTTATACTTAGGGTTACTTAGGTTTCAATTAGGTTAAAACGCGTATTTTGAACCGTCTCGCGTGCGTATTCCGTTTCCGTTTATTATTCTCGCCCCGAAATATATTAGATAGCGAATAGTAACCTAAAATATTATTAAAATGTTTATTTTGTCCGTTAAAATTAATTTGTTTAATTAATTACGTTAAACGGCGTTAATATCGCGTATACGATGCATTTACCTGTTTAATGTTTTCGCGCTCAGAATAGAACTCTTATGTTTTTAATATTTTATTTATTCATAATTATTATTTCTTATACACGTTTTACCTTGATTTAGGTATTAGAACATTTAAACGGTTAATATCATTTAACTAGTGCTAAACACGACTTCGTAAGTTTATGTTACACTGATTCGTGTTATTTCTCTTAGGTTAGATTTTATGTTTAAGTTTCTAATAATTAAGATAATATCATTTTGTTACAATTTACACGTTTTCTTTCGCAAGTTATATTTTTAATGAGCCTTATTGGGCCTAAATTGTACATATGGGGTTTTAATGGGCCTATTTGGGCCTTCATATCATGTTGGGCTTTATATCTTATTGGGCCTTTATTAGGCCTAATTATTCAATATATAATTATATGTTTACGTTTGTTGGGATTTCTTACAGTTGTCACAGTCTCCCCAACTTAAAAGAATTTCGTCCTCGAAATTAGCTGTTACTACGGTTTAGCATGTTCGAATAGTTGTAGGTATTTCTTTTGTCTACCTTTTCTTGTAAGTTTAGTGTGGTTTATCATTTCTAAATATCACATGCTCTAGTCCATTCTAAGGAACTACCCTTAAACTAAACAAGTATATTGGCATAAGATGTTAATAAAGATTTCATTAATTATATACAGTAAAGCCTAGCAAAAAAAAATGTCGATCTACATGTATTGCAATTTAATCGCTCATAAGGCTATCATATATAAAAATTCACATAAATTAAGTTTATTTGCATTATAAGTGTTCCATAGGATACCAAGTTACATTCTATTTTTCCCACATGTTTCATTTCGCATCCAATGCATCAATAGTTTCCAAAACTAGATCATGTTGATCTTGTTTCCAAACATAATGTTTCATCTTATACTGAATGTAACCAATAGATGTCAAGGCTCACAGTTCCTTGATTATGTATCTGAATACAATGTTTCGTACAACATGAACATAGCAATCAAGCATACTCGTTTTTCCTTTAATGTCTCATCCTGGTCATAAATATAATTATCTCACTTATATATGACATTTGGCACAATATTGTACATAATGTAAATAAATCTTGTATTCTTGGTTACTTTCTTTTACACCATAAATTTATGATTTCTTATCTAAGTCTACAATTTTATTCAATGATAAACATATCTTTGGTTTCTAAAACCAATAAAGGGAAAGTAACCACTTCAAGTAAACAAAGTCTAACATATCATTTAACAAGTACTAAGGTGTAACCGATATATTTCAAGTAGTTCAGTTAAGATAGGAACAAAATTATGATCATATCCACAATGTAACAATCATGTTTTATGTTGAATTTAACCAAAGTCTTACATGTATACAATTGGAGTTGTTGATCTAAGTCTAGATTATTCAAAGAATAGGCTCATGCGTGATTACAACAATACTAATAAAGGAAGCTATTGATCCTTGTCTAGGTAGGGAAGGAGTAAATCCTAATATGATAACTAGGATATTAAAAATATGAATTTAAGGATTTTTATTGACATGCATGCGCCAAGATACCTTTACAATACGCAGATTATTTTACGTTGGGAGTTTATTCGCTAAGGCTCCTGACTGTAGTCTGAGGTAAATTTGGGAGATCGATAGAATACTTGTACTTAAGGTTCTCATAAACTTCCAATGGATAAGTTAGCAAGGATACATAGGTTAGATTTCAACTAGATTCTATTAAGTTAGGTTCGTAAAGGCTTTGACTCACTGTTTGTGTCCGGTCATTACTCTGAATTATTTCAAGGATTTACAACAATTACAGCTTCATACGAAGTCTTTCAAAATAGAATCAAAGGACAAATCATTATTCGGGAGGAGGGCATCATCTTGTTTGAATATGTCAAACTTTCTGATCATCCGGTTTGGAATATAAGAAATCATAGATGCAAAGATTTAAGGAAACTTTCGTCCTTACCATGACAAGTCGAGGGATGGCTTTTTGAATATTTTCCTAATAGAATGATTATATGTTGGGTATTCTTGAACACTAATAGTATGTGATGGTATAAAAGAACAAATAGCGTATTTATAATACGTTCAGGACGCATGCAAACGAACTGACAAAGTTCCTTTGTTCTAGGGTGGTTATGATTTGACTTCTTTCAATAAGTCATTCCAAGTAATCATTTCAACACGCATCACCCTAACGATGGCTTTTTGAAACAAAACCTCAATTAGGTGCCTTAAGAAATTGAGTCATTGAATTCTCATTGACAATTCTATGAATGTTCCCACTTTTGACGAACAAATGGATATGATTTTCCTATATGACACTATCTTTTCCATTGTCACATTGTCTATTATTTATCCAATTTGCTATTGATAAGCGAAGTAATGAGATGCAAAAGTACAGATTGTTGTTGGCTTCGCAGTAGATCTGACAAATAATTATTTTATCGTTTTGCGTAATCGATAGAATGTTCTATATTTCTTCCTTCACATTATGTATATGACCACAACTTCACTGTGTCAATGCATTGGTCATTGGTTCCATTTCTTATTCCCCTTGACTGAATGCTCTACTTCATCCTATAAGTTATAGCCTACTAATTTCTTGTCGTGTTAAGATTTTCGACGTATCTCTTTGTCATGAACACTCTTGGTGTACATATTTTATTTATCCTACGTCTTGAAGTGATGAAAGGTGCATTAGGCTTGAACGATTATCTTCACTGGTTATCCTTAAATCTAACAAAGATTTTCATTGTTGTGCTCTTTGAGGCTGACTTTTCGCAAATGATTTTTAACTTTTATGCTACCTCCTTGTAGCTTGTCTTCTTGCAATTTAATACATCATATCTCTCTTAAGGTTGATCCTTCTATTTTACTTCCCTGCAGTCCTTCCATACTGCTTAATCCTGATTACGAAACTATTTTGTTCAGATGACAATCTAGATTAGTTTTCCTTTTTGCTAATTCACTTCATTATCTCTTGATGATGTTTGTAAGAGTGAATTTCGATGTAGATCCATCCAATGATTAAAATCTCCAAAGTGCCCAAACTCTTCAATTTCAAGATATCCCTTCCTGCACTATGGAGTGGTCGGTATTAACTAGTGTCTTTCGTGTAACTACTCATGAGTTCGGCTTGTTGAAATTTTATAAGTTATATACCATGAGAATTCTTCTGCTTTTTATATTTCTGTTTAAATGTTTTAGTTGTTATACTACTTGTCATAACACTCTACAATAACACTATCCCAATGTACCGAACATAGTTTATATATAGGGCATACGTAGAGTCAGGCTACCTACCTTATCAGCCGCCAGCCCACCACTGTTTCGATATATTACGATAGTGTTCTTGCCAAATGTCTTTGACTGTAGATATATTAGTAAACACTTATTAACTAAACAATTTCCTCTATCATACTACACATGTTCATAAGATTCACATTGATGTTATGATGCAAATATTATTTCCTGCAGTTGGTCTTCAATGCTTCTCAAAACATTTATTGGCACTATAAAATCTTCTAATCTAAGATTAAATCCTTCACCATTTAATTTTTCACTTCTTCTATTTCCAATAAACATCGATTCTAACTGTTTGAAGCTCGTCTTTTCCTCTTGATATTAATTACCTTCCTTCACCTTGCTATAACTTGGTAGCTGGTACTGATCATCGTATATCAATGCGCATGGAGGTCTCATTTGCCAAAACTATGAAATTTCTTCAAGAGATAATAGGATGTCTCGTTCAATCTCATCTATGGTCTTTGATATACCGTACACAAAATGTCCTTCGCGTATTCCCTTTTACCTTGCAATCAAAGAAATATCTTGATCACTCTCACTATCAATAGGAACACATTCTTCTCTTGACAATCATACCTTCACAATTTATGTTTCCGGCCTTCAGCTTCATGTTCCATCTATTATATTCACTAGGTGGAGCTCCTTTAGGGATTTACAAATTGTTCGCATATGACGTCGTTATTGGGTTTAGCATCAGGGGTTCGATCGAAGGATTCAATAGAAAAGAGTTTCAATGTTGAAACAGTTTGCTTAAGAAATATCATTTTCTGGAACAGAATTTCGAGTGATAGAATAAATTAAAATTTATATTGAAGGTTCACATTCTCGCTGTGTGAACTAAGGAATTACCTTTCACAGCATATAATTCTAATACTTCTACTTTAGTTATCAAGAATTTGGGTATGGTTAAGTTAAAGGAGTGTTCATTAGAGTTGCAAATAGAATAAATCATTGATGAAAGTTTGGAGATCGAAGATGAACTATTAAGGATAATAGGAATAGTAATCACAGACAATAATGGTCGTTGATTATTAAAGGTGACTAACCTAATGTTGATATGAGAAATGATGAAATGAAGAGTTTCTCAAGTTTTTACGTATGATAATCCGAATCTGAAGGGAGTATGTGTCACAATACTTTGATGTCATCACCTGCTTTCTCCTGGGTCTGTGTGATTTTTCACTCACTCATGTAATCTTGTAGTCAGTTGAGGAGTAGTCATCGTTGATAGTTAAAATCAAACTTCTGTGGCTATATATAAATTCGATAAAGAAGTACAAAGGAGTTTTGAAGTTTATAGAATAAAATCAAAAGATTCTTGGACGCCTTAAAGGATTGGAAGTCGACGACATAAGTACCTTGATAACAAAGAGGTCATGATTCCTATAATATTTGAGGTAAAAAGAAGTTGAGAATACGGGAGTGTCGTTTCAACTAGAATAAGATGAACGAAGAAAAATAACATACCATAAACTCATCATTGACCCCTTGTAACTTAAAATCCTATGCTCAGCTCCCAATGTCAACTAATGTTTGATTCAACAATTAATAACATAACAAGTATTTATAAGTGTATACATAAACACTATGTTCAAATTTTATTTTCTGTGTGTCTTAGAACTTCCCATGTAACTTCAAATTCACCATTATGTGTGCACCCATAATCCTGAATTTGATTTACACGATTGTTCTAGTTTAACCATTCGTGTGCTTCATATGCCTGGGTATTCATGGTCTCACTAGTATCATGTTTCTGTTTGTTTAGGCCCCTAGATTTCTCGGGTTAAAGTCTAGGAACTTATCCTAAGGTTCCTAATTCGCTAAAACCTTTGGCTCTGATACCAACCTGTCACAACCCAACCAGGGGGCTTGACTAACGATTGATTCAAAACACAAAGTAGCGGAAGACAAAATGAATATATTACAATTTAACCAAAGGTTTAGACTAAGTATCTAATTTGTTTACAACAAATCTAAAATGTGATTTAACTAATGGGAGATTCTCTAGAGATATTGGGTCCATCCAGGCATCAGCACACTATATTAATCTTTAGCCAAGTTCTTCTGTTTTACATCCAGTATTCCTGTTCTAGCAACCAAGTATCCGAGCCATACCTGTTTCTAATTACCTGAAAGACATGCTAAAATACGTCAACTATAAAGTTGGTGAGCTCATGAGTTTTAGTTTACAGACACAATCATAAATAGCATGTGATAATTCAAAAACAATACAACCAACCCTGTTCCATGCTCGGGCGTTTGCCTCATACACTGTTAGCCCACAACATGGTCAAACCAAATCTACTTCCCATTCCGAGACCCGTTCCTGCCCTCGGTCATTTATGTATCATAAGAATATATGCCACAACGGTTGCCAATAACCTCAGTGGGGTTTCAACCTTACTTTTATAAGGCCCACCCTTTCGGGCCACTGTGCGTGGGGGATTCCCCAAGTAGTACTACCCATATACTCACCGGCTCTACTATGAGTTAATGGTTGTAAATTATGTTTAATGTCTAGGGGAAGCAATTTTATTGAAACGGACGTTCATTATCACATAAATAACATTTTATAAACAGTTTATGGAGCATGCTTTCAGTATCCCAAAACAGTAAAAGAAAAGGGATCACATGAACTCACCTGGTTGCTAAATGCCTTCATTTTGTTCCTGTACAAATATGTCATTGTGCCACTATGCATGATTTGCTATGTTCCCAGAGGTGTCATCATAGCAAGTTCCTAATTGTAATCATCTATACATGTATAAGTTGTAGTTTCATACATTATGGTTGTTTACTGTGGTTGAGCTCTTTGGGTTAATGTGTTTAGAGTTTGCTAGTTTAAAGTTTCTTTATATTACCATACCTAATGAAATCTTACCTTATATTTGCACGTCTAAATGTATATGCAAATGTTGGTATTATTTGATGTTTAGTGTAGCTACTAGTATGCTACTTATGTGACTAGCGTGTTTATGGTCTTTTAAGATAATTGAGTTTTATTGAGACTAATGGTCTTATATTTTAAAGTTGGGTAACCTTGTTTGGGAGTTTGAGAGACAAACAATATAAAATCGTTTAAGTGTATTACTAGTCATGGGGTCTTACTAATAATATAAATTTATGTAATGCATAAGGTATTACAAAGCAATAAGATAATTATTATAATGTATTCACTTAACATAACAGTATTAGAGATAATTAATAGGTATTTCATACATCACAAAATAGTTGCAATTAACATTAGTATCTAAGATATTTACATGTTGTAGTCATTGAATATACTAACTATTGTAATTATTATAAATATTGAATAAGAAAGTGTTTAAAGTATTCATAATTTATTTTCTATGTTTAAATGTAAGTAAACATTCATAGATGAATCGATTATCAAACATAATAATAATAATCTTAATAATAATAAAACTAATTTCACTTAGCAAAATTAATAACGCTACTATTGTCAAATTTTAATTATTAGTAAAAATATGAAATATTATAGTATCATATGTTATAATGAATAATCATGTTTTTTGTAAGCTTTATTATTTGCAAACTTTGAATCACAAACCTTTAATGTGTCGAGTATGATTACTCTTATAATATAAATTAAATTATACATTCCTAGAGAAACTTTTATCAAAGATAATATTAACAACATTAACAGCAATAAACATAATCATACTAATTTCACTAACAACGTTTTTAGTTCAAAATGTTAATCATAAAATAGATAACTAAGGTAATATCATACGTTAGGTTAATATTAATGTTTTTAAGCTAAGTGTAACTATTTATAAACAATAATTTAAATAACCTAAATGATTATGATTTGCATATGTTTAAGGTGTTAGATAATATTTAGCAAGACCTTTAATATTGTTAAAAGAATAAAAATGAAAATGTTGGCGTTGATAGCAATAATAATAATAATTTTTAAAAGTAATTAGCCTTAATATAAAAACTAACAAATTAGTAATCATTTAGAGACTTAATATGAGATTGTTATCTTGTATAAAATCAGTTGTTATCATATTGGATTTAAACATACTCGTAAACATACGATTATACATAAATTATTTATTGTATATATTAACCTATAGATGTATATATATACATTTAATGATTTAACACCTACATAAATAATATATGAATCATGCCCATACTTTGAGTTCTCCATTTATAAAATGTCTTATAATTTAAGTTTCTAAGTTATTTTATACACAATGCAACAAGTTCTATATTACATATCAAGACCTGTTAAAACTAATTTAAACGTTTATTACCATTTATACATATTATGTAGGTATTGATATTAACACATTGAACAAGTTGCTATGTTTTAAATTCCAACTTATATATTAGTATTTTGGGTTTCATGACTATTATTATTCACAAATGTCACTCCGAATGTATAATATAACTCACACACGTTTTATGGTTTTATAAACATTTTTATTATTATCTAATTATTATGAACCACATTTTATCCTATTTTAGCCCAAATGCTCAACCACCTTAATTTATTTGTTTAAACATATTAACCATTCATTAAAATATAATGGCGCGCGTGTTTACCTTTCCACTCGTTCATCTCGCGCGTACAATCTAATTTATTTAACCGATCGTATGTTTCATAACTCGAATATGTTTCTAAAATCGTTTTTAAATAACGAATAAAATCGAGTAGTCGGTTTTTGCTGTTCACCATGACGGTCCGGGTTTGACCAGCCGTATTTCCTGTTGACTTTCGTTGACCAGGGTTCAAGCCTTCTTCAAAAACCCTAACTTTCTGTCGCCTCCATTTATGACCACCACCATGGCTGCTCCACCGCCACAGCCACCATGCCGGGTCCATTACAGCCGCATGGCACATCCCAAATACACTTATCAGTACAAAATAGTCGAGAAATCAACATGCATATGTAGATCGATGTGGGTTATTGGGTCAATACTTACCTTAGTTTGCCGAGAACGAAGGTGTGGCTGCCGGAACCCTAGAACCGCCGCAAGATTAACCACCACAAGAGCCTTATGCGTATTACTAGCCCTTGGTCGGAACACTAGCCGCCACCATCCTAATCCGCTGCCAGAGCCGTAACAGCCACTGCATGTGATGTTTTGGGTCGCCTGCCATCTTCTAATGCACATTACCAGTCCACAACGCCACCCTAAGCCCCTTGTCGCCGGCGGTTAGGGTGAAAACCCTAGCCGTCATGTACTTTCTCGTCCGATTTCTCCCTTCTAGAGCCAGAGTCTCACGAAACCATAGAAGAGAAGGTTGTTGTGCGTTATGAGAGGAGTTCGGTGATGCAGCCATCTTACCCCGCCGCCGTGCTCCGCCGTGGTGCCGCCGTGACTCCGCCGTGGTGCCGCCGCTCTCTCTCTCTCTCGGTTTTTCTTGAACAACAGCAAACACACACACATTTCATGTGTGCGGCTGGCAAAATGAAAGAAAATGGGGAAAGGGGCTCCTTTTTATACTTAGGGTTACTTAGGTTTCAATTAGGTTAAAACGCGTATTTTGAACCGTCTCGCGTGCGTATTCCGTTTCCGTTTATTATTCTCGCCCCGAAATATATTAGATAGCGAATAGTAACCTAAAATATTATTAAAATGTTTATTTTGTCCGTTAAAATTAATTTGTTTAATTAATTACGTTAAACGGCGTTAATATCGCGTATACGATGCATTTACCTGTTTAATGTTTTCGCGCTCAGAATAGAACTCTTATGTTTTTAATATTTTATTTATTCATAATTATTATTTCTTATACACGTTTTACCTTGATTTAGGTATTAGAACATTTAAACGGTTAATATCATTTAACTAGTGCTAAACACGACTTCGTAAGTTTATGTTACACTGATTCGTGTTATTTCTCTTAGGTTAGATTTTATGTTTAAGTTTCTAATAATTAAGATAATATCATTTTGTTACAATTTACACGTTTTCTTTCGCAAGTTATATTTTTAATGAGCCTTATTGGGCCTAAATTGTACATATGGGGTTTTAATGGGCCTATTTGGGCCTTCATATCATGTTGGGCTTTATATCTTATTGGGCCTTTATTAGGCCTAATTATTCAATATATAATTATATGTTTACGTTTGTTGGGATTTCTTACAGTTGTCACAGTGTGTAACTAAGTGTCCTAGTACTAAGTGTATCTATAATCTAGTCTAACATAGTTACACGTTTTATGATCCCAATTCCCATGGTTAGTCATAATAACTTACTTTTAAGATTTTACAAAATTTAGACAGAGTTTCCTTTTTTTTTTCTGTTTAAAAATCCAGACAATTATAGTCTATTTTACAACAATTATCCCACAAAATAGTCATAATGAAGCTTCATTTAAAACATTTATAAACAATTTCATCTAAATTTAAGATACCTTGTAACAACATTAAACTTAATTCAACAAAGTTCATAGAACATTTTCGTTTAATTACCATAACCACGCATAAATTATGACATTTAATATGTATGACGGGCTCTATTAAACCCATTGGGCCCACTTCATGGTTCCTTGACTTCCCATTAAGTCAAGGCTTGTGTTTTGGTTCTCATGGATCTGTTCAATGTAATCTTATTTGATTAACAATCTTATACTTACAACACTTAGTTCTTACACTTGCATGCACGATTAGGGTTTCATCCTTGTTCATGCACACACCCACACATATATATAATTGCTCCACGTACACCCATGCATGCACCTTATAAGATCAATCCTTATGAGAAACCTAGGTTGGTGGTGAGTTACACATTTCCTAGGTTCTTACTACTAATTTTAAGCTATTATCGCCCAGTTCCCTAACCTAATGCGCCACCGGGTTCGGACCGCAGGGAACGGTAGCATGGGGTAGAATCCTTTTGCCGCCGCAAGGCTGGCTAATCGTACGCAGCAGGCTCGAAGACCCCTGGTTCTGGAAGGCACATGAGTCCGAACGCTATGTTGAATGTGCGACCGACACTAAGTAGGTACCTGTGCAATTTCGGATAGTATTTATGGTTCTACCTTTTTCTTAGCAACTGGCTTTCATGGTTTTCATGTGATTATAGGTACTCTTTTCTCGATCATATGTGGTATTCGCCAATATCTTGGTCATCTGACCAAGGAGCATCACGTTGGCTTTGAAGCAGCTGCATGGTACTGGCATTTTGTAGACGTGGTTCGATTCTTGATTCTACTTTAACTGATTTAACAACATTTAGGTTCGGCCCCCAGTTAGGGCAGCGAACCTATTGGTTCTACCCAAGGTTCAGCAGCAACAGCAGCTCAATGAACCCTTAAGGTTCGTCTGAAAACATGATCCTGGGTTCGCGGCTTCTATAAGGTGTAGCATAGGGTTCGGCTGACTTAATCAAGGTGCGGTTGAGGGTTCGTTCACCTGGGTTCGTGAGTTGCATGGCCATGGTTCGGCCATGCAAGGTTCGTGGGTTCTAGTGTTCGTTTCGTAAGGTTCGGCTAATTGGAGAAGGAAGGTTCGACTCCTGCTGCAACAGGTTCGTTGCTCCATGGTTTGTTAGCTGATGGTTCGCCTAAACCATGAAAGGCTCGGCCAGATAAGAAGGTTCGTGCCAGGGTTCACCAACCCAATGGTTCGTGGCCAGCTAGGTTCGGCCACCAGAGCGTACAGGTTCGCGACTCAGAGCTTCCAGGTTCGTGGCTCAGAATGTGCAAGGTTCGTTGCATGCGGCCACAGGGTTCGTTGCAGGAGGAAAAAGGTTCGGCCACGAAACCTAAGGTTCGGCTGAATCTGCGAATGACGAACCTGTATCACCATCATCATTCCATCTTGTTTAACCTGCTTCAATCGATTACTATGGCTACTTAGTGTTTAATCATGCCTATCTCATGTGTTTAAGTGTTTAAAAACCGATTATTCAAGAAATAACCACAAGGCTCGTGAGACCTCCCAGAAATCGAAAATAAATTCGAGATTTACCTCAACTTTCGTGGATGGAAGCTTGAATAAACTGTACTTCCGTGATCTACGCAACAAGAGGATCGTTATGACACCAAATTTGATCGAATCCGACTTGAAATGAGCTCCGAATTGTAGAGAGAAAGTTGTGTTTTAGAGAGAGAGGCTAGAAATAGAGAGAGAGTAACGATGGAGATGGTGGAGTGGTGGTTGAGTCTTGAATGAGACATTAATGGTCTCATTTAATGCTCATCCTAAAACCCGCGTGCTCGGTATCGCCCGGTTTCGCGAAATACATCGATTATTCATGATTTTAGTCACAAAACAACACAATTTATAATATAGAATTTATGGATTAAATTTAAGTTGTGATTCCTAATAAATTATCTAATACCTTTTATTTATTTTAAATTTTCAATATTAATTTACTGCTTAAATCGAAATGTACGGTCGTCGCGCGTATTCATTCGAATCGTCACTCGTACGAACACGACGATAACTATACTTTTCAATCTTGTTTTCTAATTACAGAATATTATTCAGAACCTTAAACTTTCAGATATATTCGTACAGATTGTCACCTATACGAATAACCCGTCGATTTAGCATTCACATAACATTATTCGTGTGTTTTGTTCTGTAAAGCCTCACATACGTTTATACATAATAAATCCTAACAAGTAATCACATGATGGTTCTGTGTTGCCAGATAATTATCTGACTCAAGAACCATTGTTCTGAACTGTGTTTCTGTTAAATGTTTCTGAATTTGTTCTATGATAACACGAACTGATAATGATAAATGATATGAATATGAAACGTACTGAAATGTATATGGTTCGTACCTGTTTTACTTTTCCTATACTGTAGAGATCACTGTTCCGGTGACAGTTCCGGCACTGATGTTACAGCACCATTACGTCGGTCGGGGTGGAAGACAGGGTGACAACAAACTACAATATTGAAGGGTTGGCAGTTTGTACATGGCTCCAAATACGAGGTGGCATCCCCCTAACGTACTGGTTTATGACCTTTTTGAGATTTGGTACCAAGTGAGGTACCAAGGTAACCAAATTGTCAAAACAAGTGATGAAGGTCATATGATCAGCTCCGACCATGTCATGACTCCAAAGCTCCTATTCAATCTTTTAGAACTCTTTCTTTGGGCAAAATTCTTGATGAGCAGTTCCTTGAACTCAGTCCATCGCAAAGCAAGGTCTTCGTACACCCCTCTAGCTAGGATTTGGGAGTTCCACCAGGTGGGGTTCCAGGAAACTACTGATATCATGACTGATCTACATATTTTCGATCCACTGGATCAACCCGAATGCTCCCTGGGTTCCATTAAAAATAGGTGGCTAACAACCCACAAAATTTCTGAAGACGTAACCAGCAGTGTTTCTCACATTCACACTCCCCGATCCGGACTTCTTTACATTTTTGCTGATACGGTTCATGATGTCAGGAATGAAATTCATCAATTGGTTGGTGTTGGATTGATTACTCTACCAATTTTAGCTTAAGTATTCAATTGTTAGGCTCTTTGCAATGAACAAGAAAGAAGTCTCTCTCAATTTGTGAAATCCGGTATCTTTCTTATTAGCTAAGGTTATAATTTATAGGGAAAAACTTAATGTAATAATAAGAGAAAATTTGGGAGAAACAATCCATGTATTATAGATAATCTTGGGATATAAATACCCAAGAATAAATACAAGCATTGACTGGAAATCCTAAAGCAAACAACTGACAAGTTACAGAGACTAAAATAAGTGAAAAGGACATAATAGTGGAACAAAAGTCAACAACAATGGAATGAGTGAATCCTAAGACTAAAGCTTTCAGTGGTTCTTCAATCTTTAGTCTTCCGTGGTTGTGGTCCGCTTCTTGGTTCAGTGTCTTCTGCACGTTTTCTTTTCCATGGTTATTCTTGAGATCATCAGTGCTTGTCTTCTAGGGTTATTGTGACAGTGGTTGTGATCCGTAGTTGAGCCCAATCGCTTGTAAGCATTTTGTCCACAGTTGTCTTCCGTTGTTTAGTGGAACTGGATCCGGGGTTTGGCTTAAGTGGTTAAACTAATAAGTGGTTAAAAATAAGGATGGAGAATGTTGTTATGGCTCATCAGTCTTTATTTTCAAACAATCTCCCACTGGAATGATGAAGCCAAAACCATTTTTTGTTTAGGAAATTTATTGACGTCTGACCTCTCAGGTCAAGTAGAAATTCCTACACCTTATGATTTCCCTCAGCATTTTCAAGCTCTAGTAGCTTCACCCACCTTAGATTAGTTTCAGAATGTTCTAGGATGGATTACCAATGTAAGAAGGAGGTGTATGAATCATTATACCTCTATATTGTTATTGCATGGGTTTTTCATCAAAAAACTATATCCTAATCCCAGGAAGGGTACAGTAAACATGCTCAAAGTGTTGGGGAGGATGGTTTGTTCTTTCACTTTCCAGAGGGCTGGACTTTTTAGGAGAAGGAGGAGCAGGAAGTGCTGGTGATTGAGGCATATGAAAAATTTCTCACCTTTGGGCCTTGGATCTTGTGTTTATTATAGTTCTGGCCACATCATACTGATCATGTTTGTATCTCTCTTTAATTCAAGCTTGATATCCTCTTCAATTCAATCCAAGGATTGAATTTGCCAGCCAATGATTTTAGAATTGAGTCAAATTCAGGACCTCCAAATGATCCACTCATCAGTTGATCAACTATGGAGTTTGTGGTGGCTTCCTTTGACTCCTTTAGTGTTGAGGATTTTTAAAGGCAAAGGGCAGAGGATGATTGAGCAGATTCTTGTCAAAGTTCATGGTGATCCTTATTTAACTTTTTGAACTTGGACCACTCTTCATATAAGGTGGTATCCCTCCATATCATAATATCATTCATTGAATCATATTCATTTTGGATCAGGATATGCTTTATTCTTTTCCTCTGTTTAGCATCTCTCTTATTCTTTGTTGTTGCCTTTATTCTTGCAAAGAGAGTGCCAACCTCCTTCTCGAGACTGGCAATCTCCCACTTCATGAAAGGTTCCACCTTGTACTTTCCTTCTTCAAGCAAAAAAATTATTTTTTCTCCCTTTTGGCTTGGTATGCCTTTTGCTGTTGTTGATCACCCTGATTAATTTGATCATGGTAGGCTTGGATGAATTCTTCTCCTAAAAGCCCAGTGGCTTCAAGGTCATCTATGATCTTCTTATCCCTCTCTTTCTCTTCACTCTTTAATTTTTGAATTTCTTAAATGGTAGCAATATGCCTCTTGGGGAAGAAGAATTGCTTTGTAGGAGAAGCTGAGGCTATTAAGTTGCATTGGCAACTTGTTTTATTGGTGAGGGAATTTTGGTGGGATGAGGAAATGAAGGGACATCCTCATCATCATCTATCACTACTTTCCTTTTTCTTGGCCTTAGTGATGATATGAGCTTATTATCGTTAGAGTCGGAATCAGACTCTTTATTTGGAGTTGGTGGTTTTTGGGATTTTGCAGATGAGGGCTTGGATTTCTTGGAAATGTTTTTCAGTCTTCTAGAGAAAGCATGCTTTATTTCTCATTGGCATCTGGGATGAATTCTAGAATGATTTAAAAGGGTTATAGAAGTAGATTTGGAAGAGAGGGTAGGAGAGGAAACTTTGGTTAGAGTTGGGGGGTTTTTATATATTTGCAGGAGTGGCTATTTTTGTTTGTACAAGAGAAGTTGAGTTTGTTGTTTGTACAGGAGAAGCAGGGTTGGTGGTTGTTTGTATAGGGGAAGCAGGGTTTACGGATATATGTACAGGTGAGGAAACAAGGTTAGTGGATGGTTTGGAGGAAATTGGATTGGATAAAGCTAGTTTAGGGGAAGTTTGTAATGAAGTGGACGTATCCTTCTAAAAGAGGAGGTTGTTTGAATGGCCTTTATGGGTATGGTAACAGCTGGCTTTGGGTTTGGGGTTTTCAGTTGTACTAGAGCTGATTGTCTCCATATGAGAAGAGGCCTCTTTTTTCTTTTTGTTTAATGCTAACCCTTGCAGGTTTATTCTGAAACTGTTGTTCCAGAGAAGCCTTGAGAAGAGCCTCTTGGTTCTTTAGATTTAAAGCCTTCATCTTCTGCCTCTTAGAATCATCCTTAGCCATTTTGGCTTTCTATCAACAGAAAGGAGCTTCTCAATCTCCCTCTTTTTGGCTTCATTAGCCTGTTCTTTGAAACAAGGGGGAAGTGAAGCTATTCTTGTCAAGGAATTCAAGTAGAGGCTGTGGTTGCCATCTCATCTTTGAGGGACTTGATATTGGAGTCCACTGAAACTTTTAGTAGCTTCATCTCCATATTGCTGGAGTTAATAAAATTTTTTAAGAAAGCATGAAAAAGGGTGTTTAGGTGGATGGTATACAGTGGGTTTAATAATGTTTGAAAGAAGGTGAGGTAAAAGTTGGGAGTTTTTGAGGTGGGTGAGGTGTGTGGATGACCATTACAGGAAGGTGCCTACATTGGGTTGTATTTGGCTTGTAGGACTTTTTCTTTCAGCACCTTTCTAACCAACTCAGCGAGTTTGGCTACATTTTTGTGAAGACTTTGTACATGATCCATCAAATTTTATGGTTTGATTCGTCAATATTTTTAAGGATATCATCCGAATCCATGAAAGTATGGTTAGTTTGAACATGACCTGAGTAAACCTCAACATTGTCATGTACACTTTTTATTGGAACCGGGTATTCCTGGCCTCAGTATACTAAACTCGTTTGCCATTGACATAGCTGGTGTCTTACTCCCTGGTCTATCCTTGTGAGGCCACTTGGACTATAATAGGGAGTGGATGCTCCAACTATATGTTCTGAGTGTCTAGGTGGACTAGGCACCATTACCTCATCCTCATCTCTAAGAGGTGGAGATTGAACAGTTTGGGCCATGGTTTGATGAGGCTGCTTCTCAGTAGTTATGGTCAGAGGAGAACCAGTATGCCCAAGAGTTGTTTCAATCTCATGGATAAACTATGTTATTGTATAAAGGAAAGGCTGGATTTGAGAAGCAGAATTGTCAATGGGAAACTAGACTTATTTATGAGCATCAAGTGATACTTTAGTATCTTGTGTGTTTTCCCTTTGGAATACAACATCATCCTGTTGAGAGGATTGATGAGGAGTTGGCTGGGGTTGAGATTATGGATTCACCTGAGAAGATGTTTCAACTAGATCCTTTTGTCCAATAGGGCAATTGACTTGTTCAGGGATCTCATATACCTGAACGGTCTTTTTAGGCTCTTTGGTGGGGGGTTTGGAAGGTTATTTTGTTTTGGGTTATAGCTTTATGGGTTGGATGAGGGATATGGATGTGGGTTCACCTTGAACGGTTCTAGTATCTTCGCATCTCTATTTAACCTATAAAAGTAGGAGGAGCAGGCATCAACTGATGTAGGCTACCCTTGGAAGATTGTACATATTGTCTAGTCATTTGAGGAGAAGTTTGGACAATGTGAGATGTGCCATTGTTAGGGTTGTGCTTGAGAAAGTGAGAAGAAGAATAATAATAATTTGATTAAGGAGAAGAATGGTAAGTCTCATATGAAGAAGAATGACTGTTGGGAGCACTTCTACATTCTCAAGCAAAATGTCAAAAGACATGGCATCTATAGCATTGGTGCTTTGCTTTATTTAGACCAACTTTGGTGTTACAATGGATTCCTATGAATTTTCTCCCAGTTATTTTTTATGACTTATTAGTTTTAATGATTAGAAGCACAACCTAGTTAAGAATGTCCATCTCCTCCACGTCATCACTAGGGATGAGACGAAGGTTATCCATGATAAAACATATATTATTAGGAATGAAAGAAGGGTCATCTCCAGGGGTGTTAGGGCAGTGATGCTAGTAATGGTGTCAATGTGTTCATCGTAACCTTGCTAAGACATCTCAAAGTTATGATTTCTATTTTGGTCCATTTCACACTCAAAAGTGAGCAGCTTACCATGAAGTTGGGTAAGTGAGAGATTGCCGAATATTTGTGAAGATCTCATGACAATGGAGTAAGTTTCCCATTTATCAGGAAGAGACCTTAAGAAACGGTTAAGGATTTAAATAGTATAATATTTATATCCAGTAAGTTTTAGTTCACTTAAGAGAGAAGTGAACCTTTCAAGCTTATGAGTCAGTGACTCGCCGTTTAGTTGGGAGAAAGTTTCATATTGGTGAGCTAATATCTACCTTGTATTAGCCACGACCACAGTTGTTCTACCAAATTGATCTTTCAGGGAATCATATAGATCCTTAGCAGATTCATGATGTAAGAGACGAGAGTAGATCTCATATGTGAGTGCCATGGCCAACTGAGCATGAGGTTTAGCATCAAGCTCATGTTTCTGATAATCTTCCTCTATGTAATTCTGAGGGTCTTTAGGCACAGGATTGCAAGTTTCAATGCGCAAGACCATGGGTTTAGGAGTATCTACCACCATTGATCTCCAACGGCCAGTATGGTTGTTGGACCAGAAGTGGATCATTCTCCTTTGCCAAATGTTGTACTGATGACAAACCAGTATATGAGGTTTTGTGGCTAATCTAGTGTTATGTGGGTCTAGATTAAACTTTTCTGCCATTGTTCATTTGAGAATAACTAGAGAAAATCAATAGAGAGATGATATCTCAAGTTAGTTCAAGATAATGATTTTGATTATTAAATTAATTTCAAAACCAAACACCTTTATCTGACAAAAACAAAGGATGCAAAGAGATGAACAAGTTTTTTAAGATGAAAGAGCCTACAAATTTAAATATCAGTGTGAGCTTTGATTTTTAGATCGGATGTTTAAATCACAATCTGAAGAACATGGCTCTGATACCAATTGTTGGATCTAGTACTCTTGTAATTATAGCTTAAGTACTTATTTGTTAAACTCTTATCAAACTACAATAAATAACTCCCTCTCAAGTTACGAAACCTGATATCTTTCTTGTTAGCTAAGTTTACAATTTTTAGAGAAAAAATATGACAAGCTTTGGGAGAAACATTCCATGTATTAAAGATAATTTTAGGATATAAATACACAAAAATTAACACAAGCATTGACTGGAAATATTAAGACAAATAACTGACAAGTTACAAAGATTGAAATAAGACAAAAGGACATAACAGGGGAACAAAAGTCAACAAAAACGGAATGAGTACATCCTAAGACTAAAGCCTTTAGTGTTTTTCATTCTTTAGGCTTCTGTGGTTGTGATCCGCCGCTTGGTTCAATGTCTTCTATGCGTTTACTGTTCTATGCATATTCTTGAGATCATCAGTGGTTGTCTTCCATTATTATCATAGTTGTTGTGATCTGTGGTTTAGCCTAGTGGTTGTAAGCATTTTGTCCATGGTTGTCTTTACTGGTTAAACGAATCAGTGGTTAACCATAAAGATGGAGAATGTGGTTATGACTCATTGGTCCTTATTTTCCAAGTTTTAGTGATGAGGGTGGCTAGAGCGGTTGTTACCGGGTCCATTTCCCATAGAGGTGGTGGATGTGCTGTTGGCTGTCTTCTAGCGGCTTTCTGATCGCAAGCAAAGAATTTCATTACTTCTTTTGATCGAATATGAAAGGCATACGCATATTATCCTATCTTAGATTCCCTATATAAGGGTCCCTAGTTGATCAGATTGTATTCACACCACATGATATATAAGAAAGCACTACATTTCATTTGAAATAACAAAATTAAGTTAGATCTTTCCTAAAACAAATATAATTTAACCCTATTACAAAATGAAGTCTTGAATCTTGTATCAAACATGATTTAAGAAATGTGCACGCAAAAGAAGTCAGGTGACTCTTGCTCAAAAAATTGTCTCCCATCTAGCCTATTTTCATACATGTTCGTCACATGAGAAACATGTAAAAATGTTGTCAAAATTTATGTTGGTGTGTTCATAATGATTGAAATTAAAAACATGTATTGCCTTGAACGGTTTGTAAAAATGGTAATCCATAGCATAAGCGTTCGTTCCAAACCTCGTTACTTACACTTTACCAAGTCATCAAAAGTAGTTTATATATAAGGCATCTGTAGAGCCAAAAAGACTCAGCCATGAGCTCACCACACCATCGGTGACTTACGATTGTATTTTTATGGGAAATTAGGACTCTATGCCTCTACATGTCTCTTCTCCAAAACAATTGTTAACCATTGTAATTGTATTTTTTGTGGAGTGTAAATCTTGCATCTCTAATTAATGAGTTTATTATAAAATCACTCAAGTTACACTCTACATGGAGATTGATTCTTTATAAAATTTCTTCAAAATGGTTTCTCCTGAAATCTAAAATTTATTTCTTACAGTATTTTTAAAATCGTCTCATGTCGTCGCTTAGATGAAATCGTTGAGTTTGTCACCCCATGCCTCTCTTTTTCTTTTTTCTCACATGGTTTGTCTTCAACCAATTTTAAACTCATTCATAGACTATCTTAATATCGATTCATGTCGCAATCCGAATGTAAATCATCAAGTTTGTTTATTAATAAAATCTGTCCACAATATTACATATGTGATCATTTATCAAACCTAACTTGAATTGTGTTTGCTGATGGAACTCACACATCCAACCCTATTACTAGATTCGTCTTGACATGCTCGCGTAACGCACTGACCTCGGTGTCGAAAGTTCGTCCGACTAACAGTACTATCTATGTTATTGTCTATTGCCCACCGACAACTAATGAGAAATGATTTGTGAAGGGTCTTACATGATTTTTTCTTGAATTATGTATTGCACATGTCTAGTGAATTATATAAGACATATACCCTATGAAACTTGTTATTTGTTTATTCATGATTTGTATGAAAATTAAGATTATGGTGTTGAAAAGTTAACACAATTTTCGAAAATTATGTATGTTTCCTTTTTAAACCAGTTTCAGAAAGGTAATAAGGTTCCACTTTTGTGTTTTCGAACATTGTTGATACATCATTTGTGCTTAGTTCAATGTAATTGTCTTTTGTGATTGTACAAAGCTTATGTTATCTATGAAATCATGTTTTATCTATTGATTGATTGTGTTTGAGCGTGTTTGACATGTTTAACTTTGACTTTATATAACAAACTGACCCATTCGTACGAATGATCCTTCAATTGACTTTATTCGCACAAATGAACGCTTAGAAAATAACTATTCTAACGAATGAGTCATTAGCATGACTCATTCATGTGTCGTCATTCGTGCAGAATGAGTCGTTAGCATGA
This sequence comes from Mikania micrantha, assembly GCA_009363875.1. Classification (NCBI taxonomy): domain Eukaryota; kingdom Viridiplantae; phylum Streptophyta; class Magnoliopsida; order Asterales; family Asteraceae; genus Mikania; species Mikania micrantha. The sequence continues at coordinate 49,165,450 of CM018681.1, forward strand.
CTCATTCATTCGAATGACTGCAGCCTATAAATACATGAAAAACAAAATGTTCTAACACATGTGCTCATCCCCTGTCACATCCACTTATGTTTCAGCGCCACCTTGCCTCCAACTTCGATTCCTGGCTCGTGGTTGATCCACTTCGCTCAGAACATTGACCCCCCATTATTGGTTTACCACGTGGTGATTAATTTTCAATTAGAAAACCCTTGAATAGGATTCCACACTATTTGAGGGCTTGCTTAGCAGAATCCGCAAGGAAACATCGCGTTTCCGGGTTCATACAAAGTGGTATCAGATCCTTTACTCTTGATTTTGCATGGTTTTAATCGAATTCTGTGTTTTTAGGCTGTTTTTGTTCAGTTTCTGCAAAACCCTGTTTTTTCCTCTCAAAACGTTCTCTTTTCAATGATGAAACTTGTGTTTTTGAGTCTCTTATTACAAAACAGTGATTCAAGAACCTTAGTCATATTGTCCTGAAGGTGTATACCAATTATGGTGGTAGAATTCGGTCTAAAACTCAAGTTTGAAGGATTTTCGTGCTGTCAAAAACCCAGATCCTACAAATGGCTCTTCTAGCGAATATATCATCATGCGAATAGCCATCTTGAGCGAATATCTCTTCATTCGCTTGATTTTCACACGAATAGCCCACGCATTCGCACGCCAGACTTCTCATTCGCTTTTGAGATCACTCATTCGCATCATCAGGTCATTCACTTTTCAAAGTCTCACACGAATAACCCTCATTCGCACCCGACATTCGTATCCATCTGCCTCATTCGTCCTGAAGATCAGAAATTCGTCTAAGTGTCACATAAGCTTGTTTCAACTAAGACGGATGAGCTTGCATTAATGGCAAATCAAAACCATAGGATCCAGAACCTTCTACTTACAGAGACGGAGACGGGAAACTCCAATAAAGCTCCAAAGTTACTTTCTTTGGATGATTATCCACATTGGAAGCATAGGTTTGAGATACATATCAATGGATTTAGAATGCCTCTACGAAAGCAAGTTCACAACAAAGCTAAGTTTGGAATTGGGTATAACCACACTAGTCCACCAGAGGATCATGCCCCAATTTATAATAATGCGGAAGAAACTGTTCCTGAACCTCTATCCCCCACCTTTCTTCCTGATGAAATCCCAGCAATAAAGAACACTCCCACTAGGGTGTATCAGCCTGGACAATTTCCAAAGTTTGTATACCCACTAATACAAACCTGGAAAAACCAAAATAAACACACTTGGAAAATGTTCATAAAAATAACTCTTCAGCACAAATTGAGATTGCTCCTGCTATGAGCTCTACTCAATGTTAAGAAGGTACAATACAATAGGAAACCACTGTTGACCCAAAGGCCACTCTTGACAAAGGTAAGAGGCCTATGGTTGATATTCAGTTTCCTCCTTCTCATCCTCACCCTCCATACCCAATAATGAAGGCCAACAAACCCTTCATTCCAAACTCTTCATCCCTATCTCTTGCATGTTTATAGTGCTTCAAATACAACCATTCTACTAAGAACTGTAGGACAAAAACTCATATGGAGAAAATAAGTGATAAGTTGAAAGCTGAAAAGTTGAAAGCTGAAAAGTTGAAAGCTGAACATGCCTCTTCATTTAAAGGGACTCCTCCTAATAAAGTGAAGAAGGCCAAGAAAGCAAGTAGACAAGGTACTAACAACACAATAAGACCAAACGTTCATTGATCATGTAACATCGGTGCCGGAAACGTAACTGGAACAGTGATCTACACGGTAACTTGCACAGTAACTCAGGTACAAACTATGTGTATTACATGTATATCATTATCAATTCATGTTTATCATAGAACAATTTCACAGTCATTGCGGAAACATAACTCAGAACTATGGTTTAACAGTCAGATAATTATCTTACAACACAGAACCATCATTTGATTGTTAGTTAGGATATTATTACGTATAAATGTATGTGAGCTAAATTGACAGATTATTCGTATTGGTGACGAACTGTACGAATATATATGAAATTTTAATGTTCTAAATGATGTCCAATAATTAGAAAATCATATCGAAAAGAATAGTTATCATCGCATTCGTACGGGTGACGATTCAAAAAAATACGCGTGACGACTGTAGGATTTGATTTAAACAGTTAAACTAAATATTTTCAGAAATTTAAAATAAACAGGAGATATTTATTTAATTTACTAGGAATTACCACCTAAATGAAATTTATAAACTCTATTTTTAAAACCGAGATGTTCCGTTACGAAAACGGGAGAAAACCAACGCCTCTACGCGTAACCGAGCGAGACCGAACACACCGGGTATTTTGAAAGCCTTTAATATGGCATTTAATGTCATTATCACACCCACCAATCAGCCATCACCACCAAAAATCGTTCACCCTCTCTCTAAGAACCACAAACCCTAGATTCATCATTTCTCCACCAAAACGAGCCCTCTTGGTGTCAAAACGACCACAATAACATGTAGATCACGAACGTACAAATGATATGGTCTTCGAACCAACCAAATCGAGGTAAAAATGAGTTTTATATATTGATTTTAGGGTTTTCTGAACCACATGTTCGAACCATACATTAAACTGTATCTAGCCCACCTAACCTTAGGGAAACTACACGAAACCACCTTAGGTGTAACATCAGTGCCGAAAACATTACCAATTAGAAACATCTGAAAGTTTAACGTTCTGAATGATATCAACCAATTAGAAACCCATATTGAAAAGTGTAGTTATCGTCGTATTCGTACGGGTAACGATTCGAACGAATGCGAGTGACAATTATACGATTCGATTTAAACTGTAATTCAATCGTTTTCAAAAAATTTAAAATAAATGAAAGATAATTAGTTAATTTACTAGGAATAACCACCAAAAATTTATTTATTAAATACTATCTTTAAAACCGAGACATTTATCGCGAAAACGAAAGAGAAACGACACTTTTACGCGAAACCGAGCAAAACCGAACAAACCCGGGTATTTTGAAAGACTTTAATAGGGCATTAAATGCCATATCTTTCCCCCACCTACAAGCTCCACCAGCTCCATCTCGTTCATTCTCTCTCTAACTTTCTCTCTCTAGAAAACAACCCTTCATCTCACTCATTCTCAACCAATTCAAGTGCTTTTGGTGTCCAAACGACCACCACATCACGAAGATCACGAAAATACAACGTATCCATGCTTTGAACCGTCTGATTCGAAGTAAAATCAAGCTTTTTGTTGCAATTTTAGGGTTTTTCTAGCCCTAGTTCGAACCCCTCTCTAGAACCCGGCTAAACTCACTCAAACCTTAGGGAGATCACACATCAACACCCTAGAACAATGTAGGAACAAGTGAGTTGCCATGGTTGTGCTTAAAACTCTATTTGATGGGTGCTGCAACCACCAGGCCGTGGTGGCCGAATGGCTCCTAATCAGATGGCCGAATGGCCACCACCCTCATTCGATCGCCCATAAGAGCTGCTTCATTCAGGGCTACCTCATTCTGCTGAAATGCTAGCCGAAGCAACCACATTCGACCCCAACCCCATTCGCCAGAATCTTCATTCGATCGGGACTTGTCTCAGTCGGCCACACCTTCATTCGGGCCAGCCTCATTCGGTCGGCCAACATCACAATCGGCTGGTCCTTCATTCGCGCAAGTCGAACTACATGGGATTGTGTAGAAAGTCTTGATCGCGGGTTCGAACCATAGAATTCCATGCATGAACATTTCATGTAAACATGCATGCAAGGTGGTTACATGTGTGTGTGAGTGCATAGAAACCGATGTGTGGTTTCATGCATGCATGGGTGTATGTGTGTGCATGGGGAAGGTTTTTAGGGTCTTATGATGTGAAACCAACCTACCATATCTAAAGATAAGCATGGAATCTAACAAACCATGAGGGTAAACAAAGACAAATGCAACCACATCAAAGGTTTTTAAAATATTTGAGCATGAATCATGATTTGCAAAGAATCAAGAAACTTAACTAAACGTTAGTGCTAATTATTAACTCACAATAGTTAGTGAAGGCTATGCAATATGCAACTAAGTTAGATGGTTCCGTTGAACCTTCTAATCTAAGTTGTATACACGAACGATCCAAGAAACGAAGGAAGTTAAAACTAAATTTTAGGCTTAGAGTTAATCAAACTGGATTAACTTAAGTCTAATAAACTAATATATGATTTCTTAAAATACCTTATAGTTTTATTGAATGAAATCAATAATAAACTCTCTTTAATTAATCAAATGATTTCTAACCTAATATTTGTTTAAAATGAATTATTTTAAAATAATTAACTAAAATCTTGTAATGGTTACTTACGGGATCGGGGGTTTAATTATGGGTGATAACTTAGACTAGTTAGATGAAATCCTAGAAAACACGTTAGTAACATAGGACACTTAGTTACACACCGAGACCAAAACCCTAGTTTGCGTTTATTATAACAACTTATAGAATTCGAATCTCTTAAAACAACTCAGGTGTTGAAGATACTTAAGCTACAATCAACGAGCGCGCATTATTTGTGGTAACTTATACTTAGCGACACATGTGAGTTCATTGTCCCTTTTCAAACCATTTTGGATTTTACATCGGAACTGAGAAGCATGTTATCCTTTTTAAACAGATGTTTAAATGTTTTGTAAGTGCTTTTATACTAAATCATATTGCAAATGCTAATGCTTATGCCCTTATTCTAAAAGCTAATTCTAAAAGCTAAAAGTTAAAGCTTTATCTTAATGCTAATTCTATATGCTATATGCTAAAACTATAAGCTAATGCTAGATGCTATATACTTCAAGCTGACTATATGCTAATACTACATGCCAATGCCATATGCTATATGCTACAAGCTAAAACTATATGCTAAGACTACATGCTAATGCTAGATGCTATATGCTATAAACTAAGACTACAGGCTAGTGCTACATACTACATGTTAAAGCTAGATGCTATATGCTTCAAGCTAAAACTATAAGCTAAGACTACATGCTAATGGTAGATGCTATATGCCATAAACTAAGACTACAGGCTAGTACTATATACTACATACTACATGTTAAGATTGTATGCTAATGCAAAGCTTGTATCTATATATATGAGATACGTGAATGCTAAAATATGCTAATGCAAAGCTTGTATCTATATATATGAGATACGCGAATACTAAACTATGCTAATGCAAAGCTTGTATCTATATATGAGGTACGTGAATGCTAAATTGTGCTAATGCAAAGCTTGTACCTATATATGAGATACGTGAATGCTAAACTATGCTAAAGCAAAGCCTGAATCAATTCATGAGATACGTAATTGCTAAACTATGCTAGTGCAAAGCTTGTATCTAATCATGGGTTACGTAATTGCTAAATTGTGCTATTGCAAAGCTTGTACCTATGCATGAGATTCGTAAATGCTAAACTATGTTGATGCAAAGCTAATACCCGTGTATAAGGTACTTAAAGGCTGAGCTATGTGAATGCTATAAACGTGAAAACTTTTAAACAGTATGCTAAAGCTATGATGGAGACGGAATTGGACGTAGGTAAAATGCTTAATTATCATTAACAACAACGTCATATGTGATTTAGTATGTGGTGGGACGGTGGCTGGGCGGGCAGTAAGCTCGACCCTACATATGCCCTATATATAAGCATACCGAATTGGATATTACAGGTGATGTTAATGAGGTTAAGGTTGTTGCCGAAAAGGTTTACTAATGCTATTTTTCAACTACTAAACTATATGAACTCACCAACCATTGTGTTGAATTTGTTTTCTTACATGTTTTCTCACGTGATGTACAGTACCATTGTGTTGAATTTGTTTTCTTACATGTTTTCTCAGGTGATGTACAGGAATAAGTAAGGCTAAGGAATGCACGCTAGGATGCCAGCTAGAGGACCTAGCAGATTTTGAAAAGCACATGACCTGATGATTGTTGTGAATCACTTTTGACATCTTGTACAGTTACAAGATAGTAAACATTTGATTCTTTTGATAGGTTTACTTGGTTAAATTATCAAACATTGATAGTTGTAATTTAACTTTGTAATCCTAGTTTAATACTATATTGTGCTTTAGTTATTCTCAATGTTGATGCCATGTAAACAATCTGATCATCACGATTATCACTCACGATATCGCGCCCCGAGAACCTTCCGCCCGACGGGGAAGTCGATCCAACCCGCTGGCTCGGGGTGTGACATTAGGATGGGTTAGGAACAAGTGCTTCTTCATCATTAGATTATAAATCTCGAACTTGGGGTCTGCCTTTGGTCGAAGTTCGAACATGCCGAATGAAGCGATCAGGCTGCCCGAATGGCCAACCGGCAGAAGGAAACAGCCACACGGCCGAATGGGTTCTTCACAGGCCGGCCGAATGGCCTGGCCGACTGAACCACCACCGAACCAGCCCCGAACGACTGGCCTAGGGCCGAATAGCCAGCAGGCTGACTGGCTTCCTTCGCACAGCCATCCATTCGGTCGAGATCTCCATTCATTTGGCAATCCTTCTTCGGCCAACACATTCGCAGGCCACACTTATTCGGCCAAGGCCCATTCGTGGGAATTGCTCCATTTGGCCAAGCTTATTCCTTTTGCATGGATGACCCTATTCGGCTGGTGACATGGAGTTGAGTACACGATTGCATGCATGGGTTTTGGCTACGTGATCTCATGCATGAGATCCTATTAGGGTTTTGTAGTTTATACATAGGTTTTGTGTATCACTTATGTCATGGATTTCAACACAAATTTCTCTAAAACTAATATAAGGTGCAAACATGGATGGTAACTATCAAATGGTATTAGAACACTTGGATTTTATTAAAAGAAACTTTAAGTGACGGTGTTGGAAATAAATATTAACTAAGGGTGACTAGTTAAGAGTCAACCCAAAGCATAATAATTCTATGTTTTCGACTTGGTTTTCTAAACAATGAAAGGGGATTTCATGTTAATCAAGTACTAAAGTTTCAACATCAAAGTTCTCTAACTACATTAACATCAATCATGGGTGACAAGGAATCAAGAGCTTAATCTATGTATCTAGGTGTTAATCCCATGGTTAACACTCAATACTTAGAAATTCTATACAAATATACAACTAAGTTAGATAGTTCAAATTGGACTTTCTAAGCTAAGTTGGACACAAGGGAGGATCAAAAGGTTACGAGAAACAAAGAACTAGTAACAGACTTAGAGTTAATCGAATGGGATTAACCTAAGTCTAACATGTAACATATATTTTCTTAAAATAATGCATGTTTTAATAAAAGGAAAATGATTTGTAAGATTTCTTTATTAAATTGTTTAAAATAAATCAAATGATTTTAACTTAAAAAGAATTATGAATGTACTTAACATAAACCTTACATAACTAAGGTTTAATATTCATTATCTACGGGATAAGGGTGTATGAACGGGTAATACACTTAGATTAGTAAGAGAAAATCATAGCAACACATTAGTAACATCTAGGACACATAGTTGCACACCGAGACCGAAACCCTAGATACGTCTATTATAAATACTTATAGTATTCGATTTCTTTTAAAACAACTCAGGTATTGAAGATACTTAATTTACAATTAACGAGCGCGTATTATCTGTTGTGATTCAATTCTTAGCAACACATGTGAGTTCATTGCCCCTTTTCTAAACATTTTTCTTTTGCAAACGCGGGGCTGAGAAGCATGTGTAAAATTTTTTCTTTGGATTATATTTACCTAAATGCTTTTACTTAATATATGTTTTATATGTAAAATGGTTATCCTAGATCTTATCTAGGTAAACTAATTTCAGAATTTCAGAATGAGTTATCTATTCATCATGAATAGCGAACAATTTTAAAGACAAAGAACTATTTTTCAAGATCTATTTTCAAAGAACTGAAGATCTAAAACAAAGAACTATTTTCAAAGAACTAAAGATCTAAAACAAAGAACTATTTTCAAAGATCTAATTTCAAAGAACTAACAGTCAAATCAAAGTACTATTTTCGGTGGTGTGTTGTCAAAGAACTAACGATCTATTTCAAAGAACTATGAACAAAGAACTATTTACAAGGGTCTGTATGGGAAATATCAAAGATAGCATGTGCAAATCTCAGGTTTGAAAGATGTCCTAGCTAGACTGATCGAATATGAGACGCATGTTTGATGATATTTACAGCATTCCCTAACCAGTTTTGAAGAACATCTGGGAAATACTCAAAGATAACATGTGCCAAAGAACTAAAGAACTGTAAGAGCTACGGACGATCTAAAGAACTATACAAACCTATACATCAAAAGATGTCCTAGCTAGACTGATTGATTATAGGTCGCATGTTTGATGATATTTACATATCTCCTTTACTACTAAGAACCATGATTGCTAGACTAGTCTACTCGAGTTGACCAAGACCCAATCGTTAGGTCTTAGATTTTATTAAATGTTTACTTATTTATTTATTTAAGCATTTAAATGAAAGGTTCTACATAAGCTACGGTTGATCATGATTGTGTGATGAACATAAAGAATTAATAGGAATTCTATTTTGTGGAACTATAAGAACTAAGAACTGAAGAACTAATGTGTCAATGGTGTAAAAATGAAACGCTTAATTATCATTAACAACAATATGCTATGTGGCCCGGTATGTTGCGGGATGTCGGCTGGGGGCTTGTCCCCCTACGCATGCCGTATATATAAGAATACTTGGCTGGATAGTTTAGGTGGTTGTTGGTGAGGTTAAGGTTGTCATTTCGGGTGTTTAAAGTGGTCATTTTCAGATTATACAAAGGATAACATTTTCAGATGGTTCAAAGGTTAACAATGTCAGGTCGTTCAAAATTGTTAGTCAGTGGGTAGAATGAAATGCTTAATTATCATTAACAACAATATCCTATGTGGTCCAGGATGTGGTGGGATGTCGGCTGGGGGCTTGTCCCCCTACGTATGCCTTATATATAAGCATACTAGACTGGATAGTTTAGGTGGTTGTTGATGAGGTTAAGGTTGTCATTCGGTCAGGTTTGTACAAATCCAATTTCAAACAAAATACCATATGAACTCACCAAGCATGTGTTGACTTGATTTTTCTGCATGACTTCTCAGGTGCCAAACAGGTTTGAGTAAGAAGTTATTTCTTTTAGGACTAGGATTCCAGATAGAGGACCTAGTATTTTGGACTTGCATATTTTTGGAACATAATTAAACAAATTATTTTGTATATCTTGTGCAGTTACAAGATAGAAGAATTATGATGTTGATAGTAGATTTACATTTTTAAATTATGAACAAAACTGATGTAATTTAGCTTTGTAATTCTATTTTCATTTAGTAGTTTCTCATTATATATCATGTGCAATGTAAACAATCTGATCATCACGATTATCATTCCTGATATCGCGCCCCAAGACCTTTCCTCCCGACGGGACACACGATCCGGCCCGCCGGCTCGGGGTGTGACACATCATTCCTTTCACCTCCTCCCTTTGCTACATTTCCTAGGCCATTAAACGTTGGTACACCACCCTCTTACCCTATGGTGAATCATGTTCCCTGCTCACCTGCTGTTGTGAATCCTCCTTCTGTGGACTCACAAATCAATATTTTGCAGCAAAATCAACAACAACTTATTCAAAGGATGCACAAGTTGATGAATAATGTGCAGCAAAACAAGTAAACTGTGACAACCAGTACCAGATCGTCCGGCAAATCCGTACGGTATGTGTACCTTCACATTTTACTATGTGTAAATACAATGTAAATAGCAGTTGTGTGACAACAGGACTATGAAAACAAGTAACAGTTGTATGTGTTTGAATGAAAATTTAAATACAATAATACAACAATTCATGTGAAATAACAGTGTGAGAACAAGTAATGACAACATATCGGTTACGATCTGATATTCACAAATAACAAAAATCAGATGGCCGATAATTCTATGAGCAAACAAGGTAAAGACAAGTATGATTATTTGCAAATAGATGAGTTTAGTTGAGTCCGCCAGTAAGGAAATCCAATTCAAAACAAAAGTTCAGTATCGTTTCAGAATAACGAATCGACAGTGTGTTTGCGTGGGTGACGACTTACACAAACATATATGTGGGTTTAACGTTTTGAACAATAACTGAAAAGTAGAACAAAAAATCAGAAAGTAAAGCCCGCTGTGTTCGTTCAGGTGACGATTCGAATGAATACGCGCAAAGGTGATAGGATCTGACGAAACGAAATTAATAAACGATTTCGTAATAATAAAATAAGAAAAATAAATAGAAAATATTTCTTACGAATTACACCCTTAAAAATGTTTAGAAAAACTATTTACTTAAATTATTTAAAATACGCGTATTACGTTCTCTAAACAAAAACCGAACATCCGAAACGAACCCGAACCTAAGTGGGGTGTATAAACCCTAAATGATCTTCTTCTTCTCATTTATTACACAACCACTCTCACTCTCTAACTCCTATTTCCAGAACCCCCTTTCTCTCACTAGAAAACTTCACAAAAACTTCAATATCTCACTCGTTTCTTAGCCAAATCGTTCAAATTTGGTATCCACGCGAAGCTCTCAACGTCCTCTACACGAAAGTACCATAGATAAGAAGTGAAATCTACTGAATCGAGCACAAGGTGAGCTGCAAATCTCGATTTTTCAGGGCTTTTACGAAGCCCGGCTATTCTAACAACAAAAATGAATTTAGTTAATCAAAATGGGTTGGAATTGCATGAAACTGAGTCCTCCGTATTGGGATAACATCAAAATAAGATTTTATGGGGATGGGATGACAATATTGACGTATGAATATGTAGATTTGAGGAATCGATCACGAAATCCTACGATTCAATCATAAACGTGCGGAATTCGTTCGTGAATAGATTTGGATTAACAAGAACATTGTAATTTATCATATATCTGCATTTCTCATTAACATTCAAATGTTTACATTGAATCAAATGTGAAATAGATGACACTTCAATACAGAAAGACACTAAGATGATTAGAATTTGACAAAGATCTTCAAGTCTAGTTCTTGCTTCCTGAGAGAGAATGTTGCTATTTGTGTGTGTTGAATTATGAGCTTTACCTTGAAATGAACTGGCAACATCATATATATAGGTTTCTAGAGCAAAGGTTCGGCACTTGTTACCCTTTCACAAACCTCCATTTTGCACGAACCTTTGATAAGGTTCGTGAACTCTTATGCCAGCCGAACCTATGATTTCTTTTACAACAAAGTGAGGTTCACATAGTAAATGCATCTTTCACACAGAAAATGCATCTACATACTCCCCCTTGAACCTTGCTGTTGTATATACTCAAACTTTGTGTGCATTGGGGAACAAATATGCATCAACATACTCTCCCTACAACCTTGCTATCTACATACTCCCCTTCAGTTGTAGCTGTTGTATCCAATGTTGTTATATAGATGCTCTTTGTTTCCACTTCATTCTTTCGATCTTGATCTCATGTCTTTCTTTTTCCAAGATTCACTTGCTGAAGACTGCAGTGACATCTTCAACACACAGATCTTCTTCACACTGATCACCTGCATCAGTTGACACATTATCAAAACTAAATCTCTTGCTTTCTATTAAGTATTTAGTCTCAATAATCGATATCATAACATCACATGTGATCATAGAAGATTACTCATCACAATTCCAATATCTCTTTGTCACTTATTAACAACTGATCAATTATAGTTTTTACAAAAAGTTTGCAAGTCACATCGGATAGTCTAAAAGAAAATAGAAGAAAAATTTTTATGAATTTTTCAATGATTTGAATAAACTCCACCTAAAGCTATGAATTGCAAAAATTTTTTTCTCGTATATCCTAGAATCCTACAAAATTTGTATTCTAACTAAAAAAAATAAATATGTTTTTAATGAGAAAGATCCAAACATGAGATCATATTGTAATCATACTTCAGCATTACTTGTTGATTGTTAATGAGATTTATTTAGTCGATGCACAAATCTAGGACGATTGCCAGTATGTGGGTCCACTTTAAGTCTTATCACTTGTTGTGAATTTGGATTAATAAAAACCAATCACAAAACTTTGTGTTCCCCACTCATTTGAACACATCCCTGCTTTGTGAAACATCAACCAACAGCGATGCCATTGTAATATATAAGTTCAAATTCTTATTTAGTTTGATCAGCAAAAATAAAGCATAATATCTTTTGTGAAATAACAAACTGTAAAATAAAACAGAATGTTCAAAATCCGGTAACAAGATTGATACTTCTGTATGCGCAGATGAAACCAGGATATTGAATAAAAAGTAACTTAAGTTTAAAGCGTAGCAATCAGATTGATACTTCCGTATACACATAGAATGCCCAAGTTTTAAACAAACCAAGAAAATAAAAGCAGAATGTCTAAAACATAACAATCAGGTCGATACGTAAGTATACGCAGAGAATATCCATGTTTTGAACGAAAATAATAAAAAAAAATGAACTCAGAATTTCTTATGAAAAAGAAACACATGATCAAACTATTATATGTGCTAATACAATTAACAATCACTGAGGCAAATGACCACGCACTCAGGACAAAGATCGAACACTGTGTTCTAAGTAATGTGTCCCGCAAAGAATGATTATGGCATTAGTCTACAGAAATCACAATTTAGTGAAAGACCTTCCAACATATCATACTCAGTGTATTGTGATCGCTTTGTATTTGATCTTGTATGATACAACTAAGCTTCAGAATGTTACAATCTACTATCATATCTCAAAGGTCGGATCAATTTCTCAATTTTCTAATTTTATATTGTTTTTGATTTTTTAAAAAAGTTTTACTCCCCATAAAATGCTAAAAATGAAAATCTTTTTGATTTTTACAATTTTATAAGTACATATAAAAATCAAAATTCCCGGAAAATTGACAACCGATATGATTTACCATCTTTGTGAATATCAAGAAAATATGACAGTGTAATTCCAAACCTATCAAGTTCTCCAGAATAATATGATAGTTAAAGGATTAGAACGATTTTACCAAATACACGTCAAGAAGTTCCACTATTAATGAGCTCACCTCCAATTGATAGATCCTCTTGAAATCCACCGCACACACTCACAAAACCATTAGATAGATTTGGTCACTCAAGCCATCGAGGTCTTGAGTTGACCGTGAGCAACAGATGAAATTTCCTTTGAAACTTCGTTTGTTTTTGGTATCCACAACTGTTCCTGATCAAGTGAATTCTTAAGATAATACTTATCTTGAATCACCACATTGTTGTTAAAAACCAAATTAGACATTAAGGGTTTTGAAAGTTTCAACCTTTCTTCATCCGAGGCTTTCATAAGTTCTTCCTTGTTTTGATTTGACACTATATGTATTTTAGGAATAAACTTTGAAACCTCTATGACACATGACTTTGCATTACTAACTTGTCCTTTTAACTCACACAGATAAGGACAATTAGCAATGATATGCCCTCTTGTACCACACTCAAAACATATTCTCCTCTGCACAAAACTATGAGAGTAGTTTTGCACAAAACTATTGTTTTGGTGATTTGTCACTGGTGAACCATAAACCAATCTTTGATTCCTTGTTGAACCAGTAAGAGTCAAATGTGTCTTCTTACCACTTGACATGGGAGACTTGTAGTTCAACTTTTCACATCTTGTGGGACTTAGTGAAATCTTATCTTTGATCCAAGACTTTGAAGTATCACACTTTGATTCCACTTTATTTGATGCACATGATGATTTCACAACCCATTTTGATTGAATTTGACATTTAGGTTTTGAACTTGAAAAACCATTTTGTTTTAAAAAATTCTTGTTTTTGCTCTTTGAAAACTTTTTAATTTCAACCAATGGGATTTTAAAGGAAACTTTCTTATTGGATGATGTTGCTGAGTTTAAAACACATGGTTTCACATAATCAAAGATATTATTGTGAGAATCATCGTAATCCTTATGTACATCAATCAACCCACATCTGTAAAATGTATCCTCATCATATTCCTCTAAAGTACAATCTTCAATGATCGGAGGAAAGTTGTCATCAGCACAAATTGGAGACTTTCTCTTATTAAGATTATTATCTTTTGAAATTTCACTATCACTTGGTTTCTCAATAAGAGGACTTGAAGAAATTATAGAATCATAATGATTCTCCAATTTGTGCATGATTCTGTCAAAATTTCTTTTTGCCTTGTCCATTCTGAGTTTAATATTATTGACTGCTTGTGTCAATTCAACATTTACTTTGCTCAGAATGTCAAGTTTTTGTTCAGAAACGCCTTCATTGGCATTTGACTTTGATAAATCATCAGTCAACTTTTGAACCTGTGACTTCAATTCTGCAATTTGTTTTGTAAAACGCTTTTCATTTGATTTTAAAACCATGTATGCTTTATTGCAGTTTGATAAGTCACATTTCAAGTTTAAGTTTTCTTCCTCCAAACTACAAATTTGTCCCTCAAGATTTAAACATTTAGAGCGCGAGAGTTTAGAAAACTTACCTAAACTTACCTCTTTATCTGAAATGGTATGACCATGATCTTCTCTAACGATGGTAGTTTTTCAGACAAATCATCAGAGGCATCCTCATAAAGACTCTCATCCTCTATTGACACCACATCATCACTTGAAGTTTCATCATGACTTCAACACATCATCTTTAGAGTTCTTCATCTCACTTGTGATTTCAGAATCATCAAAAATGTGTGTGTCTTCAGTAACATTACATCTCTCATCTACAACTTAATTCACCTGTTTGCTATCTTCAGCCATTTCAGATTCAATTGCTTTATTAGATTCTGACAATGAAGAATCCACACTCTTTTCATCATCACTACTTTCCATCTTCAAATTCACACTTGTCTCAATACGATCTTCAGTTTTCGGATCATCTTCCATTCCTCCATTGACATCTTCTTTTTCTTCAACACTCATAGTTGCTTTTAACATGTTTGTTTATTCATCAATCCACGAGAAATCAACAATTTTTACAATCCATGTTCTGGTTCGTCTTATCTCCGATTCCATTTTGTCAACCACATCTTTGTAGTTCATTAATTTGACATGATGAATGACTTCAGTTTCCTTCATTCTTTCAACAAAATCACTCCATCAATAAGGTAAGAATCACGTAAACTTCTCAATGATTTGCTCATCAGTGATATCAAACTTAAAATATTTCAATTCTTGCATAAGTGGTAAAAGAAGATCATAAGCATCATTGATCTTCTTTGCCGCATGATTGTTGTATGCAAGTTCTAACAAACTCCACTTTGCACATGAATGTGGCATTTGTTCAAAATCAGATTTTTTTAATATCTTTAGAGATGATCACCAAAAAAAAGTCACACAATTCTCTTTCTTGATTAAATTCAAACATTTTATCGTCATTCAGTTTTCATGTCCCAAAATTATCATTCGATTTCAGACATGGTTTCTTGTATTGTTAGTATAATAACTTCCGGTAATAGTCATCCGCTTTAGTAATAAATGTTTCGAATGTGGATCTCCAGCTTGGGTAATTATCCAAATTTCCCAACCAAAGTCCATTGCACGTTCCAGTTTTGGTATGTCATTTTTTAAATTTTTATGTTCACAACGTAAAAATTTAACCTCTCAAAACAAAAAGCCTAAAACGTGTCTTAACGTCCGAATTAGGTCATAAAACCTATGCCAAATGATCCGGAAGGCCCAAAAAAGGTAAACAAGGTTTACTTGAGATTTTAAGTAGGTATTTTTCTCGCAAACCTTTTCACACAAACCTTTTGGAAGGTTCTCACGAACCTATTGTGAGGTTCTCACGAACCTATTTGGGGAGTTCTCACGAACCTATTTGGGGAGGTTCTAATGAACCTATTTATTGGGAGGTTCCCACGAACCTATTGGAGGTTCTCACTCAGGTTCATCTTCTTGATCTAACAGACCTGCAGCTTCACAAAAATGGCTCTAGAATCTTCAATTTTTTGAGTTAGAAGGCGTATGAGTAGTCAAAATTTTCGTTTTTTCGAGGCGCATCACTCTATTGGATCACAATTTATAAAAACTTTATAATTTTTCGTAGATCTGGCTTTTTGTTGACGAAAACGTGAAGAACTTCAAGAACACCTTCAAGATGATGAAGTTTCTGATCAAATTACAAGAAATTGATGTCCAAATACTCGTAGAATCGAGCCTACGGCTCTGATACCACTGTAGATTTGAAGAATCAATCACGAAATCCTATCATACAATCATAAACGTGCGGAATTCGTTCATGACTAGATTTGGATTAACAAGAACATTGTAATTTATCATGAATCTACATTTCTCATTAACATTCAAGTGTTTAAAATGAATCAAACGTGAAATACATGACACTTCAATACAGAAAGACACTAAGATGATTAGAATTTGATGAAGATCTTCAAGTCTAGTTCTTGCTTCTTGAGAGAGGATGTTGCTATTTGTGTGTGTTGAATTATGAGCTCTACCTTGAAATGAACTAGCAATATCATATATATAGGTTTCTAGAGCAAAGGTTCGGCACTTGTTACCCTTTCACAAACCTCCATTTTACACGAATCTTTGATAAGGTTCGTGAACTCTTATGCCAGCCGAACCTATGATTTCTTTTACAACATAGAGGGGTTCACATAGTAAATGCATCTTTCACACAGAAACTGCATCTACAGAATAACCAAGTTCGACAGATGAATGGGCTAGGAACATAATATCGATGCTTAGTTCAACATGGGGTTTTCCATCGATCTTAGTATGTTTGACAGAGACAGGATCGAACAATTTTTTATCGACATTGATAGTATCGATTAGTCCAAACAACCTGCAACTAAGAGCCATCAATATTATCTTCAATTTTAACCAGGGGCGTCGAACTTTGGCCCTGTTAATATTGATAGTATCGGCAGGGGGCTGATTTTCATCTATTCAACCCTAACAGAGTTGAGGCTTCCCCTTTAAGCTCAGAAATCTATCGATATTGATCCATCTATGAGATCCAAGCACAATAAAACAAGAACCATGTAAAATGGTATAGAATTGGAGTTGCAACAGCCATGAGACTAATCTAGTATCAATGGGACTTCTTGATAAAAATATAAGTGTTAGCCGCATGGGATAACCTTCGATATTAACATGTTGGTGCCATCGATACTAGCTCATGGGTACTTAAAACCTATGTAAACCATACGAACAAGTGTTTAGATCATAAAACATGGGTTAAAACATAACAAGGAAGAACAATGAACAATGGTTTTCATAATCATTTTTAGGGTTTACACTAAAAAGTTGTTAACTTACTTTTGAACTTAGTTAAGAAAACACATTTGTTAAAAATGTATTTAACAAACAAAATCACTAAGTTTTCATAACACTTTACTTATGTTAATATATTAAAGTGATAATAATCATTTTAAGTTAACATAAGGGTTTGACATGCAAAACCTATGTTTTGAACTTATATATGTTAAGATTTCAAAATCTAGTAAACATTCTAAGGTTTTAAGTTAAGTGAAACATGTAAATAGAGAACAAACTAGTATATTAACACATAATCTAGAGTTGGTTAAGTGTTAGTGTATTACACTAAAAGGAAATCAAGGCTAATCAAACAACAAACAACTACAAGTGTTCACCAACTTTAGGGTTAGCACACACATTAATAACTTATACTTATAAGTTACAAACCACCTTGAATACAACACATGATCGTGAATATAAAATCAAGAACAACAACGAGCGTGCGCATTCTGTGATTACTTAGTCAACCACTACTACTACTACCAGGTGAGTTCATATGCCCCTTTTCTAATCTTTTGATTTTAAATGCGGGGCTGAGAAATATGCTAAACTCTTTTAATTACTTAAAAGGTTTTGTTACATTATTTCAATTATTATGTGATTTAGATAATATAGATTTTATCTTTATTATCATATATCAATTCTACGTGTGCTTGTGTGTATATGACATGTTGGAGATTTTAAGGATGAATCATGATAACATAATTTCATGATTTCATCAACACAATAGAATAACATAAGTTATAAGATTAAATGTTATAACACTTTGCTATTATTACAAAGATGAACAAGAGATAACACTGAGACAAATACAAGTGACATCACGAATGATAATCATGATAACAAAATTTTATGATGATGATATCGTTCACCACATTTATTGACATTGTGAAATAAGACAGGTTCTTATAACACATTGTTAACATTTCGATAATATATAACACTGAGAACATGTAACATTGAGACAATAACAATTGGGAACACAATCAATAATTACTATTAAGACTGTTTGAATTATATCACAACAATCATGTGTTCATGAGTTCATGTCCAGTGGTAAGTCCCTTACAAGTAAATTGTTTACCATTGATTTAGTGCGACTAAACCGACGATATAGTAGTGGTACCATAGGTTTGACAAACCACCGGCGAGAGAGGCAGGTACATTAATCGTATTTCATTATCATTGGTCGGTATCGTATGACCGGTAACAGGGCTGCATCAGTCAGGTTTGGTAAACGACACATGGTGATATTAATCTACAGAAACTAATTGTAATTAAATCCTTCGATTCTATTAACTAGTAGGCTAAGGAATTCATTTTTTGTCAAGTCATATTACTAGTAATAGTCTTGTTGAAGGCAATGATTCTATGTTAACACAAATGGGATAGAGGCAAATTGGATGCATCACGGTCTGATTAAGTGAGGACCAGAATGGGTCCTATTTATATTCTATACATTTAGGTCAAGAACAATACTGAAGAGTTAGCTTTTACTTCTTTAATTAGAAGTAAATTATAGTTAACTCTTCACTCGAGAGAAGAATAATAAGGATAAGATTTGATAAATATGTTTTCCTTAAAACACTGAGGGATTATCATCACTTAGGTTTTGATAATTTACTTCCCTCATACTCTTTTATTATATATATATAACGCTACGGGTGATGAACATAATTTATGGGTGAATATCAAATGTGTATCCATAGTTGTATTGCAAGTGGTGTTGAATTCTGTTAAGTATGTGGTGGGCTGGCGTCTTCATTCATGATACGTATGCCCTAAATATAAGCATGCTTTATTTGGATGACATTCTACTTGTAAGTATAACTATGGAGAGTACATTGGATGAGACAGAGGAGAAAATATCAGTAAGGCTTGTGTGTGACATTGTAAATTGTGAATTACAAGAATACAAATATATCAAATACTAAACTTATGAACTCACCAACCTAGTGTTGGCTTTGTTTAAATGCATGTTTTCTCAGGTGATGAACATGTCTAGATTACAAGTAGCAGGGCTAAGCTAGTGGACTTTAGCAGAGACCTAGCTTACTTTTGAAATGTGCATATTTTTGAATGACATACCTTTGACTCATCTTTTGTAAATCTTGTGCAGATACAAGATAGAAACTCAATGATTCTTTTTGAGTAGATTTACTTAGTTTAATTATGAACATGTATTGTGTAATTTAACTTTGTAATTTTATATCAATGTCATGTTAACATATCTCATTATATCTCATGTGCTATGTAAACATTCTGATCACTATGATTATCAAACGATATCGCGCCCCTAGAACATTTCGCCCGACTGGAAAGTCGATCCAACCCGCCAGCTCGGGGTGTGACATAAACTCTCAAACTCTTTCTCTTCTTTCTGAAATAAACATTGACCCATATCTAACATATTGCATTTGATCCTCTATCTGTAGAGAGCCTCTTTAAACCAAAATTACTTATGGCATGTGGACAATGGAGGCTCTAGGCATATGACGAGATATATATCCATACTAAATAACTTCATTCCAAAGAATGGAGGGTCTGCCTCCTTTGGAAACAATGCAAAAGGTTGGATAGTTGGATCTGGTTATGTCCTTAGTGAAATAAATGCACTTTAAGGATGTCAGCCTAGTTGAAAACTTCAAGTTTAATCTCTTGAGTGTTTCTCAATTAGCAGACAAAAAATATAATTCATTTTTCGCTAAGGACAGCTGTAAAATTCTTTGTCCTAAAATAAATTCGAAAATAAAGTTCTTAATTGACCAACACACTGCTGACGGCAAAGAGAAGTGGGAATGTCTATGTTGTGGACATGACAACTGAATCTCAAACATCTATTCCTACATGTGATTTAGCCAAAGCTTCATCTTCTGAAACTGCCCTTTGGCATAGAAGATTTAGCCACCTAAATCATCAAACTCTTCATAAGCTTTCTACCATTTCTTTAGTAAAAGGATTACCTTCAAAAGAATTTCATTTTGAATGACAATGTGAATCTTGCTTGTAAGGAGAGCAACATAAATCATCACATAAGTCTATTGAGGAATCTAAAACAACTAACTATCTTAATCTGCATCATATGGATCTATTCGGCTCTGTGAAGGTAGCTAGTTTAGCCAGAAGAGATACTATTTAGTTGTTGTAGATGATTACTCAAGATTTTGCTGAACCTTCTTTCTCTTCAACAAAGATGAGACTGCTGATAAAATAATAGCCCTTATGACTCAACATGAAAGACAATTTGGTCTTCATGTTAAGGTAATTAGAAGTGATAATGGTACTGAATTCAAGAATCATGTTCTTGATGATTTTTGCACTTCCAAAGGAATCCTTAGAAAATATAGTGTTCCTATAAATCCTGCTCAAAATGGAGTTGTGGAAAGGAAGAATAGGACACTTATTGAGGCTGCAAGAACCATGCTTGCAGACTCAGGATAACCTTTGTCTTTTTGGGTTGAGGCATTGACACTGCTTGTTATGTTTTGAACAGAGTTCTTGTTAAAAGACATAACAAAACTTCCTATGAGTTACTTCACAAAATAAAGCCTAACATTTCCTTTTTCAAAGTATTTGGATGTGCATGTTTCATTTTGAACACAAAGGACTCTTTGTCCAAGTTTGCTGCAAAAGTGGACTCTGGTCACTTTGTGGGATACTCTCAAACTTCCAAAGCCTACACAACTTTCAATCTTAGGACTAAGATTGTTGTGGAATCCATTGATGTCAAATTCAATGAATCTGCATCAACCTCCTCTTTCCCTTCTACTCCAGATGATCTATTTGATCTTGAAAGCTTTACATGCACTCCTCCTATCTCTTCCATTTCTCCTACTTCAGAGTCTTGCGAAACTTATGAAGATCTGTCATCTCTTGAGGAGTGCTCGGCGTCCCAGTTCTTTTCCTCCATTCCTTCTTATCCAATAAATCTTCAAGATCAAAATGAACATGTATCTACTTCCACATATCTAATAATTGATAATGCACAAGTAGATACCTCTGAAAAAGCTCCTGTTAACACATCTGAAAACTCTCCTAGCCCTACTAAAAATTCATCTTCTTCTGATGCTGCTTGATGCGAGCGGTCAGTATACTAAAAAACAAGACTAAATTGAAACTATTTAACCTAAGCTAAAGACACAAAATCTAATCCTAGACCTATACTTAACCTAAACACCTAGTAATAATCAGAAATCCTAAACTAGACTGCTACTAAGGCAATTGTACCTATCGGTGGCAGAATAGCTGATGGAAGTCCGGATATCGAACCAATGGACACTAGTATAACAAACAAAACCTAGACTGTGAACTAACTAAAGTAAAAGAGGGGGTTTGGTGAAAACTGATAACCTGATCAGAGTGAGACTGACTAAAACACTAAACTAACAACTAAACTAAAACAACAACCTGAAACTGGTAATATAGCTGAAATTTGACTGCAGTGAGGAAAACTGGTATATCTAGGTTGGGAGTCAAAAGTGTGAGAGATGCTGACTTGGACTGATTTATGAAGGATGAAGACTATGATCTTAAGGAACAGACTAAGGAATACCTAATGGGACCCAGATCAGATACCAGGCAACTCCAATGGGAATCCTAAGGCTGTAATGTATGCACTAGTCTATCGGGTCACCTTCTGGATTTTCCTGATATGCAATTGCACTCTAACAGGTGAATCACCTCCCGGATTTCTCCACCCATTGTATCTTAAACACTAGAGAGCTATAAAGTTGACAACTTTGACTTGGATTGACACTAACACTAAGTAGATCTAAGACAACGCCCTCCCGGGTCGTTTAACTCAAATATCCTAAGTGAAAGAGACCAACCATCTAACCTATCACCTCCCGGATTTCTAGGTTAGGTCACACATGCAAATAAAAGTACATAATGAAGTATGATCCTATGGAATGTGATCAAAAACCCATAAACTAACCTAAAACACAAAGTAATAGGCCTAACATGCATCTATGTGTGGAAAGACCTTCCTAGACACATGCAGATCAAACATTCATCAAATATAATCATTCAACATATGAAAAAACCATCAAAGTTCATAACTTTACAGCTGATAACAATGCATAAATCATCCACAAGAATAAATCATGTCCAAAATCATCAAAGATCAAAACTTTATCATCCCAAACCCAGATATAACCCTAGATCTAGCCAACAATCATCATAACAGTAGCTAAACAGATCTGAATAATGTTTAAATACATGAAAAACTACTCCTTTAAACTAAAAACATGAAAAGATAAAGAACAATACTCAAACAAGCTCCTTCTTCACTTCAACAAGCCCTAACCAAGCCATTTACTCCATGGTTATGCTCCAGCAGCTCCAAAGCTTGATTAGGGTTCCAAATTCGCAGAAGAAGACCCCTAGAGCAGCTGGAAAGCATCCCATTTATAGAAGGCATGAAAATTAGGGTTTTGGCTGAAAAACCATCTGGGGCGTACCGCCTATCGGGCGTGCATGAGTCTAGGCGGCACGCGAGAGACAAAAAGGTCGGGTGGCCGATGATGACAGGCGCAACACCTGCGGTTGGTGCTTCTGGCTAGGCATAGCGGGTGGATCAGAATGATGTCAGGGAATGTTCCTAGGCGTATCGCCTAGGACCAAACACCCTCGCTAGGCGTACCGCCTAGGGTTAATTTCCTTGTTTTCTTCTCTCGTTCACTCGCACTCGATTCCGATGCTCGTTTGCCCTTGTTTCCGCTCTTCCGGGACACATTCCTGCACAAAAACACAAAAATGTTAAAAGGAACTAAAACCGACTCAAAATATTTACAAAACTAACGAAAACAGGCTCAATTATGTACAACAACAGATGTGTTAAACTAACACATCAAAAATACCCACACTTAAACATTTTTCGTCCTTGAAAAAGCTAACAAAATGAAATCATAGATCAGGGGCTTGGTTTTTAATATGCAAAGATTTAACATTCTTAAATCCCTATGTATTAAACGCGATTGTTGGTATAATGGTCCAATCTAAACCCAAACACCAATTTCAAGTTCCCTAATCATGATTTATTTATGTTCAAGTTAACTCATTCATCTTATGGTTCTCATCCCTTGGTTAAAACGAGTTATCTTAATCCTAAACAACAGCTTTCAAGGCACATGATTAAATCAAAAGACTTACACCCACCTCTGTATGCAAACTACCTAGATAAAGTTTAAAATTTAAACCTAATGATGGAGATGAATGAAGGTGTGAGCATTTTGCCTTTTTATTCTCTCATTTTTCTTTTGTTTTTACCTCACTTGAGCATATTACAACACTGTTTCACTCGGTTATGAGCCGGGGTATGACAACTGCTTTTTAGCTCTTATTCTCTCTTTCTTTTATTTGCATAGGCTCAGCTCACTTAGTGGATTGTGGAGTTTCTTTTATTTAGCGGGCGACATAAGTCTCGGATTTATTTTAGTAAAAAGAGAACATATATGTCAGGTTTAAATTTTAAGAATTCTAGGTTGTTAGTTTACAGAGGTTCCTTTATTCACTATTACTTAGCTTCAGATTTCCCGAATTTTCCAAGTCTTAAACCAACAAGAATACTGAATTTAAGTTTATTCTATCAAATCCTAAGGAACTTTCTACCCGTTGGGCCTACCAACAAATCCCAAATCAATACACAAGTTAGACTCTAAAAACCTAAGCCCTAATCATAATCCGATCATCTTCCATTTATAAAATGCAAGCCAGAACAAGGACATTTTTTTAAGACTCTAGCTATATACATCCTAAACTCTAGACTCAATCAAAAAAAACTAAAATAAAAATCAAAGAAACAAATATTTACAGAAAGATAAATCATAGGTAAAAAGTGGAAAAGACTTAGCTGATCATGCAACATCAGCACGCGTGAGTCTAATCCGAAAAGAAGTCAATCAACAGCCGGCCGTTTGCAAATGAAGTAGTCTAAGTAGTCACCACCCGAATGTAATTGAGTACGAGAGGTTAAAACCAGACTGTAAATAAGATCTCGAACAGCCCAACTAGATTAACTAAGAATAAAAAGACTCAAATACTGACTTGATCAATTATTTACAATTGACTTAATTGAAAGGAAAATCTTTTTGTAAAGTTTTTAATTTTTTTAATTTTTTTGTGTTTTTAACTTTTAAATATTTATCAATTGAATTATTTAATTACAAGTTCTACTTTATTTACAAATATTTCAAAAATTTTATTCTAATTTACAAAATTTTATAAAAATTTGACTCGATATTTATTATGACTTGGTTTTACAAAAATTAAAACTAAAAGGCGCCAGTCTGACATACCCACACTTAGAACAACACATTGTCCTCAATGTGGATTCAGAACTGGCGAACAAAAATTAAAACTATATGTACAAAAGGATAGCAACGACTCCATGATATATAACATAGACGTGTCGTGAATGGAGTTGCGCGCCTTTAAGTATATACACACCATACTGAAACATACAATTGTTAATACAACAACAATATAATTACAAGGTTACATAACAACATTAATATAATACAAAAAATGAATTACATAATTAAACAATTATACACAACCATCATAAATTACAAATTTTTACAATAAATTAACAACCAACAAATGATACAAATATGCAAAACCATAATTACAACACAAATGTACATATAACCACAACACACAAAGATAAGAAATGAAGGAAGCCAAAATAAAATATATACAGAACGTCTATCTGAATACAAAGAAAAGAAAAGAAAAGAAATACATCATCTAAACTAGATACAAATAATCACTCCTCACCCTCATCCTCTCCGGTCTCGGAATCTGTGTCAGTGTCTCCCTCAAGGTCGGATGGAAGGCGGGGGTCAGGCAACCGAGGGGGGACATCCACGCCACTAGCAGCGGCCAAACGCCTAACGATGTCCTACACCACGCCAATCCTCTGGAGGACGTATCGGAGGGTCAAACGAGGTGGAACGAGAGGGCGTGGCGTGGCATCACGGGCTGGACGCTCCCCTCGATGCAAAATGCGGTGCGTCGATGGCGAAGGGACGGCGGGGGCATGCTCTGGGGCCGCTAACATGGGCATCCAACAGGGTGGTGCATCAAAGGACACCATCCCTGATGTCTGCATGTCGTACAACTCATATTACGTCGTCTCTGGGCCTCTTGTGACATGCTCTACAGGATATGTGAGGAACACGCGGAGACGGTGCACCAAATGGCCTATGTACGGCCCCATATCAAGGCGCGCCGTGCGGCCTCCTTGACAAGGCCTCGCGAATGATGAGAGAAGAATGGCTGCGAGGTTCGCCGGGTGGCGACCCTGTATGCAATAGAGGCAAAACAGGTCAAACGAGCTCACCTTGTCCTTGCCGGAGTTGCGAGGAATTAAGGTGTTGCCAAGGATCCTATGGATGTATCTAAGAAAGGGATCACGGATCTGGGAGGCCAGCCTACGATCAGTGTTAGGCTGGGTCGAGATGGTCTCCAGTAGGCGGATAAATCCTCCTCTGTAACATACCGGGCGTAGCTGCCCGGGCGTAGCTGCCCGGGCGGAGCCTCTGAGAAGACCCTCAAAGTCAGGAGCCGCCACCTGCTCCTGTGAATATAGCCAGAAGGCTACCGCAAACTGGGCGACACTCATAGTATGAGTCTGTCACCCTAAAACGAATGATACAGCTCCAGGGTACGTGAGTGAGCATGTATCGTAATGTAATGTGGACAAGAACTCCACTGTGAGCTCGTCATACTGCAGCTAGCTACATCGTAGCAAGGATGTCCACTAAGGGGTCAACATCGCGTCGAACTCGTCTACGCGACCTAGCTGCAGTATGTCTCGGTCGTATCCTCGGTGCTGCATCGTCCCTAAGCTGACGAGCGTCTCCATGCGTGCGTGCTCCATGGTGCCGGGGGAAAACTGTAGAAATGTATGCTCTGCTCGACGGCGTAGGTGCGGTGGTGGTGCAGGTGCGTCTGGTGGCGGGATGACAATGGGAGTGGAGTACCAAATCTCTCTCTCTCCCGTGGCTGCTGCTTCTGCCTCCTCTGAGCCTGTGCCTCCGCTACAGTCACACAGCGGGCCCTCTTGCCGTTGGAACTCGACGCCTCAGCCATCTATGCGATAATATGCAACAAACATATACACAAATAATTACAAACTAATTACAACCTAATTCCTAAGTTATTATTATATTTATTTGACAAATGTTTATTTATTTACAAAGTTTGTTGTTATTGTTATATATGTACAAATTTGTGTTAATTAACTTATTAATTTGTCATATATATATGTACAATGTGTTATTATTTATTTTTATACAAAATTTTATTTTAATATACAATTGTTTAAAAATTTACAAAAGCTATACATACATTTTGTGTTCAATTATTTCATACAAGTATACATTTACAAGTTTTATTTATGTTAAACGTATTATACGTATATGTTATACATATTTATTATATTATTGTACATACAATAATAATTAAATTAATACAAGTAATAGTACAAGGATACAAATTTATTTGTTAAGTTACAACATGATACATATAATTTATTAATTTCTAATATACATAGTTACATTATTTAGAATTTACAATACAATCGTTTTTATTAAGTTTATTTTTTTCTGTACAATATTATTTATTCACAATATACAATTTTAATTTACAGTAATGTTTATTATTTAATAGTACAATGTATATACAAATTGAGTGTTTTATTTATAGTACAACATTTATATTTTTATTTTTCATAACAATTATTAATTTTATTAGTCACAATGTACAATTCACATTTATTTTAAATTGACCTTTACATAAATATTAAACATACATACATTATCATTACAAATACATATATGCTTATTTTACAGAAAATATACATGTACATTCACATTTTTCGTACAAAATAATATACATTTATTTTTATTAATTATTAGAGTTATACAAATTTATTTTTCAAAAATTATTTTATGTTACAATATATTATACATGTGAGTATGTATTTATGTTATATTACATTACTTTGTTACAAATTATATACATTTCGATTATTGATTTATTATTGTTATTGTTTTACAATCATTTATTTTGTGAACACAATATAAACAAATTTTTATTTATAATTTTTTTTATATTTATCTTATTTTAATTTCTGAAACCATTTTATTATGTGTTTTATTTAATTTAATTTATTATTTATTTGTTTGTTAACTGAAAAGAAAAGAAAAATAAATAAATAAATAAAAAAGAAAAAATTTGAAAATGGGGGCTTGGCACTGGCGACTTTTCCGGCCAACAATTCTGGCCAAATCAACCCAAAACAACCCTAATCCGAACCTAATCTAATCTATTCTGGAAATCAGAAACAAAACTCAAGGGAAAGACAAAGGGGGTTTACTGATGGTGGTGGCGGTAGTCGGAGATGTAGAGCAGCGAACAGGAGGTGGTCGGAGCGGCGGTGGAAGATGGTAGCGATAGGCGGCGGCGAATGCAGTGACGGTGGTTTCTGCGGTGGTCGAATGGTGGTGATGGCAGAGGTTGGAGGCAATGGATGCAACAGTGATGAAGAGCGGAGGATCTGCGGTGGTAGACGGTGGATGATGATGGTGACCGTAGGTGGAGAGCGGCGGTGGCGTAGCGAGATTAGGGTTTTAGGCGAAGGTAATGCTGGTGGTGAAGAGTGATTGTGACCGGTGGTAGGTGGTTTTTTTATTTAGTTTTTTTTCGAAATTCTGGAATCCGCGCGTAACACGAGAAACCAACCACTGGTCTAAGGCGTTACGCCTGAAACCTAACGATTGAAATTCTAGAACTCATCCGCGCGCAACGCCAGATTTGGGATGATGTACCTAGGCGTAACGACTAGCTTTAAATTTTCTGTTTTTTACCCTTTTTTTATTTTTTTTATATTAAAAACTTAAAGAAACTTCAATAAAAATTAACTAATTAAATTTTAACTAAATTAAATCCTAAAACTATAACTAATAAAGTTAAAGTTAACTAAACTAAATCCTAGAATTGTTATTAAGGCAATTAACTTAATTAAAATTCTAAGCAATCTAAATTAAACTAATTAAACTAAATTCGTTAAAGCAATCGAAAACAAAATCAACATAGAATCAAAGCAATTAAACCCTAACAAATCTAAGAACTAAAATTAACCTAAAAGTAATAAAGAAAAATTGAGTTAAGTAACTAGTGATGTAGAATGTAATCGAATTATAAGCAATGAGTTTTAATCAACTGTCCGAAATGGTAGTATCGAACATGCGTGATGTCATACCCACACTTCAATCCAACACAGTCGTGTGATCACAAATACATCACTAAATTACTCAAAACTCGATAAACTTAAATTAAAACTATGTACACTATTTAAAAACTGGGCCGAAGCCTGAATCCCTAACCAGCTCGGGATTCGAGGAGAACAACCTCCTCATCAGTAGGAATTGGGCCTCCAATGTAGGGCTTTAAACGGTGCCCATTGACCTTCCATGTGTGGTCACCCGATTCCAACTCCACCGCACCATGCGGGAACACCTCACGAACTACAAATGGTCCTTTCCACCATGACTTCAGCTTCCCTGGAAATAGCCTGAGTCTCGAGTCATAAACCAAAACTCCATCGCCCTTCGCGAACTCCATCACATTCTTCAATCGCCTGTCATGCAGCGCCTTCGTGCGCTCTTTATAACTCCACGACCGAGCGTACGCCTTGTCGCATAGGTCATCCAACTCATGCAACTGGAGGAACCGGTGCTTGCCAGCCTGTGACATATCCAAATTCATAGCCTTTAAAGCCCAAAAGGCTTTGTGCTCAAGCTCTACCGGCAGATGACATGCTTTACCATAGACCATGTGGTAGGGAGTCGTCCCAATCAGATTCTTAAACTGTCACACCTTGAGCCGGCGGGCTGGATCGACTTTCCCGTCGGGCGG
Organism: Mikania micrantha; assembly: GCA_009363875.1. Classification (NCBI taxonomy): domain Eukaryota; kingdom Viridiplantae; phylum Streptophyta; class Magnoliopsida; order Asterales; family Asteraceae; genus Mikania; species Mikania micrantha. The sequence continues at coordinate 49,194,685 of CM018681.1, forward strand.
AAGGTTCCCGGGGCGTGATATCGTTTGATAATCGAAATGATCAGATTGTTTGTATAGCACATGATGTATGATGAGAAATGCTAACATGAAATATGATATAGAATTACAAAGTTAAATTACAATGTTATGTTCATAATTTAACTAAGTAAATCTATCCAAAAAGAATCATTGAGTTTCTATCTTGTATCTGCACAAGATTTACAAAAGATGATTCATTGTTTGTCATTCAAAAGTGTGTTCTACACAAAATGAAGCTAGGTCTTCTAAAGTCCACTAGCTAAATCCTTGAATGCTGGTGACTAAACCTGTTCGTCACCTGAGAAAACATGCATTTTAACAAAGTCAACACTAGGTTGGTGAGTTCATAAGTTTAGTAATTGAAAACTATTGAATTTATGTCAGTCATGTTCACAGCGTTTCACACAAGTTGTATTGATAATTGATTCCCATGTTTCACACAATGTCCTCTCCATGGTTATATTTACAGATAGTGTCTCATCCAACCAAGCATGCTTATATATAGGGTATACGAAAGGGTCAAGCCCAGACGCCATCCCACCACATGCTCAACTGAATTTAACACTACCTGTAATACAACGATGGATACCCATTTCATTTCACCCATGATTTCCCCGGTATGATTATTCCAGTAATGAAAAGAAAGAGACGTAATTATCTATGTTAGCTATTCATTACAGATTAGCCCGGCATGTGTAATAACCCAATAAATAAAATAAGAGACATAATCGTCTCTGTTAGCTATCCCTTACGGATTAGCCCGGCATGTAAGATATCCAATAAATAAAATAAGAGACATAATCGTCTCTGTTAGCTATCCCTTACGGATTAGCCCGGCATGTAAGATATCATACTCGATATCTAGAGCGAAACTTAATAGTTTCTGTAGCTAATCATTTCTGATTAGCCCGGCGTGTAAAATACCCAGATAATTGAATAAAGAGACATATTTGCCTCTGTTAGCTATTCCTTACGGATTAGCCCGGCGTGTAAGATATCATACTCGATATCTAGAGCGAGACCTAGTAGTCTCTGTGACTGTCAGTACTAACCAGTCCGGTGTGTAAGATATCATACTCGATATCTAGATTGGGGCATAATAGTTCCAGTAGCTGTCGTCCCTAACCGGCTCGGCGTGTAAAATGTCCTACCCATGATCCCTAGATTGAGACATAATAGTCTCAGTAGCTGTCATTTCTGACCAGCCCCGTGTGTAAGATATCCTCCCACAATATCCATTGGTATGAATACGTTCCCTAGATTTTATGAATATTATTAATTAGAATGATAGCAACTCTCGTGCCTGGTGTGATTTCATTAGATTACCCCAAGCCCTGGTGATTAGTGTAAGTGATTTACCCGACTGATCTATGGTTGTGTAACTGTCACACTCTGACGGTTATAGGATGTGCTCTAAATAGAGTCTTAATAGGTAGTAATTGTATATGTGGGGAATGCCATCCCGAAAGCGTGTGCTCATAATATCCTCCTCGATATCACGAGTAATTGTCTCAATTGTTATCTCGATGTTGAGTGTTCTTACTAACTTGAACAAAGTGTTATAAGAACTTGTCTTATACGCAATGTTAGTAATGTGTGAATGATCTTGTTATCATGAAGTTACGTAATCATGATTATCATTCTTGTTATTTGTAATTGTTATCGGTATGTTATCCCTTGGTTTCCCCGTTGTTCTATTGTGTAAGAATAATGCACAGTTGTAAGATATATTCTTAAATACTTACATTATCCTATGTGTTAATGTGTCATGATTCTTGGTTAGCATGTAGCATCCCAGCTATTTCGGGTATGATAAAATCAAACAAGCAAGCATGTAATGATAAACGATAATAATGATAAGCAATTATTATCTAAGTCATAATATAAGTAATATGTTAATGAGAACTTTTAAATAAATAAGAGTTTAGCATGTTTCTCAGCCCCGAGCTTTGAAATCAGAAAAGATTAGAAAAAGGGGCATATGAACTCACCTTGTAGTGATTGTGGTTGACTTAGCTTAAACAACAGATGCACGCATTCTTGATTATACTTGTTGTTGTATTCCCGATCCTGTATTGATTTCACGTTGTTTGTAACTTATAAGTATGAGTTGTAGAGATTTGTGTGTGTGTGTGTTAGCCCTAAAATTGGCTAACACTCATGAGTCTCGGTCATCATTCGGCCCCGGTTCTATTTGTTATAGATCCTTAGTATCACATGTCTCTATGTTGTGTATTTAGCTTTAACTCATTCTTGAATCTCAAAATCTTATCATGATGTGTCCATTACTTGTATTAATAAGATCCTTATAAACCATCCTAAGTCATAAGTAACTTAGGTTTATAATTTTAGGATTTCATATGTTGTTCTTTTTATACTTGAAATAATTTGTTACATAGCCACAAGGACCATGTCACATTATAGAAGTTTAGTTTCATCAAGTTTCTAAGTCTAACACTTAAGTTTACACTTTAAAACTTTTCATATAGTTATCGAGATCACTTGTCTCTTTCTTGTTTTATGAATCCACCACCAACTTGGTAGTATTTTTTTTAGAATTCTCATGCTTGTTAACAATTGAATTAGTTTCAAACGTTTGTTTCAACTTAACCTATGTGAACCGAATAAGTAATTGGGCCTACAGAAATCTCTTGGGCCGAATTGGTGATGTAGTGGGCAAACTCAAGTGTGGGCCTGAATAATTTTTGTTGGGCCGAGATCACACTTTTTGGGCCATAGGGTTGAGTTGCTAAGTGGCTGGGCCTAATGAACTGTGTTTGAGCCATAACCACAGGCCTAGGGCCGAAGTGGTCATATGGGCCAACAATGAACCTAAGTCGATTTGGTCCGAAATCAGTGGGCTCAATCATCTCATGGGTCGAATCAACACCTTGGGCTGAACTAATGGGCCGAGCAAGGAGCATGGGCCAAATAAGGTTTGCTTGGTTCTTGGCCGAATAAAGATGCTGTGGTTGAATCAGGATGGTCCAACCCAAGGGATACATGGCCTTAGGCTGAATGGAAGTGCTTCGGCCGACTAAGCCACTGACCCGGATGAACTGCTCGAGCGAATGGCATGATGACCGAGAGGATGAGGCCTTTCGGCCGGCCTGGCTCCCTCCTCTTTCGGCCGTGAGTCTTTCGCCTAGCCCCTTTTCGGCCCCAGCCTTTCGGCAATCTGGGTGCCTCCTTCGGCCGCAGCTAGGCTCAGAAAACCCTAAAAATCTGGGTTAAGAGGGAAAGGTTTAGAACCGGTTGAAACTAGTGGGTCAACTAGGGCTTAGAAAACCCTAAAAATCCAATGCTTGCAGCTCAAATACCTCAACTTTCGCTGGATTTTCCCTTAGATCGTTTGTACTTTCTTGTAGAGGGGTTAGAGAGCTTCGATTTGGCTCAAGAATCACTCATTTTCATCAAAAAATGAGTGAGATTCAAAGGTTTGAAGATTGAAATCTTAGAGAGAGAGAACAACGATTTTGTAGAGAGAGAATGGGTAGGTGAGTGTGTTTATGAGTGTTTAATGCTTGAAAATGGGTTTTTATACCCCGTGTGTGGTAGGGTTCGTTTCGGTTGCTCGATTCTCGTCGTCGTCGCGTTCCCGGCACGTATACGCGTAATTAACGACTCTTAAATGAATAATCCTTCTTGAATTGTTTTGATGAGTTTCAAAAGTGTAAAACATAAATATTATGTTTTCTTTATTTTTACTATTTCGTTCACAATTCCGACTGTTTAACCGTGTTATTTCGTTACGAACTGTAAAACACGAGTTGTTTCACTATTTTCATGTTTTCAGTTAGGGTTTTGGTGTAAATTTCTAAAATGTTTTATTTTTAATTTATTTTAATTATTTTAATGTTCGTAATCGTTTGTTTTTGTCATTTTGTCAGAAAACGTCACCTACGCGCGTTTTCGTACAGAGCGCTAACTGTATGGACACGATCGTACGTTTCACTTTCTGATTTGGTTTTCTATTTTCCAGTTATAGTTCAGAACGTTAAACCCACAGATATGTTTGTGTGAATCGTCACCCACGCAAACACACTGTTAGTTTATTGTTCGTCTGCAATACCGAATTATTGTTTTACATTGAACATTCTCACCGACGGACTCAACTAACTGTCTGTTTCCACATTGTTAATATCACATTCATATGGTTTTAAATACTATATTGTCTGCCATCTGATTCCTGTCATCTGTGGATATCAGATCGCAACCGATTCGTTCTTGTCATTCGTTTGTAAACTGTTGTTTCTCTTGCGTTGTTGTATTTACTGCATTTAGGTTTTCACTTAAACACATACAACTGTTGTTTGTTTTCTTAGTTCTGTTGTCACACAACTGTTTGTTCACTGTATTTACACATAGTGAATAGTGAAAGTACACACATTGTACGGACTTGCTGCACGATGCGGTACTGGTTGTCACATAAATGTGGTCCTAAAAGCCCACAAGGCATCATCTAGTTTGTCGGCCCAATGTTTCCTAGTGTGGCCGACGGTCCTCTTCAGAATCCTCTTCACTCCCCGATCTGCATTTTCCACCTGACCGCTGGTCTGCGGATGATATGCGGTCGACAGACGGTGGGTGACCCCGTACTTGGCTAGCACTTTGTCCATCTGGACATTATACAAGTGCGTGCAAAGGTCACTGATCAACGCTCTCAGGGTCCAAAACCTGCAAAACAAGTGCTTCAGAAATCTCACCACTACTTGCGCGTCATTAGTGGGGAGCGCCTGTGCCTCCACCCACTTAGAAACGTAGTCAATCGCGACGAGTATGTACCTGTTCCCTCGAGAAGAAGGGAAAGGTCCCATGAAATCAATCCCCCAGACATCAAAAATCTCAACAACCTGAATAGGATGTTGGGGCATCTCATTCCTGGATGAGATGTTTCCTGTCCTCTGACAGGAATCGCACTTCCTCACCAACTCATGAGCATCCTTAAAAATGGTGGGCCAATAAAAACCAGAATCAAATAACTTCTTCGCTGTGGAAGAAGGTCCGTGATGCCCACCAGTAAGGCCCTCATGACAGTGCCTAAGGATCTTTAATCCTTCCTCTCTACTCACACACCTCCTAAAAACCTGATCAGCACACACACACGGAAAAGGTAAGGCGCATCCCAGATGTAATGCCTCGTGTCGGCAAAGAATTTCTTGCGCTGCTGGGATGTCAAACCCTTAAAAAGGAAACCGTTGGCCAAATAATTGGCAATGTCTGAAAACCACGGTAATCCCTCATCTAGCCTATCCATGTGGCAGATCTCATCTATCCCTATGCTCATCAGCGTCTCCTGGGGAAACCTATCCCTCATCACACCCTCTCGAATGAACTCCCTCTCCGGATCCTCAAGTCGCGACAAATGGTCGGCGGCTACATTCTCAGCTCCCTTCTTGTCCTTGATCTCTACGTCAAACTCGGACAGAAGGAGGATCCACCTGATCAGTCTTGGATTTGCGTCCTTTTTAGCAAAAAAATAACGCAGAGCCGCATGATCGGTATAGACAACAGTCCTGGAGAGGACGAGATAAGACCTAAACTTATCAAATGCGTAGACTACCGCCAACAACTCCTTATCGGTAGTTGTATAATTCTCCTGGGCGGCATCTAAGGTCTTACTCGCGTAGTAGATAGGGTGGAAATGCTTATCCACCGTCTGCCCAAGGACATCCCCCACAGCGAAAGCACTCGCGTCACACATGATCTCAAACGGCTGGCTCCAGTCGGGGGCTATCAGAATCGGGGCACTCACCAACCTCTCCTTCAGATACTCGAAGGCCCTCAAACAATCATTATCAAACACAAAATCCACATCCTTCTCAAGCAAATGAGTGATAGGTCGGCTGATTTTAGAAAAATCCTTAATAAAACGTCTGTAAAACCCCGCATGATCTAGAAAGCTTCGCACAGCTTTAACACTCGTGGAAGGAGGAAGCTTGCTGATCGTCTCAATCTTTGCATTGTCAACCTGGATGAGGTCACGGGATATCTTATGACCAAGAACAATCTCCTCGGTGACCATAAAGTGTCATTTCTCCCAATTAAGCATCAGATTCGTCTCCATGCATCTCCTGAGCATCTTCTCCAAATTGGTCAGACACTGATCGAATGAACCTCTGAACACTGAAAAATCATCCATAAACACTTCCATAGAAGTTTTGATCATGTCCTGGAAGATTGCTACCATACACCTCTGAAAAGTCGCTGGAGCGTTACAAAACCTGAACGGCATACGGCGGTATGCAAAAGTGCCGTAAGGGCATGTAAAAGTGGTCTTTTCCTGATCCTCAGGTGCGATCGGGATCTGGAAGTAACCATAGAAACCGTCAAGGAAATAGTAAAACTGTTGTCCCGACAAACGCTCCAACATTTGGTCGATAAATGGGAGTGGGAAGTGGTCCTTACGGGTGGCGTCATTCAATTTCCTATAATCTATACACACCCTCCATCTAGTAACTGTACGGGTGGGAACAATCTCCTTCTTCTCGTTCACCACCACAGTCATACCGCCCTTTTTAGGGACCACATGCACTGGGCTCACCCAAGATGAATAAGAAATGGGGTATATGAGCCCAGCATCTAACAATCGAAGGACCTCCTTCTTCACCACTTCGCCCATGTTAGGATTAAGCTTCCTGTGTGGCTGAACCACCGGCTTGTAATCATCCTCAAGCAGTATGCGATGCGTACAGAATGAAGGGTGAATACCCTTAATGTCCATTAGCTTCCAAGCTATCGCCTACTTGTGCTCCCTCAGCTGCTGAAATAATGACAGGTAGATCAGAGTCCCCATCAAGGAATGCATACTCAAGGTGAGGAGGCAACTTCTTTAGCTCTAATGTTGGGGGAGCCTCAACAGATGGCTTTTCAGCCGGCTCAGAACTCTCAACCTATAAAACTGTGGGATAAACAGGAGGATCCACTGCTACACTGTTAGGGATGTAATCAAGATAAGCCTCAATAGCAGCAGCATGGACCTCAACTCCCACATCCTCAACTCTCTTATCACTGTCACCCAAGTCCTGATTTCCCAACAGATCAACTCCACTAATGTAGTCCATGCAACGATCCATAGTAGAGAAAAAATGCATCTAGAAAGTAGACTTGATCAACCTGACCACTGGAGTTCTTCATGGACTTCACCACATCAAAGGTGACAGTGTCCTCTCCAACACGCAATGAGATCTTCCCCTCATAAACATCAATCATCGCCTTCGCTATGCGAAAGAAGGGTCGTCCCATGATGAGGGGAACTCGGTCATCAGCCTGCATGTCAAGTATAACAAAATCCACGAAGAAGACAAACTTGTCCACCTTCACTAGAACATTCTCAACAATCCCCCGAGGATACTTGACTGACCGATCAGCTAGTGCAATACTCATGCATGTAGGTGCCGGCTCTCCAAGATCTAGCTACTTATAAATGGAATATGGCATCAAATTGATGCTAGCACCTAGATCAGCCAATGCATGGTTCACAGAAGAACCGCCAAACAGACAGGGAATAGTGAAAATCCCTTGATCCTCAAGCTTCTCTGGCAGCTTATTCTGAACCAACGCCGAGCACCTAGCTCCTAAAGTAACGGTAGAGAGTGTCTCCAACTTCTTCTGAGACAGGAGGTCTTTCAAGAAATTAGCATATTTCGGCATATGCTGGAGGGCCTCAACAAATGGGAGATTGATCTTAAGCTGCTTAAACATCTCCAAAAAGTGTCCATACTCCTGATCACGCTTCATCTGCAGTGCGCGTGCAGGATATGGTAGCTTAGTCAAATCAATCTCAAGCTCCTCAGCCACTCTCTTACCCTTCTTCTTCTCTTCTAACTTCTCCCTCCTTAACCTACCAACTGAAGACTCGCTGCTCGGTGCAGTACTTGCTGGGTCTAGCCTCACGGGCACCCCTGCAAGAGTCTCCTTTTCTATCTCCTTGTCCACCGTCTCATCATCAACAGGTATGACCGGTGGTGGCAGTTCTCCATCTCCTCCCCGACCACTTCGTGTGGTAACTGCCTTCACATGACCCCTCGGGTTAGGGTCAGTGTTCGCCCTAAACGACCCTCCCGGCGTCTTATCATGTGATATCCAGTACCAGATCGTACGGCAAATTCGTACGGTATGTGTACTTCCACTATTTACTGTGTGTAAATACATGTATGTGAACATTGTTTGTGTTAACAGAAATCAAAATACAAGAAACAGTTGTACGTATTTATGTGTAAACTTAAATACTGTAAGTACAACACGCACGATAAACATTAGTTGTTAGCATTTAGGTGAAAACCTAAGTACAGTTAAAACAACGAATCAAGAGAAACAACAGAGTTCAAGTAAATAACAAGAACAAGTCGGTTGCGATCTGATATCCACAGATGACATGAATCAGATGGTCGACAAATTAGTACGAAAACAATGTGAAAACAGGAAGTTTAGTTGAGTTCGTAAGTGAGGAAATACAATTCAAACACAAATGCAGTGTTATTTCAGAATAACGAACTGACAGTGTGTTTGCATGGGTAACGATTCACACAAACATATCTGTGAGTTTGGAGTTGTGAAATAATGACTGAAAAGTAGAAAACAAGAGTCTGAAAGGAAAACCATCGTCGTGTTCGTTCGGGTGGCGATTCGAACGAATACGCGCGAAGGTGACGCGTTCTGACGAAACGAAAACGAAAACGACACGAACGACAATAATTTAAGAAAATAAAACATTTTAATGTTTTACAATTTTGAAACTCATCAAATATAAATAAAGAAACTATTTTAAATAAATCCGTAAAAACGTGCGTTACGTTCCGGAAACGTAACGAAACGCGAACCGAGCAACAAAAACGATCCCGAACTCACTCGAAGTATAAATACCTTGAATGAGCTCCTTTTTATTCATTTCTCACTTCTTCTTCCCCACACCAAACCCTAATCCCGGTTTTCACCCCCAACCCCCATTTTCAAGCTTAAAAACTCCATAACTCACTCATTTCTCCACCAAATCGTCTCATCTTTGGACCAAATCGAACCTCTTGACCTCTACTACACGAAAGTACAACTGATCTAAGACAAAACCCATAGAAATTTGAGGTTTGAGGCTGTTTGTAGTTCGAAAACTAGGGTTTTTAACCCTTTTTGTCTAACATTAACCTTAACCGGTTTACAACTCGTGAAACCTCATCCCCAACCCTTGAAAACTGGTCCTTGCACCACCACATCACTGAATGGCATCATCTATCATGCCTAGGGTTGAAAGGAGTTCGGCCGAGAGGTTCCGGCCTGTAGCCCGGCCGAATGTCCTAGGGCGGCCGAATAGCAAGGGGCGACCGAAGCAAGCCACGCCTTGGCCGAATGGCCTAAGGTCGAATGGCTCTTAACCGAAAGACACCCAGTCGAATCAACCACCGACTGAACAACTGTGGACCGAAGGAGCCCCATTCGTGCATACCTCATTTAGTGCCTAAGCCTACAATCGACCCTACCATTCGCTGGAACTCCATTCGGCCAGAACCATGGCTCATTCGGCTGAAACTATGTCATTCGATCATCACATTCTCCATCAACCTCATTCGGCCAGGCACCTTCACCGAACTACAACCTTCATTCGACCATAGCAGCCCCCCTTCGGCCAAGAACCCTACTCCATTCGGCCATCTACAAGCAGCCGTCGTCCAGCCCAACAATTGGCCCAAGATCTGTTGTTATGGCCAGTACACGGCCCAATGGCTGTAGTCAGGCCCAAGGCCCATTGAGGTGGCCCAACAGAAGCAACCATGCGGCCCAACTATCTTGTTTCAGCCATATACATTTCTTCGAGCCCACTAACAAATTTGGCCCATATGTTAATCATCCGGCCCACATACTAATTATTCGGCCCAAGGGGTTCCAAGTACAACCTAATATATCGAATTAAATTGTTAAAAAAGGATATGCATGGAGTGAAGCTAGTAATCACATAGGTTATCACAAGGGTGGCAAGGGTTTAAGTTTAATTTCATAAAAGAGAAAGTATTGTATTTTGAACTCGGTGGACAAATGGGTTTCAAGTGTAAAGACTAATAAAACAATGACAATACATAACTAGGTGGCAAGATGTAAGGTTACTAACCTTTAATATAAACCTATGTTTTAAATTTAGAACTTGTAATGTCATGATATTTAATCAAGTGGAATATAAAATCTAAAACAAACAAACAAGGGCCAGATAAAGACCAAGACTTGCGTATGTTAGCCAACTTTAGGGCTAACACCTACACACACACACATCCCTACAAACTTATACTTACAAGTTACAAACAACGTGGAATCAATACAGGATCGTGAATACAACAACAAATACAATCAAGAGCGCGTGCATTCTCCTTTAAGCTAAGTCAATCACATCAACTACAAGGTGAGTTCATATGCCCCATTTCTTTAATCTTAGCTGATTTTAAACTCTCGAGGCTGAGAAACATGCTTAACTTTTAATTATTTAAAAGTTTAATGTTTAACATATTGCTTATACTTTGATTAGATAATATTGATTTCTTTATTATCATTTATCATTGTATGCATGCTTGTATGATCATGATATGACAGGGATAATCAGATGTAGAATATAATATATCATATTAGTTCATCAATACATTAGAATAACATAGTTGTAAGATCTTATCTTATAACACTTAGTTATTCTTACATAAATAAACGTTGGAACAATCACAGGCAAACATATGAATGATATAAAGATACTATGTATCTTTGTAATAACATTCGATATAAGAGTTAAGTAAGTGTATTAGGACAAGTCCTTTAAAGACTTAGCTTTACAACTTAACACATATTATAAGAGAACATTTAACAAAGAATGATAATCATGATAATGTTACTTCATGATAACAACATCATTCACTAAAATAATTAACATAATGTAATAAGACAAGTTCTTATTTAACCTTGTTAATAACACGGAGAACATATGACATTGAGAACAATAACACGGATGAACGCAATTACAATTAGTTACTATTGACCTGTTGTATTATATCACTTCAATCATGTGCCATTTGTACAAGTTGATCATGTAAGTCCCTATAATTCGCTGACCAGTTAGTTTGACGTGACTAAACTGACGATAGCAGAGTGGTACCATAGGTTTGAGAAACCTCTTGCTTGTAGGGCTAGTATGCTGATCGTATTGATTCATTGGCCGGTAACGTATGACCGGTGACAGGGCGACTTCAAGTCAGGTTCTGGAAAGCGACACATGGTGATATTAATCTGCAGTGATAAGTAATTAATCCATCTTTTCTTGTTGTCTAGTAGACTGAGTAATTTATATTCTCATGTTACATTACTAGTAACTGTTTCGATGAGGTCTTTGGGTATACAAAGTGGTAGAGGTAAATCGGATGCATTGAAATCTGATTACGTGAGGATTTCAATGGATTCCTTTTAGGCTCTATGCACTATAGTTCAAGAACAAATTACAAATAGTTAACTAACACTCTTAATATTTAAAAGTGAAACAACAGTTAACCCCACAAGTAATGGAATAATATAAGGACCAGATTAAATTAATCTAAATTCCTTAACACAGAGGGATTATCAATACTCCGGTTTGATAACTAAACCCCTCATGTTACATTATTCTAGATATGCTATAACAGATGAATCCAGATCAGACATGTTGAACAATTGGGAAATGGATATCTTTAGTTGTATCGCAAGTAGTGTGGAACTTGACTGAGCATGTGGTGGGATGGCGTCTGGGCTTGACCCTTTCATATGCCCTATATATAAGCATGCTTGATCAGGTGATACCCTACTTGTACATATAACTAAGGAGAGGCCATTGGGTGGAAACAGGTGAATCAATCATTTCAAGTATCAAGGAAGACTTTGCAACTGTGTGTGAACAATTCAAGGTTTTCAATATTCAAACTTATAAACTCACCAACCTAGTGTTGACTTTCTTTAAATGCATGTTTTTCTCAGGTAATGAACAGGTGTAGCTACTGATAAGCATGGACTAAGCTAGTGGACTTTTAGAAGACCTAGCTTCATTTTGTGTTGCATGCTTTTGATGACAAAAACAATGAATCATCTTTTGTATATCTTGTACAGATTCAAGATATAATTCCATTGATTCTTTTTGGTAGATTTACTTGATTAAATTATGAACAATACATTGTAATTTAATCTTGTAATTCTATATCATGGATGTGTTAGCATTTCTCATTTACTTATCATGTGCTATGTAACAATCTTATCATTTGATTATCACATAAGATATCGCGCCCCGGGAACCTTCCGCCCGACGGGAAAACCCGATCCGTTCCCGCCGGCCTGGGGTGTGACAGATTGGTATTAGAGCCATGGTTATTGAGAAATATAGGGCATATTACTTAAACGGTTTGACCTAGACTATAACCTAGGGACTTTCATATAGAGATCATGTGACATAGGATTCTATTTGCATGTGTCTTCTGCATCTGATCACTGCACTGACCGATTTTCTTTTCGGTTATGATTAGAATGCCGCCGAGATGACCACCAGCTCTATTGCCACCACCACCACAGGATTCTGCTCCTCATTCTTCTACACCGACACCGCCTTACTCTCCTATACAACCACCTCGACCTCCTCCTCCGCCACCACCAGTTCATCAGCTGGATCCCGCTACCATTGTACTGGTCACACTGTTGACTAGTCAGCTGACGGATGTAATCCCAGAGATGATGAACCGAATCAACACCAATAATAGCAACAACATTGCCAATTCATCTGGAGAAGGCAGTGGAAACAACCGAAACCATCAAGACTACTCCTACTAAAACTTTGTAGGTTGCAAGCCACCGAGCTTTAGTGGCAGCGAGGGAGCCGTTGGATTGATCCAATGGATCGAAAAAATGGAAACAACTTTGGAGATTAGCAACTGCCCGGAACAATATAGGGTAAAGTATGCTGCGGGGTCGTTCCACAAACGAGCGTTAACTTGGTGGAACGCTCAGGTTAATACCAGAGGCAGGGATGAGGCCATGTCAATGCAGTGGGATGATTTCAAGGCGTTACTGCGGGCATAGTTTTGCCCAAGAAATGAAATCAAAAAGGTTGAGACCGAATTACTCAACCTGGTTATGATTGGTGCTGGGCATCTGGCCTATACCACCATATTTCACGAGGTGGCATCTTTGGCACCGGAAATAGTGCCCACAGTGGAAAAGAGAATCAAGTGGTAAATCGTGGGATTGCCGGCCTGTATGCAAGGTTTTATCCTTGCTGCTCATCCAACAACTATGGAAATGGTTGTTACTCTGTCATCAACAATGACAGATGTGATGGTTGCTTCTGGAGCAATCAAGAAAGAAGCTGACTCAGCCAAAGCTGGAACTTCAAGAAAGTCGGACAAGAGGCTGGCTAAGAAACAAAAAGTAGCCAGAAACTTTGTCGCCACCACTCAAGCCCCAATGCTTAATCAGCCACCACCACTGCAAGTCAGAAAGCCCTACACTGGCACTGCACCCTTGTGCAACACTTGCCAGTATCATCACGCGCCAAACACTCAGTGCATGCAATGCACAAACTGTGGAAAGTTTGGCCATTGGGCAAATCGCTACAGGAGCACGGGAGCTCCAAACAGAAACAACAATGCAGCCACTACTGCTGCTGCTGATCACAGGTCTTGCTACAACTGTGGCGAGCCTAGACACTTTTCTCGGGATTGTCCCAAGAGAAATCAACAAAGGGCTCAGGCACCAAGAGGACGAGCCTTCCAGATTGGAGCAGCTGCTGCTCGACAAGACCCGAACGTGATCCCGGGTACATTTCTCTTATCTAACTTCTATGTATCCATATTATTTGACACTGGTGCGGATCAGAGTTTTATCTCATCCCACTTTGCATGCCATCTTAATTATGATGAGGAATTGTTAGACTCCCCTTACACTATTGAGATAGCTAATGGCAAACAGATTACAGTTGACACAATATTTAGGAATTGCCCACTAACACTTGATGATCACACATTTTCCATCGACTTGATAATGATGGAGCTGGGCAGTTTCGACATCATCATCGGAACGGATTGGTTATCTCTTAACCGAGTTGAGTTCATCTGTTCCGATAAACTACTACGCATTCCGGTGGAGAACAATGAGATATTGGAGATTCGTGGAGACCACACTACAAAAAAAGTGATCTTTAGAGACTAAATTCTTAGGGAATGATATATCAGTCTTAGATACTTACTATTTAGGACTGAATGTTCAGTTGCTAAAAATATTAGAGACTGATTTTTTTTTAAAAAAAATTAGTGACTGATAATCAGTCTCTTATATAATAACTAATTACGGAGTCTCTTACTGCAACTGTTGGCATTATATTGCTGTTGAATAATTTAAAGAAAATGGAAGGGTTATACAAAGAGTAAGTTTCTACTAAATGTTGCACAACATGTTAGGCAGTATATTCTTGTTGACTATTAGGTAATTTTTATCACTAAATATTATAATGAAAATTGAACTGTTAAAGATTATAAATCTAATCATTTTAACTCTGTCTTGTATATGTGCAGAAGCCGCAGAACAACATGTTGCTGTTGAAGAACAAGCTGCCTCTGAAGGACAAGCTGATGCTGAACAACCTGCTGATGATCTACCTGATATTGAACAACCTACTGTTGAACTACCTCTTGCACAACAACGTTCTCATCCACCAAAAAGGCGTGGTCCAAATATAAATCATATTGTTGCTAGGACTTTACAAAATTTGCCTGAGGGTACTAAAATCGCTTTGACTATGGACAAGGAAACAAAGACTTTTGTAGGGACCTCAGCAACGCACTTTGCTACCGAATGTGGAATCGTCATTCGGAATGTGTGCCCAATGAATTATCACACTTGGGATTCTGTACCAAGTGATGTGAAAACCCTCATGTACGAGAAATTAGAAGTAAGTTTTAAAAATTTTCACTTTAATTAATTATTAACTATTATGATGTTAAAATTTAATTTATGTTACTAACATATATATTCAATGAAGGGGAAGTTTGAATTGTTACGAGCAGATAACATTTTTATGGAGTATGTAAATACTCGACTGCGCGCCCAATGGAAACGCACTCGAGGTGTTTTGAGCCAACATTGGAAGATGAGCGGAGGTAAAACAAATCCGGCCGTAGCAAGATTGAAAATGAAGGCTGATTGCCGTAGTGAAGAAGATTGGAATTCTTTGTGTGACTATTGGGAGTCAGATAAAACCCGGGTGCGTATGATGTATTTATTTTTACAAATCATAAAAAATGTTCATGAATTATTTTTATATTGTTTGTGGTCTAACATGTACTACAAATTTTAATTTCACAGAAATACAGTGATCAAATGGAAGCAAATAGAGCAAAACAAGTAAACATAAGCAGAGGGGGCTCTCGTTCGATAGCTAATCATGTATTCCAAATGGTAAAATTTACACCTTTAACTCATAATGTGTTATTGTGCGTTTTAAATTAATAATTGTTCATTTTATTATCTAAATTGTGTTTTGAGAAGATTATTGTTAGTTTTTTTTTCAACCAGCTTGTTCGAATTTGTATTAATTTTTATATATTGGCATTTAAGTTCTTATAACCATAATTATTTTTAAAATATGTAATTAAGGCAATTGACTACAAATAACCCATAATGGACAATTTAAACTAAATCCTTCGTGTCTTAATCGATTATATGATATATTATGTTATTAAGAGTTGTAGCAAGTTGTATTTGTCTAAATCCAAATGGGAGACCATAGCAAGATGCACATCCCAGCTAGGAGAATAGCTATACCAATGTAGCAAAAACAACCAAAAGTAGTGTGCAGCCTATCAATCCACCAGCAGCCCTCAAGACCCCAACTCCAACCAACCCAACAGGACTCCCAATAGATACCAGCATCCCCTAGCCAGCCATGAGAACCCCCAACACCATCAGAACCATTACCCGTCCAGCAGCCCTTATTCACATATAAATCGAAAGAGATAGCACCTAGAATTGCTCTTAGTCACCTCATCAAGATCATACTTGTTTGTTGCTCTTAGTCACCTCATCAAGATCATACTTGTTTGTTGCTGTTTGCTGTTTGCTGTTTGCTGGTTGCTGGTTGCTGGTTGCTGGTTGCAGGTTGCTGGTTGCTGGTTGCTGGTTGCTGGTTGCTGGTTGGTTTAATATCTTATGGCCCAAAGTTAGTTTTTGGGTTGCTGGTTGGGCTTGTTATCAACATGGCTGCGCATACTTGAATAATAAATTAACATATCTACACAACTCTTTGAAAGTTTAATTTTTATATATGAAAAAATTAATGATTTCATTCTTTTTATAATACCTTTATTCTTCATTGTTTTAAATTTTATGATTGCAGATAAATCCTAAGACTCAAATGCCCCCTAGCCCATTACAAGTTTACTACAAGCTGCATTTTAATGCAAAAAAACAGGGATGGTTAAACGATCATGCAAGAATTGAATACGTAAGCATCTCTTTAAAAATATCTTTTCATATATAATTTAAGTCTTGTCTAACTTTGATTTTTGGTTGATATTATTTATTAATAATGTTATATTTCTTTTTACCTTCCAAGGAAAATATTATCGAGCATAAAAAGGCGGTCATTAATGAATTAACTTCGAAAGGAACCGTGATTACTACCACTATTGAACACAACCTTGAAAAGGAAGCCATCCAAAAAGTTTGCGGCAAACAGAAAACGTTGCAATCTGCATGGGAGGTAGGTGTAGGGCAAGTGTTGAGGAAAAAAGATAGCTGGATGAACACGAGTGTCCAATCACCTCATCAAGATTTAAGTCATACCAATGAGGATCTGAAAAACCAGGTAATTGCACTCAAAAAGGAACTCGAGCATAGTAATGAAAAATATCAAAGAATGTCTGAGTTTATAAGCACAAAGTTTCCAGAATTTGAGAACATAATATCCACTCCTGTGACCGATGAAGCTCATGATTCAGAAGGACTATCCGGTGATAGTTACCACACTACCTAGAATATTAGTGGAGATGTTTTTTTAATTTTATTTCATTGTCAAGTACTTTTTCTTGTTTTTGAACGGAAAAATTGCTATTGGTTTGATTGATTAATGCTATGATGTTAATGGTTGAATATATTGATATTCTTGAAAACATAAGAAACAAAATTATGAATGATGTTTATGATATGTATTATAGAATGTTAATGCATATTGAATACTAAATCAAATTGTATTAGAAACTATTTTTCAGTATTAAAATTAAAATAAATTATTCATTGGAGACTGATTTTATGTATTAACTAAACATATTGTTGACTGAACTTAACTATTATCATGAACTGATTATCAGTGTCTAATAATATGTATTAAAGACTAAAATACAACACTAACATTGATTAATTTTCAGTCCTAAAAACAATCATATTAACGACTGAAATTGACTTATATCAAAAACTAAATTTCAGTCTTAAAAACTTCTTATTGGAAACTGATTAATTTTAGTCGCAAAACTAAATAAATGTATCTGGGACAACAAATTTATGTTTTTACGACAGATTTTCAGTCCCTATAATCATCCAATTGGGAATGAAATATCATACCAACCGAGACTGAATTGTAGTCGCTAAAACATGCATAGGAGACTGATTTGGTGTGGTTTTATTGTCCATATTAAGGACTAAGTATTTACATATCTGGTACTGAATATTATTCCTAGTTGTGCAATCCAAATAGGGACTGATTTTCAGTTGCCATGACCACTATCTAGTACTAGGTATCCGTCACTGAATTTTTCAGTCCCTAATCAGTCTCCGATATCTATTAGCTACTGATTGCAAAGTATCAAGGACTGATTTCTCAGTCCTAAAACCCTAGTTTTTTGTAGTGCCAAGCAAAACGCAGTGTCAAGATAATATCATGCATGAAGGCTCGCAAGTACCTCAGAAAACAATGTGTCGCATTCTTAGCTCACGTGGCCGAGAAAGACAAGAAGGAAATCAAGATTCAAGATGTACCAATTGTGAAAGACTATGCGTACCTGTTTCTGGATGATTTACCGGGACTGCCACCCAAAAGATCAGTGCAGTTTTGAATCGATTTGATTCTGGGAGCCACTCCTATAGCTAAGTCTCCTTACAGACTCGCACCATCAGAAATGTAGGAGTTGTCCAACAACTACAAGAACTACTTGACAAAGGATTCATCCGACCGAGCTTTTCCCAGTGGGGAGCTCCTGTTCTTTTTGTTAAGAAGAAGGATGGATCGTTCAGGATGTGCATCGATTACAGAGAGCTTAACAAACTCACCATCAAGATTCGGTACCCGTTACCGAGGATTGATGATTTGTTTGATCAGTTACAAGGAGCTCAATACTTCTCAAAGATAGACCTGCGTTCAGGTTATCACCAGCTCCGGATACAAGAGGAAGACATACCAAAGACGGCCTTTCGTACCCGATATGGTCACTACGAGTTCATGGTGATGCCATTCGGATTGACGAACGCACCGGCTGTGTTCATGGATTTAATGAACCGGGTGTGTAAACAGTACTTAGATCAGTTTGTTATCGTTTTCATCGATGATATACTGATTTATTGAAAGAACGAGAAGGAACATGAACAACACCTCAAGTCAGTCTTGGAACTTCTGAAGGAGGAACGACTCTATGCCAAATTCTCCAAGTGTGAATTTTGGTTGAGAGAAGTTCAGTTCTTGGGTCACGTGATTAACAGTGATGGTATTCATGTGGATCCAGCCAAGATTGAAGCAATCAAGAATTGGGATGTGCCTACAACCCCGACAGAGATCAGATTATTCTTGGGATTGGTAGGTTATTACATGAGATTGATCTCAAATTCTCTAAGATAGCCTTGCCTCTCACCAAGCTCACATAGAAGTCTGAACCTTTTGTGTGGACACATAAACAAGAGGAGTCATTCCAGACACTGAAACAAAGATTGTGCAATGCTCCAATCTTTACACTCCCAGAGGGTAATGATGACTTTGTGGTTTATTGTGATGCTTCCCATCAGGGACTCGGATGTGACAAAGTCATTGCTTATGCCTCAAGACAACTGAAGATACACGAGAAGAATTACACGACACATGACTTAGAGCTTGGAGCTGTTGTCTTTGCTTTAAAGATTTGGAGACACTATCTTTATGGTACCAAATGCACTATCTTCACAGATCACAAGAGTGTACAGCACATATTTGATCAGAAGGAGCTTAACATGAGACAGAGACGTTGGGTTGAGCTCCTGAAGGATTACGATTGTGTGATCAAATACCATCTGGGCAAAGCAAATGTTGTTGCAGATGCTTTGAGCCCGAAGGAAAGAGTCAAACCCTTACGCGTTCGTGCAATGGGAATGACTGTCCAAACAAGTTTGAGAGAACAAATCATACGAGCATAACAAGAGTCAGTGGCAAGAGACAATTTGAAACAAGAACTCGACTGTGGAGCCGAGAAACATTTTGTGACAAAACAAGAAGGAGTTATCTATTATCTGGATCGAGTTTGGATTCTAGCAGTAGATGAACTCCGAGCACTCATTCTTGACGAGGCACACAAGACACGTTATTCAGTTCATCCTGGTGCCGATAAGATGCACCAAGATCATAGGTCATTTTATTGGTGGCCGGGAATGAAGAAAGGTGTTGCCACTTATGTTGGCAAATGCATCACATGTGCCAAGGTCAAAGCTGAACATCAGAAACCTTTGGGTTTGCTGGAGCAACCATAAATACCACAATGGAAGTGGGAACAAATAGCTATGGATTTCATTACCAAGCTACCCCGCACTTCCAACGGACACGATTCGATTTGGGTCATCATTGATCGATTGACCAAGTCCGCACATTTCTTGCCGATCAGAGAAACGTACAAGATGGAAAAGTTAGCAAGACTAAATGTTGATGAAATAGTAGTTAGGCACGGAGTGCCATTGTCTATTATTTCCTACCGGGACAGTCGATTTACGTCGCGGTTCTGGCAAACATTGCAACAATCCTTAGGGACAAGTGTTAACTTGAGCACCGCTTATCATCCACAAACGGATGGAAAAAGCAAACGCACCATTCAAACCCTAGAGGATATGTTGAGAACATGCATCCTAGACTTCGGTGGAAGTTGGGATACACATTTACCACTCATTGAGTTCTCCTACAACAATAGCTACCACAGGAGCATTGGATGTGCTCCGTTTGAAGCACTTTATGGAAGAAAATGTCGGTCTCCAATTTGTTGGACCGAAGTGGGAGATAACAGAATCACTAGGCCTGAACTTATTCAGGAAACTACTGATAAGATAGCCCAGATACAGCAGAGATTACAAGTAACATGTAGCCGCCAAAAGAGTTACGCAGACAAACGGCGCAAGCCTTTGGAATTCGATGTGGGAGACCGAGTTATGTTGAAAGTGTCCCCATGGAAAGGCGTAGTTCGGTTTGGGGCTAAGGGCAAGCTAGCACCTAGGTATGTCGGACCGTTTGAGATTACTCAACGCATAGGTCCTGTGGCATACAGACTCAGACTCCCTGATGAGCTCAGCGGAGTACCCGATGTGTTTCATGTATCAAATCTCAAGAGGTGTTTATCTGACGAATCATTGATCATACCATTGGAAGAGATACGAATCGATGAACAACTACATTTCATTGAAGAACCTGTAGAGATTATGGAACGTGAAGTCAAGAGACTGAAACAAAGCCGTATCCCTATCGTAAAGGTTCGATGGAACTCCAAGCGTGGACCAGAATTTACCTGGGAGCGCGAGGACAACATGAAGACAAAGTATCGTCATCTGTTTGAGAATTAAAGCCCGACCTTTATGCTTAAATTTCGGGACGGAATTTCTTTAACAAGGGGAGACTGTGACATCCAGTACCAGATCGTCCGGCAAATCCGTACGGTATGTGTACTTCCACTATTTACTTTGTGTAAATACATGTATGTGAACATTGTTTGTGTTAACAGAAATCAAAATATAAGAAACAGTTGTACGTATTTATGTGTAAACTTAAATACTGTAAGTACAACATGCACGATAAACAATAGTTGTTAGTATTTAGGTGAAAACCTAAGTACAGTTAAAACAACGAATCAAGAGAAACAAAGAGTTCAAGTAAATAACAAGAACAAGTCGGTTGCGATCTGATATCCACAGATGACAGGAATCAGATGGCCGACAAATCAGTACGAAAACAATGTGAAAACATGAAGTTTAGTTGAGTTCGTCAGTGAGGAAATACAATTCAAACACAAATGCAGTGTTATTTCAGAATAACGAACTGACAGTGTGTTTGCGTGGGTGACGATTCACACAAACATATCTGTGAGTTTGGAGTTCTGAAATAATGACTGAAAAGTAGAAAACAAGAGTCGGAAAGCAAAACCATCGTCGTGTTCGTTCGGGTGACGATTCAAACGAATACGCGCGAAGGTGACGCGTTCTGACGAAACGAAAACGAAAACGACACGAACGACAATAATTTAAGAAAATAAAACATTTTAATGTTTTACAATTTTGAAACTCATCAAAATTAAATAAAGAAACTATTTTAAATAAATCAGTAAAAACGCGCGTTACGTTCCGGAAACGTAACGAAAACGAGAACCGAGCAACAAAAACGAACCCGAACTCACTCGAGGTATAAATAACTTGAATGAGCTCCTTTTTATTCATTTCTCACTTCTTCTTCCTCACACCAAACCCTAATCCCGGTTTTCACCCCCAACCCCCATTTTCAAGCTTAAAAACTCCATAATTCACTCATTTCTCCACCAAATCGTCTCATCTTTGGACCAAATCGAAGCTCTTGACCTCTACTACACGAAAGTACAACCGATCTAAGACAAAACCCACAGAAATTCGAGGTATGAGGCTGTTTGTAGTCCGACAACTAGGGTTTTTAACCCTTTTTGTCTAACATTAACCTTAACCGGTTTACAACTCGTGAAACCTCTTCCCCAACCCTTGAAAACTAGTCCTTGCACCACCAAATCACTGAATGGCATCATCTATCATGCCTAGGGTTGAAAGGAGTTCGGCTGAGAGGTTCCGGTCTGTAGCCTGGCTGAATGGCCCAGGGCGGCCGAATAACAAGGGGCGACCGAAGCAAGCCACGCCTTGGCCGAATGGCCTAAGGTCGAATGGATCTTAACCAAAAGACACCCAGTCGAATCAAACACCGACTGAACCACTGTGGACCGAAGGAGCCCCATTCGTGCATACCTCATTCGGTGCCTAATCATACAATCGACCCTACCATTCGCTGGAACTCCATTCGGCCAGAACCACGGCTCATTTGGCTGAAACTATGTCATTCGATCATCACATTCTCTATCAACCTCATCCGGCCAGCCACCTTCACTGAACTACAACCTTCATTCGACCATAGCAGCCCCCCTTCGGCCAAGAACCCTACTCCATTCGGCCATCTACAAGCAGCCGTCGTCCAGCCCAACAATTGGCCCAAGATCTGTTGTTATGGCCAGTACACGGCCCAATGGCTGTAGTCAGGCCCAAAGCCCATTGAGGTGGCCCAACAGAAGCAACCATGCGGCCCAACTATCTTGTTTCAGCCATATACATTTCTTCGAGCCCGGTAACAAATTTGGCCCATATGTTAATCATCCGGCCCACATACTAATTATTCGGCCCAAGGGGTTCCAAGTACAACCTAATATATCAAATTAAATTGTTAAAAAAGGATATGCATGGAGTGAAGCTAGTAATCACATAGGTTATCACAAGGGTGGCAAGGGTTTAGGTTTAATTTCATAAAAGACAAAGTATTGTATTTTGAACTAGGTGAACAAATGGGATTAAAGTGTAAAGACTAATAAAACAATGACAATACATAACTAGGTGGCAAGATGTAAGGTTACTAACCTTTAATATAAACCTATGTTTTAAATTTAGAACTTGCAATGTCATGATATTTAATCAAGTGGAATATAAAATCTAGAACAAACTAACAAGGGCCGGATAATGACCAAGACTTGCGTGTGTTAGCCAACTTTAGGGCTAACACCTACACACACACATCCCTACAAACTTATACTTACAAGTTACAAACAACGTGGAATCAATACAGGATCGTGAATACAACAACAAATACAATCAAGAGCGCGTGCTTTCTCGTTTAAGCTAAGTCAATCACATCAACTACAAGGTGAGTTCATATGCCCCATTTCTTTAATCTTAACTGATTTTAAACTCTCGGGGCTGAGAAACATGTTTAACTTTTAATTATTTAAGAGTTTAATGTTTAACATATTGCTTATACTTTGATTAGATAATATTGATTTCTTTATTATCATTTATCATTGTATGCATGCTTGTATGATCATGATATGACAGGGAAAATCAGATGA
This sequence comes from Mikania micrantha, assembly GCA_009363875.1. Lineage (NCBI taxonomy): Eukaryota > Viridiplantae > Streptophyta > Magnoliopsida > Asterales > Asteraceae > Mikania > Mikania micrantha. Next base: position 49,218,075 of record CM018681.1, read on the forward strand.
ACAATATAATATATCTTACTAGTTCATCAACACATTAGAATAACATAGTTGTAAGATCTTATCTTATAACACTTAGTTATTCTTACATAAACAAACATTGGAACAATCACAGGCAAATATATGAATGATATAAAGATACTATGTATCTTTGTAATAACATTCGATATAAGAGTTAAGTAAGTGTATTAGGACAAGTCCTTTAAACACTTAGCTTTACAACTCAACACATATTATAAGAGAACATGGAACAAAGAATGATTATCATGATAATGTAACTTCATGATAACAACATCATTCACTCAAATAATTAACATAATGTAACAAGACAAGTTCTTATTTAACCTTGTTAATAACACGAAGAACATATGACATTGAGAACAATAACACGGATGAACGCAATTACAATTAGTTACTATGGACCTGTTGTATTATATCACTTCAATCAAGTGCCATTTGTACAAGTTGATCATGTAAGTCCCTATAATTCGCTGAACAGTTAGTTTGACGTGACTAAACCGACGATAGCATAGTGGTACCATAGGTTTGACAAACCTCTAGCTTGTAGGGCTAGTATGTTGATCGTATTGACTCATTGGCCGGTAACGTATGACCGGTGACAGGGCGATTTCAAGTCAGGTTCTGGAAAGCGACACATGGTGATATTAATCTGTAGTGATAAGTAATTAATCCATCGTTTCTTGTTGTCTAGTTGACTGAGTATTTTATATTCTCATGTCACATTACTAGTAACTGTTTCGATGAGGTATTTGGCTATTCAAAGTGGTAGTAGTAAATCAGATGCATTGAAATCTGATAACGTGAGGATTTCAATGGATTCCTTTCAGGCTCTATGCACTATAGTTCAAGAACAAATTACAAATGGTTAACTAACACTCTTAATATTTAAAAGTGAAACAACAGTTAACCCCACAAGTAATGGAATAATATAAGGACCAGATTAAATTAATCTAAATTCCTTAACACATAGAGGGATTATCAATACTCCGGTTTGATAACTAAACCCCTCATCTTACATTATTCTAGATATGCTATAACAGATGAATCCAGATCAGACATGTTGAACAATTGGGAAATGGATATCTTTAGTTGTATCGCAAGTAGTGTGGAACTTGACTGAGCATGTGGTGGGATGGCGTCTGGGCTTGACCCTTTCGTATGCCCTATATATAAGCATGCTTGACCAGGTGATACCCTACTTGTACATATAACTAAGGAGAGGCCATTGGGTAGAAACAGGTGAATCAATCATTACAAGTATCAAGTATGACTTTGCGACTGTGTGTGAACAATTCAAGGTTTTCAATATTCAAACTTATGAACTCACCAACCTAGTGTTGCTTTGTTTAAATGCATGTTTTTCTCAGGTGATGAACATGTGTAGCTACTGATAAGCATGGACTAAGCTAGTGGACTTTTAGAAGACCTAGCTTCATTTTGTGATGCATGCTTTTGATGACAAAAACAATGAATCATCTTTTGTATATCTTGTACAGATACAAGATATAATTCCATTGATTCGTTTTGGTAGATTTGCTTGATTAAATTATGAACAATACATTGTAATTTAATCTTGTAATTCTATATCATGGATGTGTTAGCATTTCTCATTTACTTATCATGTGCTATGTAACAATCTGATCATTTGATTATCACATAAGATATCGCGCCCCGGGAACCTTCCGCCCGACGGGAAAACCCGATCTGTTCCCGCCGGCCCGGGGTGTTACACATCAAATCTCTTCGCCAACTCTCCCACTGACCGCTGCAAATCCAGAAATCCAGCTTGCTGATTCCTCAACAACATATCGTGCTCCTCGATCTTCTGGTCCCGTAGCTTATCTTTATCCATGATCTGCTGAAGCATCTTCATCTGCTGCGCCATCATATCCTCAAGCTTCGTGTCTCAATCTCTTCTGCCTGAGCTCTCGGGTGCGTCTCTCTCAGTGATCGAGATCTGGCGAGTCGGTGGCTTCTCGTAAGAGCTACTGTGGTTGCCCCGCCAGTTCGAGTGCTGCTGCTGATGTTGTCCCTGATTATGGCCTCGCCAATTTGAATTCTGATTCTAATTAGGTTTGGGGTTTAAAGACCTGTTCTAACAAGAATTTATGGCCTCAACCTGTGCCTGATGGGTAACCTGGCACTCAGCAGTTGTAACATCTGTACATTTAGTCATGGTAGTCTTAAACAGTGTTAGAATAATGTGTATTCCTATCCCATCAGTCAATGTGATTCATGTGTTCATAATGTGCTTGTGTGTTAAGATCTTGATTACTTAGGAACAAGTATGTATTATTTATTTACAGTTGATTACGGTATGCAAGAACAGTATTGTATTATATCAAAACAGTGGTGGGACGGCGTTGATAAGGCAGGTAGCTGGACTCTAGGGTATGCCCTATACATATACTGCGTTCGTGTAATGGGATAGTGTTAGTACGTAGTGCTTAGATGAATATTATGACAATCAATTAATTTAACAAAAAAATGGTAATACGTAAGCGAGACTGAGTATAGTTATGGGTGACGATCCATAATGATACGAATGTTGAACTTATAATTATGATTAAACGGCTTTAAATAATTAATACGATCGAAAAACGTATGCGATTGCGGGTATACACGTAATTGTATCTGTTTAACGATCTGGCAACGAACGAATTATAAAAATAAGTCAAAAATATTATTTTACATTTTTACAAATTTGAAACTCATCAAAAAGATGAGAATAACAATTCTTTTAAATTAAACCGCGTAAAATGCGCGTTACGCGACGAAAATGTGAACCGAGCGACCGGAACGAACCCAAATACCACGAGAGTATATAAACAACAAATGAGGTGCATTCTCTCATTTATTGCAGCCACCATTCTCTCTCCCTCTACAAATTTCGTGAATCCTCTCTCTCTCTAGAATCTCGAGCTTCAAACGTGCATAACTTCCTCGTTTCTACACGGATTTGAGTGTTCTTGGTGTCCACGCGTAGCCCTCGACATCCCCTACACGAAAGTACAAAGGATCTGTGGAATTATCCAGCCAAAAAACGAGGTATGATCGAAAGAATAAGCTGAAAAATAGGGTTTTCGTTTGTGTTTGGTTTGAACATAACTACAACCGGTTTTAGATCATGTTAGTCGAACCCCAACCTTCAAGAAGACTCACACACATGCGGAAACAGTATGGGAAACCTCGAATCAAAGGTTGGGCCTGATGAGGAAGATGAACACACAGGTTCGCTCGTTGTGAGCGGTGGCCGAACCCTCATCTTCACCTTGCCGAACCTGCATGTTCGTGGATCAGCCAGTCGAACCCTAATGGGTTTCACGAACCTGCATGAGCCTTTCATGCATGTCATGAACCCTAGTGCTTCCGAACCATGCACACCACCCCACTAGAGCCGAACCCTCGGAATATAGCCGACCCTTGCAGGTCTGATCATCTCACGAACCCATGCAGACGAACCATTCTGTCGAGCCTTATGCGAACCATCCCAAGCCACGAACCCTGCATGGTTCGCTGATCGGTAGCCGAACCCTTGGGGGGGACTTCACGAACCCTCACCGAATGTAGCATGCAGCGAACCCTCGATCATCATCTTCAGCCGAACTTAGGGTAGGTTCGCCAATCATAAATGCCGAACCTTGTGATTTCCCTGTGCTACGAACCTTATGGAAACCATCTAGCCGAACCTGTGGCATCAACTTCTGGCCGAACCTTAGTAGCAAAACCATATAGGTTCGCTGCCATTGGAAGCCTTTTCTCCTTGATATGTTGGATCATCAAGATAATACCATTCATTGGTATCGGCCCAACAACAAACCACTGGCCCAATTCGAATACATGTGGCCCATGTGATTCGATCAAGCCCAATAGGACTCTCGGCCCAATAGTGAACCCACATTGAGTTCCACTTAGACTAATGGGCCCAAGTAGACCACACTTGGCCCAAATCATTAGTTCGAACCATTAGGGCCCAACACCACACTCAATTGGGCCAATGATAATTTAATAAGGGCCATGGACTTTGTTTAAAGACCACCATGATTACATGGGCTCAAAGCCCAATGTTCGGCCCACAACTTAAAGAAGTGGTGATTTGATCTTAATTGGGTTAAGTTTATAACTTAACATAACCATGAGACCAAGTCATAATCTCAAAGACTTGAAACAATTGGAACATCTCTTTCAAATGCATGATTAGCAATGGTTATCAAAAATCATCAACACTTGTTATGTTATGCATACAAGCTATGCATAAAAGAACATGACACTTCTTTTACATGAAACAACTCTCAATCAAGTGACTCAATCATGACTTTCAAGTTTACACAACATTCTTAAACATGAGATCAAGTAATCAAGAGTTAATCAAGTTCAAGTTAACACAAGTCAATCAAGGAATCAAAGTCTATACAATCATAAATCTTATATCTTATGTATGATTACAATGATATAGGAACCAGTTAGAAGTCCTGTTTGCTACTTGCTATTTGTTATAGTTCAGAGTCTACTACAGACAGGTGAGAACATTAGCCCCTCTTTTACCGTTTTCCACTGTTTTGGGGTGGAACACGTGATCAAACGCTCTTATTACAATCATACTTCATTATACAAGATGGATGCTATTTTACAAACATTACAGGTTCACTGTACAAATTCAATGGATTCATCAACTGTTTTAAAGGATTATATCATCTGTTAAACATTTTCTACTAAAAAGGTTTTATAAAGGTTCTTTAAACGGTTTATAACAGTTTTACTCAAATGGTATTATAAATGATAAACACTTTTAAATAATGGAATTTATAAACTGTTTTACTCTAAACTAATGTTTTCAAAAATGATATTTTATAAACCTTGTTACTATACAAGGACATTATTCTAAGTATTCAATCAAGGGTTTCAAAATAAGGTGCTCAATCAATGGTTTTTCATGATGGTGTTCAAACAAAAGATTCATTTCATGTTGTTCAAACAAAGGATTCAATTCATGGTGTTCAAACAAGGTTTTCAAATCATGTTATCAAATAAGGCATTAAATCAATGGTTTTAAAGCAAAGTTCAAAAGCATGGTGTCCACTGTTGTGAACAAACTTATAAACACATCAAGTTACATATTCATTAGCGTTAGTACTGGGTGATCACAACAAGGGAAAGCGGACACATTTGGGACATACCAAAATGGAGTTAGCTTTTAATTTGTTTTATAAGCTAACTGCAGGTTTGGTTTCATCATGGTTTTATCAAAACTGCTGATACATTATCTAACTCCAAACGTAGTTTGGGACTTGATTATATGTTGGCTTCTTTAGTAGATAGTATTTGGACTGTTTGCACACGTTTGACATACTTGATGTTAGTTTGGGTTGCAACTCATCCATGTAATTCATTTATTGCTTTATACATATGCCTTACAATGCAAATTCATTTTTTACAAATGTTAAACCTATTGTTCTCACCAACTACTTTTGTAGTTGACAGTTACTTTTCACGTGATTCAGGTAATCAGGTGTAAGACATTCTAAGGACAACTAAAGAGACCGTTAAAGATAGAACAAGATGAAGAAACATGCTAGGATGGATTTAGAAACACATTAAAATCCTGATTGTTTAATTGTCTTGTTTGAGGTCTTATTTTGTAAACTATATTTTTGGTATGTAGTTGTCATTCTTTTGGTAGATAGATTGTCTGTAACTAAACAGTTGTCTAAACATTATGAAACGTAGTAATCCATTGTGGTTGTTCTTACTCAATACTTGTGCATGATGCAACCACTCATACGTCACCGCGCCGTGGATTCCGCACGCGGCGCAGGGGGTGTGACAGCAGTACTATGTCCACCCCGACATATCTCGCTCCGAGCAGCTGCCATCTTCAGCTCCTTAATGTCCTTAGCCAGTGCTTCTAAGGAAGCGGCAGTGCTCGTGTCGGGTGTAACATGGTGCATCCCTCGAGTCGTGATAGGCGGTGCAATAGTGGGCTTTGCAGCCGGCACAGCTCTCCTCACATAGGACAGGTCCTCATACTCTACTAAGGCGAAATCCTCAAACATCGCCTCGCACTCTTCTGGCTCCTTCTTGTCCATGATGTGCCCCCCAGCAGCTGTATTAAATCTCCTCTTCGTCTCCAATGTCAGTCCATTGTAGAACTTCTCGACTAAGGCCCAATCAGATAGGCCGTGCTGGGGGCATCTGCTCAGAAGGGAGTTAAACCTCTCCCACGCCAAGTAATATGGCTCATCATCGTCCATTTGAAACGAATGGATCTGATCCCGCAATCTGGCAGATTTAGAAGGAGGATAATATTTCTTCAGGAACTTAGTCTGAAGGTCAGCCCATGTAGCGATCGATTCCCTGGGAAGAAGATTCAGCCATGTAGCTGCTCGGCCTGCGAGTGTGAATGGGAACAAACGAAGGTAGCCGGCCTCCTCCGAAATGCCATTGATGTGGAACGCTTCGCATATACGCACAAAGAGAGAGTGATGGCATGGGGCATCCTCGTCGTCCAGGCCATGAAACTGCGTCGAATTCATGATCGTCGACATCATGTGGGAAGGGATCTGCCAGTTGCTGTTGTTGACACCCGGTCGTGTGATAGCAGACCGGGCTCCAACAACCCAATGACTGGCTAGCTCGTGAACAGTCCGCCTCGGTGGCAGAGGTGGGGTGGATCCATGACAAGAGAAGGGTCAAGAAAACTTACCTGCTGTCGGGCCCGCATAATCTGCTCTGGTGACGTCAGCTCGAACTCTGGCGCTCCCTGCGATCGGGTGTGGGGCATACAACTACCGACACCCTAATCAAACAAGCAAGTAAGACTCACATATGCACAAAGAAAAATCCTAATCTAAGGCAAATAAAGGCACTAAGAAGAAAATAAAAACTAAACCTAAAAAGGAAAACTAAGCTAAAAAAGGGGGGAAAGAAACTAAGAAAACAAGCAAGTAAATGCCAGAATCTAAGTAATTTTTGCTATTGCCTAGACGTCCCCAGCAACGGCGCCAAAAACTTGATTCGAGCGGTCAGTATACTAAAAAACAAGACTAAATTAAAGCTATTTAACCTAAGCAAAAGACACAAAATCTAATCCTAGACCTATACTTAACCTAAACACCTAGTAATAATCAGAAATCCTCAAATAGACCGCTACTAAGGCAAGTGTACCTATCGGTGGCAGAATAGCTGATGGAAATCCAGATATCGAACCAATGGACACTAGTATAACGAACTAAACCTAGACTGTGAACTAACTAAAGTAAAAGAGGGGGTTTTGGTGCAAACTGATAACCTGATCAGTCTGAGACTGACTAAAACACTAAACTAACAACTAAACTAAAACAACAACCTGAAACTTGTAATATAGCTAAAATCTGAATGCAGTGAGGAAAACTGGTATATCTAGGCTGGGAGTCAAAAGTGTGACAGATGCTAACTTGGACTAATTTACGAAGGATGAAGACTAGGATCTTAAGGAACAGACTAAGGAATACCTAATGGGACCCAGATCAGATACCAGGGAACTCCAATGGGAATCCTAAGGCCGTAATGTATGCACTAGTCTATCGGGTCACCTTACGGATTTTCCCGATATGCAATTGCACTCTAACGAGTGAATCACCTCCCGGATTTCTCCACCCGTTGTATCCTAAGACACTAGAGAGCTATAAAGTTGACAACTTTGATATGGATTGACACTAACACTAAGTAGATCTAAGACAACGCCCTCCCGGGTCGTTTAACTCAAATATCCTAAGTGAAAGAGAGCATCTATCTAACCTATCACCTCCCGGATTTCTAGGTTAGGTCACACATGCAAATAACAATACTTAATGAAGTCTAATCCTATGGAATGTGATCAACAACCCATAAACTAACCTAAAACACAAAGTAATAGGCCTAACATGCATCTATGTGTGGAAAGACCTTCCTAGACACATGTAGATCAAACATTCATCAAATATAATCATTCCACCTATGAAAAAACCATCAAAGTTCATAACTTTACAGCTGATAACAATGCGTAAATCATCCACAAGCATAAATCATGTCCAAAATCATCAAAGATCAAAACTTTATCATCCCAAACCTAGATATAACGCTAGATCTTGCCAACAATCATCATAACAGTAGCTAAACAGATCTGAATAATGTTTAAATGCATTAAAAACTACTGATTTAAACTAAAAATATGAAAAGATAAAGAACAATACTCAAGCAAGCTCCTTCTTCACTTCAACAAGCCCTAATCAAGCCATTTACTCCATGGTTAAGCTCCAGCAGCTCCAAAGCTTGATTAGGGTTCCAAATTCACAGACGAAGACCCCTAGAGTGGTTGGAAAGCGTCCCATTTATATAAGGCATGAAAATTAGGGTTTTGGCTGAAAAACCATCTGGGGCGTACCGCCTAGCGGGCGTGCATGAGTCTAGGCGGTACGCGTGAGACAAAAAGGTCGGGTGGCCGATGATGACAGGCGCAACGCTTGCGGATGGTGCTCCAGGCTAGGCGTAGCGCGCAGATCAGAATGATGTCAGGGAATGTTCCCAGGCGTATCGCCTGGGACCAACCACCCTCGCTAGGCGTACCGCCTAAGGTTAATTTCCTTGTTTTCTTCGCTCGTTCACCGCACTCGATTCCGATGCTCGTTTGCCCTTGTTTATGCTCTTCCGGGACACATTCCTGCACGAAAACACTAAAATGTAAAAAGGAACTAAAACTGACTCGAAATATTTACAAAACTAACGAAAACAGACTCAAATATGTACAAAAACGGATGTGTTAAACTAACACATCACTGCTTCTTCTAATAATTGTTTGGACATCATTCCCTTTAATAGAAATCACCCTCTAGAACAGATTCTGGGTGATTTAATTAAAGGTGTTCAAACTAGGAGCCAAATCTCAAACTTTTGTCTTCATGTTGCTTTCCTACCCTAAATTGAGCCATCTAAGCATTAAGAGGCTCTAAAATGTAGTAATTGGGTGGAAGCTATGCAGGAGGAACTGTTATAATTTAAAAGACAAAATGTTTGGACTCTCTGCCCCTTGCCCAAAGGAAAATACCCAATAGGAACTAGATGAGTATTTAGAAATAAAAGTGTTGACAAGGGCATTGTAATAAAAAGTAAAGCCAGACTTATAGTGCAAGAGTACCACCAAGAGGAAGGCATTGATTATGATGAAACCTTTTCTCCTGTAGCTAGACTTGAAGCCATAAAATTCTTCCTTGCATTTTATATATCCCACAACATAAAGGTATTTCAGATGGATATAAAAAGTGCATTCTTGTATGGAACTATTAAGGAGGAAGTCTATGTTTGTCAACCACCAGGTTTTGATGATGTTCATCATCCTGACTTGGTGTACTGATTAGAGAAAGCCCTATATCGTTTAAAACAAGCACCAAGAGCATGGTATGATACTCTCACTCAATTTCTTATTTCAAATAATTTTTTAGGGGAACCATTGAAAAGACTTTGTTCATTAAGAGGGTAGATAAGGAACTTTTGCTGTTTCAAATCTATGTTGATGACATTATTTTTGGATCAACAATACCTTCCTTATGTGAACAATTTTCAAATTAATGTCTTCTAAGTTTGAGATGAGTGCCTTAAGTAAACTAAAATCAATTTTAGGACTTCAAGTCAAACAAACCTCTAATGGAACTTTCATTCATCAGTCCAAATATGTAAAAGATCTTTTGAATAAATTTGAAATGACTGATTGCAAAATAATTTATATCCCCATGGCAACTGTACCTAGAATAACTCTAGATGAAAATGGTGAACCTGTAAATCAAACTCTCTAAAGGTGCATGATTGGATATTTGATGTATCTCACTACATCAAGGCCAGATATCATGTATGCCACATGTGTATGTGCAATATACCAATCTGCCCCTAAACAATTCCATTTATCATTTGTGAAGACGATATTTAGATACCCAAAAGTTACCCTTGTACTAGGTATTTGGTATCCTACTAATCAAAACTTGCAAGCTTGTTGGTTTTACAGATAGTGATTATGCAGGATGTTCACTAACCAGGGAGTGATACAGGAGGATGTCCGTTCTTTGCAAATTGCTTGGTCTCATCACAAAGCAAAATGCAAATATCGGTGTCAAATTAAACTGCTGAAGCTGAGCATCTTGCAGCAGCACATTGCACTGCCCAAATCCTTTGGCTACAATACCAGCTGCTGGACTTTGAAATAACAGAACTGAAAACACCCCTCTTAGTAGACAGTGAAGCTGGCAAAAACATTATAAAAAATCATGTCTATCACTCTAAAACTAAAAATATAGAAATAAGGCATCACTTCATAAAAGACTGTTTTGAGAAAGTACTAATTGTCCCAGAACATGTATCTACAAGTGATAAAGTAGCAGACATATTTACTAAGCCCTTGGACTCTTTAACTTTTTCAAAATTTGTTTTCAATATAGGCATGATAAATATGAGTTAATAAATTAATAAATATGGTTAAGAATACATTTCTTAAACCTTGAATCATTAAATAAAAGGATAATTCTCTAATTTATCCTAACAACGGACAAAGGGAAAACCACTGATGAAACAACCGTGGTTCTTTTCTCAGTGGTTGTACCCAACCATGGATAGATTTCAGTGGTTATACTTTTTTTAACCACTGTTTTATATCTATCCGCAGTTATCATCCATCTGTTGTTACATTTTAATCATTCTGTGGTTTTACCACATCCGTGGGTGAACCCGCGGTAACTTATATGCGGTAAAAACCTTTACGTGTTTAAAATCCTTTTCACTCTGTGGTTATTAAGTCTTTATAATTACTCCTGATTTGACTCTCACTAATTATTCTGAAGACTTGACACCCTACAATTAATAGATTTGACACTCACTAATTGTTTTTACAGCTTAAATATCTTGCCCATATCCAATTCTACCCCTTGATGTCATTAACTGCTGAGCATCTTCCCCCTTATTTAAATCACTTGTTCATCTCTTTTGTAGTTGCATTCATCAGCTCTTAACCTAAATTCTCAGAAACTTCATGATCACACTTGAGGTCGTGAAGTTCATCTTTCTTCAACTCAAACTGGAAATGATGCATATGGCGAAGGACAACTGGTTGTCTGAAATGTCGTCTGGCTCGATGCATTTACACTGACCCTGTCTGAGTTTCTTGCTCATGATGATCATGGTATCGACATCGGACCATGCTTCATTCCAAGAAAAAACACTATCTATACATCAGGGTTTGCATTAAAGTACGGGTTTGTCTTTTATTTTCTCTCTCTTATGCTTGCAGTTTTGTCCAATTGTAAAAACCCTAAGGTAAGATTTTTAATTTAGTTATAAGTAGTGGCGGTTTCTCCTAATGAAACCGCACACATCTACAACAATTATATTTTACTTATTTATCACTTATAACTTAAGGCAAGATTTGTAGTCGTGTTGTGTTCTTGAAACTGTTCTTCGATATTTGCTACATCCATGGCGTCTGAAGCTTTAAAACTCAATCCGTTTCACAACGTTGTAGCCTACCTCACCATGTCTTCTGAATACCCCCACTATGATGAGGTCGCCGACATTCTGGTAAAATCCTTTGTTCACACTGCTCTTACTCTCGACCCTCCTATTTCTGATTCAGACCTAAATCATTTTTGGGAGAACTCTTCTTTCGTTTCAAAGGATGACTCTGTTGAAAGCATCACCTTTATGGTTACTGGTCAACAGGTTTCCATCACCCCCTCTAAACATAGTCTTGCCCTAAATCTGGGTGATAATTATGCACCCACCACTGTTCCTCTTATACTTCTTCATGCTGCTTTTGTGTAGTGTGATTATCAGGAAGACCTGAAGAACATAACCTTGTATAAAGCCTATTTATATCCTAAGTAAAAGTTTCTTTATCACACCATACTATAGTGTCTTTCTCAAAAGACAACTAGTTGCGGAGTAATGCCCTATGACATGCAATATGCCATGTATGCAATTCTTTCCAACGAAAGGGTCAATCTGTCCCAAATAATATTTGACCCCTTGGTGCATCACTAAAAGAGTCCCAAGTTTCTACTATACCCTCATTTTGTGATGGCATGTCGTTTTGGTGAAATTAACACTATTTGTCACATTGCTCCTCTCTCTAATATCAAGGGCATTGACAAGCAGATGTTCTCTAGGCTAAATACTGAGGCCAAAATCATGGATGACACCAAGGACACAACCGTCCTCGGTGAGCCCACATCCACCTCGTCTTCCTAGAACAAGTCTATGTCCCCACTGCTCAGGTATATCCATTTGTTCCATCATCACAGACGGATCCTGAATCTCAAACCCATCTAGCTCTTCATCAATCCTCTCAATAGGGTGATGTTGTAACCAAAAGGGATCCCACACAAACCACTGTAGTGTCACTTGACACTCAGATGGCAGTCCAATCTCCTAAGGACACTTCTGTTTCTTCATCCCAACAAGCCCTTGATTCTATTGCTCAAATTCTCCACAAGATTGACTCTAATTTTGAGCAAATGGGTTCTCCTCCCCCCTCACCAATCGAGGAGCAGCCCCTTCAAACCCAGGCTCAAGATCATCGATCTCTTGCCCATGTAGAAGAGGATGTGATCAGGATGTCGAGTCCATCTAGATATCATGATCATATATCTGGGCATCCTTTTCACCTGAAAAGCCCAATGGGTCTTCATCTGGTTGGATTAGGCACTAAGACTCCAGTTATGGCAACAGCCAATGAAGTTCTAGAATTTGAGGCTAGAAATCCTTGGAACCAAGAAAAAGGGGTACATGACAATCCTGAGATGGACTCAGGTCATGCTAAAACTGACCCACCAGTAAGGGATTCAGATGATATCCTTAAATAGTTGGGCGAATGTAACATTTGTACATTTAGTCATGATAGTCGTAAACAGTGTTAGAACAATGTGTGTCCATGTTCAGTTAATCTATGTGATTCATATGTTCATTATGTGCTTGTGTGTTAGAATCCTTATTATTTGAGAACAAGTATGTATTATTATTTACAGTCGATTAGACTAGGCAAGAACAGTATCGTCTTATATCGAAACAGTGGTGGGCAGCGAGAGTGAGCCCTATATATATACTGCGTTCGGTGTAACAGGATAGTGTTAGTGCGTAGTGTTAAGACGAATATTATGACAATTAATTAATTCAACAAGAATCGTAATACGTAAGCAAGACTGAGTATAGTTATGGGTGACGATCCATAATGATACGAATGTTGAACTTATAATTATGATTAAACGACTTTAAATAATTAATACGATCGAAAAACGTACGCGATTGCGGGTATACACGTAATTGTATCTGTTTAACGATCTGTCAACAAACGAAGAGCAAAAATAATTAAAATAATTATTTTACATTTTTACAATTTTGAAACTCATCAAAAAGATGAGGATAATAACCTTTTATTTTAAATCGCGTAAAATACGCGTTACGCGACGAAAACGCAAACCGAGCGACCGGAACGAACCCAAATACCACCCGCGCTATAAAAGCCTTGAAAGAGGTCATTTTCCTCATTAAATTCACCAACAACCACTTCTCTCACTAAAAATTCGTCCAAGCCACTCTCTCTAGAAAACCAACTTTAAACGCGCGTATCTCCATCGTTTCTTGACGGATTCCGGTGTTCTCGGTGTCTACGCGAAGCTCTCAACGAGGACTACAAGAAAGTACAACGGATCGGAGGTTTTCACCGGCCAAAAATGAGGTATGAACCAAGGAAGTTTCGGGAAAATAGGGTTTTCTTGTGTGTTCTTGTTCAAACCGACACTTAGCCGGTTCTAGCACCCCATTTCCATTTTCGCACCTATAGCAACATTCCCTGAAGTTATATTAGCTTAGACCGTAGTCTAGAATCAGGTGTTCGACGATGGTGATGATGCAGGTGACAGGTTTGGTGAAGGTTGTGGGTGCCGAACCCTTTGGAGGCTGCCGAACCCCCATCTGCTCGAAGCCGAACCCATTTAACTCCTAGCCGAACCCCTGCGAATCTTTGGAGTCTCGGCAAACCATAACAAACCCTGCATGGTTCGTTTCATGATCAGCCGAACTATAGGGAACCTACACGAACCTTACATGGCTTCACGAACCCTTATCAACATGCAGCGAACCCTCATGGGTATGAGCATCTTCGGCGAACCCTATGGAGTCCACGAACCCTGCATGGTTCGTGGAAGTCCCAGTCGAACCCTAATCCTCAGTCAGCCGAGCCATGATGTCACCGAACCATTTGCACATTGCCGAACCATTCAACCATGCACGCCGCGAACCATTTGTACATTGCCGAACCATTCAACCATGCACGCCGCGACCCATGTAGTGCCGAACCTATTAGGGTTTTCTTGGCCGAACCTTTCTGATGCAGTCATCGACGAACCTTGGATACACACCCATGGAACCGAACCTGTAGTCTCATCTTTGGCCGAACCTTACTAGAAAACCTAATTAGATTCGCTGGAAATCTTTGGCACCCCACCCCCATTCGGCCCAAATGAATTCCATTCGGCCCATTATGATTCTAAGTGGCCCAATTTATTAGTTAACTTCGGTCCACATTAGATCAAGTCCAACAAGACCTTAGGCCCAATTCAATCCATTCGGTCCATTATGACTATTAATTGGCCCAATAACAAATGCTTTTGGCCCATGTTGTGGCCCACAATGCAAAGTTTTTATGAATTGATTGTGGTGGGGTTAGCTTTAACCTAAACTAGCAAAGAGATCAATTCTTAATCACAAGAGTCTAAAACATTTGAACATATCCATACATTTTTCATACTGATCAAAGGCTTATCAAACTCTTAAACACATACTGTTTATGCATAATGAGTTGTGCATAAAAGCTCATAGCATAGTCTTTTCATGAATCATTGATCAATCAAGTAACTCTATCATGACTTTCAAATTCATACAACATTTTCAAACATGAGAACAAGTATTCAAGTGTAAATCAGGTTCAAGAGAACACTAGTCAATCAATGAATCAAGGTCTATACAATTATAAATCTTATATATCTTATGTATGATTACAATGTTATAGGAACCAGTTAGAAGTCCTGTTTGCTACTTGCTATTTGTTATAGTTCAGAGTCTACTGCAGACAGGTGAGAACACTAGCCCCTCTTTTTACTGTTTTTACAACTGTTTTGGGGTGGAACACGTGATCAAATACTTATACTTCAATCATATCGTATGATACAGATTCATGATACTTCATAAACATTACAGGTTCACTCTAGAAATCCAAGGGATTTCTCAATTGTTTTCAAAGGAATTATCGACTAATTATAATGGTTTTATCAACTATTTAACGTTTCCTACTAAAAAGATTTTAGAAAAGTTCTTTAAACTGTTTATATCAGTTTTTATACAAATAGTTTTATAAAGGATAAACATTTTTAAGTAATGAAATTTATTAACTCTTTTACTCTAAACTCGTGTTTTCGAAAGTAATCTTTTATAAACCTTGTTACTATACAAGGACACTGTCTTACGTACTCAATCAAGGGTTTCACAACATAGTATTCAAACAATGGTTTTCATGGTATTCAACAGAGGATTCATTTCATGATATTCAATCAGAGGATTCATTTCATGGTACTCAAACAAGTTTTTCAAATCATGTTATCAAATAAGGCATTAACACGCTAGTTTAAAGCAATGTTCAAAAGCATGGTGTCCATCGTTGTGAACAAACTTATAAACACATCAGGTTTCATATTCATTAACGTTAGTACTGGGTGATCACAACAAGGGAAAGCGGACACATTTGGGCAGACCGATTGCTGCAGTTAGTTTTTAAATTTGTTTTATAAACTAACTGCAGATTTCGGTTACGTATGGTTATCATTGTTGCTGACTAATTTTCTGACTCCAAACATAGTTTGGGACTTGATTATATGTTGGTTTTTGTGCAACTAGTCTTTGGACTGTTTACACTCGTTTGACATACCTGATGTTAGTTTGGGTTGCAACCCATCCATGTAATTCCATTATTGCTTTAATATACCTATGCCTTATATTACATATTCATGTTTACAAATGTTAAACCTATTGTTCTCACCAACTACTTCTGTAGTTGACAGTTACTTTTCACGTGTTTCAGGTAATCAGGTTTAAGACTTTCTCAGAGACAACTAAGGAGACCGTTCTAAGATAGAACAAGATGAAGAAACATGCTAGGATGGATTAGAAACACACTAAATCCTAATTGTTTAATTGTCTTGTTTGAAGTCTTATTTTGTAACTATATATTGGGTCTGTAGTTGTCTTTCTTTTGATAAATAGATTGTCTGTAACTAAACAATTGTCTAAACATTATGAAACTTAGTAATCCATTGTGGTTGTTCTTGTTCAATACTTGTGCATGATTCAACTGTTCATACGTCACCGCGCCGTGGATTCCGCACGCGGCGCAGGGGTGTGACAGGTTAGTATCAGAGCCAAGGTTGTAGAGAACTAGGAAAAAAACCCAATGTTTAATGACCTAGACTATAACCTAAGCTACCCAATAGGACTAAGTGCTATAGACTTGAGGATACTTAGGATCTAAGTAACTTAAGTGAGCATTAAGTCTACATTAAGCTTGAAAGATCTTAGGGATATTCTTCTAAGATTAGATATCGAGTCAAGGAATTTGAATCGGAATTCTCTAATTTTAGAAACCGAATTAAATTTCTCACACATATTCATTTAAGGATTTCGGAGGCAAGGATCTGTATTCTTAGTATCCTTGATCTGAAATTCTCACACAGAGTTCATTAAAGGATTCCAGAGGCAAGGATCTGTATTCTTAGTATCCTTGATCTGGAATTCTCCATCAGAGTTCATTATAGGAATTTAGAGGCAAAGATCTGTATTCTTAGTATATTTGATCTAAAATCCTTGTCATGTTTGTCATAGGAATTCGGAGGTCAAGATCTATTAATTTAGAATCTTGATTTGAAATCCTTGTCATGTTATCATATTATCAGGTGTTCATTATCATAGGAACTTTATAACTTAGAATCTGTGTAACAGTATTCTTTAGTTGAAGTTCTCACAGGAGATCGTTATACTCGATACTGTAGGTATTGAGAACCTAGGTTAAATCAACCTAGGACACATATACAAAAACCTAAGGTTTTAATTTCAAGTAAATTAAGAACCATGGTTTACATAATCATAACCATATTCTGAGAACAAGAGGCAAACGTGAATCAATCATAATCAATCAAGAGTTGGAATCTTAGCTCCAAATACGAACGGCGGGTTAACGCTGACGTGCTGAGGTAAGTGGTGGGTCGGTGAGAGCTTACCCTATATATAAGCTTATTTCGGTATGTCAGGGGGAATCCGGCGTTCGTGTTTGAAGGGAAGATTCGGGAGTAACTGGATCATTGAACATTAGTCAAACGCGTGAGATACAATCATTGGTAAATCAATTCATAGTGCAATTCAAACTTGGATGAACCAAACATTATGGTAAATCAATCAAGTTGTGAACATTCATTCAATGTAAACCTTAAGTGAAATTCTTAAGTGATTACATCATTAGTACTTGCTAACATAGTTAACAAAAAAAAAAATTGTAGAGCACACATATGACTTAGTTCTACATGTTAACAACTGTTAGTAGGTGCACACATAACATAATCATAGTTCAATCATGGATTCTATCATAGTTCAAATTGATCAAAGATCATGGAATTCTTAATCAATGGAACATACATGGAAATCAGTACAAAACATGTTGCCAAATGCTAGCAAGGACATGATCGTGGTATATCGAAGCGGTGGTGGGATGGCGTCTGGGCTGGCAGTTTGCTTGACCCTTTCGTATGCCCTATATATAAGCTATCTTCGGTATATCGGGAAAGTGTCAGTGTGTAGGTTTGGTGGAGTGAGATCATGGAACATCATACACCTTCACATGAGAAGTATGCTAATAAGATGATCGCTTATACGTGTACATGCTCATATTACAATTGAATGATAATACTAGTAGTATGGATATATTACTAATTTTATCATGCAAAACTCAATTGTATCGTTTCTAATTACTGACCCACTTGTGGCTTCTATTCGTAGAATGCCTCCCCGACATGATCCTAACGCAGGGGGTTCGACAAGTGGCAACGACGATGAGATCAACAAGATTGCCCGAGCCATCTCTATACACATGAGAGATGTCATTCCGGGCATGGTCACTGATATTACCCAGAATCTTCGGGGAAGTACTAGTGATTCAGCACATAACTCAAATGCTATCAACACTGGAACTGCTAACTTCACTTTTAAGCAGTTCAATGATGCTAAACCTCTTAAGTACGCTGGTACTGAAGGAGCTACTGGCCTACTGCAGTGGCTGGAGAGCATCGAGGATATTCTTGATTTCACAGGAAGTCCTGAGAACCTGAAGGTCAAAATGGCCTCGAGCGCTTTTCACAAAGGCGCACTCACCTGGTGGAACACTGAGAAGAACACCAGAGGACGGGAAGTTGCATTAGCTTTATCTTGGGAGGATTTCAAGAAATTACTTGTGGATAAGTTTTGTCCACGACATGAGCTGAAGAAACTTGAGGTGGAAATGTGGAATCTGGTGCAAGATAGTGGGGAGAACGCAAAGTACACAACTCGTTTCCATGAGTTGTGCATTCTGGTGCCACACCTGGTTACTCCTCTATCCCGCAGGATAGAGAAGTAAATCGAAGGCTTACCTCTAATTGTCAGGGGAACTGTGATGGGGAATAACCCCACTACTTTGGAGGCAGCGATTCATCTTGGAGCTAGCCTTACCGAAGAATACGTTAAGTCTGGAGTGCTCACCCGAAAGGGGTATAAGAGAGCACAGATTGATGAAGGCAAGAAGCCTGAACAACAACATCCCAAGAAGAAGAAGCAAAAGACAATCAAGAACTTTGCAGCCCTGACTGCAGTTACACCTACTCATGCCACACCTATTACTGCTATGCCACAACCTGCTAATGCCAGAAAACTTTATACTGGCACGTACCCACTGTGCACCAAATGCCAATACCATCACCTACCCAATACTCCATGAAAAAAGTGTCTCAAGTGTGGGCGGATGGGACACTTGGCAGTTACATGCCGATCTGCTCATCTTGCTGCTGCTACAACTGCTACCACTACTACTGCTACAGGTGGAAGGGCCTCTTATAATTGTGGAGCAGAAGGACACTTCAGAAACCAGTGTCCAAAACTCAACAACACTACTGCTACTGCTCGTGCCTTTGTTATCGGAGCTGCCGAAGCACGCGAGGAGCCAGCAGTTGTCACGGGTACATTTCTCCTTAATGGTCATTACGTTTCTATCATATTTGATACTGGTGCTGATAAAAGCTTTATCTCTGCTCATACTGCTTCCTTGCTTAATATGCAACTATCTATACTTACTGCTCCCTATACCGTAGAAGTAGCCAATGGTAAGACTATAGTCGTAGATTCTATAATATATGGTTGTGAATTAAGATTAAACGACCATTCTTTTCTCATCGATCTTATTCCTATGACACTCGGAAGCTTCGAAGTTGTTATAGGAATGGATTGGTTGTCTAAAAACAATGCCGAAATCATATGCTCGGAGAAACTTATTCGAATTCCTTTACCGACCGGCGAAACGATGAGAATCTATGGCGAGAAACCCTGCCGTGGATTGAAGATTGTATCGTGCATCAAGGCAAGGAAGTATCTAAAGAAGAAATACTATGAGTTCCTGGCTCACGTGGTGGAAAAGAAACCTGATAAGAAAACAGTTTGAGACGTTCCAGTCATCAGAGATTATCCGGACGTATTTCCAGAATACTTGCCTGGACTACCACCAGTCCGACAAGTGGAATTTAGAATCGATCTCATCCCTGGAGCCAATCCAATGGCGAAGTCACCATATCGATTAGCACCATATGAGATGCAAGAACTGTCTAGTCAGCTTCAAGAACTTTTAGACAAATGTTTCATTAGACCGAGTTTCTCTCCATGGGGAGCTCCGTTTCTCTTTTTCAAGAAGAAAGACGGTTCATTTCGTATGTGCATCGATTATCGTGAGCTAAACAAGTTGACAATCAAGAATAAATATCCTCTGCCTAGGATCGATGATCTGTTTGATCAATTACAGGGAGCAACTTGCTTCTCTAAGATTGACTTACGATCCGGGTATCATCAGTTGAGAGTAAATGATGAGGATATACCAAAGACTGCATTTAGGACTCGATATGGACACTATGAGTTTGTGGTTATTCCATTTGGACTGACCAATGTACCTGCAGTGTTCATGGACTTGATGAATCGAGTCTGCAGACCGTATTTAGATCAGTTTGTTATTGTCTTTATTGACGATATACTAATCTATTCAAAGACGAAACAGGAGCATGAAGATCATTTGAGGAAAGTCTTAGAACTACTAAGAGAGGAACAGCTTTATGCTAAATTCTCCAAGTGTGAATTTTGGCTAAAGGAGGTTCACTTCTTAGGACATGTCATAAACGGGGATGGAATACATGTAGATCCAGCAAAGATTGTGGCGATTAAGAACTGGACTACTCCATCTACTCCAACAGAGATTCGTTCATTTCTGGGTCTGGCGGGCTATTACAGGAGATTCATTGCGAATTTCTCTAAGATTGCTTTGCCACTTACCACACTGACTCAGAAAAGTCAAGCCTTTATATGGGGCCAGAAACAAGAAGATGCATTCCAACTTCTTAAACAAAAGTTATTCAATTCCTCTATCCTTAGTCTTCCAGAAGGCAGTGACGATTTCATTGTCTACTGTGATGCTTCAAACCTTGGTCTCGGTTGTGTACTCATGCAACGGGACAAAGTCATTGCATATGCTTCAAGACATCTTAAGGTTCATGAGAAGAATTACACTACTCATGACATTGAGCTAGGGGTTGTGGTCTTTGCATTGAAGATTTGGAGACACTACCTTTATGGTACTAAATGTGTCATCTATACATACCACAAGAGCCTGCAACACATCCTTAATCAGAAAGAACTCAACATGAGACAACGACGTTGGGTTGAGCTTCTAACTGATTACGACTGTGAGATTCGTTACCATCCGGGTAAAGCCAATGTGGTGGCGGATGCTCTTAGTCGCAAGGAACCAGTCAAACCAATTCGTGTAAGAGCCATGGAGATCAACACACAGCCAAACTTGAAAGATTTGATTCGTATTGCCCAGCAACAAGTGGTGACAAACAATCAGCTGAAAACAGACTTAGATTGCGGGATTGAGAAGAAACTGGAACCTCGATCTGACGGGGTGCTATATCTCAACGGCCGCATCTGGATTCCGAAGTCTGAAGAATTGCGCACACTCATCTGTGATGAGGCTCATAAGTCGCGATACTCAGTTCATCCTGGAGCCGATAAGATGTATCAGGACTTGAGGATATCTTACTGGTGGCCGGGAATGAAGAAAGACATAGCACTGTACGTGGGAAAATGTCTTACCTGTTCAAAAGTCAAAGCAGAACATCAAAAGCCCTCGGGACTTCTGCAACAACCTGAAATTCCTCAATGGAAATGGGAGCAAATTTCCATGGATTTCATAACTAAGTTGCCGAGAACTCCGTGAGGTTTCGATTCGATTTGGGTGATCGTTGATCGACACATCAAATCTGCTCATTTTCTCCCAATCCGAGAGGATTACAAGATGGAGAAGTTATCCACATTGTACATCAACGAAATCATTGCACGTCATGGTACACCAACCTCAATCATATCTGATCGTGATAGTCGTTTCACTTCTCGCTTTTGGAAATCATTGCAAAAGGCTTTGGGAACTCGTGTTAATCTTAGCACGGCGTATAATCCCCAAACCGACAGTCAAAGCGAAAGGACTATCCAAACACTCGAAGACATGCTTCGTTCTTGTGTCATTGACTTCGGTGGAAGTTGGGACACTCATCTTCCACTTATCGAGTTTTCGTATAACAACAGCTATCATACAAGCATTCAATGTGCACCATTCGAAGCTTTATATGGTAGGAAGTGCCGATCACCGGTCTGTTGGACCGAGGTTGGTGACTCACAAGTCGTAGGACCAGAACTCATTCAGGAAACATCAGACAAAATCACAATCATTCAATCAAGGCTTAAGGCCGCACGAGATCGGTAGAAGAGTTATGCTGATCGACGTCGGAAACCGCTTGAGTTTCAAGTCGGTGACCGAGTCTTACTCAAAGTTTCTCCCTGGAAAGGCGTTGTTCGATTCGGGAAGAAAGGGAAACTTGCACCAAGGTACGTTGGACCTTTTGAGATCCTGGAACGGATTGGTCCCGTAGCCTACGAACTCAAACTTCCAGTGGAGCTAAGCAATGTTCACGATACTTTTCATGTATCGAATCTTAAGAAATGCTTGGTGGATCATGATGTTCAGATTCCACTGGAAGACATTCAGATTCAGAACAACATGCAATTCATAGAACGTCCGGTTGAAATCATGGATCATGGGGTCAAGAAACTTAAACGCAGCCGTATCCCGATCTTAAAGGTACGATGGGAGGGCAAACGCGGTGCTGAGTTCACCTGGGAACGTGAAGACCAGATGAAGCTTAAGTACCCTCATCTTTTTACAGTACCTTCGACTAGTTAATTTCGGGACGAAATTCCCTTAACTAGGGGAGACTGTAACATTTGTACATTTAGTCATGATAGTCGTAAACAGTGTTAGAACAGTGTGTGTCCATGTTCAGTTAATCTATGTGATTCATATGTTCATTATGTGCTTGTGTGTTAGAATCCTTATTATTTGAGAACAAGTATGTATTATTATTTACAGTCGATTACACTAGGCAAGAACAGTATCGTGTTATATCGAAACAGTGGTGGGCAGCGAGAGTGAGCCCTATATATATACTGCGTTCGGTGAAACAGGATAGTGTTAGTGCGTAGTGTTAAGACGAATATTATGACAATTAATTAATTCAACAAGAATCGTAATACGTAAGCGAGACTAAGTATAGTTATGGGTGACGATCCATAATGATACGAATGTTGAACTTATAATTATGATTAAACGACTTTAAATAATTAATACGATCGAAAAACGTACGCGATTGCGGGTATACACGTAATTGTATCTGTTTAACGATCTGTCAACGAACGAAGAGCAAAAATAATTAAAATAATTATTTTACATTTATACAATTTTGAAACTCATCAAAAAAAAGTGGATAATAACCTTTTATTTTAAATCGCGTAAAATACGCGTTACGCGACGAAAACGCGAACCGAGCGACCGGAAGGAACCCGAATACCACCCGGGCTATAAAAGCCTTGAAAGAGGATATTTTCCTCATTAAATTCACCAACAACCACTTCTCTCACTAAAAATTCGTCCAAGCTACTCTCTCTCTAAAAAACCGACTTTAAACGCGCGTATCTCCTTCGTTTCTTGACGGATTCTGGTGTTCTCGGTGTCTACGCGAAGCTCTCAACGAGTACTACAAGAAAGTACAACGGATCGGAGGTTTTCACCGGCCAAAAAAAAGGTATGAACCAAGGAAGTTTCGCGAAAATAGGGTTTTCTTGTGTGTTCTTGTTCAAACCCGACACTTAGCCGGTTCTAGCATCCCATTTCCATTTTCGCACCTATAGCAACATTCCCTGAAGTTATATTAGCTTAGACCGTAGTCTAGAATCAGGTGTTCGACGATGGTGATGATGCAGGTGACAGGTTCGGTGAAGGTTGTGGGTGCCGAACCCTTTGGAGGCTGCCGAACCCCCATCTGCTCAAAGCCGAACCCATTTAACTCCTAGCCGAACCCCTGCGAATCTTTGGAGTCTCGGCGAACCATAACGAACCCTGCATGGTTCGTTTCATGATCAGCCGAACTATAGGGAAGCTACATGAACCTTACATGGCTTTACGAACCCTTATCAACATGCAGCGAACCTTCATGGGTATGAGCATCTTCGGCGAACCCTATGGAGTCCACGAACCCTGCATGGTTCGTGGAAGTCCCAGTCGAACCCTAGTCCTCAGTCAGCCGAGCCATGATGTCACCGAACCATTTGTACATTGCCGAACCATTCAACCATGCACGCCGCGAACCATGTAGTGCAAAACCTATTAGGGTTTTCTTGGCCGAACCTTTCTGATGCAGTCATCGACGAACCTTGGATACACACCCATGGAACCGAACCTGTAGTCTCATCTTTGGCCGAACCTTAGTAGAAAACCTAATTAGGTTCGCTGGAAATCTTTGGCAACCCACCCCCATTCGGCCCAAATAAATTCCATTCGGCCCATTATGATTCTAAGTGGCCCAATTGATTTGTTAACTTCGGTCCACATTAGATCAAGTCCAACAAGACCTTAGGCCCAATTCAATCCATTCGGTCCATTATGACTCTTAATTGGCCCAATAACAAATGCTTTTGGCCCATGTTGTGGCCCACAATGCAAAGTTTTTATGAATTGATTGTGGTGGGGTTAGCTTTAACCTAAACTAGCAAAGAGATCAATTCTTAATCACAAGAGTCTAAAACATTTGAACATATCCATACATTTTTCATATTGATCAAAGGCTTATCAAACTCTTAAACACATACTGTTTATGCATAATGAGTTGTGCATAAAAGCTCATAGCATAGTCTTTTCATGAATCATTGATCAATCAAGTAACTCTATCATGACTTTCAAATTCATACAACATTTTCAAACATGAGAACAAGTATTCAAGTGTAAATCAGGTTCAAGAGAACACTAGTCAATCAATGAATCAAGGTCTATACAATTATAAATCTTATATATCTTATGTATGATTACAATGTTATAGGAACCAGTTAGAAGTCCTGTTTGCTATTTGCTATTTGTTATAGTTCAGAGTCTACTGTAGACAGGTGATAACACTAGCCCCTCTTTTTACTATTTTTACAACTGTTTTGGGGTGGAACACGTGATCAAATACTTATACTTCAATCATGTCGTATGATACAGATTCATGATACTTCACAAACATTACAGGTTCACTCTAGAAATCCAAGGGATTTCTCAATTGTTTTCAAAGGAATTATCGACTAATTATAATGGTTTTATCAACTATTTAACGTTTCCTACTAAAAAGATTTTAGAAAAGTTCTTTAAACTGTTTATATCAGTTTTTATACAAATAGTTTTATAAAGGATAAACACTTTTAAGTAATGAAATTTATAAACTCTTTTACTCTAAACTCGTGTTTTCAAAAGTAATCTTTTATAAACCTTGTTACTATACAAGGACACTGTCTTACATACTCAATCAAGGGTTTCACAACACAGTATTCAAACAATGGTTTTCATGGTTTTCAACAGAGGATTCATTTCATGATATTCAAACAGAGGATTCATTTCATGGTACTCAAACAAGGTTTTCAAATCATGTTATCAAATAAGGCATTAACACGCTAGTTTAAAGCAATGTTCAAAAGCATGGTGTCCATCGTTGTGAACAAACTTATAAACACATCAGGTTTCATATTCATTAACGTTAGTACTGGGTGATCACAACAAGGGAAAGCGGACACAATTGGGCAGACCGATTGCTGCAGTTAGTTTTTAAATTTGTTTTATAAACTAACTGCAGATTTCGGTTACGTATGGTTATCATTGTTGCTGACTAATTTTCTGACTCCAAACGTAGTTTGGGACTTGATTATATGTTGGTTTTTGTGCAACCAGTCTTTGGACTGTTTACACTCGTTTGACATACCTGATGTTAGTTTGGGTTGCAACCCATCCATGTAATTCCATTATTGCTTTAATATACCTATGCCTTATATTACATATTCATGTTTACAAATGTTAAACCTATTGTTCTCACCAACTACTTCTGTAGTTGACAGTTACTTTTCACGTGTTTCAGGTAATCAGGTTTAAGACTTTCTTAGGGACAACTAAGGAGACCGTTCTAAGATAGAACAAGATGAAGAAACATGCTAGGATGGATTAGAAACACACTAAATCCTAATTGTTTAATTGTCTTGTTTGAAGTCTTATTTTGTAACTATATTTTGGGTCTGTAGTTGTCTTTCTTTTGATAAATAGATTGTCTGTAACTAAACAATTGTCTAAACATTATGAAACTTAGTAATCCATTGTGGTTGTTCTTGTTCAATACTTGTGCATGATTCAACTGTTCATACGTCCCCGCGCCGTGGATTCCGCACGCGGCGCAGGGGTGTGACAGCGAATCATATCTCAAACTCAAGGAATTGACGCCTACTGGTTTCTCATATTCAGGCTGATGTGGCCAAGCTCACTAAGCTAGTAAGAGAAGTTTTGAATGACCAAGTCCTGCAACGCCTATCCATCCCAATGCAGACACCTTCTCTTGAAGGTCTCCCAAACACTCCACCTACTTCTACTGCCCCCACCTTGTCAATCCAAGCTTTTCAAGAAGTGTTAAACCCACTTCTTAACACCCATCTCACCACTCGCTTCACCAATTTTACCGAAGACTTCCATAAGACCCAAAAGCTTCAACTGGATCTACTGAAAATGGTAGTAGATTCCAAAATTTCATCCCTATAACATGAGGTAGCTAATCACACTCTCTTTATGGAGTCTCTCACAGTAATAGCCCCTCCTTCTCCTTGGTTCAAGTAACAGTCTGAAGAAGCCAAAAAGAGAGGGAATGAAAGGCTCCTGGCTGAGGCCCAAGCTGCCAAAAGGGCTCAAGAAAAGAATGAACAAAGAAGAATGAAGGAAAAAGGACTGAAGAATTAGGAGGCACTTCTCAAAGCTGCATTAGATCAGCAATTTCAGATTGACGCTACTAAGGCCAGTTCTGAAGAGAAAAAAAAAGGGAAGCTGAAGCTGAAGTGGAAACTTGAGCATATGGTGTAACTAGAAAACCTAAACCCACCAAACCAGCTCCTACTGAGCCAATAAAACTCACAATCATAGCCCCTTCTTCCTTAGCTTCCACCACTCAGGACATACAAGTTCAAACTGAGTCTGTCCAATCTGAACATAATCCAATCTCCCCTAAACAAACCTCTCCCAGCATATCCTTCCCTTCTTCACCTGTAAAAACCAATAAAGAAAACTCACCTACCCTTTCTGCGAAATCTTCTTCTCAAACCCTTCTAGAATTATCTTCACATACCTCATATCCCACCATCTTAAATGCATTCAAAATAAGCCAAAAACCATTTCACATAATCACTCGGTCTTTCACAAGAAGACTGAAAAGTGCTTCCAGAAAATCCAAAACCCACACCAGAAAACCAAAGAAACCTTTAACTCCCATTCAAGAACCAAGTTCAGACTCAAATCATAGTCAAACCATTCGCTCTTTAATTCAAAGAAAAAGGAGGCTTAGACTGGCTGATGATGATGAATCTGACTCCAACCCATCCAAGTCCACCAAAGCTCCCTCACCAATAAAGCTAGCTGATGTTGAAGCTTAGAAAACTCAAACATCCCTTCTAAAAGAATCCCATTCTCCTGTAAGGCAGTTCCCGACAACTAAAGACCTTCAAGAACTAAAGAATAGAGAAGTTGAAGGGGAAAACAAGATCTTAGCTGATCTAGAAGCCACTAGTCTTTTAGGAGAAGAGATGATCCAAGCTTATCATGAACAGATAGCCCTAATGGACCAGCAACAAGATAAAGCCTATGAGGCTGAAAGGGAGCAACTGATCAGGTTTCTGCTAAATGAAGGTAAGTATAAGGTTGAAACCTTCATCAACTGGGATATCACAGGTCTTAGAAAGGAGGCTGAAGTCCTTTCTAAAAAATAAAGGCAGACATTAAGAAGAAAAAGACCATTGAGAAAAGAAAAGAATAAAACACATCCTCATTCAAAATCAGTGGGAACCAAAGAACACGATCATGAGATGGAAGAATGACATATTGTTTTATGAATGGTCCAAATTCAAAAAAGTTCATAGCGATTATCCTGAGCTCTGGAAAGAAGCCACATCAACCTCTCCCACTGTGGTGTCTAAGCTTAAGGATGCAGATCCAAAAACAATGGTTGATCTATTGCTGAATGCGCCTCTGGGAATGTCGTTTGGTGAGTCGAGGAATCATCTTCTGTAGTAAATTTTAAACCTAGGGTTGAAATACAAAAGGAATTTCTACCTACTCTATTGACAGGATATGAACTTTATCAGCATGCAGTATTCAAAAAGGTGCTTGGCTCTGGAGATCAAATAGAAAGAAGAGAGATTGTTCACTGGCCTATAGGAGCTCCTCTCCCCTTAGATCCTTCTTCTAAATCCTAACCTCTTCAGATCACCAATTTTAGACCTAGAGTAAAGAGATGGTTCTTTGACCCTGTCACAAAAACTATGATCATTTAAAGATTCAATGGTTCATGAACTTTCTTCTCAGATTGGGATGCAATCCTTAAGCTCCCGAAGAATGATCTGAATGAATTGCAGCATATGACCCTGGAGAATGCTAACACAGAATATGAAGTCCGAAAGTATGTGCGGACTCTCAGAGATCAAATGGATTTGGCTCTAAGGAAAAAATAAATGGTTTTGGCTTCATCAGTCCAGAGGGAGATTGTTAGAAAATAAGGACTGTTGAGCAAAACCACTGAAGACAAACAATGGAATAAAATCGCAGATTGACAAACTGAGAACACCTTCTTCTTTCCACTATGTCTCAACAATGGATTGCAACAGCGGATCTTAAAACATCGGATCCAATAACCACTAATCCAGTAAGAACGGATCATGAAGCTGATGAAAACCACAGAACAAGACTTGAAGACAATAGTGGATTCAATAAACCGCGGAATGGCATCCGCGATTCAACCACTGAAGACACAACAACTGATTACAACTATGGAGAACCACTACAGACTTGGGTCTCTGTTGTTGTTGACTTTTGTATTCAGTTGTTGTATACTTTTGTTTTGTTTTAATATCTGCATTTTTCAAGTTGCTTGTCCTATTCTTTTTTGTCTTGTAAGATTGAATGTTGGGTTTTTATACCCCAACATTCCCTGAAATATTTGAATTACATTCCCCAAAAATTCCTTGTGTTACTATTCTGTCTTTTCCTTTACTAGCAAAACTAAACAACTGAAAATAACTAAGTGTTAAACTTTAGAGGGAGCAAATACCAAGGCTTTGACCGTGAGTCTAAAGCCTTGTTCCTAGTTAAATAGCTCCAACTAGGTTCAACATTAACTTAGTGAGTGGCAAGGATATCTTATACAAGTTCGAGATGAACCTCCTACAATAACCCGCCAAACCCAAAAACGACCGTTTTTCAGTAGGCATTGTATGAGTATTCCAATTCTTAATCATTTCAATCTTGGAAGGATCCACATGAATTCCTTCATTGTTAATCACATGAACCAAGAACTAAACTTCTCGCAGCCAAAATTCACACTTTGAGAATTTGGCATAGAGTTGCTCATTCTATAATAGTTCCAACATTTTTCTGAGGTATGGTTCGTGCTTGGCTTCACTTTTAGAATAAATCAGCATGTCATCAATAAAGACAACGACAAACTGATCCATATACAACTTGCACATGCGATTCATGAGATCCATGAACACCGCACGTACATTCGACTATCCAAATGGCATCACCATGAACTCATAATGATCGTAGCTGGTTCGGAAAGCCATTTTGGGTATGTCCTCTTCTTAGATTCCAAGATGGTGATACCTGAATGCGGGTTTATCTGCGAGAAATACTAATCTCCCTGTAACTGATCAAACGAATCATCAATTCTCAGTAATGGGTACCGATTCTATAGGGAGACTTAGCTACAAGAGTCGCTCAGTGAACCAATCGATACGAAACTGCCCCGGTCATTCTGGGGGGAGTCCCGGACAACTAAGTCGTCTGGAAAGACGTTCGCATCCTCCTTAACAATAGGTCCATCTTGAATCGTGGTTGTTTTCTTATCCTTATTCACCACATGAGCGTAAAAGGCTAC
Source organism: Mikania micrantha (assembly GCA_009363875.1). Classification (NCBI taxonomy): domain Eukaryota; kingdom Viridiplantae; phylum Streptophyta; class Magnoliopsida; order Asterales; family Asteraceae; genus Mikania; species Mikania micrantha. The sequence continues at coordinate 49,248,014 of CM018681.1, forward strand.
ACACCGTTTCCTCAAATACTTGCATGCCTTCATGCACAATATTTTCTTGACACTGCGTTTCACTTGGTCTCCACGAACCTCTTGTACTTGATCGTTCGACATAGGAATAAGTAGTACTTTCTCTTAACAGAGGACCTAAACCATGTTAAGGGACCAATCCATTACGACAATGATATCAAAAATGTCGAATTCCAGCGTTATCAAATCGATGGTGAATGATTGTTTCTTAAGATTTAGTGGGCAATTTCTAAGTATTGTAATAAATGTGATTTATTTCCATTTGCTACCTCTATAGTGTAAGGGGAGTCTAAAGGTTCCTCAATATGTTTAAGTTTGCATGCAAAGTCAGATGAGATGAAACTCTCATCCGCAACAGTGTCAAATAAAATAGATGCATAAAAGTTATGTAAGAAGAACATACGAGTGACCACATGAGGGTCCTGACATGTAGCTCAGGTTCCCAAAGCGAATGCCCGTCCTCTCAGTGCTTGACCCCTTGGTTGTATCCTCTTGGGGAAGTCTTGTGACAAGCAGTGCCTGAACAATATAATTCGACAGTAGATAATTGAACGAAACTTGTTGCAGAACTCTTATGTGGGAATTCAATAGTAAACAGTTCAGAAAACAAGGTTTCAAATTTAGTAGAGTTCAATACTAACATATCACAAACAATGAAGACAAAACTAATTCAAATATGATGTGAAACTGTTGAACGATAGCACACACAAATGTTACATAGGATGTTATTATGTATAAACGTATTCAAGGATATTCAACTCAAAACAATAACATATATCGTTATACAAATATTAAACTAACAGTGTGTTCGTGTGGGTGAATATTCAAACGAATATGTCTGTGAGTTTAACATTCCAGATGACATCTTATAATTAGAAAACCAAATCGGAAAGTAAAGTTGTCGTTTGTGAGTTTAACATTCCAGATGACATCCTATTATTAGAAACGTTTTTAAAACTTTTAAAACAATAAAACGATATTTAGAATATTCATTAGGAATTACCACTTCAGAAGATTTGAAAACAATTAATCCTACAAATATACACAATTTTAGGAAACGTAACGAAAACGACAAGTTAAAACGAAACTGAACGAAACCGAACCCATGCGAACAAACCCGGAGTATAAAAGCTCTGAATCCGTTCCTTACACCTCATTTATTCAGCCACCAATCACTTTCTCACTCTAGAATCCGGAACTCTCTCTCTATACTTCAAACACCTAAGACACTCATTTCTCCACCAAATCAAGAGTTCTTGGTGTCAAAACAATCGTTAGAACACGTAGAACACAAAAGTACAACAGATCTAAACTTCGAACGATCAAAAAGGAGGAAAAAGTTAGCTCAAACCCATTGTTTTCAGGGTTTCTTTCAAAACCGAACTTGGTAACTTGTAAACTGGTTTAGGACCATCAAACCATATAGAAATTTCATGAAAATTGATTTGACACACTTGGAACATGTGGGAATAATGGATGCAATGGTTGAGGATGGCTGGAAAATCTGGGAAAAATAGTATCGACATGATCCAAGGGTTATGGGGTCGGGTTCCATCGATTTTAGTTTCGATGCTGATGAGGTGGCCGCTCCCTTTGGTCGAACTTACTGAGTTCGATGGACCTTCATTGACCAGGTCTTGGTCGATACTGATAAATTCGACATGATCCAAGGGTTATGAGGTCGGGTTCCATCGATGTTAGTTGGATAAGGTGGGTAGAACATCGATACAAATGGGCGTCGATACTATAGTATTGGCAGCTTCAATAAATGAAGTTCCAAGCCTTGTATCGACACTAGTAGGGTCGATACTCCCCAGCCCACCATCGATACTATTCCCCAATGATATCCAAGTAATTTTAATCAGTATTCGGTCAAATCTAGTAACTACATGGATCAAACAAGGTGAAATACTATGATAGGTTCGACGGGTTTCAAGGACAAGCTTGAGTATGGGTATGTCGATACTATTAGAATGGATACAAGTTTGGCCGATCCTAACCATCGATATTACTTTCAACATCCAAGAATAATTATTTTAAGTGTCAAAAATTCATGCTTAAACATAAGCCAAATGGTAACTTAAGGGATTTTGACAAAGACTTGGAGCAAGAATCAGGTTAGGGTTGTCGGATGTTTACCAATTCTCAAACTTCTCAAACTTATGATTTTCATCAGCTAAGTATAGAGTTTTACTAAAATGTATTTCTAAATATCATGGGATTAAATATTTAAAAATAGTAAAGAGGGTTATAAGACCTTTAGGTCATATTTTACAACATAAGAAGTATATATTCTATGTGTAAATTTGAAGTCATAAACTTCCTTTTAAAAAATTTAACTAGGTGTTATTTAATTTAAATTCAAACTTTATTTGGTTGGGTAAGAGTTCAACAAGGGTAATATAACCATACCACCTAGACCAAAACCTAGTAACACACTAAACAGATGATAGGTTACTTAGTCAAAACACCTAGCTTAATACTTAGTCATAAACACAGCAATAAATGAATACAATACTTACAATATAAAACAAAACTTAAGGGAAATAGTTTTTGATGTTAATCAAAAAATAATAAGCAAGCGTACACATTCTTTAATTGTGTCAGATACACAACAACACAAGGTGAGTTCATTGTCCCTTTCAACCGTTTTGTTTTATAAACTACAGGATTGTTAAACATGTTGAATTGTTTATGTAAATGTTTTCATGTTTAATAAATCATTTATTACCATGATGATACACATGTTTACAATGGTTTTATACTTATTCTTGGAAAGGCTTATGATTACATATACAAATTATTGTTTTCACATACATACTCATACATAGACTTTCTCATACATATACTTTCTCATACACATTTAGTTTGTCATACAATAATCATACGATACTCATAAATACACATACACATACACATACATACACATGAAAACTCATATAAACTCAAACACAAACAAGTGGTTGGTATGCATAGGATGGGGCATACGCGGATGGTATCTGCGTTAGTAACAGGTACATGTGCACATGTTATGGGAAGTCTCAATACTCATTACTCTCAAGGACTTCGTAAGGCAGACTGATTAGCCACTGAGTGTTGACATGGTGTAAACCTCACTAGTCATTCATTGACCTTCGCTGTCAACTCCTAGTGTTTTCTATTGAGTGTCCTCAAATGATTATGATTCCTTTTAGATGTGGCTTTGTGTTCTATGATGGGTATCCTCTAACTACGCACCATCGTTGAAAGTTACACCCAAGTTACTTCCGTCGGTTGGTAATGTTAATCATCGAGTGTGACTCCAGTAGCCACCCCTTTAGATTTTTAGTCACCTACAGTTCTGAACTCAAAATTGGTTTTCGAACTCTAATGAAATGGAATTGGATAACCATAATACTTTTCACAATTATCAAACTGATTGATATTTGAAATGGAAATACTACGCAAACAATGCTTTGGTTACTCAATAATGCTAGAATGGAGAATAGTGAATGGTTAGATGGAAACTCTTAATTTCCATTAAAGGCAAAGTCGTGTCAGGTCAAGCATGTGGTGGGCTGGTGGCTGGCCTTGACCCTACGTATGCCCTCATCGGTAGTGAGGTTTAAGGTGATGATTCTGAGGGATTATGGAAAAGATTATACTTACAAAACTTTTACAATGGTTTTCAATACTACACGTTTTGAACTCACCAACCATGTGTTGACTTTGTTTTCTTACATCTTTTCTCAGGTACGAACAAGTTTAAGTCGAGGCGCTCAGAATAGTTTCCAAGGTGCCCAGTTATAGGACCTAGTAGCTTTTGGATGTACATATTTTATGTTTATCACATCTGAATCATTTTGATATCTTGTACAGTTACAAGGTAGAAGAACTCATGATTCTTTTGATATGTTTACATTGTTAAATTATTGATGGTGACAAATGTAATTAACTTTGTTATCCTATTTTAATGTTCTTATGCTTTATTTATTCTCAAATGTTGTGCTAGGTATACAATCTAATCATTCGGATTATCACACTATATCACGCCCCGAGAGTATTCTGTCCGATGGGAGAGTCAATCCAGTCTGTCGGCTCGGGGGTGACAAATATCTTGAAAAATGACAAGGTTCTCCCAAGTGTTACAGGTCCTGGTGTCACTAAGAGAAGCCGCCATCACTACTGTATTGTTGTTACTGTTCTGGGTACTGACGGTGCAGTTGGCTTGATCTAGTGGATTGAGAAGATGGAGAGTATCCTAGACATTAGTAGTTTTCCCAAACATCATAAGGTTCGGTATGTTGCAGGCTCGTTCAACAAACACGCTTTGACTTAGTGGAACACACAGATTAGAGCTCTAGGAAGAGATGACGCATTGACGATGCCTTGGGCAGATTTCAAGACACTGATGAGGAAGGAGTTATGTCCCATGAATGAACTCCAGAAGATGGAAACTGAGATGCTGAGTAGTGTGATGAAAGGTACAGACTAAATGGTGTACACGACCCACTATCATGAATTGGTAGCCCTAGTGCCAGAAATGGCACGTACTTTCGAGAAGCTCATTGATAGGTATATAGGAGGATTGCTAGCCTGCATTCAAAACCATGTCCTTGATGGTATCATCTGGAGCACAAAAGAAGGACACCGATAAAGCCAAAGAAGAATCTTCAAAGAAACCTGACCATCACTCGAAGAAGAAACAGAAGGTCATCAAGAACTATACGATCGCCACTCCTGTTGCACAAGTTGCTGCAGTGACTACTAATGCAGCACACAAACCCTACACTTGCATACATCCTTTGTGTGCGCATTTTCAATTTCTTCATGTTGCTGCAACAAGTGTAGGCAGTGTACAAGTTGTGGCCGGATTTGCCATTGGGTTCAACATTGTCGTACTTTGCCTGCACCGGCAGTAAATAATGCTGCCTTAGCACTTCCTCCTCCTCTCAATCCAGACAATCTGAACAACAACTGAGGATGTATCAACTGTGGCAAAATGAGCCACTACTTGGAAAGCTGCCCGAGGAAGATGCAACGGGGAGTTCAAGCACCTTGTGGAAGGGCTCTTCTAATAGGAGCACCTGCTGCTCGTCAGGACCCGAATGTTTTGTTTGACACTGGTGCAGACCAAAGTTTTATCTCGTCCGACTTTGCATTCAAGTTTAGTCATACTAAGGAACCATTAGATTCCCCTTACACGATAGAAGTAGCTCATGGTAAACAAATCATAGTAGACATTATACTTAGAAACTGCCCATTAATACTAAATGATCAATCATTCACTATCGATTTGATACCGATGGAATTGGGTAGTTTTGACATAGTCATAGGAATAGACTGGTTATCCCTTAATTGGGTTGAGATAGCCTTTTCCGAGAAGCTACTTCATATCCCGATGACGAATGATCAAGTGCTAGAAGTACGAGAAGACAAAGCAAAAGGCGGTGTTAAAATAATTTCGTGCATGAAAGTGCGCAAGTGTTTGAGGAAGCAGTGCGTAGCCTTCCTTGCACATGTAACCTAAAAAGGAGAAGAAAAACATCAAGTTGCAAGATGTGCCAGTGGTGAAGGAGTTCACGGAAGTGTTTCCCAATGATCTACCGAGATGGCCACCAACGCGTTCGGTAGAGTTCCGTTTTGATTTAATTCCTAGAGCCACACCTGAAGCTAATTCTCCTTATAGATTAGCACCATCTGTGATGCAGGAATTGTCAAACCAGTTGCAGGAATATTTAGATAAAGGTTTCATCTGACCGAGCTACTCGCCATGGGGAGCTCTGGTTTTATTTGTAATGAAGAAGGATAGATGCTTTTGGTTGTGCATAGATTACAGGGACCTGACAAAATTAAATATTAAGAATTGGTATCCATTGCCAAGGATTAATGATTTTTTACCAGTTGCAAGGAGCACAGCAGTTTTCGAAGATCGATCTACGTTCTGGTCATCATCAGCTAAGGACTCAAGATGAAGATATTCCAAAAATGGCTTTCCGAAGTACATACGGGCATTATGAGTTTATGGTGATGCCCTTCAGATTGTCAAATGCCCAAGCGGTTTTTGTCACACCCCGAGCCGGCGGGAACAGATCGTGTTTTCCCGGGGCGCGATATCTTGAATGAGAATCAATTGATCAGATTGTTTGCATAGCACATGATGTATAATTGAGAAATGTAAACATGACAATGATATAGAATTACAAAGTTAAGTTACAAAGTATCGTTCATAATTTAACCCCAGAAATCCATCCAAAAGAATCAATGTGTTTATGTCTTGTAACTGTACAAGATCTACAAAATATGATTCAATGTTTTTGTCATTCCAAAAGTAATGATCACACAAAATGCAGCTAGGTCTTCTAAAAGTCCTCTAGCTATGCTCTTGGAATCTGGTGACTTAAACATGTTCGTCACCTGAGAAAACATGCATTTAAACCAAAGTCAACAGTAGGTTGGTGAGTTCATGAGTTTGAATATTGAAAACCTTGAATTGTTCACACACAGTCACATAGTCATACTTGATATTTGTAATAAGGGATTCACCTGTTGCCACCCAATGGCCTCTCCTTAGTTATATGTACAAGTAGGGTATCACCTGATCAAGCTTGCTTATATATAGGGCATACGATAGGGTCAAGCCCAGACGCCATCCCACCACATGCTCAGTCAAGTTCCACACTACTTGTGATACAACTAAAGATAGCCATTTTCCCAATCGTTCAACATGTCTGATATGTATTCGTCTGTTATATCATGTGTAGAATAATATAATGGGAGGGGTTTAGTTATCAAACCGAAGTGTTGATAACCCCTCAATGTATTAAGGAATTTAGATTAATTAAATCTGGTCCTTATATTATTCCATTCTTGTCGGGTTAACTATTGCTTCACTTTTAAATATTAAGAGTGTCAGTTAACCATTTGTAATTTGTTCTTGAAATATAGTGCGTAGAGCCTAAAAGGAATCCATTGTAATCCTCACATAATCAGAGTACAATGCATCCGATTTACCTCTACCACTTTGTATGTACCGTGTCCTCAACGAAATCTATTACTAGTAGTGTAACATGAGAGTAGATCACTTTCTCAATCTACTAATCAATAGGGTTTCCGCTGGATTAATTACTCATCACTGTAGATTAATATCACCATGTGTCGCTTACCAGAACCTGACTTGAAGTCGCCCTGTCACCGGTCATACATTACCGGCCAATGAATCAATACGATCAACATACTAGCCCTACAAGTTAGAGATTTGTCAAACCTATGGTACCACTATGCTATCGTCGGTTTAGTCACATCAAAGTAACTGGTCAGCGAATTAAAAGGGGCTTACATGATCACTTGTACAGTTTGGCACATGATTGAAGTGATATAATACAACAGGTCAATAGTAACTAATTGTAATTGTGTTCATCTGTATCATTGTTCTCATTGTCATATGTTCTCCATGATATTAACAAAGTTAAATAAGAACTTGTCTTATTAAGTTATGTTAATTATTTTAGCGAATGATGTTGTTATCATGAGGTTACATTATCATGATTATCATTCCTTGTTCCTTGTACTCTTGTAATATGTGTTGAGTTGTAAAGCTAAATGTAAAAAGGACTTGTCCTATTACACTTACTTTACTCTTGTATAGAATGTTAATACGAAGATATGTAATATATTTATAACATTCATATGTTTACTTGCAATTGTTCCACTGTCTGTTTATGTAAGAATAATTGAGTGTTATAAGATAAAATCTTATAACTATATTATTCTAATGTATTGATGAATTAATAAGATATATTATCTTGTTCATCTGATTATCCCTGTCATGTCATAATCATACAAGCATGCATACAATGATAAACGATAATAAACAATTAAGTATTATCTAAATCAAAGTATAAATAACATGTTAAACATAAAACTTTTAAATAAATAAAAGTTAAGCATGTTTCTCAGCCCCGAGAGTTTAAAATCATTTAAGATTAAAGAAAAGGGGCATATGAACTCACCTTGTAGTTGATGTAGTCGACTTAGCTTAAACGAGAATGCACGCGCTCTTGTTTGTATTTGTTGTGGTGTTCACGATCCTGTATTGATTTCACATTGTATGTAACTTATTAGTATAAGTTTTACGAATTTGTGTGCTTGTATGTGTAGGTGTTAGTCCAAGAGTTGGCTAACACACGTAGGTCTCGGTCACCATCCGGCCCTTGTTCAATTTTCATAGTTATACTTATACTCAACCAAATTAGATTAAGCTTAATATATCTTCACACATGTTTTATGTGTTAACTTTTGTTTTGGCCTTGTCATGTTGTGTCATCTTGCCCATCATCATTGTTTATAACCATTGACTTGAACTTTAGGTTATAATTTATTAGTCCCTAACCCAATTGAATTAAAGTGTTCTCATTCTATTATTAAAGTTATAACCCACTTTATTCTAACTTGTCTTAGTGTGTCACCACCATTCACCACTTTCATACTACAATTTCATGTATTGTTATCCTCACAATTGTGTTTGTTTATAATTTAAACCACGCGGGTCGACTTGAACCACATGGGCCGAAAGGGGTAACTAATGTTGGGCAGGATGTGTTGTGTGGACTGCATAAGTGGGCCAACTAAATCATGATGGGCTGTCAAGTGGCCATGGGCCAAAACAGTGGGCTTCTTAGGGCATATTGTGCCTATTGAAGGTTATTGGGATGAAACAGTGATTATGGGCCTGAACAACTGGGCCGAATCAGACATGTGTTGCCATCAGCTCATGGGCCAAGGTAAAATTGTTGGGCCGAAGGTATGTAATTGGGCCGCATAGAATGAAATTGGCTGTTGTATAGGAGTCGTATATTTTGGGCCAACACACTAACGTGGGCGGCACCATTGGGCCGTGTGAGGTTGCTGGTTCATCCTAATGGCCGAAGGAAGTTGGTTCGCGAATGGGTGGTTGGGTCGAATGAATGTGCATGGTCGAATGAAGTTGGTGCCTGCCGAATCAAAACCACGAATGACAATGGGGAGTATAAGCTTGCATGGCCGAATGAAACAGCCTGTCGAATGGCTCCTTGTCGAATGAAGTTTGTATGGCCGAATAGGTTAAGTTGCAGCGAATGAAGATGGTTCGAATGAGACCGCGCCCGACCGAATGGGTGTTCTGTCGAATGAGGGTGGGCTTTGCGAATGAGTACCTTCGGCCCTTGCTCATTCGACACATGTCATTCGCCGGTGCTGGGTGAGGACAACCATAGGTGTTCGAACTAAAGTTTAGTCGAGCTGAGTGGAAGGGTTTCACGGTGGTGTTAGGCAAGGGTATGTTTCAGGTGTGTGAGGCTCTAAGAAGATGAACATAAAACCGGTTAGAGTTGGGCTCTTACAAGGGTGCGAAAAAATCTAATTTTCGTAACATAACTAGCTCGTTTTACCTTGGATTCGAAGGTTTTCACTCCAGATCCTTTGTACTTTCGAGTAGAGGATGATGAGAGCTTCGTGTGGGTTCAAAAATGGAGTGATTTGGTGATGTATTAAGAGAGATATGGAAGAAATAAGATTGGAAATGGTGGGTGTTTCTTGAAACCGGGATTTTAGGCTTTGGGTGAAGAAGATGAGGTGAAAAATGAGGGAATCACCCTCATTTAGGGTGTTTATACCCCAAGGGTGTTCGGGTTCGTTTTTGTTGCTCGGTTCACGTTTTCGTTACGTTTCCGGAAATTAAACGCGTCATTTAATTGTAACAAATAAAAAGAAGGTTATTTAATTTATTTTGATGAGTTTCAAAATTGTAAAACATTAAAATGTTTTATTTTCTTAAATTATTTTTGTTCGTGTCGTTTTCGTTTTCGTTTCGTCAGAACGCGTCACCTCCGCGCGTATTCGTTCGAATCGTCACCCGAACGAACACGTCGATGGTTTTGCTTCCTGACTTTTGTTTTCTACTTTTCAGTCATTATTTCAGAACTCTAAACCCACAGATATGTTTGTGTAAATCGTCACCCACGCAAACACACTGTCAGTTCGTTATTCTGAAATAACACTGCATTTGTGTTTGAATTGTGTTTCCTCACTGACGGACTCAACTAACTTCCTGTTTTTACATTGTTTTCGTTCTGATTTGTCGGACATCTGATTCCTGTCATCTGGGGATATCAGATCACAACCGACTTGTACTTGTCGTTTACTTGAACTTCATTGTATCTCTTGGTTCGTTGTATTATTTGAACTTAGGTTTTCACCTAAATACTAACATCTATTGTTCATCGTGCGTGTTGTACTTACAGTATTTAAGTTTTCACTTAAATACTTAAAACTGTTTCTTGTATTTTGAATTCTGTTATCACAAACACTGTTCACGGATACGTATTTACACATAGTAAATAATGAAAGTACACGTACCGTATGGACTTGCTGGACGATCTGGTACTTGATGTTACAGTTTTCATGGATCTCATGAATCACATGTGCAAGCCATATTTAGATTAGTTTGTTATTGTCTTCAACGATGACATTTTAATTTATTACAAGAGTGAAGCTGAACATGAGCAACATCTGTTGGAACTGTTAAAGAATGAACAACTCTGTGCCAAATTATCAAAGGGTGAATTTTGCCTATGAGAAGCTCAGTTCTTGGGTCATTAACAGTGAAGAAATTCATGTAGACCCTGCCAAGATCAAAGCAATCAAGAACTAGGATACTCCGACAACACCAACAGAGATACAGTCGTTTATGGGTTTGGCAAGTTATTATAGAAGGTTGATTTCAAACTTTTCTTAGATAGTTTTGCCTCTTACTAAGTAGAAGTTGTGAAATGCTCAATCTTAACTCTCCCAGAAGGTAATGATGAATTTGTAGTATATTGTGACGCTTCCCATGAGGGACTTGGTTGTGTACTGATGCAACGAGAAAAATTTATTGCTTATGCATCAAGACAACTTCAAAAATTTATTGCTTATGCATCAAGACAACTTCAGATACATGAGAAGAACTACACAACACACGATCTAGAACTGGGAGCAGTAGTCTTTGCTTTGAAAATTTTGAGACATTACTTGTATGGCACTAAGTGTACCATGTGTACTAATCACAAGAGTCTACAACACATATTTGATTAGAAGGAGCTCAAAACATGGCATCGATGTTAGGTTGAACTCCCGAATGCTTATGAATGTGTGATCCAGTACCATCCGGGCAAAGCTAACGTCGTGGCTGATGCTTTGAGCCAGAAGGAAAGAATTAAACCATTGCCTTTCCGAGCAATGAGGATTATGGGACAAACAAGTTTACGAGAAAAAATCATCTAAGCTCAACAACAGATAGTAGAACAAGGGAACTTGAAGAAAGTGCTCGACTGTGGTGCTGAACAACAATTCGAGAGTAAACATGATGGAGTTATATACTACAAGGAACGTGTGTGGATTCTGGCGGTAGCCGAACTTAGAGTAATAACTCTATACGAGGCGCACAAGGCCCGATACTCTGTGTATCCTAATGCTGATAAAGTATACCAAGACCATCAGGGATTTTATTGGTGGCCTGGGATGAAGAAAGATGTAGCTGAATACGTCGGTCGGTGTTTAACATGTGCGAAAGTTAAGGCGAAACACAAGAAGTCATCTGGTTTACTGGAACATCCTGAGATTCTGCAATGGTAGTGGGAACAAATAGCAATGGATTTTATTAATAAGCTACTTCCAGTGGTCATGATACGATTTGGGCCATTATCGATCGTTTCACCAAATCTGCTCATTTCTTGCCTATGTAGGAGAATTATGCAATGGATAAGCAGACAAGACTGTACATAAACTAAATAATGGTACCACATTGTCTACCAATGTCTATTATTTCTGACAGAGACAGCCAATTCATGTCACGGTTTTGGCATTCATTACAGAAATCCTTATGGACAAGTGTAAACTTGGCTACTGCTTATCATCCATAGACGGATGGTCAAAGAGAAAGTACTATTCAAACCTACAGTATATGCTAAGGACGGGTGTCATAGATTTCGATGGAAATTTGGACTCACACCTTCCGCTAAAAGCATTCTCTTACAACAATAGCTTCCATAGCAGCATTGGATGCGATCCATTAGAAGCGTTATATGGTAGGAAATGTCGGCAGCCAATTTGTTGGACTGAAGTAGGAGATAATCGAATAACTGGGCCTGAGTTTATACAAGAACCACTTATTAGATATCCTAGATCCAACAAAAGATACAAGCTGCTAGAAGCCACCAAAAGAGCTACGCGGACAAACGTCGTAAGCCATTAGAATTTTAAGTGGAGACAGAGTCATGTTGAAAGTGTCCCCTTGGAAAGGCATAGCTCTTTTTAGAGCAAAAGGCACGCTAGCACCACGATACGTCGGAACATTGGAAGTGATTCATCAAATTTTCCCTGTGGCATATAGACTGATATTACCTAATGAACTCAGTGAGGTGCATGATGTGTTTCATGTTTCAAATCTTAAGAAATGCTTAGTGGATGAGTCTTTGATCATATCGATATAAGTGATTCAGATAGACGAGCAACTACAATTCATCGAAGAATTTTTGGATATTATGGGTCGTGAAGTTAAACAACTGAAACCAAGCCGTATCCCAATAGTGAAGGTTAGGTGGAACTCTAAGCGCGGCCCAAAGTTCACTTGGGAGCGTGAGGACCACATGACATCAAAGTATCCTCATATGTTTACAGAGGAAGCTGTGCTGTCAATGATTCTTAAATTTCGGGACTAAATGTCTCTAACAAGGGGTGACTATGACAATTACTACCTGAACAGTAGAATTGTACAGTTATGAAAACTGTATGGAAGTTGTTGTAGAACTCTTATGTGGGAATTTAATACTAAAGAATTCGAAAAACAAGGTTGCGAATTTAGTAAAGTTCAATACTGACATATCACACACAATAAATAATAAAATGATTCAAATACAATGTGATACTGTTGAACAATAACACACAAAAATGTTAAATAGGATGTTAATTTTTTTAAACGTATGCGAGGATATTCAACTCAAAACAGTAACAGATATCGTGTGGGTGACGATTCACACGAATATATTTGTGAGTTTAACGTTCCGGATGATATCTTATAATTAGAAAACCAAATCAAAACGTAAAGTTGTCATCGTGTTCGTATGGGTGACGATCTGTTTTAATATGCACGAGAACGATGCAATCCGATGAAATGATAAAAATAAACATTTTTTAAACTTTATAAATAATAAAAAGATGTTTACACGTTTTGATGTGTATGTTTTGTGGACATATGTTCTTGAGAATTCCCTAGACTGACATCTTACTAAACTGGTTGTTTGCTTGATTTGAAATATGACCCAAGCTCTCGAGCTGTGTCCGTTCACCTCTTGGTTGGGCACAAAGCCTTAAAATGTTATGATCAACAGACACTTCAATACTGAATTGTGTTTGAATTCTTCAAATCCTTGTGGCTTGAGTTTGAAAACTCGTGATGAAGCGATGAACGCTCGGTAAAATGATTTAGGATATACTTATTTGAATAACATTTGAATAAGAGGTTTCATGTTCTTAGCCCCAAATGATTTGTAAGGCAAAAAGGTAAAGGAAAAAGGGTCAATCAACTCACATGTTGCTATGGATGGAGAGGTCGTCTAAACTCCCGTCCATCATATTCACTCGATTTGATTATGTGTTTCCATATGTTATCTATGTAGTTGAAGTTGAAATTTGAGTATGTTTCTCCTAGTTTTTTATCGTGGGAGTGTAGTTTGAAATGTTATTTGTTATGTTGGTCCTGCCGATACGGGTAGCATCGGTGAAACGTACAACACTTAGCCATTTTTGGTCTCTTCTGTGTATGAATGGACTATTCGAACGAATAACTCATGTGCACGAGAATGAGGTTCTACGAATTTCCACTTTCATTCTATTGATCCATTCGTGCGAATAGATTCTCATTCGTTTGGTTCCTCATGCGAAAGAGTCCATCTCATTCGTATGGGTTATAACTAGTCCATAGGTTCATTCTAGTGTGGTCCTCAGGCGAATGGTGTGCCTCATTCATACGAATTAGCCATTTTGGAGTTTCATTCGCCTATAGATACACTAAAAACGCCATTTAATTAAATCGTGAGTTTTTTGTGGTGTTTTCACGGTCAAAAATGATGGCAAAATGTTTTGGAGTGTTTTGGTGCAAAGGATTGCTGCAAATACTCATTGTGCAGCTCGTATTTGACCTAAAAATCTTGTAAATAGTTGAAATTTTGAAATGAAGGTGCTGGGGATAAAATACACATGATTGGGACGTCCAAATAGTCCGATTTCGGTTGAGAGAGTTTGGTGAAAAACGAGTTGGAGAAACGTAAGTGTTTCTTTTATACCTGTGATGTCGCATGAATGAGTCATTCGTACGAATGACTCACATTCGCACGGATGACTCTCGGTTGAAAGCTTCACTGATTATGACCTCTTTGTACGAATGACTGCCCCATTCTTACAAATGACTGTGTGTGTTACAATTTTTACTATTTATTGTTTATAATTTAATCTTATCTTCGTTTTAAATTCGTTTATTAAAATATCTTGTTGAAAATTTTATTAAAATGGTTATTTTTTCTGTCAGAAGTATAAGACTCACGTATGCGTTTGTATGAATCGTCACCCATACAAAAGCAAAGATTGTCAAATCTTCTGACATTGTTTTATACTGTAAATATATCAATTAATGTAACACGTCCAACAACATATCCATATGGATCATCGTCCATCTGAATATATCGTTAGATCGATATTCAAAATTTTATCCATTCAGGTTTGATTCATTGTTTTCGCTCACAAGACGTTTGTGTTCTATTTTGCTACATGTTTATGTGATTCAACGGATTCCCATATCTGTCTTAGGAATTATCTGTGTATTTGATTAGGTGTTTGTTATCTTTATCGTCACTCTCGCACTATAATCTTCTCAGATGTTGTTGTGTACACCCTTAGATTTCATAACTAATTGTCATGAATATGTAGGAGAAAATGTCATGAAACATCTTCTTTTGTACAAGCATCCCCACAATTGGAACGAAGTTTTGGTGCCACTTGTTGATGATAATCTGTATGAATCAAAAAAATGCTAAGAACTTCTCCTTTCTCTTCCCTTGATATTGTTATACATGTCTTTAAAGATCATGCGAGATAGATAAAGTCCACTTCAAGAGTAATGGCAACCACGCAAGAGCTCAAGGTTTGATTCAGCATGTCTTATCCACCTTTCTTTCCAGATAAACATTGGGTGACCACGTGCGCTAGATACCTCCAATACGGATGAAGGAGTTTCTTCTAAGTGGGAGTGTAGACACCTTCATATTCCATGCGCATTAGTGTAGACTCCACCAATTTGATGATATAGCTCTGTGGGATTAGATTCCTTGTCACCGAACTGTAGGCATTCCCGTATAATCTCTTTAAAGATGGTCTCTTGCAACCCTTGAACCATTCCATTCAAGAAAACATTTCCTTTAGAATCTTTATCTTCAGAAACAGAGTTCCAGAAGTCATGGATAAAGCTCGAGCATATCATTGGAGACTCCATGATAGCGTAGTTTGTTGGGGATAAGATTATTCCATGCACCATACGCTTGAACATTTCATGTTTAGCTGGTGGGTCCCCTAGAAAAGAAGTCATGTTATGATCTGGCACGAAATGAAGGTCAGCAGTCTGCAAAAGTATACTCATATAACAAGTTTACAAAAAATTCAAAGTTACAACAAGTTCACGAAATAAAGAAAGTTCACGAAATAAACATAATTCACGAAGATGTCTGTGTTCCCGAATTATGGAGTATACGAAAATTCTAGAGTTAACGAAATCTCAGTGTTCACAAAATCCATAGTTCACGAAATCTAGAGTTCTCGATCTTCTGAGTACACGAAAATTGAATTTCGTGAACTATATTTTGTTCATAAGTCTTTTAATTTTGTTCTTTTGAGATTCATTTTTCCTAGTTTGGTTCAGAATTCAAAAACCGCATCACATATTCAAAAATCAGTTTCCAATTTTAACTGGTTTGAAAAAATTTTATGATCAACTAGAGTTCACGAACACAAAAGTATAAGAGATCTTTAAAATTAAAATTTCTCAAGTTCTAGCAGTCAAAATTGGTCCAAATTTTGTACCTACGTTTATTTTTCCTAGAACTAAAGGTAGTTGGAGTAGATTCTCGAAATAGTCCTACGAAACAAAATTCGGTCTAAGGGAGCTTTGGAGTACACGAAATGTAGAAGTCGAAATGAAAGGTTTCACAAATCTATTTATAGGCGATTCGACGTACACAAAAATTTTTGTCTACTCCCATTTCGTGTACTCCCATTTTCAGGTACTCCTCAAACATTTTGTGATCTTCTATTTTTCTAACCTTTCTTAAATAAAATAAAATAAAGTAAAATAAAATTACGTAAAATAACATAAAATAAAAAAAAACAAAATATAACTAAAGTAAATTAAATTAAATTAAAATTGGACAAGTGTAGAGCCCTGAAAGTGTTGAAGACTGACAAAGTCAACCTAGGAAGAGTCAAAGTCCAGATTTTGATTATTTTTGTGTACAGCAGGTTCGATTACTCCACAGGTTCGAGTACACCATGTGTTCGTGTACTCGAACTATTTTGTATTAGATTTCGAGTACACCTAGCCCTAGTATAAATAGACGTATTTTGTACAGGTTTAGGTTGGAATCCCGAGGCATTTGCTCTCTAGACGTATTGAGGCACTTGTACTCGAATTTTCAGTATTTATACAAATATTACATTTTTCTACTTGCTTTCTTGATTCTAACTTGGATTCCGCACTTGTTAGAGATCATTGGTGATGATTTAGAAGATAAAGTTTCGTTCTTGATCCGGTTTGAGACCTAGAAGTGATATCAGAGCTTGAGTGCTCTTTTCATCGTCAAGGTAACAACTTTCTGAAGCAAGTTTAATACTTTATCATTCTTCTCTACTCCATCTAGCTACTGTGTAAATTTGGGACTCCAAATCTTAAGAAATATTTTTATAAAATTTTTCTTAAGTATTTTCGAGTTCAAAATTTTCGAGTTCAGCTATTTCGAGTATAGATAGAGTGTATTCGAAAGATAGCTACAGTTTGATTACAATAGACTTTCGACTACAAAGGGTATTTCGAGTACAAGTGACTTTCGATTACAAACAGAACTTCGAATACAGGTTCAACTTCGAGTACAAGAAGAGCTTCGAGTACAGGCGTTTCTTCGTATACAAGATAATTTCGATTACAGTCTTATCTTTGGGCAGTAATTGGTGATTTGTTCTACAGGTACTTCGTGAACTACACTTAGAAATTTCTCAGTCATGGCATCTAAGAATCTGACTAACCTGTCCAATCTGCTTAATCTAGACAATGAGATCGGCACCGGAACAAAGCCACCAAGCCTCGTGTCGGGAGATAACTTCCAAGATTAGAACTTCCGATTCCAATCCTTTATCAAGTACACTGATCCAAAGCTTTGGAGGTCCATTGAAGAGGGTCCCTTTGTGCCCTCATACCAGAGTGAAATCAATGGTCCCCTTGTTGCTAAGGATCCTGAATTGTACACTTGCAATGACATCCTTATGATTGAAAAGGATGAAAAGGCATATGCATCAATCACAATGGCCCTATCAACTGAAGTAGCTCATGGTTTTAAGGAGCACAAGACCGCAAAGGAACTATGGAATGCCTTGATTGAACGGTTTGAAGGAAATGAAGACATGCGAGAGAGTCGCAAGGATATGCTGAGATAAAGGTTCAACATGTTTAATCACATCAAGGGAGAGTCCCTTGAAGCACATCTGAATAGATTCACCCATTTGATGACCAAGATGACAAGTTCTGGAATTGTGATGACTAAGGGAGAAGTGAACAAAAAACTTCTGAACTCACTACCTTACACTTGGAACTCAAACTGCACAACAATCAAAAGAACAATGGATATGTACAAGACCTCTCTGAGTGAGCTGATCTCAATCATCAACTCCTATGACATGGATGATAAACAGAGAGCGCTGAACCATGCCAACTCAATGGGCATTGCACCCGTGTCTGAAAACTCTGCTCTTCTATCAGCTATCAATCTTAAAGCTTCAGGGATGCAACACTATCAGCATTCCTCATCTCAGTCAATTCCTTTTAAGACCGCATTCCTATCATCTGGACAAGCCGGATCAGTGTCCAAGATCAATCCAGAAAGTGAAGAAAATATGCTGCTGTTTAAAGGTTTTATGAATAACTACAATGCATTCATAGCAGGGGAATTGGCACCTGCCAACCTAACACAGGACAACTTAGAGCAGATAAATCCAGCTGATGTTGAGGAAATGGATATCTCTTGGCAGATGGCAATGGCAGTTTTTCGGGCAAAGAAGTTCATCAAGCGATATGGAAGGAATAGTTTTGGAAATAACCCGGGAAAGAAACTTGGATTTGACAAGTCAAAGCTGCGATGCTACAACTGTGATCAACCAGGTCACTTTGCTAGAGAATGTAAGCAGTCTAAGACGGACAAGGAAGGAGAAAAGAAGTCTGAAGAGAAAGCTGTGACTGCAGCTGCAGGAGGAAGTGCTAGCACGTCTAAAGCACTGGTAACTCAAGAGACTGACTCCTATGATTGGAGTGATCAGGTGCAGGAACTGGAATTAACTCTCAGTCACGCCTTCATGACTGAGGTGGATGACAAGCAAAAGGAGGTAACTGAAAATCTTTGTTCAACCTCATGCATAGATAAAGTATTTAAGTACAGGTCACACAATGAATCATTAATCAAAGAAGTAACTAAACTTAAATACTTTAACTCATAATTTCTTAAAAATGAGGGAATTTTCAAAAGAAAACTTGAAGCCGAGGGTCGGGATGTGGCATGGCTAAAAGACCTTTTGAGTGACAAAGAGTCCAACTATCGTGATGCTAGACGCAAAATCGATGAACTCACTTTGGAGTTGGACCAAGTCAAAACTCAACTTTCTAAAACCTCAGTAAAATGTGAAAAATTTGATTATTCAAGCAAAGTTTTGGAAAACATGGTAAGCATACAATACAGGGAAAAGAGGGGTAAGGGTCTTGGTTTTAACGAGTGTGAACCACCGTTTAACCATAATTACTCAAGCATGCCAAGGATCAACACATTAGTTGATGACTTGGAATTGGATTCTGATCGTGCTTGTGATTTTCCCACCAAACCTGTTATACTCACAGTTGACCCTGTTATGACTAATGATTCTGAGGTTTGTGCAGAAAAACTAAGTGTTACAGGTTCAGAGGAGAAGGAGGTAGAAAGAAGTGCTAGGAGGAGCACAGATTGTTCAACATCTACAAGTGAATCATCTTTTGTTCCAAAAACTGATTTTGTTGGAAAATTCAATGAAATTAACATTAATCCTAATGATATTTTGAAAATTTTTCAGAAGACTTTTGCTATAAATCATGTCTCACAATCAACTTCCTCTCCTTTGACAAAACAGACAGCGCCGGCTCATTCCACAGTTACCAAGGAGGAGGGTTCACAGTTGAATCCTCACTGTGAACCTTATGTTCCAACTGGGTCCTTGGAACAGATTTCTTCAAACTTATCCTCTGGTCGAAGTAACTATGACGTAAAGCCATTTGACCCAATTGAATTTCACCAGAAAGTCTGCTGCTATGCATGTGGGAAACCAGGCCACATTGCTCGACACTGTCTGCACCGTCCTACTGAGTTCTTCTATGGGAAGAATCAAGGGGTCACACCTAAGGCTAATCTGGTTAACAAACATGTGAGGACTATTCCATCCACCAAGCCTAAGGTAACCTCTAAAAAGAGGACTCAGACTCAGACTCCTTCCACCGCTAAAAGGGAAAAGAAATCAAATCAAACTCAATCTGGTTTTCATAAGCAAACTCCAAGGACTTTTAAAATTACCTCTCCTCAAATTTCTAAGATAAAACCAGTTGACCATGACAGTGGAAGCAAGTCAAAATACATTGAAAACAAATCAGACAGACTGTGACAATCCGGCAAATTCGGATTAACCCCGTTAGTCTGAAAATATCAGAATTTTGGCAAAAACCGAATACAATCAAACCTAAGGGATTAGTATTAACAGAAATCAGTCCTAATACACTTTAATTACAAAGTTTAGACTTGTAATTAGTTAAAAAAAGGTTCAATTTTGACTTTAGGGGTCAAAATTCGAGTGTTTAGTCAAAATAAATTCGAAATTCAAATCATCAAGCAATTGTAGCCGAATTAAATCTGTTATACTCAACACCTTAATGATTAGTAGCAGTTACCATGTGTTATTAATACAATTATTAGTCGAATTATAGGCCAAATGATGCCAAAAGTCGTAACTGTTGCATAGTAGCATCAAAACCGCAAAATTCGACTTCATTCCTCACAATTGAACCTACAAGGACCCTGGTCGGCACATTTAGGAAGGTTTTCATATACCAATTCGAGGCAAGAAGGAGCGGGAAAGAGAAGTCGATCGTGAGCCGGCCGAAGAACAACTCTTTAGTCGATCTACTCGAATTGAATACCAAATCAAGTAAGTAATCATCCCTACACCTTCTAACAGAGCCGACTAAGAGTATCCCCATAGTAATTCGATTTATCAACAACGAATTGAGGGATTGCAAGTTCTAGGGTTCTTAACATAATCGGTTTTGGGGGTTTTGAGTCAAACGCGGTTTATAATCAAATTAATACATTATAGGCTTTCGGAATAAGTTACTAAAAGAAATCCATATGATAATTACATCTAGTTATAACGAATTTCATGATTTCTAATTCTAGGGTTTATACTAAGAACAGATTTGGGGGTTTCTTGTTTAAACGGATTAATAGTCGAATTAAACCACATAGAAAGTTTCAAAGTAACGCGTTTAAGGAAATACATATACCAAATTCATGAAATGATAGCGAATTATAGATGATTGAGTTCTAGGGTTCATCATTAAAGTTGTTTTGGGGATTTTGATTTAAATGAGTTCAAAAATCGAATTGAATGATGCTGGTAGTTTCAGAAGGTCTAGACTAAGGATACCCCTAAGTTGGTTTGATCAAACATCAGTGAATTAAATGATTTTGAGTCTAGGGTTCTTCGGTTAAAACAAAATTGGGGATTTCGAATTAGATGAGCTTGATAATCAAATTAAATCTTGCAGAAGGGTCGAAAGTTGGTTTTGAATGAAAACCCCATGATTAATCAGTCTGACATAATCGAATTTAACCAAATTGAATTGTGAAACTTACTAATCACGTTGGAATCTTGTATGGATCGTTTTATTGGTCTAGACTGATTGATTTCGGAATTAAAACCAAGGGTATACTTGTTTAACTCTGTTAAACAAAAGCCCTCTAATTACAAGATCTATTGGGCTCCAATTGGGGCCCAATAGAATCAATAGGTTTCGGTTATGATTAACAAAGGGTTTAGTGGGCCGATTGGGCTTTAAAGAATTTAAAACTAAGATCTGTTAAGGAAATCTGAACTAGAGGAGATGGTAGGGGTGTGTGTGTGTTGGGTTGGAGGTCACAGGTTCGAAACCAGGCCCCAACAGTTTTTGAAATTTAAAAAACTTTTTAGTATTTTAATCACAACTTTCTCGTTCTAACTCCGATTTGAGTCGTTCAAGTTGCGTTGGAACCGTAATGGAATCCCGAACAATATGAAATATTAAAATTCATATTTTAACCCAAAAACGTAATCGCGTATGATTACGCTTATTTAAATAAAATCATAAACAATTATATGATTTTATTTAAACGATTTTAAAGATACGCGTACTTACGTATGCACATTTCTAACACTCTAACATACGTGTGTTGACACGTATGTGATTTCAAGCACAAAACGATATCCCGAATAACACTAAGTTATTGTTAAAACACAAGTTCTTCGTAGAGGATTTTCTACGCGATTTCACGTGTTTGATCATTCTATTCACAATCAAAGGTGCGTACACGGCCCCTTTCTAATCTTAACTGTTTTGGGGGAGAAAACATGTGCAAACAAAGCTTTTAGATACATATCACTTGCATGAGTTAGCTGTTTACATTAAGTGCAAACATAGCATTACAAGTCCTTACATTTCGAACTGTTTAGTTTGCCGTAGTGCAAAGCGTGGTAGTTGGAAATAGATCTATTAGGTTTGACAAACCTCACTTGGTAGATGGGATCTACGCAAGTGTTTGACTAGCCAATTCACATTACTATTGTTGGTGCTAGACAGTAGTGGAAAGGCAAAACATGCGATAGCGACCACTTATGTAAATAGTATAAATGACTAGCTATCATGACTATGCATGTGTGATTATGTTATCTGAAACATTTTGTTCAAACGGTTGTTTCAAACATTTGTGAATACTTAAACTTGTGTATGCACCAACCTTTGTGTTGACTTGATTTACATGTTTTCTCGGGACGCTAAGGTACACAAGCAAGCAAGCATGGACTAGGAAATCGAGTCGCATGCATATTTTACAATTCTGTTATTTGAATTTAAATATTTGGGACTTTGTTTTATAATTTCCAGTTTTCAAACCATTATGGTTGTTTTTGTTTTAAACGCTTCCGCAATGTTAGAACTTTGATATTACAGTTTTAGACCAAAGTATGTTTTGAAATTCATATAGAGGTCTTTGTTATGTCTAATGATCTGAGATCCTGGTTTGTCACGTCCCAAACGGTATGATTCCGTTAGTTGAAATTTGGGGGTGTGACAGATTGGTATCAGAGACATTGGTTATAGCGAACTAGGTTTGCATTAGTGTACTTAGACTAAAACTGTTAGACATTAGACACTTGTTTACACAATTGTTTTGCCTAGTATTTACATATGGTCTTATGTAACAGATATGACAGCACCATCACAACCACACGTGATCGTACTAGATGACGAGGAGCCGATAGCTCCAGCATTTCAGGATCATGAGGATGATCCGGAGGAGGATCCCGTATAGGATGTAGGACCAATTAGGAGCTCGGAAACAATCCGAATCCCATGTAAATCTACCCGACAGCCTCTGGAATAGTGCGGAATCCTATTCCAGGGTTTTCCAATCGAAATCAACAGGAACCGTGGTGATCCGAAGGTGTAGGAATGACTTGGAATCAACAATCGAACACCACGGGTTGAGAATCGAACTTGGACGATCAATGGCCGCTCTAATCTCCTAGGGTTTGACTCTGGTATCTCAGGGAAGAAGGAGGGCTCTCAGGAAAGTTAGTGTAGAAATGATTTGAACAAGTATATATAAGCTTTAGTCATTCGGCCGAATGAGTGGCCGAAGCAGCTCATTCGGCGAATGACCAAGCTCGAATGAGCTGTCAATCGAATGAGTCATTCGGCGAATGACTCATTCTATCGCCAGACAATCGCTATAAGCTTCATTCGGCGAATGACTTCATTTTAGAGTCATTCTCCCGAATGTGAAGTCTTCATACTCTAATATAAATTTAATCAGATTAACACATTATATAATCAATAACAAACATTAAGAATGACATATAAAGACAACTTCCATTAATAACTTGAACTTTACATGATTAGAGTTACAAAACAGAACTAGGGACATTACATGTATCAACAAACTCCCCCTTGGACCTAGTTCAACTATTGGAAGGGTCTTTCTTGAAATACTTTGCCGAGATCGCTTTCCAGTCTGCCCCAGCATGAACCTTTAAGCATATGCAGATTCGGATCACTCTCATGAACTGAAGTGCCTGTTCCATATCCTGTACGTCGAAGAAAATCTGATGACGATACAGTGCTATAACATCTTTGTGGGACAAGTTAGTCAACCACATAGGCTCAAATATCCTGACAGTCTCCCACTGATTATCCTTGCACAACACAATCACAGCCTCGCCAGTTCGCCCATCATAATACCACCATCGGAAGCCATCCATAAAGTCTTGTCACATTTTCCGTAAAGGAATCTTCTTCAAAACTCTAGGGGGAAGCCACTTCAGGATAACTTTATGCTTGCGGGTATCTCCATCAATTTCTGGCAAGTAATAACGTTCTGGCTGCTGGGGCTGAAAGTTCACCCATCTCTTCTTGTACTCGTACTGAATTTGCCTAGAAAACCAGGCAGACATTCCTGAGTCTTCACTGTACAGTAACTTCAGACGTGCTAGTTGATTGACTTCAAAGCCCGGCAACGTCTTGAAGTCATGAGGGTGCTTGAAGTAATCAATACCCTTTTCTCGTTTCACAGCATAGCAACCGAGGTCGTGAAAGTATGCCCAGCTCAAGATTTGACCTCTAGCTTTGTAGCCTTTGGTCCTGTAGACTTTCTTGTGTGTAGCTGGCATCTTCTCGGTGCTTTGTTTCTTCAATGCCACCCAATAGGCCTCCCATTCTTCTTTTCTCTTCTTTTGTTCATCGGCTTCGGATTTGCTGGCTTCGACTTGCTCTTCCAGATATCTGACCAAAAGATCCTCTGTTTCTTGATCAAATGGTTCAATGAATGTAGGCACCTCATCCTCTGCCGATGTATACTTGGGATATTCCTCTTCAGTGATATCCTCCAAAATCACTTCATCAATATCATCAAAGATTTCTGGCTCAGGCTCCTCATCAAAAGGAACAGAGGTATCATCAGTGATCACCTCATCAGGATTTAACCTGAACAATTCAGCAATCTGTTCTTTTGTCAAGCAATGAATAATCTCTCCCTCCTCCTTGTCATAGCTGACTGAGTGTTGTATGATGCCTTGAGCGTCAAGAATCATAGTGAGTGTTTCATCCAGTTGACGTCTCACAGGCACAGCTTCGACTTCCTCAGTAGCTTCTGGTTCGGCTGTCTTTGAGGGAGACGAAGGAGGAGGAGCCTTTGACTTCTTGTCATTGGCCTTCTTGGACCGGATCTCAGAAGACGGAGGGGCTTGATCATCATCGTCATCATCATCATCAGTACCGGATGATTCTGAAGACCCACTCCCAGATCCGTCCTTATCATCATCGCGATCAGATTCCTCATAATCCACCTTCTCCTCATCAGATTCATCATCCTCTTCTTCATCTTCTTCATCTTCATCTTCCTTGGATTTCTCCGAATCTGAATCATCGGATCGGGTTTCAGTGCCTTCAAGCCTGGGAGTGCCCTCCTTGGAACCCTCAACAAGTTCAGCAAGGCGAGTATTTTCAGCTTCCAATAACAGAATCCTCTCGTTGAAACCAGTGGCAGTCATAGCCAACTGGTTATGCTCATCAGTGTACTTCAGTAGTTGCTCCTCTTGTTGAGCAGAACGAGCCCTAAGATCAGCTTGTTTATCAGCTGCCTGCAGCAACAGGGCATCCTGATCGTTTATCCTTTGAGTGAGCTGAGCAATCTTGGTCTCTTGCTCCATGTTCTTCTCCATCAGCCTCAGAACCATACTGTTCAGTGTGCTCAGCTGATCCACAACTGAAATAGTAGGTATGAACATATCAGCTCTGAATGTAGAGGGACCGGCAGAAGCAGCAACATATACTGGCTCATGAGTTATAGGAGTGGTCAGAGGGGCAATAGTGGGATGTGAAAGAACAGCCCTTGACCGTGTCAGTGAAGAAACTGATACAGCTGCTACTGATGTAACAGTAGTTGTAGCAGCAGCAGTCAGTTCTGACCTCCTTTGAAATGAAAACCTAGACCTCTTTCCCCTTCCAGCTCGAGAGGATGTAGCCTGAGAAGTGGCAGCAGTCACAGCCACTGAAACTGGAGTAGAAGACCGAGGTGGAGGAGACAAATCAAACTCAGGAATGAACAGTGGATCAGTAATCTCCTCCATCTCCTCTTCGGTTCTCTTCCTCTTCCTGACAACCATCTTTCCATCTACCATCACCTTCTCATAGCCTTCCTCCATAAAATCATCAGAATCAGTACTTTCTTCATTTCCTTCTCCAGCAACACCCTCATCATCACCAGAGTCCTCTAACTCATCATCACCTTCAGAAACATGAGGAGCTGAAGCATCAAGTGAGACAGAAGCAGTAACTGTAGTGGTAGAAGTAGCCAGGAAGTCCAAATCCATCAGCGAATCAATATCTACGTCCTCCTCTTGAGCCGTAGACACACCAGCATCACTACCAGCAACAGCACCACCCACATCAACCATGCTTAATATGGCACATGTATGGAATCGAGCTTAATTTGTTTAAGTATCTCCCCCTAAAAACCTAAAAATAGAAAATCTTTTTGAGTTTTTGATGAAGAAGATAAACTATACAAGACAAAATTTAAGAACTGGACTAAAATAAACAAAGCAAAGACTAGCAAAGAAAAATGATGATCATTTATTAGACTCAGATGAGGATTGAACTTCATCCTTTTGGAAAACACCATTAGCCGATAACAGATATAAAAATCTTGGTTTGTCAAATGCTTTTGTAAAAAGATCGGCTTTTTGGAGATCAGTGTGAATTTTCACCACATCGATTAATTTCTTTTCAAAACAATCACGTATGAAGTGATATTTAATGTCGATGTGTTTGGTTTTGGAGTGCTGAACAGGATTTTTTGTGACAGCTATGGCAGCAGTATTATCAACATATATAGGAGTGTTAGAAAAATGTAACCCATAGTCCCTGAGTTGCTGTCGAATCCAAATGATTTGTGAACAGCAACTAGCAGCAGCAATGTATTCAGCTTCACAGGTTGAAGTAGACACCGACGTCTGCTTCTTGCACTGCCAGGTGACTAATCGGTTTCCAAAGAACTGACATCCTGCAGATGTTGATTTGAAATCTCTCTTGCATCCACCATAATCTGAATCACTATATGCAGTAAGCTCAAAGTTATCATCATTAGGGTACCATAAGCCAAGTTCCGGTGTACCCTTCAGATAACGCATAATCCTTTTGACAGCAATGAGATGAGATACTCTTGGTTTTGATTGATAGCGTGCACACAAGCAAGTAGCGAACATGATATCTGGCCGAGAAGCAGTAAGATACATAAGAGATCCGATCATTCCTCGGTACAGAGTGGCATCAATTAACTCCCCCTTTTCATCTGGAGTAATCCCGTGATTAATCGCCAGTGGGGTACCAGCAGGCTTTGCATCAGACATACTGAACCGGCTCAGAATGTCACCAACGTATTTGGTTTGATGAATGAAAATCCCTGCCTCAGACTGATCCACCTGCAAGCCCAAGAAAAATTTCATCTCTCCCATAAAACTCATTTCAAATTTTTCTTTCATAACCTTCTCGAATTCCTTGCACAGACTATCATTTGTGGAACCAAAGATTATGTCGTCCACATATACTTGCACCAAGAGCAAATCACTGTCCTTCTCACGGATGAATAATGTGCAGTCAATGACACCTCTTCTGAAACCGTTGTTCAGAAGGTGAGTAGAAAGTGTCTCATACCACGCTCGCGGAGCTTGGTGTAATCCATACAAGGTCTTGTCTAGCTTGTAGACTTGGTCTCTATGTAAGGGATCTTCAAACCCGGGAGGTTGACTGACATACACTGTTTCACTGATCACACCAAGAAGGAACGCACTCTTGACATCCATTTGATAAACCTTAAACTTCTTAAAGGATGCATAAGCCAAGAAGATACGAATGGCTTCGAGTCGAGCAACCGGAGCAAACACCTCATTGTAGTCCAACCCTTCTATCTGTCTGAATCCCTAAACCACCAGACGTGCCTTGTTTCGCACTATGATCCCGTGATCATCTTTCTTGCAACGAAGAACCCATCGAGTGCCAATGACTTTTGCACCTTTGGGTCTGTCAACCAATTGCCAGACACCTAACTTTTTAAACTGCAAAAGTTCTTCTTGCTTAGCATCAACCCATGATTCTTCCTTGAGAGCTTCAGTGACAGTACGTGGTTCAACTTGGGAGATAAAGCAGGAATGAGCACAAAAGCTTACATCTGCAAAGTCAAGAATGTCAGCAAGACCGCCTGAAGAAATCTGATGTCTTGTCTTAACTCCATCCAAAGGACTTCCAATTATGTTCTCTTGAGGATGAATGCGATTAATTCTTCCAACAGGATGAGCTGGAACCTCAACCTAAGGATCTAAGTTGTTCAGATTCAAATCCTCAAGATTAGGTACAAGATTGTCAACAGCTGGTTCAGGATCAGCTGGTTGAAAAAGATTATCATCTGTGTCTGAGCTGTCATCATTTATCTGTGTGATTGGAACAGATGCAGATGAAGGTTGCAAAGGTTCATCAGGTGCATTCTGTACATCATACAACATCTGAACTGCAA
This sequence comes from Mikania micrantha, assembly GCA_009363875.1. Taxonomy (NCBI): domain Eukaryota; kingdom Viridiplantae; phylum Streptophyta; class Magnoliopsida; order Asterales; family Asteraceae; genus Mikania; species Mikania micrantha. The sequence goes on from CM018681.1 coordinate 49,276,231, forward strand.
CATCTTCATCTGAATACATGGGAGACATATTGAAAGAGTCAAAAAGACCAGAATAATAAAACATCCAGTCTGGGCCTTTTCCAGGTGGGGGCATAGAATATTTCTGAACATCAACATGGTACCACTCTTCCACATTATGAGTTGATGTGTTGTAAACTCTTTTGTTTGGAGTGCTGTACCCAAGAAAATACCCTTCTTCCACCTTCTCATTGAACTTTCCCTGCTCATGTTTCTTAAGCATAGTTCACGGTGCACCAAATGGTTCTAGATACTTAAGATTTGGCTTTCTGTTGTGGAGCAGTTCAAAACAATTTTTCCCATGTCTTTTCACAATAAGAACCCGGTTCAGGGTATAGCACGCATTTTCTATAGCTTCATTCCAGAACTGAACCGGCAAAGAGGAATCAGCAAGCATAGTCCTAGCAGCCTCAATCAATGTCCTATTTTTGCGTTCAGCAACACCATTCATTTGTGGAACGTATGGAGCACTAAATTGTTGCACAATGCCTCTTGTATTACAAAAATTCTCCATGTTGTGATTTTTGAACTCCGTTCCATTATCTGTTCGAAACTGACGAATCTTGAGCTTATAAAGTGATTCAAGTTTAGTAACCAACACTTGAATGCAATCAAACGTTTCAGATTTCTCCTTCAAAAAGAAAACCCAAGATTATCTGGAATACTCATCAGTGATGACAAGACAGTATTGATCTCCAGCTATACTCTTCCGATTTACAGGACCAAATAAATCCATGTGGAGAAGCTCAAGAAGAACATTGATTGAATGAAATTTTTTCAGCTTGTGAGACTGCTTAGACTGCTTTCCCTTCTTGCAAGATACACAGATATCAGACAGCTTAAAATTTTTCAAGCTAACTCCCTCAACCAGACTATTATGAACCAAATGATTCATCTTGCGTAAACTCAAATGACCCATCCTCTTATGCCAAAGGACTGAATCTTTCTCAGTTGCCTTTGTCATAAAACATGAAGCTGTGGAGGATGTTGTTGAAGCTGTGGCCATGTTGAGAACATACAAATCTTGCTTTCTGGGGGCGTACATCAAAATCCAATCTTCAGGAATCTTAACACCTTGCTTTAGAATGTAGCATTTGGAATCATCAAATAGCACCTTGTACTCTTTGTCACAAATTTGAGAAACTGACAGGAGATTATTTTCCAACTGCTTAACATATCTGACTTTATCAAATGACACTTGTCCATTTGTCAGAATTCCCTCTCCTGTAATAAATCCGCCTTTGTCACCGGCAAAAGCAACATATCCACCTCGAACTGCATTCACATTGGTGAGCAGAGAAATATCACCAGTCATGTGTCTAGAAGCCCCACTATCAACGATCCAATTGCTGTTAACTCCAGCTTTTGGGGCAACCTGCACAACAAAGAGACAATCAGTTCACTTTGGGAACCCAAGCCTTTACAGTCTTGGGTTGACCCAGAGAGTCTCGGATCCATACATCAATCCATTTTCCATCAGGAAGAGATTCATTTGAAATAGGTGGAACAGAATCCTCAGATGATTTAACCCTTGTCTGAAGTTTTAATCTGAACTGGTTGTTTGGCCTTTGTTTGAACAGGCTTAGGAACAGATTTTACCGGTTTTGGTAAAGCAGAATTTAATTTTCTGAAAGAAACAGCCTTTGGCCTGATCAAATGAGGACAAAATCTCACAATGTGCCCAGACTCACCACATTCAAAACAGACTTTGTCACCCTTTTTATGAAAATGTTTTAAATCAGAAAATGGTTTTCTATTTGATTTAAAAGCATTTGTTTTCTGACTATCTAGATCAAAACCCAAACCCTTTGTCCCTTTGTTACCAACAAAAGCTGATTTGGTAACACACTTAGCTTCATACTCTTGTGAAGCTTTAACAAAGCACAATTCTTTGTAAATCTTTGAGTTGCAGATTGGGTCACCTTTCATGACAACAGGGGTTTGATTCCGAGGAGTACTATACTTAGGTGAATAATCTGATTCATCCTCGGAATCTGAGACCCAATCTTCAACAACTCCATCCACCCGAGATCCCTCAGTCTTTGATGAAATCTGATTTGTACTTAGATCAACTGGATCTATTACTAACGGAGTAGTAACTTGAAAATCCTTAACATCTTTGTCATTTGGTGTATTGACAAAGGTGTTGAGAATAGGTGGGGGACAATTTTGATAGTTAACCTTATCCTTCCCATGTTGATCAGTACCCTTACTGATCATGTGCTCAATAATATAAGATGAGCTTTCATAGCTCTTGAGCTTCTGACCCAAGGTCTCATAGTCACACTCGACTATGGCTAACTTTTTCTTAATCTCATTAATGGTCTTGAGATAAGAAGTGATAGCATCTTGCTTATTCAGCACTGCAATCTCGGCTTCATGCAATTGTCTGTTTAAAAGATCAATTTTAGCTTGAAAATCTTTTTCATTAGATTTTAAAATTTTGATAGCTTCAATGCATAAGTCGAGATCGTTCATCAAAACACTGTTATGTGTCTAATAAGCAAGGACCTTACTTCTAAGATCAACACAATTAAAACACTCTAATGTGAAGATGAACAGTCAGTGTATACCTGCTCTGACTCTGATGAAGCAGAAGAGTTTACCATCAAAGCAAATTGAGTAGAGGAGTCATCAGCTTCAGCATCAGAATCTTGAGTGTCTGAATCTGTCATGCTATCTGATTCTGAATTTGAGACTTTATCATCATTCACCATTGAGTCTTCTGACTCATCATCACCTCCAGAAACATGAGGAGCTGAAGCATCAAGTGAGACAGAAGCAGTAACTGTAGTGGTAGAAGTAGCCAGGAAGTCCAAATCCATCAGCGAATCAATATCTATGTCCTCCTCTTGAGCCGTAGACACACCAGCATCACTACCAGCAACAACACCACCCACATCAACCATGCTCATATCAGCAGCAGTGGTTATGTTACCTGTACCCACACTCATCACAACAGAACTCGTAGCTGCAGTGCTCACAATCACTGAGCCCTCACCACCTCCTGCAGCACTCACACCCGCATCATCACCATCATCACCTCCATCACTGTCATCTTCATCAACTGGTACAACAATGTCTTCAACATCTGAATCGGAGTCATTGTGCCTCCATCTGCGACCAGCAGGAGTTCTGTAATCAGGTCGAGAGAGATGTCCAAATAAGGATCGGGTGGCAGGGTTCCTCTCTTTTCCCCTGTATGACAAGACTCTGTTAAGAGTGGTGTCATTCATGTGCTCCAAACGAACAACATCAGCATTGATCTTTGGAAGATCTGGAACTTGAGCATCAATGATCTGTTGTAGAAACCGAGGGTACATCAGAATCTTCTTGTCCCCCTTTAAGACCACGTTCTCCTTCATATGTATAAAAATCATCTCCGAGAAGTTGAGCGGCTTGTTCAGCACTAAAGCAGCAAACGCACACTGTATAGTCTCTCGCATGTCATCGAATCCACCTCGCCTTGATCCGAGACAGTGAACTAAAACATGAGCGAGGTACTTGAACTGTGGAGACATGAAAGCCTTATTGAGAATTCCAGCTCCTAAATCACCTTCATACTTGCATCTGAGAAAACATCCACGAACCAAAAAACGATCAAGCAAAGATGGCTGATCGGGAGAGTCCTGAAAACCACACACTCTCCTAATGTGTTCAAAAGAAACCACAACATCGTGCCCTTGCACCTTTCCCCTGATAACTGTAGGCTCGACCTCACAGTCTATGTCGGCTGAGGACCAGAAATCCTGCTGGTGAGAATGGTAAGGCACATGAACAGTGGATATCGCGGTAAAAATCCTCGAACGCCGTAGAAAAGTAATGATCTCTGATTAGTGTTTGGCGTTCAGAGTGTTCAGATCTAGATGAGCACAGATGTTGTGCTTGGGAACCGATTTGTAACCTGCCATACTGAACAACAGAAGAAACAAACATGTTAGTGCAATTCAGTTAGGCAGAAAATAGAAATCAGAAAAACAGATTCACCTTGGAAAGGTGTGATACGATTCGCTAAGCGCTGGAAGCTTAGTCCACGTTACGTAGGACCCTTTGAGATCCTGAAAAGGATTGGCCCAGTTGCGTATCAACTCAAATTATCGGACGAACTCAGTGGAGTTCATGATGTCTTTCATGTTTCAAACTTGAAGAAATGTCTTTCTGATGAGACATTGATTGTACCACTTGAGGAAATACAAGTGGACGAACAGTTACGATTCATTGAAGAACCAGCTGAAATCATGGACCGAGAGGTCAAACAACTCAAACCAAGCAAGATCCCGATAGTCAAAGTTCGTTGGAATTCAAGACGTGGACCTGAATTCACGTGGGAAAGAGAAGATCAAATGATGAAGAAGTATCCTCATCTGTTCAAAACGACAACTGCAAACACTATGAAGACACGTTAAATTTCGAGACGAAATTTCCTTCAACAAGGGGATGACGTGATGCTTCACACATCAACACTTCAGATTTCAAACTGTAAGCACAAACAATTTATTCAATTGGTTTTGTTACAAACATTTGTGTTACATTATATTTTATGTGCTACATTCCATATGTTACATGTTATGGTAGTACATACATTATTAGTTTCAAACATTTGCTATGTGTGAAGATACATAGTGCAAATAGTTGCGAACATTCACTAGGTGCAAGGTTACATAGCACAGTATGACCAAACACAAACAGTCACAGTTAGGTGAACTAACTAGTGTACACGTAAACAATTACATAGAACGATCATACTTAGTTGTGATGTTGCAAACATTGGATTTTATGTATGAGTACACACAAGCACACAGAATGATCAAACATCACGCTAACACGTACAATTTGAACTCACAAGTAGTGTCCTAACTACTTTTAACATTCAACAATTTTCGGGACGAAAATTCCTTCAACAAGGGGATGATGTGACAATCCGGCAAATTCGGATTAACCCCGTTAGTCTGAAAATATCATAATTTTGGCAAAAACCGAATACAATCAAACCTAAGGGATTAGTATTAACAGAAATCAGTCCTAATACACTTTAATTACAAAGTTTAGACTTGTAATTAGTTAAAAAAGGTTCAATTTTGACTTTAGGAGTCAAAATTCGAGTGTTTAGTCAAAATAAATTCGAAATTCAAATCATCAAGCAATTGTAGCCAAATTAAATCTGTTATACTCAACACCTTAATGATTAGTAGCAGTTACCATGTGTTATTAACACAATTATTAGTCGAATTAAAGGCCAAATGATGCCAAAAGTCGTAACCGTTGCATAGTAGCATCAAAACCGCAAAATTCGACATCATTCCTCACAATTGAACCTACAAGGACCCTGGTCGGCACATTTAGGAATGTTTTCATATACCAATTCGAGGCAAGAAGGAGCGGGAAAGAGAAGTCGATCGTGAGCCGGCCGAAGAACAACTCTTTAGTCGATCTACTCGAATTGAATACCAAATCAAGTAAGTAATCATCCCTACACCTTCTAATAGAGCCGACTAAGAGTATCCCCATAGTAATTCGATTTATCAACAACGAATTGAGGGATTGCAAGTTCTAGGGTTCTTAACATTATCGGTTTTGGGGGTTTTGAGTCAAACGCGGTTTATAATCAAATTAATACATTCTGAGTGTTTCGGAATAAGTTACTAAAAGAAATCCATATGATAATTACATCTAGTTATAACGAATTTCATGATTTCTAATTCTAGGGTTTATACTTAGAACGGATTTGGGGGTTTCTTGTTTAAACGGATTAATAGTTGAATTAAACCACATAGAAAGTTTCAGAGTAATGCGTTTAAGGAAATACATATACCAATTTCATGAAATGATAGCGAATTGTAGATGATTGAGTTCTAGGGTTCATCATTAAAGTTGTTTTGGGGATTTTGATTTAAATGAGTTCAAAAATCGAATTGAATGATGCTGGTAGTTTCAGAAGGTCTCGACTAAGGATACCCCTAAGTTGGTTTGATCAAACATCAGTGAATTGAATGATTTTGAGTCTAGGGTTCTTCGGTTAAAACGAAATTGGGGATTTCGAATTAGATGAGCTTGATAATCAAATTAAATCTTGCAGAAGGGTCGAAAGTTGGTTTTGAATGAAAACCCCATGATTAATCAGTCTGACATAATCGAATTTAACCAAATTGAATTGTGAAACTTACTAATCACGTTCGAATCTTGTATGGATCGTTTTCTTGGTCTAGACTGATTGATTTTGGAATTAAAACCAAGGGTATACTTGTTTAACTCTGTTAAACAAAAGCCCTCTAATTATAAGATCTATTGGGCTCGAATTGGGGCCTAATTGAATCAATAGGTTTCGGTTATGATTAACAATGGGGTTAGTGGGCCGATTGGGCTTAAAAGAATTTAAAACTAAGATCTGTTAAGGAAATCTGAACTAGAGGAGATGGTAGGGGTGTGTGTGTGTTGGGTTGGAGGTCACAGGTTCGAAACCAGGCCCCAACAGTTTTTGAAATTTAAAACAACTTTTTAGTATTTTAATCACAACTTTCTCGTTCTAACTCCGATTTGAGTCGTTCAAGTTGCGTTGGAACCGTAACGGAATCCCGCACAATATGAAATAATAAAATTAATATTTTAACCTGAAAACGTAATCGCATATGATTACGCTTATTTAAATAAAATCATAAAAAATTATATGATTTTATTTAAACGATTTTAAAGATACGCGTACTTACGTATGCACATTTCTAACACTCTAACATACGTGTGTTGACACGTATGTGATTTCAAGCACAAAACGATATCCCGAATAACACTAAGTTATTGTTAAAACACAAGTTCTTCGTAGAGGATTTTCTACGCGATTTCACGTGTTTGATCATTCTATTCACAATCAAAGGTGCGTACACGGCCCCTTTCTAATCTTAACTGTTTTGGGGGAGAAAACATGTGCAAACAAAGCTTTTAGATACATATCACTTGCATGAGTTACCTGTTTACATTAAGTGCAAACCAACCTTTGTGTTGACTTGATTTACATGTTTTCTTGGGACGCTAAGGTACACAAGCAAGCAAGCATGGACTAGGAAATCGAGTCGCATGCATATTTTACAATTCTGTTATTTGAATTTAAATATTTGGGACTTTGTTTTATAATTTCCAGTTTTCAAACCATTATGGTTGTTTTTGTTTTAAACGCTTCCGCAATGTTAGAACTTTGATATTACAGTTTTAGACCAAAGTATGTTTTGAAATTCATATAGAGGTCTTCGTTATGTCTAATGATCTGAGATCCTGGTTTGTCACGTCCCAAACGGTATGATTCCGTTAGTTGAAATTTGGGGGTGTGACACAGACCCAAGAACAGACCCAAACCCAGAAACAAAGTCTGTGTAATTTCCAAAGTACCTAAGTCCATTATGATTTGGGTACCGGTCTCTCATTAATTGATTGTATGTGATGCAGGGACGACCAAGCAAGCTTAAAAATGTTTGGTATGTTGATAGTGGTTGCTCCCGGCATATGACTGGGGATTTCTCTCAGTTACACGAGGTCACACCTTTTAATGGCCGATATGTCTCATTTGCTGGAGACAAGGGAAGAAAGATAAGCATGAAGGGCACAGTGACAAATGGAACTCTTAGTTTTGAAGATCTTTATTATGTTGAAGAACTAAATCACAGTCAGTTAAGTGTTTCTCAAATATGTGACAAAAGCTTTTCAACTCACTTCACAAACAAGGAGTGTCTTATTCTGAAGCCTGGCTTTGTAGTGCCTGAGAAGTGGATTCTGATGAGAACTCCAAGAATAAACAATGCCTATATTATCAACATGAACTCAAATTCATTCACAGAGAACACTTGTTTGTTCTCAAAGGCATCGGAGCATGATTGTATGTTATGGCATCGGCGACTGGGTCACGTAAACCTTAAGAATTTGAACAGACTTTCTAAGGGAGATCATGTCATCTGTTTGCCTTCTAAAGATTTCTCCACTATTGAGAAGTGCATCGCTTGTGCCAAGGGGAAGCAACACAAGAGACCCCACAAGCCTAAATTGTTCAATTCTATCTCTTCAGTTCTTCAACTTCTTCATATGGATCTCTTCGGACCAGTCAACGTAATGAGTATCGGGAAGAAGTCATATTGTCTTGTCGTGACGGATGATTATTCAAGATTTACTTGGGTGTTCTTTCTGGCCAAGAAGGATGAAACACCAGAGATCCTGAAGAAGTTTATTACCTTGATCGAAAATCAGAAGAATCTAAAAGTCAAGGTAATTAGGATTGATAATGGCACTGAATTTAGAAATCATACTCTTACAGACTTCTGCGATGAGAAAGGGATTGCTAGACAGTACAGTGCAGCCAGAACGCCTCAGCAAAATGGAGTTGCTGAAAGGAGGAACAGAATGCTTATTGAAGCTGCACAAACAATGCTGTCTGAATCCAAACTGCCAATTTTCTTCTGGGCCGAAGCCGTTAACACCGCTTGCTATGTTCAAAATCGAGCACTTTTGAACAATCGCCATCAGAAGACTCCATATGAGATTCTTTTCAATCAGAAGCCCAAAGTTGGTCACTTCAAGTCGTTTGGATGTCCTTGTACCCTTCTTCATATAGAGCCTAACCACAAGTTTGATGATAAGGCGGATGAGTGTTACTTTGTTGGTTATTCGTCCGAGAAGGCAGCCTACAGAGTTTATAAGAAGAAGACTCGGATGATCGTGGAATCATATTATATTGATCGGCAAGAGATGAACTCTGCTGATGCCGGTTCTGGTCCAAGCTGGCTGTTTGAGTATGATTCCACCTTTAGGCCTTTCGACACTACCTCCGAGAGCGCAGGAGCATCTGAGCAAACTGATGATTTCTACAAGGATGATGATGTCGACTATAGGGTTGACTAGGTTCCTTGTGATCCAAAGCTTCTGTCAGTTGATCCTCCAGGCATGTATACCCGAGCTCCTCCAGATCAGCCCACTCCGATACATGAAGTTCTTCCATCAGAACCAGACACTTCTCAGTCTGTTCAGCCACATCCAGAAACAGATAAAGTTTCGTCCTCCTCTCATCAGACCTTTGATAATGCACTGTTCTCAGATAACATTCCTGAGGAACACTGTGTGGATCAAGGAGTTACAACAAATGAAGCTGCTCCTACTGATGATCTATCTTCCTCAAATGACAATCAGCTGACACACCTCAGCAATCTACTTGACAACTTAGCTGTGGAAGAAGTGCCAACTCTTCACATCAACAAGGATCATCCTGTGGAAAACATCATTGGACCTCTTTCAGAAGGAGTTCTCACCCGGAGCCGGTCAATTCCAGCTGAGAATGTCTTGCCTGAAAGCACTCTTTCACAAAGCCAATCAGGTCCAATTAATTCTTGTTATACTCATGTTTCATTTCGTAGGTTGAGCCTAAGAATGTCAAGATGGCTCTCAAGGAATCTAGCTGGGTTGAGGTGATGCAGGAGGAGCTGATGCAGTTTCAGAAACTTAAAGTATGGAATCTGGTTCCCCTGCCCAAAGGAAAACTGCCTATAGAAACCAGATGGGTTTTTAGAAATGAAAGAGATGACTCAGGAGTCATTATCAGAAACAACGCGCGATTGGTAGTTCAGGGCTTCTATCAACAGGAAAGGATAGATTATGAGGAAGTCTTTGCACCAGTCGCAAGACTTGAAGCCATACGGATTTTCATGGCCTATGCCTCCTACATGAACTTTACGGTGTATCAGATGGATGTAAAGACCGCTTTTCTCTATGGGAAGGTTAAAGAAGAAATCTATGTGTGCCAACCTCCAGGCATTGAAAATTCTCAGTTTCCTGACCATGTCTACAAGTTAGACAAAGCTCTCTATGGTCTTCATCAAGCACCGCGAGCGTGGTATGCTACACTTACTGATCACCTGCTTGCAAATGGATATACCCGTGAAGCCATTGATCAGACTTTGTTTGTTCGCAAGGATAAGGATGATTTGATTCTCGTCCAAATCTACATGGATGACATTATATTTGGCTCCACAAGCTCGGCGTTGTGCAAGGAATTTGAGGGGGTAATGAAGAAGAAGTTTGAAATGAGTGCGATGGGAGAAATGACCTTCTTTCTGGGTCTACGGGTGAAGCAAGATTCAAAGGGTGTGCTGATTCACCAAGGAAAGTATGTCACAGATATTCTGACCAAGTTCAAAATGAGGGAATCAAAGCCGGCATCCACTCCCATGGCTGCTCGTCCTGTCTTAACTTCAGATTTGGATGGTGAAGATGTTGATCAACACCTCTATCGCTCGATGATTGGTTCCCTGATGTATCTGACTGCTAGTCGTCCAGACATCATGTTTTCAGTTTGTCAGTGTGCCAGATATCAGGCAAATCCGAAGGGATCTCACCTTATAGCAGTCAAGAGAATCTTTCGGTATCTTGTCGCGAAGCCTCGTCTTGGTCTTTGGTACCCAAAGAACTCTGAGTTTCGTTTATTTGCAAACTCAGACAGTGACTTTGGTGGATGTAACATGGACAGGAAGTCAACCACCGGCGGGTTTCAGTACCTAGGAGATCGCCTTGTCTCATGGCAATGCAAGAAACAAACGACCGTATCCACATCTACTGCGGAAGCCGAATATGTTGCTGCTTCCAGTTGCTGCTCTCAGGTTATCTGGATGCAACAACAACTCCTCGATTATGGTTTGAACTTTCTTGACTCTCCTATTTATTGTGACAATGAAGCCGCCCTACAGATCGTCAAGAATCTGGTACAACACTCCAATACTAAACATTTTGACATCCGGATTCATTTCATCCGTGACTGTTTCGAATGGAAACTAATTCATCTTGAAAAGGTCCACACAGACGATAATCTAGCGGACCTTTTCACAAAACCGTTCGACACAGCACGCTTTCATCACTTGCTTGCCTCTCTCAAACTAATAAGCTTTAACTAAAAGCATCTTTTGTAAATACGTTAAAATTTATGTGTTAGTTGTTCACAAATTTAGGAGGAGAAAATTTACAAAAAACAAAAGATTTTTTGTTCTTTGAGTCAAAATATACAAAAACAACAAAATAATAATAATAATAATAATAATAATATATAATAAATAATGAAAATATTTTTTTGTTTTTAGGTTAAAGTGTTTAAAGAAAATAAAAAAAGATTTTCGGTTATTGAGTTAGTTTAAGATGATCTACGAGTTTAGAGGGAGTTGAGTTTTTGAAAATCTAAGAAAAGGAAATCCTGCCTCTTGTTATTCAAAGAAAATTACAAAAATTATATCTTTTCAAAGTTTTAAGAAAATACAAAAAGAGTTTATTTGGACAAGCAATGTGAATCGATCAAATTGGGAAGTGAAATAATTTCTAAAGATCAAAATTTCATTATCTTAATGAGATTTCTAAAAGAATAACAACTTTGAATATCTATTATACACTAAGAAGTTGAAACTAGTTTTCCAAATAAAAGAATCAGACTTGATCAAATTAAAATAAATAAGTATATAAATAAAATAAGTGTGAAATTGTGATCATTAGACAACTAGAAATGTGTGACAACTATTTGACCTTTCGTTTAATCTGAGTCAAAACAAGATTGTGTTTCAATAAAATTGACATAGTTTGAAAAACTCGGGTATTTCCTATCTTTTGTGCAAAAAAAGAGCGGGAAATATCTACTGAAGCATCCTCTGTTTTGCGTAAGCAAAGACCTGGATGTGTGACGTTAAGGCCAATGTGTCTGCAGATCAGTCAATAAAAGATGCCAATGAGCACAAGATGATAGAACCCCTTCTTCTTCTTGATTCTAATCTAATAGATCTATTCTTTTCTTTTCTCACCATAAACTATGTCAAAACATTTTAAGTTCGTTGATACACAATCAATGTTTGAAACAAAGGATTTAACAAGACTGATACGTTGCATATTAATCTAGTCTTACAATTTAATTGTTCACAAATTTCCCATAAGATGTTTTTACAAAAACTTGATCATATAACTGATTTTTAAGAAATGGAATAACGAGTAGAAATCATTGGTGGGAATAACTATTTAAAGGTTGTGCTTCATTAAGAAATTAACTAAGCTAGTAAAATTTTGACAACATATTTGATCCCATGAATTTGACCCGACTAAACTTTAGACTTGTCCAAAGTTTCTAAGATTATTTTATTTTATTTTATTTTATTTTATCTTATAAAAATTTAGATTTTTAATTGAAATAAATAAGTGGGTGTGTACTTGAAATCGAGTACACGAAAAATGCATACTCGAAATTCTGTCTATAAATAGACCAAGTTCATTAAATTTCGAGTACCATTATTTCGTGTACACATTTTCTCCATTTCGAGTACAGACTTGGTGCCATTAGGCGATTTCGTTTTCTAGAGCTCCTTTCGAAAATCCACTCCGGCTATCTTATAAATCATCAGTAGGCGACCCTAGGTATGAATTTTCATCAAGATTTGACCGTGAAATCGAAAGTTATGGACAAAAATGTATTTCGAATACGTAAATTTTGAATACAGAAAGTTTTTGGTCAAATTGATCATGAAACACCTAAAATTGAAAGGCGATTACAAGATATGATGGTCGCCTAGTAATTCCAAGCATGTCAAATGGAACTGGAAGTTCTAAGGAGCCAAAAATGATGAATTTTTAAAGGACTTTTGCGTACTCGAAATTTAACACTTCGAGTACAGATGCACTTCGTGTACATAATGTATTTCGAATACAAACAAATTTCGTGTACAGATGTATTTCGTGTGCAACATGTAGTTCGTGTACAGACTGTACTTCGTGTACAGCTTATACTTAGTGTACAGTTTGTTCTTCGTGTACAGTTTGTTACTTCGAGTACAACTGTTAGTTCGAGAACAGAACACTTCGGACTTAGAAAATTTTCAGTTAATTCATTTATCTTGAAATTGAACTAACTTGATTTGTTTGTGTTTTTCATATGGCTGACCTACGCTTTGTATCAGATCATAACATGACTGCGTATCTTGGAAATCCACCCGTGAAACATTCTGAGTTCAAGACTCTTGTTGAAGGATTGATCCTGTCACCGGTCAATTATGCCATCATGGAACACCCGACTATTGTCACAGATTTTATTCGGAGTTTTTGGAGCACAGTGGAAGAAAGTATTGATGCAGATTGGAACGTTAGTATCGTTGGAAAGATCCAAGGTCATCCCATCGTTATCACTGAGCAGATTATCAGAGAATGTCTACAGTTCGGAGATAAAGAGTCTGACCCAGTTGAGATTGATATTTCAGATAGGACACGAAGGTGCCTACCCTCCAACAGAGAAGAAAATGCTACATCCCTACTGGAGGTACCTGGCGCACGTAGTTACACAGTGTCTCTCCAGACGGAAAGGAGGATACGATGTCCTGAATTAGACTCTAAGTTCCTGTCTAGTAGCTCTAGCGCTTGGAGTAGACTTCAACTTCTCAAAGATGGTCTTCCTTGACATGCACGCAAATATCAAAGGACGAAGAAAGGAACGGTTTTTGGCATTCCCCCGGTTTTTGCAGATCATCATCAACAGAAAGTACTCCTCTCTGACTCCCACACTTGGTACTCTGGAAATCAAGAGGATGAGGGACGACATTTTTGGGTATATGAAGATGAATAAGTGGGGAAAGAAACAATATACTGGGGAGAGGCCTCTGATAAAGTTTGGACGATTCGTGGGAAACAAAGATGTAGTAGAAGGTCAAGGTACTCCTGTTGCATTAGTTGCTGAGGAGCATGACATTCCCACAAGCTCACAGGCTGGCGCAACTGACAAGGAACCTTCATCTGAGGCATCCTCCTCATCAAGTGAGGATTTTGTTGCTGAAAAGCCACCTCCTACAAGACAGGAAAGAGAAGAGGCACAAGATGTAGATTACACACCTACTCCTAAAGCATCTCCAAAGAAAAAGAGACAGAAGACAATGGCTAGGAAGACTAGAGATCCCCGTCTGCAGAAGATGTTCTCAGGATTATCATTTTCTTCGGCTGCATCGATCATATCACAGGCACCTACACAACCACATCCACCTACACAACCACAACCACCTCCACCTACACAACCCAATCCATCTACTCAACCAACACCCACTCAACCTAAAACTTACATACCACCTGAACCTTCCACACAACCTAAACTTTCCACTGCTGAACCCACACAAACCAAGCCACTCTTAAAACCCAAGCCACCTTCTCAACCAAAACCTCCAACCCAACCAGCCAAGCCCAACTTAGTTATCAAAATCCCAGCCAGATCCACTAACTCTGCTCCTCACACCAAAACTGCTTCATCTCCGCCTCGCTCAAACAGTGACAAAGGAAAATCTCCTTTGCACTCAGATTCACCATATGAGCCGAAAGAAGTGCCTGTCGATCTTGTGGATTTGCAAGACAGGGTATTCTTGCTTGAAAAGGATTCTGAGCGCAAGGATAGTCTTATCAGAAATTTGCAGGAGGGAATGATTAAGATCTGTGGGAAGTTGAACAAATATCATGGGAAAATCAAAGCACACCGAAGGGCTATCAGATTCTTATCTTCAGAGAACCACAAGATGAGCAAGGAAATCAAAAGACTGAAGGGAGAAGAAGTCCTAGAATCAGATGACGATGTCAAAGAAGATGATGATAGTGATAATGACGATGATGATGGTGGTGATGACCAGAAGAAGAAGGATTCTGAAGAAAAAAAAGGATGACAAGGATGATGATGACAGTGGGAACAAGAAAGAAGATGATTCTACTGATAAAAGAGATCAAGGACCTCCAGATGACCAAGATCAAGGAGGAGCATCTGAAAACCCATCATCTTTAGGAAAACCAACCAGCCACTATGATGATCTTTTTGGCGATATTCTCGATGACATTTTATTTGGTTACAGTCTTCCAGGAGCTAACATGGAGAATGCAGGGCTTGATGACTTCTTCAAGGATCTTCCCGATGATTATCTTTTCGAAGGAGTCGGTAAAGAAGCCAAAGGCAAAGTTGAATCTTCTGCAGGGGCATCTGTCGAAGAAGAACATGAAAACATTGTGCTTGGAAATGTCTCATCCGATCCATATATCGATTATTTGTATGCCTACAAAAACATTGATGCTCTGGGACAGGAGGTCACTTCTCTTCATGAAGTGATTGCTAGTTGGTTTGACAAGAAGAAGGATTGGACGCCATCCCCTCCTGTGAGTAAAGACACTTGGTTTAAGGAGATGAGTGATAAACATCCAGAGCATATGTTTATTTCAGATGACAGAAACATGTTCGCTGTCCGCAACGACAGATCAGAAGTGTTCTGCTGAATGTACGATAAAGAAAGAGACATTTACCTAGTCAAGAGAAGAAATGGCAAAGTCGAGTTCTTCAAGAAACCACAAGATTTTTGCTCACTGCCCAAGGTTGATATACGAAGCATAGACAAAGCAATGTTCTTCAACCCATCCAATGACTCACAGGCCGATTTATTCGCCAAATTAATTAAAGATCAATGTGAAAAGGACTTCCCAGTGATGTGTACTGCCAAAGGAAAGCCTTTGTTTCGAAATGTATTATCGATCCAAAGACGAAAAAGCCATGGATATACTACAAGTACCCTCCACCACATGTTGAGCAAGCAGTACAGGTATCCTCAAGAGTTCCTGATAATTCATTGGCTAACTTCTCGTCTTGGTATTTTGATGATCTGAACCTTGCAGCAGTTATCGTCAAGAACAAGGATAACATTGATGACATTGATATGATTGTTGACCCTATGGATTTATTGAAGTACGAAAAGGAATGAGTCTCCAATACGAGTATACTCTGGGAATGATGAGGAAGCTAAGCCATTCACTCGCATAGTTGCTTATTCTGTCGAGCTGAAACTTTATGCCGGAGCTGGACTACACAATGTCACTCTTCCTATTGGATGACTTCGCCAGTCTAAGGGGAGTTTGTAGAGCCCTGAAAGCGTTGAAGGCTGACAAAGTCAACCTACGAAGAGTCAAAGTCCAGATTTTGATTATTTTCGTGTACAGCAGGTTCGAGTACTCCACAGGTTCGAGTACAACATGTGTTCGTGTACTCGAACTATTTTGTATTAGATTTCGAGTACACCTAGGCCTAGTATAAATAGACGTATTTTGTACAGGTTTAGGTTGGAATCCCGAGGCATTTGCTCTCTAGACGTATTGAGGCACTTGTACTCGAATTTTCAGTATTTATACAAAGATTACATTTTTCTACTTGCTTTCTTGATTCTAACTTGGATTCCGCACTTGTTAGAGATCATTGATGATGATTTTGAAGATAAAGTTTCGTTCTTGATCCGGTTTGAGACCTACAACAAGTTCCAAGTTAAGTTGGGTCAATATTTTGGGATAAAATCTTTCAGAATTTCATTTATTCTAGTATACTTTCTTATAAAAACACAACTTTGAGATAAACATATATCAACAAAGATTTCCACGTGTATTTACACATTTCAAAGATTAATTTATGATCAATTTTATTGGGGTTTTCTTAAAAATTTGAGAAGTTCAGAAGAGATCAGATGTGTCATCTAGTTCTGCTATGCAACGTATCAATTTTGTAAAATCCTTTTTTCAAAAATTTGATTTTGTTACAACGAACTTTAAATGTCTTGACAGAGTTTTAGATGAGAAGAGAAAGAACAAATACATTATTTTAGATTAGAATTAACAACAAGAAGGGGTTCTATCATCTTTGTGCATATTTAACATCTTTTAATTTTACTGATTGATCTGCAGACACAATGGTCTTAATGTCAAACTTCTAGGTCTTTGCTTATGCAAAATAGAAGATGCTTCAGTAAGTATTTTCCGCTCTTGTTTTTCACAAAACATAGAAATACCTGATTTTTTTCAAAACAATTTCATATTTATTAGAACATAATCTCATTTTTGTTTAAGGATTTTTGTAAAAAGTCAAATAGTTATTTCATTTCTCTATCTTATCTGATCTTAACTATTCTTATCATTTAGTTGTTTAATTTTATTTGATCACATTTGATCTTCTTAGAGGAATACACGTGTGCTTGCTTTGATGATATGTATTTATCTAGAGTTGTATTCTTATGAAATTATATTAAGATAATAAATTTTTGATTATCAAAAATCATTTCACTTCCCGTTGATCCACATTACGTCTTTCCAATAAAATCTTTTTGTTACATTTTTTTTAATTGACTTAATACTTAAAAAAACTTTTTTGTGTTTTTCTTTAACTTGACTCAATGGTTAATATCAAAAATCTTTTTGTAGTTCTCTCCCCCTAAATTTGTTAAAAAAAATAAAAAAACAAAAATAAACAAAGACACTAATTTTAACGTATTTACAAAAAGTGCTGAATCAAAACTGATCAGTTTGAGAGAGGAGAGCAAGTGATGGAAGCTGCATGTATCAAACGTTTTAGTGAAAAGGTCCGCAAGATTGTCATCAGTGTGGTCCTTTTCAAGATGAATAAGCTTGCGTTCGAAATAGTCACGGATTCTTGACGACCTGAAGAGCTGCTTCATCATCACCATAAATAGGAGAGTCAAAAAAATTCAAACCAAAATACAGAAGCTGATGCTGCATCCAAATTATTTGAGAGCTGCAACTTGATGCAAAAACGTATTCTGCCTCTTAAGTGGATGTCGACACAGTGGTTTGCTTATTGCATTGACAAGAGACAAAGCGCTCTCCTAAGTATTCACATCCACTTGTGGTTGACTTTCTGTGAAGATGCGTCCATCAAAATAACTGTCAGAATAAGCATAAAGATTAAATTCAGAATTTTTGGGATACCATTAACCAAGTCAGGGTTTTCCAGCCATGTATCAGAAAATTCTCTTGACAACGATTAGATGAGATACCTTTATATTAGCTTGATATCTAGCACACTGCCATACGGGGAACATGATGTCTATTCGACTTGCCGTGAGGTATATTAGCGAGCCAATCTTTGATCAACAGAGGTGCTGATCAACATCTTTTCCTTCAAGACCAGAGGTCAACATGGGATGGGCAGCCGTAGGAGTAGAAGCAGGTTTTGCCTCCAACGTGTTGAACTTGGCAAGTATGTCAGTCACATACTTCCCTTGATGAATGGGCACACCTTTGGGATATTGATTTACGTGAAGACCTAGAAAGAAGGCCACTTCCCCCATTGCACTAATCTCAAACTTTTTCTTCATAAAAGCTTCGAATTCCTTACACAGCAAGGAGCTTGTGGATCCAAAAATGATGTCGTCAAGATATATCTGGACAAGAAACAAGTTGTACTTACCTTGCGAACGAACAGGGTTTGATCAATGGCTCCACGTGTGTATCCATTAGCAAGAAGGTGATCGGTGAGAGTAGTGTACCAAGAGTAATATCCAGGATTTTTCGATCCCTTTTTGACGATGTTAATTATGATAAACGTTAATAAATAATTACGTGGAATTATTATCGGTTTATCATGTCGCAATATATATATATATAGGGAGGTATTCCATTAAGAACCACTTTTATGTTAGGAACTTGAGAACTGCATAATACACTTGTACATTATGCTTTAAGTTTTGTACATAGAGTGGTTATTTAAAAGGGTAAAATAGTAACTTCTCCTACTTTAAAGTAAAATTACTTTTATACTCCTAAAAAATGTGGTTCAAAATTAGTTCCTTTGGTTCTTTCATATTTAGTGGTTCTCAATTGAATAAGTCCCTATATATATATATATATATATATATATATATATATATGAGTTAAATTTATATATACCTTTTATTCATAATAATTTAGAATTAAAAAAATTCATTATGTTTTATAATAATAAAATGTTTAAAAACATAATTAAAAAGAAAATTTATGATAAAAATGAATAAAAAAATCAAAGTTTTTAGAAGTTTATTAAAAGATTTAAACATAAAATGGTAATTTATAAAGTACAAGGGCCAAAGTGACAATTCCTAAACCTTTACTCCTCCCTCCTTTTTCTCTCCCGTATTCCGAGCCACCCAACTCCAGCCAACATGCGAGAATCCGGCTAAGCCACCGGTCAACCCAAAAACACGATTTAATGCACCGAACGAACGGGTTTTTTGCACCTTTATGACCCAAAACATGTTTATAACGTAAAGGAATGATTAAAACAAGATAAATATCACATTTAATTCAACTTTAATCTTCACGAAACCGTCGGTCTAAACCTCATAATAAACTCGACGTTTTGGTTGAAATTGGATCGCATAAACATAAGGTTATTCTTCATTTCGTTCATACGAAACTAAACATATATCCAAATCTCTCAAACGTTGCTCTGGAATCAAGAAACCAACCGGGGAACGACCGGAATCTTCATGGAGCTCGAACTCGATCAAAACCCGACCAAAACAAGTAAGTAAGTAAATATATCCCTAGGATCGGTTTTCAACATTGAACAACAGCCCTTTATCAATTTCAATGATTAAACGAACGTTTGATCAATTTAAGAATTAGTGTTCATACGATTTGGGGATTTTGGAAATTTTAAGATAAAATTTATTTGATCCGAATTACTAAATGAAATGAAGGACTGGTCTGATGGCTTGAGATTGGTTTGTGCAACCCGCATGTCACGGGTTCAAATCTGTAATCCGAGACGAATTCGTTTTTTTTACATATTTTACTATTTTGACTTTTAAAACCATTTAGAACTATTTAAAAATCTCAAAAATTTTATAAAAATATTTATAAAAATCCTCGAACTATTTTACAAACTCAGAAAAATTTTAATAAATAAATTCATTTTATTTAACTATAAAACTATTATTTGGTGTTTATAAATACCTATTTAAATCAGAAAAACATATCAAAACTATTTTTAAAATTCCAGAAAAACTATTCAACACTCCTATAATATATACAAATCTGAACACATTTTTATATTTATTTTTATGCATTACAATTATTTGATTAAATTTAAATGTGCTATTAATCTGAATAAATATTTTACTAAAAATACTAAGATTCATATAAAAATTATAGAAAAATTAAACAATGTTTCTGGAACTTTTATAAACTTGAATAAATTTTTATTTTAATTTTTACGCTTGAACACTATTTATCTTGATTTAAAAGCATTAGAAAACTTAATAAATAATTTATTAAATATACTAAAATTTATATCAAAATTCTAAATAAATTTATATTAGTTATTTGATATAAAACTAACTCAGAAATATTTTATTTGAATAAACATGCCGTTCAACTTACATTATAAATATTATAAATTTACATACATATATATTTATTTATCTTATAAAATTTCAGAATAATACTTTTAATTTCTGAATAATTATTTATAAGAGAAAATACTTTTAGTTAGCTTTATTTTATTTAAACTGAATAGCAATTAATTTAACTTAAAAACTTTGTATTAAAACATATAAACATAAGACTTTGTATTCAGTAATTAAATTATGAATTTTATATAATCATCTACATTTGTTTATAACACTTTTACTTTTAAATATTTTAGAGTAATTAACTTATGAATGTTAGATCATATTTCTTAAACTTATAATATTTATGCCTAATAACTAAAAAAATTACAATTTTGTTATGTTTATCAACCTTATCATCTAACTTAACTTTGATTTATCCAAATCTATTTAGAACCTAGATCTTGAACCTATAATGCCCTAGAACTCTATCTAGAACTTAGAGAACTATGAACTTGAAATTATAGGTTTATTGTGAGAATTGCTTCTCGCAAATTTGGACTTACAACTATGTGAGCTTGCAACTTAGTTATTCATCTTATCTAGGTGAGTTTCGTATTCCCCTTTTCTTGATTTTGATTTTGTTTTCAAAACATCGGGGATGAAACATGAACTTTAACTATTTCAACAATCTGTATCTATGAACTTTATCTTGTGATTGGAGCTTATGTCCCAAACTACATGTGAACTATCCTCGAAAATTGCATTGATCATTAACTATATTAGCCTGAGTGTTGTGATGATAGCTATTGAACTGACCATTCCACTCAGCCGGTGATCACACAGTTACCAACTATTGAACTATGGATGTTTCAACTGTTTGGACTATTGGAAATATAAGGATAGTATGCATTACTATACCTAACGTGGTTAACTAAGGTTTGATCTGCAATAGTTTTAATTTATGTTTCCATATTAAGCCTTATCTATTGACATGCTCATGATACATGATTTAAACTTTGAACTATTAAACCATTTATTGAGTCAACTTTATGATTCTCATCAACTGCTTTTGTAGTTGACCTTTTCAACTTTTATCATGTTTCAGGTACAACTTAGTGAACTATGGATGAACATATAAGATGCTTTGGACTTTAGAAGCTTAATAATAACTTTAACTTTATAATTGTTGGATGAACTTTGAACCTTGTTTAGTTTAGATTGTAAGACATTGAAATTTTGTTGCATTAATTATGAAACGTTTTAGTTGGTCATGAGCTATTGAACAGTCTCGTTCGCACCCCGATGTATTTCGCCGTCGGTTGGGGTGTGACACCAAGCACGAGGGGCATGATGAAGACCGTACAAGGCTTTGTCAAACTTGTAGACATGGTCGGGATGCATCGGATCCTCGAAGCCAGGATGTTGACATACATCAATTTTTTCTTAACCTTTCCATACAAGAAAGCTGTAGCATACCAAATGTCTTGAAGTGACTAACCTTCGGCTTCTGTTTGAAGAATATCTTGTACGAAGTCTTTGAATGACGTTGGTTCAATAAACTTCTATTTTGAACATAACAAGATGTGTTGACAACTTCTACCTAAAAGAAGATTGGCAGCTTGGATTCTGACTGCATGGTTCTTGCAGCTTCAATTAGGGTTCTGTTACATCTCTCAGCTACTCCGTTCAGGCTGAGGTATTCGAGCTGCATTGTACTGTTTGGCAATTCCCTTTTTATCTCAGTAACAGATAAGATATATATTTCTAAATCATCTCCCGTTTTCAGTTCTGATCACCTTTACTTTCAAATTCGTCTAGTTCTCAATCAAGGTGATAAATTTTTTAAAAATCTCACAACTTCATCTATTCTAGCCAGAAAGAAGACCCTTGTAAATCTGGAAAAATCATCTGTAATAACCAGACAGTATGACTTCTTCCCAATAATCATGACATCGATTGGGCTAAATAGGTCCATGTGAAGAAGTTGTACAATAGATGATATTGAGCTGAATAGCTTGCGCTTGTTTAGACTCTTGTGTTGTTTTCCCTTAGCACACGAGATGCATTTCTCAATGGTAGATAAATCTTTTGAAGGTAGCCCGATGACATGATCTCCTTTTTTCAATTTATTGAGATTCTTGAAATTCGCGTGTCCCAAACGACGATGCCATAACAAGCAATCACCTTTTCAGGCTTTTGAGAATAGACAAGTGTTTTCAGCAAAGGATTCATAGTTTATGTTGATGATGTATGCATTGTTGATTCTTGGAGTTCTCATGAGGATCCATTTCTCAGGTATCATGGTCCCATGTTTCAGAATCAGACATTCCTTGTTGGTGAAGTGTGTCGAAAGGCTCTCGTCACCAATCTGAGAAACATTCAACAAGTTGTGGTTGAGTTCTTCCACATAGTACACATCTTCAAAGCTCATAGTTCCATTTGTAACCGTACCCCTCATGATGATCTTGCCTCCTTTGTCACCCATGAATGATACATACCCTCCATTAAACGATGTTACTTCAATCAGTTGAGAGAAATCCCCTATCATATGTATGGAGCAACCATTATCCACAAACCATATATTTTTGAGCTTTTTTGATTGCCCCTACACAGTTTAATGAACAACTTAATGAGTAATAGGTACCCAATCCATAACAGAATTAGAAACTCCTAATGTATCAATGAAGAAGGCTTCTTTAGGTTTCATGTTTTTCATTTTCTCAGAATCATATATGTCATTTGATGAATTTACTTTCCAAACACTTTTATGTTTTACCTTTGAATTTTCTGTCATCTTTTGCTTTTGAAAGGCTATGTGTTTCTTTTGAAATTTCATTTGATTCGTTTTGTTGGGTTTGTTGACAGTTGGTGAATTCTGAGATATCTTTGGTTTCTTGACCTTAGGCTTGGAAGATTTTTCTACCTGTTTGGGTTTTGAGTGTTTTTAGCCGTAGGTGTGACAATCTAATTCTTTCCATAAAAGAATTCAGTAGGTCTGTGTAGACAATGTCAAGAAATATGTTCTGGTTTCCCACATGTATAACATCATACCTTTTGATGATACTCATTTATGTCAAAAGCTTTTGCATCACAATCACTCATACCTGGACATGAAGAAACAAGGATTTGTTCCAAAGATTCCTTTGGACTAAAAGGTTCACAGTTTGGATTCAAATTTGAAGTCATCCCTTTGATGATTGTGATATAAAAACCAGTTTCCTTACCCTTTAAAATCTCAACTTTTGTTTCACTAGGAAGTTTACTTGCAATGTCATTAGTTGATTTCACAAACTTAAGTATTAAAATCATGAATAAGATCACAAATATTAACAAAATTTGTTTGAAAATAGTCACCATTGTTAACTTTTGAAACAAAAGATTTCTGATTGTTCAACACAAAAGGAGGATTTGTGCTCTTCCTAGCGCTTTACATCGCATCCTCATCTGTCTGTTTGCTAAAGCTTACACCTTCAGCACAAATCTCATAACGATTCGAATAATTCACAGTTTTTATTTTAAGATCAACCAGTAATGGTACTGGCTTGTCAAGACTAGTTGTGAATTGAGATCCAAGATCTGACGTCGCAATTAAGTCATTGATTGAGTTGTTGAGTCTTGGCATACTAGAATCGTTATGGTTAAAAGGAGATTCAACCTCTTTGTAACTAAGACCATTAGTCTTATTGCCATGTAATTGGGCATTTATCATGCCCTTAACAACTTTCCTCGAATACTCAAATTTTTCAACAATTATCTTAGTTATTGATTACTCAGTTTTAACTTGGTTTAGTTCCAAAGTGATCTCATTTATTCTGCTTGTTGCAGCTTGATAATGAGATTCTTTGTCACTTAGACGCTTTTTGGGTTTTGAAATGTCTTGCCTTTCCACATCTTGTTTTCTTTTGAAAACTGCCTCATTTTTTAGAAATTTTGAGTTGACACATTTTAATTTGGTTACTTCCTTTATTAGGGATGCATTGTGTTCCATGTAACTGAGAACGTTATCGATGTAGGCTTGAGAACACAAATGATCAGTTACCTTAGAGTGTTTCTCATCAACCTTAGCCATGAATGTGTGGCTTAATGTAATATCTAGTTCTCGAAGTTGATGACTCCAGTCATGTGAATCAATCTCTTGAGTGACCAAAGCCTTTGAATTTCTAGCTCTTGTAGATTCATCATAACTTCTTCTCAACTTCCTTTCAATTTTGGGCATCTTGCATTCCCTGGCAAAGTATACGAGCTGATCACAGTTGTAGCACCGAAGGTTTGACTTGTCAAATCCCAATTCCCTTCCACGGTTATTCCCAAAGCTGTTTCGCACATATTTCTAGATGAACTTCTTGGCACGAAACACAACCAGTGCCATCTGCCAGGAAATATTCATTTCCTCCACATCAGCTAGATTGATCTATCCAAGGTTATCTTGAGTCAGCCTTGCATGGGCAAGCTCCCCTGCAAGGAAGGCATTGTAGCTGTTCATAAAGCTTTTAAAAAACATCTGATTTTCTTCTCTGTCAACACACTGATCTTTGGTATAGATTGACCTTGACTAGAGGCAATGAAAGCAGTTTCATGTGAAGTTGACTAAGAAGCAGAAGCCTGATATTTTATTGTTGAGAGTAAGGCTGCATTCTCTGAAAGGGGACTGATTCCCATAGAACTTGGATGATTCAAGGCCCTCTCCTTATCATCCATATCATATGAATGTACAATACATATCATTTCGCTCAAGGATGTCTTGTACATATCCTTTTTTCTCTTGATGGTGGTACAGTTGGAGTTGCAGTTGTATGGAAAAGAGTTCAATAACTTCTTGTTCACTTCTCCCTTTGTCATCTCAATACTGGCACTGGATAATTCAGTCATCAAATGAGTGAATTGATTTCATTAAGCTTCCAAAGGCTCTCCCTTGATATGGTTGAACATATTGAAGCATTGCCTCAACATATCTTTTTGACTTTCTCTCATGTCCTCATTGCCTTCAAATCTTTCCACTAAGGCATCCTATAACTCCTTTGCAATCTTTTGTTCTTTCAACCTGTGAGGAATTGCAGTAGACAGTGCCATTGTGATGGAGGCATAATCTTTATATTCCTTTTCTTTCACTAGGGTGTCATTCTCAGTGAATAGTTCAGGATCTTTTGGAATTAACCCTCTGAATTTGTTCTCGTACATAGGAACATACATTCCCTGTTTGATAGATCTCCATAACTTAAGATAAGTGTACTTGATGAGTGATTGAAATATGAACTTCCAGTCCTGGAAGATATCTCCTGAGATAAGTCTAGGAGGCATAGTGCCCGTGCCAATCTCATTGTCCAAGTTCAGCAAGTTGGACAAGTTGCTAAGATTTTAGACATCCATGTTCAAAAAAAGAAGCAGTATACGAATTTGCATCAGTACATGAAGTATCAGATGTACTGAAGAACAGAGTACTCGAAACTTGAAGTACTCGAAGTGAGAGGAAGTTCACGAAAGCAGAAGTACACGAAGCTCCAAGTAATCAAAGATCCAGGTAATCGAAGTTGTCAGTACATGATGCTTGAGGTATACAATGAGCAAAGTAATCGACGTTTTAGCTACACGAACCTGAATGTAACCGAAGACCAAGGTTCACGAATGCTAAAAATCACCAAGATGGAAGTAACTGAAAACTGAGTTCACAAAAACTTCAAAGATGATCAGATTATGTTTCTTCAAAATTTTGAGATCCAAATTGATTAAGAAGATCCTCAATCCTAATATGAACACAAAAGTCGAATACTTGATGCAAAAACCATGAACCTTGATTCCAAAAACAGCTCCAAAGCTCTGATACCACTTGTAGGTCCCAAAGTTGATAAAGGCACCAACTTGACTCGAAAAAACAACAACAAACAACTTATAAATCATGAGGAATCCATGATAGAAGAAGAAACCATTTTTTTGCATTAAAAAGTTGTGAACTTTCTGAAAGTCCGTTTGAATTGGATCAAATCAAGATCACTCGACTCGTAAACGTACGGAAATCCGTAAACGTGTCGATGTGTGTGTTAAAGATTGAAGACGACAATGTAAGTAACCTGAATACTCATTCAATCATGATCTAATTACAGAGACAATTAATAAGAAGAATGAAATGCAAAGTCTCCCTCTCTCTAAATTTAGAGAAAATCTTAATATTGTGAATGAAGAACTCCCTTTCAAAATCTAGACAAACATATTTATAGGTTTACAAGTCCAATAGTATCGATACAAATAATATCGGCAACTGATCATACTGATACTTATAGTATCGACCACATACACGTCATCGATACAATTAGTATCGACGAAATCTTCATCAATACTATTAGTATCGGCGTAATTTTCATCGATACTGTTAGTATCGGTGGATCTTCATAGATACTACTAGTATCAGCGTTGAATTTTTTAGATTGATAGTATCATCGTTGACTTTCATAGATTAAAGTCAATATCTAAACCTATTGAGTGTCAGAAACAAAAGAAGAAAAGGAAAAAAGAAGGAGGTCAAGAAAGTCTAGGAACAACAAGAAAACGATAAAGAATGTCAACTTAATCGACTTATTGACTAAGGCTTTTAATGATTATTTTCAAAATGAAAAGATGAAGCCTAAAAAAGTTTATCAACCACGTGATTTTAATTCAAGATATTATGTTCCAATTGGGAAACAGAATAGCTACTGAATTTATGGTGGTTATAGATAAGGAAATAAAATGTGCTTTCAATCGTATACTCAGGGGGAAATAGAAGGTATCATATTAAACATGAGATTGACAAAGAAGTTGAATGCCAGTTTCATGAAAATGAAACAATTATATTGAAGCCCAAACCAACGAGGGTTTGGATAGTTGTTAATTCTCGTACCCATGCTATTACTAAGGGGGAGACTGTTGGTACATAAAGTTAGTAGGAGCTTTGGGTGATTAATTATTGTTATTTGATTACAATAATTCAAAATAAAGCTCAAATACTTGAGAAGGAGGAGAAAAATTTTCAGAAACTTGTATATCTTGATCTGTCATAAGATACTTGCTGGAAGCTACTGTTTGTCTCAAAGTAGCTGATAAAAGAATAATCACTGACCTGTTGCTACGGGGGAGTCTGTTAGTGCACGGATTTATCAACAGCTTTCGATGATTACTAAAGACACTGTTTTTAGCCTAGACCATGTATTTGAGTTGTATTTTGTATTTTTGAATTTCTAGTATTGGTTAAGTATAGATTATCGATACTAATAGTATCGATATGAGTTTCATCCATACTAGTAGTATCGACATGTATGTTGTCGATACTATTAGTATCGGTATGATTAGTTGCTGGTATTATTAGTATTGATACTATTGGACTTGTAAACCTATAAATAGGTTTGTCTAGGTTTCGAGAGGGAGTTCATCATTCACAATGTCAAGATTTTCTCTAAATCTAGAGAGAGAGACTTTGCATTTCATTCTTCTTATTAATTGTCTCTGTAATCAGATCATGATTGAATGAGTATTCTGATTACTTACATTGTCATCTTCAATCTTTAACACACACATCGACACGTTTACGGATTCAGCACGTTTACAAGTCGAGTGATCTCGATTTTATCCAATTCAAACGGACTTTCAAAAACAAACTTGCATATTTTTTCACAAACTTTATAAAGTCAATTGATAAAAGTTTTATAAATTTAAAATCTTAACTAGGTTTAATTAATTATTTAAAATATTTATATACTAAATTTTTTAATTAATAATTTTTCAATTCTTCTGTTTATATTATATATTTAGTTATACATCCATGATTATAATTATATTAAATACCAACAAAATTTTGTTCTGTGTATTTAAGTATATAGATATGTATGTATCTATGTATGTATCTATGTAGGTATGTATAGTGTTAGGATCAAATACCAATTAGTAATTTTGTAAAAAGTGTAAAAAACAAAATGTTATTATAAATAAAAAAGTGCTATTATTAACAAGGAACTATTAAATATTATAATAGCACTTTGTTAATATTATAATTGCACTTTGTTATTTATAACAGCACTTTGTTTTTTAAACTTTTTACGAAACTATCGCTTTTTATATTAACCTCACCCTATATATAAGTCTGTATATATATATATATATATATATATATATATATATATATATATAAACCATTCGGCGTATAAAAACCCTTAATTTTTCCCCCAACCTACCATTTATTACAGCTTCACTTGATCTCTCTCTACAAATTTGTTACCCTCTCTCTCTAGAAATTCACCACAAATTCAACAAGCTACCATAGAAATCCTTCACCAAATCATGCAAACTAGGTGTCTGAGCATTCCTCTTGACGAAAGGGAGCTGAAACTACGAAGGATCTACCTTGGAAAACACTCGATCGACTGAAAATCTAGTGAGAAGGTTCGTGTTTTTAGGGTTTTACATTTCCGGCACATGTGAGCTTCCCAGTGGCTTTCAAGCTTCCAAATGGGAAGATCATAACTCGAAATCAACTTGGGACTGCTTGGAACATGTTTAATCAACCACTGGAAGTCGGGCAAAGGGAGAATGAAGTCGAATAGTTAGTATCGATTCAACATATACATCCAAAAAGCTAGTATCGACGAAGAGCAACGTTGATTGGTCAAAATGAATAGTATCAACATGCGTGGAGGGTTGATTCACGACCAACATTGCTTGCCCAGATGAACTCCAAAGTCTGGAACTCAGCACCTTCGACATTAACCGGATCGAAGAATGGCCTCGTCGATACTAGGGCCCATCGATATTGATTGTATCGATGGGCTAGGTCTTGAATAATCCGAGCCTTTGATCGATACTAGCCATCATCTTAACTCAACTCCCCTGCCCAAATCCATCAAGACTACAAAGTTAGTGAAGTCAAAGTAATCCTCGAACATAAACCGTCAAAATTGCTAGTGACGGAGGTATAGTGTCGATACTTAAAGTCCATGCACAGTCCGTAGTATCGATGATGAGTTGTGGGAAACTCTTGCCATAGTTACAAGTAGACACTACTCCTTATGAACTGTACCATTGAAACTAGTCTTCATTAATGAGTTCCAAGTGAAATGGAGCCAAATGTCCGTCGATATTGGCAATATCGAAGGCTGGCTGTCGATCCTAACTCCATCGATACTATGAGAATCGATGGGAGTACACTTGTCTTTCAAACTCAAATTTTCAGATCTTGTTACTACCTTATATGGGCCTCTTTCAATTGTAAAACACATTCAACATTTATAATTACTAAATCGAAGGAGAATTACATGCAAATCATTGATATTAGTAAATTATTTACTATAAAGTCTAAGGGACACAAGTCCCCATCGATACTACTAGTATCGATGGGCTGCACTTGGTTTGTGATTTCTGACATTAACAATCATGACACCCTCCCTTGCCATGACTTTTCAATACTAATTCATGGGTTGTATGCAAGTATTCCAAGCCACAAAGGATCGAAGATGATCCGTAACCATTCTAAGAAATCTTGAACATAAGGGTAACAAAATCAAAATAACTACATGTTACATTTGGCATAACAAGTATTATGCATAATGTATTATGATACATGCATTTTCATAAGTAACTAATATCTTCTTAATTCAACAATGATTTTCATGTTAACTTAACAACTTTAAGCATATAACATACTTATAAAGGAAATCTAGAAAACAACTTTAAGTCAAGACAAACAAGAAAGACAAAGTACAACCATACTAATGAAAATTATAATATATGTATGATTACAATGTTATAGGAATCATTTAGAAGTCTTGTTGATTTGCTACTCGTACAGGTTTGAGTCTGCTGCTGTCAGAGGAGAACATAGCCCCTATTTTACTGTTTTACAACTGTTTTTGGGTGGAACATGTGATCACACGTTTTCAATGTATAAAAATATCCATTAAAGTTTCATAAAACCCTTTTATATTGAAAAATGTTTTATAAACTACTAAACTTGTAAACTTTTGGGTATCAAAATAACAGTTTATTTAAAACTATGTACATAAATAGGGTTTTAAATCAATGTATTCAATCAAGTATCCAAGCATTTTATTAAATCAAGGTATTCAAAATGTGTATTCAATCATGTTATCCAACCAAGAAGTCTTTTTTCAAAAATCTCATAAATTGTAGTCATGGTGTTCAACATTGTGAACTCACTTATACACATCAAGACACATTCATTCATTCATTCTTATTCTTAATCTTACAATGCTAGTACTGGGTGATCACAACAAGGGAAAGCGGGACACATTTGGTTACGCCAAGGCTGTGGTTAGCGTTTTATATTTGTTTTAAAAACTAGCTTCAGATTGGATGTGTTACGGTAATATGGATTTGCTGCTAATTAAGTTTACCAGCATAGGTCATATTGGTCGGGTTACGTCAACATGGAGTTGTCGTTGAATAAATTCTCACTACAGCTCGTATTGAATGCTTTGTACTGACTACTGATCTAACTCCAAATGTAATTTGGGACTTGATCATCAGTTGGTATTTATTTAGTGGGTAGACATTGATTGTCTGCAATCGTTCTTCTTACTTGATGATAGTTTGTGTTACAATTATCCATGATACATTTCTATTATTCTTTATCCATATTCTTCCAAACTGCAGCTTTATATTTTCAAGTGATAAAACCTATTGTTCTCACCAACTACTGGCAGTTGACAGTTACTTTTCATGTATTTCAGGTAATCAGGGTTAGAAAATTACAAGGACAACTAAGGAGACCATAGTTATTATAGAACAAGATCAAGAAACAAGATAGGATGGAACAGAAGCCCACTTAATCCTTGTTGTTTAATTATCTTGTTTGTTCTAATTTTGTAAATAATATTTTTGAGGTTGATTAGTTGTCATTCTTTTGGTAGATAGTTACAAAGCTTGTAACTAAAAAATGTTTAACATTATGAAACCTAGTAATGGATTGTGGATGTTCTTCTTTCAATACTTGTACATGATTCAACCATCGATCATCACCGCGCCGTGGATTCCGCACGTGGCACAGGGGGTCTAACTGATGATGAATGAATATGATGCACTATGATGATGATAATGATGTAAGATGTTATGATAGTAGCAAAGTTATGTTATGATGTGATTGCTATTTTAAAAGTAGATCGGACTATAAACATGTAGTTGATCGGACTATAAACATAGTGTCGACCGGGCTATGAATATGGATTCGATCGCGCTATAAACATGGAGCCGATCAGGCTATAACCATGGAGTCGAACGAAGTATAAACATGGAGTCGATCGAACTATAAACATGGAGCCGATCAGGCTATAAACATGGAGTCGACCGGGCTATAAACATGGAGTGGGTCGGACTATAAACATGGAGCCGACCGAGCAATAACCATGTAGCCGATCAGGCTATAAACATGGTAAGAGTCGATCGGATTGTAAAGATGGAGCCTTGTGCCGACATAAGCCTGCTGTTTAGATTTATTCTCAACGGATGCATGATGATTAAGATGATTATGAAAACTACGTGATGTGACAACCAGTACCTGACCAGCCGGCAAGTCCGTATGGTGCGTGTACTTGCATACAGTAACTATGTGTATATATGTGTTTGTAAACAGTTTTTGTATTAACAGATTCGTAAATGCAAGAAATCGTTGTACGTATTTTTGTGTAAACTTAGATATATTAAGTACAACGTACATTTGAAACTTTAGTTGTGTGTATTTAAGTGAAAACTAAAGTACAATTAACACGAAAGATCATGAGAAACAACAGTGTTCAAGTAAACAACAGAAACAAATCGGTTGCGATCTGATATCCATAGATGACAGGAATCGGATGGCCGAAAATTCAATGTGGAAACTATGTGAAATCAGGATGTTTAGTTGAGTCCGACAGTGAGGAAACACGATTCAAACAATAACACAGTGTCGTTTCAGAATAACGAACTGACAGTGTGTTTGCGTGGGTGACGATTCACACAAACATATCTGTGAGTTTAACGTTCTGAAATGATGACTGTAAAGTAGAAAACAAAAGTCGGAAAGCAAAACCATCGTCGTGTTCGTTCGGATGACGATTCGAACGAATACGCGCGATGGTGACGCGATTCGACGAAACGAAAACGAAAACACGACACGAAACGATAATAAATTTAATAAAATAATTAATTTTTTTTTTACAATTTTGAAACTCATCAAATTATTTAAATTAGTCTATTTTATTTTATAAATTTTAATTACGCGTAAAAATCCGGTTACGCGACGAATTAACAAACCGAGCAACCGAAACGGACCCAAACACCACTTGGGGTATAAAAACCCTAAATGACCTCATTAAATCATTTTTATCATCTTCAACCTCTTTCTCTCTCTCATTTCCGGCTACAACATTTATCACCACCAAACCACATTCAATCCACCATAACTTGCTCATATCTCAACCGATTCGAGTGATTTTTGCGCCCACGCGTAGCTCTTGAAGCCCTCTACACAAAAGTACAACGGATCTTGGGATTTTTCCAGCCAAAATCAAGGTATGAGCTGTGGAATATCACGAAAAAGTAGGGTTTTCAAAGGTTGGGCCGACTCCATCATCTAAACAGTTAACCCTTCTTCATCTGGAAGCACACGCATATGGGAAGCTCGAGACGCAAAATCATAACCATGGGTTGTGATAGTGGTGCCTGGATCCAGGTGAGCAAGGGGAACGGGGTGATGAGAGGATCAGCCGAAACCTGTTGGTGCTCAGAGTTTGAGTCGCGAACATGTGGCAGCCAACACCACTGAACCCTCCACCGAGCCTGAGCCAGTCGAAGTCTCCAACTCACACGAACCCTACACACTCCGGCGAACCTTCAATGGCAACGAACCATTTCTTTTCAGGCACCGAACCTTTACCCATCAACACCACCGAACCTTCGACGAACCAACACCACTGCAAAACCATTATGCTGTAAGGCGAACCCTTTGCTTCATGAGCCTATCACCACAGTTCCGAACCTTCAAACTGCCACGAACCCTTGCACCGGAAACCATGTAGCCGAACCCTCCCTTAGCTCTTGGGATTCATGAACCTTGACTGAAGAAGTTATAGGTTCGCTGTGGAGGGAAGGAGACCTGCTCTGTGGATCAGATCAAAAAAAAAAAACCATTACACCGATTTGGATTAACTCGTGTAGCCACACAGCATCACAAGCCCACTAGCATTTGCCTTGGCCCAATTCAGTTTAACCCAACAGATGTATTGATACCATAATTGGCCCACATAAAAATCGGATTAGGCTTACACTTAAATCAGTCCATTATGATTAAATTGACCCAATATGATTCCAGCAGATTTGAGGCCCATTATTTCGGCCCACTGAATCGTCCCAGGATCTATAGTCGGCCCACACAACTCCTAAGGGCCCACGACTTCTTCGGCCCAAGACTACTCCAAGAACTCAACAAATTAAACACGATCAAAATTTACGGATTTAATTGGTAATAATGACATTTATGATAATTGAGATTGATGATCACGTATTACTATCAAAGTGATAGCTATTACAAGTTATGACAATTCAATTATTAAATCAAATAAAAATCAAGTTAAAGAAAAGAAGAGTAAATGGAAGTTGAGTTTTATTCATAAAATGCAACTACATATAAAAATCACACAAAATTGAGTTGGTAGTAATAAATTCTACTTAATTGTTATGGGCCGAATGAAGATCAAGACAGAAACACGCGAGTGTTAACCAATCTTGAGGTTAACACTAACACACACATAGACACGTATTTAAGGGTTATACTTATGAGTCAAACATAATGTGAAATCAACACAGGATCTTGAACACACAACAAATACAAGCAAGAGCGCGAGACTTCTTCATTTAAGCCAAGTCAACCCTACTACTACAAGGTGAGTTCATATGCCCCTTTTACTTTAATCTTTGCTGATTTTAACTCTCGGGGCTGAGAAACATGTTTACTTTTATTTATTTAAAAGTTTTGCTTAACATGTTATTTATACTTTGATTTAGATAATATTAAATTGTTTATTATCGCTTATCATTGTATGCATGCTTGTATGATCATGAGATAACAGAGAAACTCAGATGATTATGATAATCTAATTTCTTAATCATCAACACATTAGAATAACATAGTTATAAGATTATATCTTATAACACTTAGTTATTTCCACATGAGCAAACATTGAGACAGTTTACACATAAACAAACAATGAGAACTATTACAGTGAAACATGTTGACACTTCACAACACATGAATGATTAGAAGATAAAATATATTCTTAATATCATTCCACAATATAAGTGATTAAGTGTGATAAGGAAATCACTTATAACACTAAATCTATACCTTAAAAACATACTGTGGGATAGGATGATCACATTGGGTATCCACCACCTGCGTCACTTAAGGGTACTAAGACATGTTCTTACTACGGCTTAAGGATTACATGGTGAACATATGGACTACAGTAAATGATGATCATGATAACGTAACTTCATGGGATTCAATCATTTACACATAATTAACATGATGTAATAAGACAAGTTCTTATTCGACTTTGTTAATCACACGAGAACAATCCCACATTGAGGCTTTGGGATCATATGGATTACAATAAATGATGATCATGAGAACGTAACTTCATGGGATTCTTATCATTTACACATAATTAACATAATGTAACAAGACAAGTTCTTATTCAACTTTGTTAATCACATGAGGACAATCCCACATGGAGACTTTGGGATCACACGGCGGAATAGAGGTGAATGGAATGCATTGTAATCTGATTACGTGAGGATTACAATGGATTTCATTTGGGCTCTATACGTTGCATTGAGATTACATTACAAATAGTTAACTAACACTTTTAAAATTTAAAAGTGAAACAACAGTTAACCCCACAAACTATAGAATAATTCAAGGAACACATTTGATAAATCTAATATCCTTAATACATATATTGGTTATCAATACTTCGGTTAGATAACTACAACATTATCATTATATTATTCTATACATGAGAACACAGGTGAAACAAAGATAAGGTACACATGGGGAATGAAGATGGAAATCCATAGTTGTATTGCAAGTAGTGTGAAACTTGTTTGAGCATGTGGTGGGATGGCGTCTGAGCGGGTCGTAGGCTCGACTCAGGGGTATGCCCTATATATAAGCATGCTTGATCGGGTGTCACAACACTTGTATATACAACTAGGGAGGAGCCATTGGGTGAACAAGTGAAACAGGCAATCATACAAGTAACATATTATCATTATGAATGTGCATGTGAATGAATCAAGGTTTTACATTAACTTACTTATGAACTCACCAACCTAGTGTTGACTTTGTTTAAATACATGTTTCTCAGGTGATGAACAGGTGTAGCTACTATTATGCAAGGATTAGCTAGTGGATTTTTAGAAGACCTAACTACTTTTGATATTGCATGCTTTTGGTGACATGAACAATGAATCATCTTTTGTGTATCTTGTACATATACAAGATATAGTTACATTGATTCTTTTTGATAGATTTACTTGATTAAATTATGAACAATACATTGTAATTTAATCTTGTAATTCTATATCATGGATGTGTTAGAAATTTCTCATTTATTTATCATGTGCTATGTAAACAATCTGATCATTTGATTATCACTCATGATATCGCGCCCCGGTAACCTTCCGCCCGACGGGAAAACACGATCCGTTCCTGCCGGCCTGGGGTGTGACAGATTGGTATCAGAGCCATGGTTATAGAGAAATATAGGTCATATTACTTAAACGGTTTGGCCTAGACTATAACCTAGGGACCCTCATATAGAGATCATGTGACTTAGGATTCTATTTGCATATGTCTTCTGCTTCTGATCACTGCACTAACCGATTTTCTTTCGGTTATGATCAGAATGCCGCCACGAAGACAACCACCTCTATTACCGCTGACTCAAGGTTCAGCTCCGCACTCTTCGACACTGACACCGCCAGACTCTCCTACACAAGCACCTCCACCTCCTCCTCCGCCACCACCAGCTTATCAGTTGGACCCTGCTACTGTGGCATTGGCTACTCTTCTTACAAGCGAACTGAGGGAAGTGATTCCAGAGATGATGAACCGGATCAACAACAACAACAGTAACAACGTTGCTAACTCATATGGAGAAGGCAGCGGTAACACCAGACAGAGTCAGGACTATGCCTACAAGAACTTTGTAGGTTGCAAGCCACCCAGTTTCAGTGGTAGCGTGGGTGCAGTCGGACTGATCCAGTGGATCGAGAAGATGGAGGCTACCCTCGACATCAGTGGCTGTCCTGAATAGAACAGAGTTAAGTATGCTGCGGGATCATTTAGCAAGCGAGCATTAACCTGGTGGAACGCTCAGGTGTCAGTCAGAGGTCGGGATGAGGCTCAGGCTATGCCATGGAGTGAATTCAAGGCCATGCTGTGGGCAGAGTTTTGCCCAAGAAATGAACTAAAGAAGGTTGAGACTGAACTGCTCAACCTGGAGATGATTGGTGCTGGGCATCTGGCCTACACCACCAGATTTCATGAGTTAGCTATTTTGGCACCTGATGTGGTTCCAACACTTGAGAAGAGGATAGAACGGTATGTTGGTGGATTACCTCCCAGTATCCGAGGTCATGTGATTTCTGCTTACCCTACCACCATGGAATTAGCTGTTACACTGTCAGCATCCCTGACAGATATGATGGTTGCCTCTGGGGCATTCAAGAAGGAGGCTGAAACAGCCAAAGCTGGAACTTCCAAGAAGTCGGATAAACGTCCGGCTAAGAAACAAAAAAGTGGCCAGAAACTTTGTTGCCACTACTCAAACTCCAATGCGCAACCAGCCACAACCATTGGAGATCAGGAAGCCATACACTGGCACTGCACCTTTGTGCAACTCGTGTCAGTTTCATCATCTACCAAATGTCCCATGCAGACACTGCACCAACTGTGGGAGATTTGGTCACACAGCAAATTACTGCTGGAGTCCGAGGACTCAAAACAGAAACAACAATGCAGCCACTGCTGCTGCTGCAGATCCTAGGTCTTGCTACAACTGTGGCGAAGCAGGACATTTCTCTCGGGATTGCCCCAAGAGGAATCAAAAGGGGCTCAAGCACCGCGAGGTAGAGCTTTTCAGATAGGAGCTGCTGCCGCTCGACAGGACCCAAATGTTATTACGGGTACATTTCTCTTATCTGACTTCTATGCATCCATATTATTTGACACTGGTGCGGATCAGAGTTTCATCTCATCCGATTTTGCATGCCATTTTAATTATGATAAGGAATTGTTAGACTCCCCTTATATTATTGAGATAGAAAATGGCAAACAGATTACAATAGACACTATATTTAGAAATTGCCCACTAACACTTGGCGATCACACATTTTCCATCGACTTAATACCGATGGAGCTGGGCAGTTTCGACATCATCATCGGAATGGATTGGCTATCTCTTAACCGAGTAGAGTTCATCTGTTCCGATAAGTTACTACGCATTCCTGTGGAGAACAATGAGGTCATGGAGATTCGTGGAGACGAAGCGAAACGCAGTGTCAAGATAATATCGTGCATGAAGGCTCGCAAGTACTTACGAAAACAATGCGTTGCATTTCTAGCTCACGTGATTCAGAAAAACAAGAAGACGATCAAGATTCAAGATGTACCAGTTGAGAGAGACTTTGCAGAAGTGTTTCCGGATGACTTACCGGGACTGCCACCCGAGAGATTGGTGCAGTTCCGAATCGATTTGATTCCAGGAGCAACTCCTGTAGCTAAGTCTCCTTATAGACTTGCTCCATCAGAGATGCAGAAGCTGTCTAATCAGTTACAAGAGTTACTCGATAAAGGATTCATCCGACCTAGTTTTTCCCCCTGGGGAGCTCCGGTTCTTTTTGTTAAAAAGAAGAATGGAACTTTCAGGATGTGCATAGACTATCGAGAACTCAATAAACTCACCATCAAGAATCGGTACCCGCTACCGAGGATTGATGATTTGTTTGATCAGTTACAGGGAGCACAATACTTTTCAAAGATAGACCTGAGATCAGGCTATCATCAGCTCCGGATTCAAGAGGAAGACATACCAAAGACGGCCTTTCGTACCCGATATGGTCATTACGAATTCATGGTGATGCCATTCGGTTTGACGAACGCACCGGCTGTGTTCATGGATTTGATGAACCGGGTGTGCAAGCGGTATCTAGATCAGTTTGTTATCTTCTTCATTGATGATATACTGATCTATTCAAAGGACGAGAAGGAACACGAGCAACACCTCAAGACAGTTTTGGATCTTCTGAAAGAAGAACGACTCTATGCCAAATTCTCCAAGTGTGAATTCTGGCTAAGGGAAGTTCAGTTTTTGGGTCATGTGATTAACAGTGATGGTATTCATGTGGATCCTGCCAAGATAGAAGCAATCAAGAACTGGGATGTGCCTACAACACCGACGGAGAACAGATCATTTTTAGGATTGGCAGGTTATTACAGGAGATTTATTTCGAATTTCTCTAAGATAGCCTTGCCTCTCACCAAGCTCACACAGAAGACTGAACCTTTTGTGTGGACTCAGAAACAAGAAGAGGCATTCCAGACATTGAAACAAAGATTGTGCAATGCTCCAATCTTAACACTCCCAGAAGGTAATGATGACTTTGTAGTTTATTGTGATGCTTCCCATCAGGGACTCGGATGTGTTTTGATGCAACGAGACAAAGTCATTGCTTATGCCTCACGACAGCTAAAGATACACGAGAAGAATTACACGACACACGACCTCGAACTGGGAGCTGTTGTCTTTGCTTTAAATATTTGGAGACACTACCTGTATGTTACCAAATGCACTATCTTCACAGATCACAAGAGTTTACAACATATATTTGATCAGAAGGAGCTTAACATGAGACAGAGACGTTGGGTTGAGCTCCTGAATGATTACGATTGTGTGATCAAATACCATCCGGGCAAGGCGAATGTTGTTGCAGATGCTTTGAGCCGGAAGGAAAGAGTCAAACCCTTACGCGTTCGCGCAATGGGAATGACTGTGCAAACAAGTTTGAGAGGTCATATTCTACAAGCACAACAAGAGGCAGTGGCAAGAGACAATCTGAAACGCGAGCTCGATTGTGGAGCCGAGAAGCATTTCAAGACAAAACAAGACGGAGTTATCTACTATTTGGATCGCGTTTGGATTCCAGCTGTAGATGAACTCCGGACACTTATACTCGCCGAGGCACACAAGTCACGTTACTCAGTTCATCCTGGTGCTGATAAGATGTACCAAGATCTTAGGTCATTTTATTGGTGGCCGGGTATGAAGAAAGACATTGTCACTTATGTTGGCAAGTGTATTACATGTGCCAAAGTCAAAGCAGAACATCAGAAACCTTCGGGTTTCCTGGAACAACCGGAGATACCACAATGGAAGTGGGAGCAAATAGCTATGGATTTCATTACCAAGCTGCCCCGCACTTCCAGCGGATATGATTCTATTTGGGTCATCATTGATCGACTGACCAAGTCCGCACACTTCTTGCCAATCAGAGAGACATACAAGATGGAGAAACTAGCGAGACTTTATATTGATGAAATAGTAGTGAGGCACGGGGTGCCATTGGCTATTATTACAGACCGGGACAGTCGATTTACTTCGCGGTTCTGGCAATCATTGCAACAATCCTTAGGAACAAGTGTTAACTTGAGCACTACTTATCATCCACAAACGGATGGAAAAGCGAGCGCACCATTCAAACCCTAGAGGATATGTTGAGAACATGTATCCTAGACTTCGGTGGAAGTTGGGACACACACTTACCACTCATTGAGTTCTCCTACAACAATAGCTACCACAAAAGCATTGGATGTGATCCTTTTGAAGCACTCTATGGTAGAAAATGTCGATCTCCAATTTGTTGGACTGAAGTGGGAGACAACAGGATAACTGGGCCTGAACTTATTCAGGAAACTACGGATAAGATTGCCCAGATACAACGACGATTACAAGCAACACGTAGCCGCCAAAATGGTTACACAGACAAAAGGCGCAAGTCTTTGGAATTTGATGTGGGTGACCGAGTTATGTTGAAAGTATCCTCATGAAAAGGCGTAGTTCGTTTTGGGGCTAAGGGTAACCTAGCACCTAGGTATGTCGAACCATTTGAGATTACTCAACGCATAGGTCCTGTGGCATACAGACTCAGACTCCCTGATGAACTCAGTGGAGTACACGATGTGTTTCATGTATCAAACCTCAAAAGGTGCTTAGCAGACGAGTCATTGATCATACCATTGGAAGAGATACAAGTTGATGAGCAACTACATTTCATTGAAGAACCAGAGATTATGGAACGTGAAGTTAAGAAACTGAAACGTAGCCGTATCCCTATTGTAAAGGTTCGATGGAACTCCAAGCGTGGACCAGAATTTACTTGGGAGCGCGAGGACAGCATGAAAGCAAAGTATCCTCACTTGTTCGAGAAATAAAGCCCGACTCCTATGCTTAAATTTCGGGACGAAATTTCTTTAACAAGGGGAGACTGTGACAACTAGTACCTGACCGGCCGGCAAGTCCGTACGGTGCGTGTACTTGCATACAGTAACTATGTGTATATATGTGTTTGTAAACAGTGTTTGTATTAACAGATTCGTAAATGCAAGAAATCGTTGTACGTATTTTTGTGTAAACTTAGATATATTAAGTACAACGTACATTTGAAACTTTAGTTGTGTGTATTTAAGTGAAAACTTAAGTACAATTAACACGAGAGATCATGAGAAACAACAGTGTTCAAGTAAACAACAGAAACAAATCGGTTGCGATCTGATATCCATAGATGACAGGAATCGGATGGCCGACAATTCAATGTGGAAAATATGTGAAATCAGGATGTTTAGTTGAGTTCGACAGTAAGGAAACACGATTCAAACAATAACACATTGTCGTTTCAGAATAACGAACTGACAGTGTGTTTGCGTGGGTGACGATTCACACAAACATATCTGTGAGTTTAACGTTCTGAAATGATGACTGTAAAGTAGAAAAAAAAAGTCGGAAAGCAAAACCATCGTCGTGTTTGTTCGGATAACGATTCGAACGAATACGCGCGATGGTGACGCGATTCGACGAAACGAAAACGAAAACACGATACGAAACGATAATAAATTTAATAAAATAATTAATTTTTTTTTACAATTTTGAAACTCATCAAATTATTTAAATTAGTCTATTTTATTTTATAAATTTTAATTACGCGTAAAAATCCGGTTACGCGACGAATTAACAAACCGAGCAACCGAAACGGACCCGAACACCACTTGGGGCATAAAAACCCTAAATGAACTCATTAAATCATTTTTATCATCTTCAACCTCTTTCTCTTTCTCATTTCCGGCTACAACATTTATCACCACCAAACCACCTTCAATCCACCATAACTTGCTCATATCTCAACCGATTCGAGTGATTTTTGCGCCCACGCGTAGCTCTTGAAGCCCTCTACACAAAAGTACAACGGATCTTGGGATTTTTTCAGCCAAAATCGAGGTATGAGCTGTGGAATATCACGAAAAAGTAGGGTTTTCTAAGGTTGGGCTGACTCCATCATCTAAACGGTTAACCCTTCTTCATCTGGAAGCACACGCATATGGGAAGCTCGAGAAGCATAATCATAACCATGGGTTGTGATAGTGGTGCCTGGATCCAGGTGAGCAAGGGGAACGGGGTGATGAGAGGATCGGCCGAAACCTGTTGGTGCTCAGAGTTTGAGTCGCGAACCTGTGGCAGCCAACACCACTGAACCCTCCACCGAGCCTGAGCCAGTCGAAGTCTCCAACTCACACGAACCCTACACACTCCGGCGAACCTTCAATGGCAACGAACCATTTCTTTTCAGGCACCGAACCTTTACCCATCAACACCACCGAACCTTCGACGAACCAACACCACCGCCGAACCATTATGCTGTAAGGCGAACCCTTTGCTTCATGAGCCTATCACCACAGTTCCGAACTGTCACACCCCCAATTTTCAACTAACGGAGTCATACCGTTTGGGAACGTGACAAACCAGGATCTCAGATCATTAGACATAACGAAGACCTCTATATGAATTTCAAATCATACTTTAGTCTTAAAAACATAACATCAGAGTTTTCAAAAGTTGCGGAAGCGTTTAAAAACCAATAACAGTTGTAATATGTAAATTACAAAACAAAATCCTCAAATGTTCAAATTCAAATATCCAAAATGTTTAAAATGCATGCGACTCTATCTCCTAGTCCATGCCAGCTTTAATGCGCGCCTTAGCGTCCTGAGAAAACATGTAAATCAAGTCAACACAAAGGTTGGTGCAAAACACAGGTTTTAAGCATTTACAATGTTCAAAACAGCAGTTTGAATATCAAGTTTGTAGATAACATAATCACACATGCACAGTCATGATAGCTAGTCTTATAAACTATTTACATAAGTGGTCGACACCGAAGCTGACGAATTGCCATGCTATAGCATGTTTTTGCCTTGCCACTATTGTCTAGCACAACAATAGTAAAATGTGTTTGGTTAGTCAAACACCTGCGTAGATCCCATCTACCAGGTGAGGTTTGTCAAACCTAATAGATCTATTTCCAACTACCACGCTTTGCGCTACGGCAAACTAAACGGTTCGAGGTGTGTAAGGACTTTCAAGTTGCTATGTTGTCACATAATGTAAACAGCTAACTCATGCAAGTGATATGTATCTAAAAATAGTTTGTTGCACATGTTTTCTCCCCCAAAACAGTTTAAAATAAGAAAGGGGCCGTGTACGCACCTTTGAGTATTGCAGAATGATCAAACACTTGTGAATTCGCGTAGAAATCCTCTACGAAGAATCTGTGGTTTAACAATAACTTAGTGTTATTCGAGATGTCGTTTTGTGCTTGAAATCACATACGTGTCAACACATGTATGCTAGAGTGTTAAGAATGTGCATACGGAAGTACGCGTGCTTTTGAAATCGTTTAAATAAAATCCTATACGATTTTATTTAATTAAACGTAATTATACGCGATTTCGTTTTCGGATTAAAATATGAATTTTATAATTCTAATACGTTCGTATTCCCGTTACGGTTCCAACGCAACTTGAAGGGGTCGAAACGGAGTTCAAACAAGTGAGATATGATTAAAATACCAAAAAAATGTTAAAACTCAAAAATGGTTGGGGCCGGGATCGAACCCGCGACCTCCCATCCACCGCACACACATCCTACCATCTCCGCCCGCTAGGGTATCGCATCAGTCTTCTCAAATTAATTGTTTTAACTACCCATTCAACAGCTTCCCCATTTCATCTTACAATCTACTCTTTTATGAATCAAATTGGCATCCAATTCGACTAAGACCCAACCCAATCTGTTAGGGCTTTTATTCCAGTGCTTCATACGAATCAAGAGTGACTTTTAATTCCTCCCTAAACCCAATATAAAGTCCTAATTCAACCTTTAACCAGGTTATGTTCGAACGGTTTGAATCTCACCTCAATCAAGTTGAATTCGATCATATCAATTCCTAAGTTCATAGAGTTTTCATTCTAGATAGATTTCTGAGCTTACTGTGCTACTTAATTCAAATAAGAAGTCTTATAGGTTCGAAACCCCAACCCGTAATTATCTCAAGAACCCTAGGATCCAAAATCATATCAGTTCGTTATCTTCTGATGAAATTGGCATATGTATTACCTTAAACGAGTTACTCAGAAACTTTCCATGTGGTTTAATTCAACTATCAATTCATTTAAACAAGAAACCCCCAAAATCATTCTTAGCATAAACCCTAGATCCC
The DNA here is from genome assembly GCA_009363875.1 of Mikania micrantha. Taxonomy (NCBI): domain Eukaryota; kingdom Viridiplantae; phylum Streptophyta; class Magnoliopsida; order Asterales; family Asteraceae; genus Mikania; species Mikania micrantha. Next base: position 49,320,240 of record CM018681.1, read on the forward strand.
AACCTTAATCGATTCGTAGTTGAATCATGAAATTGACTTAGGTTAAACTTAAATCGAAACCTTCTGAAACTACTGATATCAACCAATTTGATTTTTAACACATGCTTGTTCAAAAACCCCCAAAACATTTCAACCGATGAACCCTAGTAATCGGTTTCTATCAATTCACTGCTAGAAACTCAAATTAACACTTGGTTTTCCATATACAGTTCAAACCGAATCTAGCAGTATACTTTAATTGGATTTTTAAACTCGTTTGATCAGAAACACCCAAATCGACAATGTGATGAACCCTAGAATTAGGATTCGTGAAATTCGTTGATATCAATCGAAATTAGCATAGGAATATCATTTTACTAACCGTATGAAAGGTGTAGGTGCTGCCAATTATCAGAATTAGCTTCGAATTGATATACTTCGACTTGATGATGTAGTGTCGGCCACCCCTCACTTGGTTTCTTCGATTCCCAGCTTCTAAGCAATAATTTGTGGATGCAAAAACTTCTAAATGAACCGACCAAAAGTTTTATAGCAAGAATTTGATCTATTAAGATCGCATTATATGGTCTTAATAATGGTAGTTAACGGTTTCGACTTTTAGTCTACAATTCGTGGTTAATTCGAATTTGTTGGGTTCTATAACGCCTGATTTCTGACAATGATCATCAATACACTTAATTGAAAGGTTTAATTTAATAACTTCAGCCGTTATAAAAAGGAATTTGAACTATTCTTGATTATCCCAATCGTATTTTGACTTCTAAAGTCAAAATTGAGTTTTCAACTCAATTACAAATCTAAACTTTGTAATTAAGATATATTGAGACTGATTTCAACAAATTCTAATCCCTTAGTCTTGATTTCTCTCAATTACATAACAATTCGGTTTACAAAATTGAACCGAAAATCCTAAATTGTCACAAAGATGCTTCTTAGAACATTGTTGGGCTTGACTAGCCCAATTGGGCCTCTTAAATACCATTGGGCCTACTTTGGCCTTACTGGGCCTTACTGGGCCTTCTTTGGCTCTATTGGGCCTACATTGGTTCTGTTGGGCCTACATTGGCTCTGTTGGGCCTACATTGGCTCTGTTGGGCCTGTAATATCACGATCTTCAGTTAACAGGGTTAATCCGAAAAGTCGGATTGTCACATCATCCCCTTGTTGAAGGAATTTTCGTCCCGAAAATTAGTAAGTGTTAGGAGTAGTTAGGAAACTACTTACGAGTTTAAATCGTACGAGATAGTGTGATTTGATCATTCTTTGTGCTTGTGTGTACTCACACACAAAGTCTAATGCTTGCAACATCACAACTCAAATGTGATCGTTCAATGTGACTGTTTGCGTGTACACTAGTTAGTTCACCTAACTGTGACTGTTTGTGTTTGATCATAGTGTGTTGTGTAACCTCACACATAGTGAGTGTCTATAACTGTTTGTACTATGTAACCCCGCACATAGCAAAATGTGTGTAACTAATCATGTATGTACTACTATAACATGTAACATATGAAATGTAGCACATAAAATATATAGAATGTAATGTAGCACAAATGTTTGTAACAAAACCAATTGAATAAAGTGTTTGTGCTTACAGTTTGAGATTTGCAGTGTTTGATGTGTGAAGCATCACGTCATCCCCTTGTTGAAGGAAATTTCGTCCCGAAATTTAACGTGCGCTCTCAGTGTTAGCAGTAGCTGTTTTGAATAGATGAGGATACTTCTTCATCATTTGGTCTTCCCGTTCCCATGTGAATTCAGGACCACGTCTTGAATTCCATCGAACTTTGACTATCGGAATCTTGCTTTGCTTAAGTTGTTTGACCTCTCGGTCTATGATTTCAGCTGGTTCTTCAATGAATCGCAACTGTTCATCTACTTGTATTTCTTCCAACGGTACAAGCAATGTCTCGTCAGAAAGACATTTCTTTAAGTTCGATACGTGAAAAACATCATGAACCCCACTGAGTTCATCTGGTAACTTGAGTTGATACGCCACCGGACCAATCCTTTTCAGGATTTCAAAAGGTCCTACGTAACGTGGACTAAGCTTCCCGCGCTTGCCAAATCGTATCACACCTTTCCAAGGTGATACCTTTAGAAGAACTCGGTCTCCTACTTGAAATTCCAACGGTTTACGACGTTTGTCAGCGTAACTCTTCTGTCGATCCCGGGTCGCTGCCATACGGTTCCGGATTTGAACTATCTTCTCTGTTGTCTCGTGCACCAATTCAGGACCTGTTATCTGACTGTCACCAATTTCAGCCCAGCAAACTGGTGAACGACATTTGCGACCATATAAAGCTTCAAACGGTGCTGCTTGAATACTTGTATGATAACTATTATTGTAAGAGAATTCCACTAACGGTAAATGATTCTCCCAGCTGTCACCAAAGTCAATTACACAAGCTCGTAACATATCCTCGAGCGTTTGAATCGTACGTTCACTTTGACCGTCGGTCTGTGGGTGATAAGCGGTACTCATATCCAAGCGAGTCCCCAAAGTGATTTCCAAAAGTTGGAAGTAAATCGAGCATCCCGATCTGATATGATAGAGATTGGCACGCCATGCCGTGCTACCACTTCCTTGATGTAAATGCGAGTCAATTTCTCCATCTTGTCAGTTTCTTTGATTGCTAAGAAATGTGCAGATTTCGTTAATCGATCGACAATTACCCATATCGTATCACAACCACTCGGTGTACGGGGTAACTTAGTAATGAAATCCATCGAAATCTGTTCCCATTTCCACATCGGTATCTCCGGTTGTTGCAGTAAACCAGATGGCTTCTGATATTCAACTTTGACTTTCGAACAAGTCAAACATTTGCTAACGTACTTAGCAATATAAGCTTTCATATGAGGCCACCAATACAGTGCCTTTAGGTCATGATACATCTTGTCTGATCCCGGATGGACTGAATATCTGGACTTGTGTGCTTCATCCATCACGAGTTCCCTTAAACCTCCATACAAAGGTATCCAAAGTCGATTAATGAAATAACGAATTCCATCAGACTTAACATCCAGTTGTTCTTCCATTCCCCGTAAAGATTCCTGTACCAAGTTTTCCTTTTTCAAGGCCTCAATCTGAGCACTGTGCACCTTGTCAGGTAAGTCAGTATGTATTGTCATCATAAGTGCACGAACCCGTCTTGTTCCCGTTGTATCTTTTCTGCTTAAAGCGTCAGCTACCACATTAGGTTTTCCCGGGTGATACTTAATCGCACACTCATAATCGTTCAACAATTCAACCCATCGTCGTTGCCTCATATTAAGCTCGTTCTGATCAAAGATATGTTGCAAACTCTTATGATCAGTGTAAATAGTACACTTAGTTCCATACAAATAATGCCTCCAAATCTTCAAAGCAAAAACCACTGCTCCTAACTCCAAGTCATGAGTAGTGTAATTCTTTTCGTGTGTTCGTAGTTGTCTGGAAGCATAAGCAATCACTTTATCACGTTGCATCAACACACATCCCAAACCTTGTGCAGATGCATCACAATACACCACAAAGTCTTCCGTTCCTTCCGGTAAAGACAGAATTGGTGCACTGCAGAGTTTCTATTTCAATAACTGAAATGCAGCTTCCTGTTTATCCGTCCAATTATACTTCGTTCCCTTGTGCGTAAGAGCTGTAAGTGGTTGAGCGATCTTCGAGAATCCCTCAATGAATCGTCGGTAGTAACCCGCCAAACCAAGGAATTGTCGTACCTCGGTAGGGGTCTTTGGTGCTTCCCAATTCTTAATTGCTTCAATCTTTGCTGGATCAACATGTATACCCTTTTCATTGACTATATGACCCAGAAATTGTACTTCTCGCATCCAGAAATCACATTTCGAGAACTTAGCGTACAATTGTTCCTGTTTCAGTAATTCTAGTAGCAATCGAAGATGTTCGGCGTGTTCCTCCTCAGACTGTGAATAGATGAGAATGTCATCAATGAAAACAATGACAAACTTATCAAGATAAGGTTTACAAACACGATTCATGAGATCCATGAATACAGCTGGAGCGTTTGTCAACCCAAATGGCATGACCAAGAACTCATAATGGCCATATCGTGTCCTGAATGCTGTCTTCGGGATATCCTCCTCCTGGACTCTTAGTTGGTGATAACCCGATCTGAGATCGATCTTCGAGTAGTAACTCGAACCTTGCAACTGATCGAACAGATCATCAATTCTGGGTAATGGATACCGGTTCTTGATAATGACCTTGTTCAATTCCCGGTAATCGATACACATACGGAAAGTCCCGTCCTTCTTCTTTACAAACAAAACTGGAGCTCCCCACGGTGAAAAACTAGGTCGTATGAAACCCTTATCCAACAACTCTTGCAATTGTGTGGATAACTCTTGCATCTCTGACGGTGCAAGTCGATAAGGCGCCCTAGCTATCGGTGCTGCATCTGGTGTAAGGTCGATTCGAAATTCCACCTGTCTGATAGGCGGTAATCCCGGCAAGTCTTCTGGAAACACCTCCGGAAATTCACAAACTACTGGTATATCTTCAATCTTCTTCTCAGCTACCGGTTTCTCAGTTATAAGTGCTATAACTGCCGTATGACTTTTCCGCAGACATTTGTGTGCTTTCATACAAGATATGAGACGCAGTGGCGTACTGCTCTTCTCGCCTTGTACATATAATGTCTCTCCCTGCGGAAGAGGTATGCGAACAATCTTTTCATGGCATACGATTTCAGCCTGGTTTTTGGACAACCAGTCCATGCCAATAACCACATCAAAACTGCCTAAGGCAATAGGCATAAGATCAATTTCTAATGTTTGACCCATCAAATCAAGGATACATTCCTTAATAATACTTTCCACTACAAGCAACTTACCATCAGCTAATTCCACAGTGTATGGACTATCTAAGGCAGTGGGACTAACATTTAGCAACTTAGCAAGTGAACTAGATACAAAACTCCGGTCGGCACTAGTGTCAAATAACATAGAGGCATAGTGATTATTTAAGAGGAACGTACCCGTAACGATGTTGGGATCCTCCCGTGCCTGACGTCCTCCAATCACAAACGCCCTGCCTCTAGCACCATTGTTGTTGTTATTATTGTTGTTGTTGGTGCCATTACCATTACCATTGCCGTTGTCGTTGCCTGTTGCATTATTATTCTCCCCACTTTTCTTGAGTTGTGGGCAATCCTTCTTGAAGTGTCCCATCTTGCCACACTCATAACAACCCTTCTGTGCGTTGTTCTGGTTATTATTCTGGTTGTTGTGGTTGTTCTGTAGCTCACCGCGACAATCCTTAGCCGCATGTCCCATCTTGCCACACCTCTGGCACTTAGCTCTATCACACTGATTACCTGCATGATGGTAACCACACTTGTTTCACTTGGGGTGTTTACCAATATAACCCCCCGATGATGATGATTGCTGACCACTGCTTGAATTTTGATAAGACTTGTTTGAGTCTTGTTTCCGGTTTTGCTGATATGATTGTTGATTGTGACTCTTTGAGTTGTTACCTTCCCACTTTCTTTTATGATCTCCCACCTTGGTGGCAGGTGTTCATTTGGGCAGAGTCCCCTGTAATACTGCCTGATCAGTAAGCTGATGCGCTAAACGAACAGCTTGTTGGATGGTGGTGGGATTTGCTGAAGTAACCAACCCCTGAATCTGAGGCACTAGTCCTCTAATGTATCTTTCAATCCACTTACTGGCTGGAGTAGCCATGTGTGGTAGCAGTCTGGCCAACTCATGTGACCTGGTTGTGTACTCTTCAATATTTGACCCCTCCATCTTGAGGTGCCAATATTCCTCCTCTAACTTCTGCATTTCACTGCGAGGACAGTACTCCTCTTGCAGTAAAGTTTTGAAGTTGTTCCATGTCAAGGCATTTGCCTCACCCAACCCCAGAGTCTGAACATTTGAGTTCCACCAGGTTAATGCTGGACCCTCCAATGTTCCCGTTGCAAACTTCACTTTGCTCTCGTTAGGGCAGTTGCACATTTCAAACACAGACTCCGCCTTTTCAATCCACCGAAGGAGTCCAATAGCCCCCTCCGACCCTTTGAAATTGTGTGGTTTACAGTCCAAGAACATGTTGAACGTGCAGACTTGTGGGTTAACCAATCCCCCAGCTGGACCCTGTGGTCCTGTGTTGTGTGTCTGTGCATACTGTGCGATTGCCTCGGCGACTCTGTTGTTAATTAGCTGGTTGAGCTCAGCAACTGTCATATGTACGTTTCCCTCAGCCATTAGTTTCCTATTTACAAGAAGTGTTAGCATGCTTGCAAAGTCTAATGTAACATGTGTAAGTAAAACAACAAACACAACATATAATATAAATCAACACAACTGTTGGAAATAAATAATAGCTTTTCAATAGATAGAAATTTTGATTTGAGTACAATACTTTTGAAATAAAACATAAGTTTTCAAACTACTAATGTAGGAACACAACCCGTTGCTAATAAGTTTAAACAAACAAGAAAAGAAAAATCAATCGTCCTCAACTGTGGATTCAGGATCGGAATCAACAACTGGTGCTGGTTCCTCCCCTTCTTCCTCTTCATCCTCTTCCTCATTCTCAGAGGCCACTAAATCCTCTAAGGCTTCTATCCTGCCCTCCAAGAACTCAGCTCGGTTCTCTGAAGCTTCAAGACGATCAATCAAATTAGTCATCTCATTCCGCATATCATGAACCCGATGGGCAAGTTCCTCTTGCCTCTCATTAGCATCCCATTGTTCCTGAGACTGTTGTGCGATCCTATCTTCTGCCTCGTACAAATCCTCGCGCAGTTTGGCGATCTCCTCAGCGTTCGTCCTTTGCCTCTTAGGCTCAGGAGCATCTAGTACTGGTGGTGAATGTGTAGAAGGTCCCTCAGCAGGGATCTGCTGAGTGCCCTCCACTGGCTCCTCCTCCGGATCCCCATCCGGGTCCTCATATGGATCCTCCTCGGGATCCTCGTCTGGGTCCTCCTCCGGATCCTCCTTCGGATCCTCGTCCGGATCTGAGTCATCCATCTCATATGGTGGAGGAGATGGAATAGGTGGTGGTGGTGATGATGGTGGTGCTGGAACTATCGGTTCCTCGTCCTCAGAATCATCAATGTAAATGTAAGGTACTGATGATGATGCCATGCCTGTTACATAATACCATATGTAAGTGCAGTGCCATGGAATGCGTAAACAAGTCAATTACATAATGTCATATGTAATTTCTAAGCAATGTGTGTAAACATATGTGTCTAATGTCTAACAGTTATAGTCTAAGCCTACAAATGCAAACCTAGTTCGCTATAACCAATGTCTCTGATACCAATCTGTCACACCCCCAATTTTCAACTAACGGAGTCATACCGTTTGGGAACGTGACAAACCAGGATCTCAGATCATTAGACATAACGAAGACCTCTATATGAATTTCAAATCATACTTTAGTCTTAAAAACATAACATCAGAGTTTTCAAAAGTTGCGGAAGCGTTTAAAAACCAATAACAGTTGTAATATGTAAATTACAAAACAAAATCCTCAAATGTTCAAATTCAAATATCCAAAATGTTTAAAATGCATGCGACTCTATCTCCTAGTCCATGCCAGCTTTAATGCGCGCCTTAGCGTCCTGAGAAAACATGTAAATCAAGTCAACACAAAGGTTGGTGCATAACACAGGTTTTAAGCATTCACAATGTTCAAAACAGCAGTTTGAATATCAAGTTTGTAGATAACATAATCACACATGCACAGTCATGATAGCTAGTCATATAAACTATTTACATAAGTGGTCGACACCGAAGCTGACGAATTGCCATGCTATAGCATGTTTTTGCCTTGCCAATATTGTCTAGCACAACAATAGTAAAATGTGTTTGGTCAGTCAAACACCTGCGTAGATCCCATCTACCAGGTGAGGTTTGTCAAACCTAATAGATCTATTTCCAACTACCACGCTTTGCGCTACGGCAAACTAAACGGTTCGAGGTGTGTAAGGACTTTCAAGTTGCTATGTTGTCACATAATGTAAACAGCTAACTCATGCAACTGATATGTATCTAAAAATAGTTTGTTGCACATGTTTTCTCCCCCAAAACAGTTTAAAATAAGAAAGGTGCCGTGTACGCACCTTTGAGTATTGCAGAATGATCAAACACTTGTGAATTCGCGTAGAAATCCTCTACGAAGAATCTATGGTTTAACAATAACTTAGTGTTATTCGAGATGTCTTTTTGTGCTTGAAATCACATACGTGTCAACACACGTATGCTAGAGTGTTAAGAATGTGCATACGGAAGTACGCGTGCTTTTGAAATCGTTTAAATAAAATCCTATACGATTTTATTTAATTAAACGTAATTATACACGATTTCGTTTTCGGATTAAAATATGAATTTTATTATTCTAATACGTTCGTATTCCCGTCACGGTTCCAACGCAACTTGAATGGGTCGAAACGGAGTTCAAACAAGTGAGATATGATTAAAATACCAAAAAAATGTTAAAACCCAAAAATGGTTGGGGCCGGGATCGAACCCGCGACCTCCCATCCACCGCACACACATCCTACCATCTCCGCCCGCTAGGGTATCGCATCAGTTCTCTCAAATTAATTGTTTTAACTACCCATTCAACAGCTTCCCATTTCATCTTACAATCTACTCTTTTATGAATCAAATTGGCATCCAATTCGACTAAGACCCAACCCAATCTGTTAGGGCTTTTATTCCAGTGCTTAATACGAATCAAGAGTGACTTTTAATTCCTCCCTAAACCCAATATAAAGTCCTAATTCAACCTTTAACCAGGTTATGTTCGAACGGTTTGAATCTCACCTCAATCAAGTTGAATTCGATCATATCAATTCCTAAGTTCATAGAGTTTTCATTCTAGATAGATTTCTGAGCTTACTGTGCTACTTAATTCAAATAAGAAGTCTTATAGGTTCGAAACCCCAACCCGTAATTATCTCAAGAACCCTAGGATCCAAAATCATATCAATTCGTTATCTTCTGATGAAATTGGCATATGTATTACCTTAAATGAGTTACTCAGAAACTTTCCATGTGGTTTAATTCAACTATCAATTCATTTAAACAAGAAACCCCCAAAATCATTCTTAGCATAAACCCTAGATCCCAACCTTAATCGATTCGTAGTTGAATCATGAAATTGACTTAGGTTAAACTTAAATCGAAACCTTCTGAAACTACTGATATCAACCAATTTGATTTTTAACACATGCTTGTTCAAAAACCCCCAAAACATTTCAACCGATGAACCCTAGTAATCGGTTTCTATCAATTCACTGCTAGAAACTCAAATTAACACTTGGTTTTCCATATACAGTTCAAACCGAATCTAGCAGTATACTTTAATTGGATTTTTAAACTCGTTTGATCAGAAACACCCAAATCGACAATGTGATGAACCCTAGAATTAGGATTCGTGAAATTGGTTGATATCAATCGAAATTAGCATAGGAATATCATTTTACTAACCGTATGAAAGGTGTAGGTGCTGCCAATTATCAGAATTAGCTTCGAATTGATATACTTCGACTTGATGATGTAGTGTCGGCCACCCCTCACTTGGTTTCTTCGATTCCCAGCTTCTAAACAATAATTTGTGGATGCAAAAACTTCTAAATGAACCGACGAAAAGTTTTATAGCAAGAATTTGATCTATTAAGATCGCATTATATGATCTTAATAATTGTAGTTAACGGTTTCGACTTTTAGTCTACAATTCGTGGTTAATTCGAATTTGTTGGGTTCTATAACGCCTGATTTCTGACAATGATCATCAATACACTTAATTGAAAGGTTTAATTTAATAACTTCAGCCGTTATAAAAAGGCATTTGAACTATTCTTGATTATCCCAATCGTATTTTGACTTCTAAAGTCAAAATTGAGCTTTCAACTCAATTACAAATCTAAACTTTGTAATTAAGATATATTGAGACTGATTTCAACAAATTCTAATCCCTTAGTCTTGATTTCTCTCAATTACATAACAATTCGGTTTACAAAATTGAACCGAAAATCCTAAATTGTCACAAAGATGCTTCTTAGAACATTGTTGGGCTTGACTAGCCCAATTGGGCCTCTTAAATACCATTGGGCCTACTTTGGCCTTACTGGGCCTTACTGGGCCTTCTTTGGCTCTATTGGGCCTACATTGGTTCTGTTGGGCCTACATTGGCTCTGTTGGGCCTACATTGGCTCTGTTGGGCCTGTAATATCACCATCTTCAGTTAACAGGGTTAATCCGAAAAGTCGGATTGTCACACGAACCTTCAAACTGCCACGAACCCTTGCACCAGAAACCATGTAGCCGAACCCTCCCTTAGCTCTTGGGATTCACGAACCTTGACAGAAGAAGTTATAGGTTCGCTGTGGAGGGATTGAGACCTGCTGTGTCGATCAGATCAAAAAAAAAAAAAAAACCATAACACCGATTTGAATTAACTCGTGTAGCCACACAGCATCACAAGCCCACTAGCATTTGCCTTGGCCCAATTCAGTTTAACCCAACAGATGTATTGATATCATAATTGGCCCACATAAAAATCGGATTAGGCTTACACTTAAATCAGTCCATTATGATTAAATTGACCCAATATGATTCCAGCAGATTTGAGGCCCATTATTTCGGCCCACTGAATCGTCCCAGGATCTATAGTCGGCCCACACAACTCCTAAGGGCCCATGACTTCTTCGGCCCAAGACTACTCCAAGAACTCAATAAATTAAACACGATCAAAATTTACGGATTTAATGGGTAATATTGACATTTATGATAATTGAGATTGATGATCACGTATTACTATCAAAGTGATAGCTATTACAAGTTATGACAATTCAATTATTAAATCAAATAAAAATCAAGTTAAAGAAAAGAAGAGTAAATGAAAGTTGAGTTTTATTCATAAAATGCAACTACATATAAAAATCACACTAAATTGAGTTGGTAGTAATAAATTCTACTTAATTGTTATGGGCCAAATGAAGATCAAGAAAGAAACACGCGAGTGTTAACCAATCTTGAGGTTAACACTAACACACACATAGGCACGTATTTAAGGGTTATACTTATGGGTCAAACATAATGTGAAATCAACACAGGATCTTGAACACACAACAAATACAAGCAAGAGCACGAGACTTCTTCATTTAAGCTAAGTCAACCCTACTACTACAAGGTGAGTTCATATGCCCCTTTTACTTTAATCTTTACTGATTTTAACTCTCGGGGCTGAGAAACATGTTTACTTTTATTTATTTAAAAGTTTTGCTTAACATGTTATTTATACTTTGATTTAGATAATATTAAATTGTTTATTATCGCTTATCATTGTATGCATGCTTGTATGATCATGAGATAACAGGGAAACTCAGATGATTCTGATAATGTAATTTCGTAATCATCAACACATTAGAATAACATAGTTATAAGATTATATCTTATAACACTTAGTTATTTCCACATGAGCAAACATTGAGACAGTTTACACATAAACAAACAATGAGAACTATTACAGTGAAACATGTTGACACTTCACAACACATGAATGATTAGAAGATAAAATATATTCTTAATATCATTCCACAATATAAGTGATTAAGTGTGATAAGGAAATCACTTATAACACCTAATCTATACCTTAAAAACATACTGTGGGATAGTATGATCGCATTGGGTATCCACCACCTACGTCACTTAAGGGTACTAAGACATGTTCTTACTATGGCTTAAGGATTACATGGTGAACATATGGACTACAGTAAATGTTGATCATGATAAGGTAACTTCATGGGATTCTTATCATTTACACATAATTAACATGATGTAATAAGACAAGTTCTTATTCGACTTTGTTAATCACACGAGAACAATCCCACATTGAGGCTTTGGGATCATATGGATTACAGTAAATGATGATCATGATAACGTAACTTCATGGGATTCTTATCATTTACACATAATTAACATAATGTAATAAGACAAGTTCTTATTCAACTTTGTTAATCACATGAGGACAATCCCACATGGAGACTTTGGGATCACACGGCGGAATAGAGGTGAATGGAATGCATTGTAATCTGATTACGTGAGGATTACAATGGATTTCATTTGGGCTCTATACGTTGCATTGAGATTACATTACAAATAGTTAACTAACACTTTTAATATTTAAAAGTGAAACAACAGTTAACCCCACAAACTATAGAATAATTCAAGGAACACATTTGATAAATCTAATATCCTTAATACATATATTGGTTATCAATACTTCGGTTAGATAACTACAACATTATCATTATATTATTCTATACATGAGAACACAGGTGAAACAAAGATAAGGTACACATGGGAAATGAGGACGGAAATCCATAGTTGTATTGCAAGTAGTGTGAAACTTGTTTGAGCATGTGGTGGGATGGTGTCTGAGCGGGTCGTAGGCTCGACTCAGGGGTATGCCCTATATATAAGCATTCTTGATCGGGTGTCACAACACTTGTATATACAACTAGGGAGGAGCCATTGGGTGAACAAGTGAAACATGCAATCATACAAGTAACATATTATCATTGTGAATGTGCATGTGAATGAATCAAGGTTTTACATTAACTTACTTATGAACTCACCAACCTAGTGTTTACTTTGTTTAAATACATGTTTCTCAGGTGATGAACAGGTGTAGCTACTATTATGCAAGGATTAGCTAGTGGATTTTTAGAAGACCTAACTACTTTTCATATTGCATGCTTTTGGTGACATGAACAATGAATCATCTTTGTGTATCTTGTACATATACAAGATATAGTTACATTGATTCTTTTTTATAGATTTACTTGATTAAATTATGAACGATACATTGTAATTTAATCTTGTAATTCTATATCATGGATGTGTTAGAAATTTCTCATTTATTTATCATGTGCTATGTAAACAATCTGATCATTTGATTATCACTCATGATATCGTGCCCCGGGAACCTTCGGCCCGACGGGAAAACACGATCCGTTCCCGTCGGCCTGGGGTGTGACATGTGATATGATTGATCATTAATGCGAATGTAATGATCTATTCATGTGAATGATGTTTTAACTCACCAAAACATTTAATGAAAAATAGAACTCACCAGCAAAAACTGACTTTTTAGCTTGTATTTCAGGTTGATGAACATGTAGTAAGGAATGGAGGAGCTCGAGGCACTCGTCCGGAAGTTAAAGTGGTTTTTGGCAATCCAGGATGTTTTTGATACATACTTTTATATGTGTTGACGTTTCGAACAAACTATGTTTAAATCCGCTGCTTATTATGAATGTTTTTAGTTTAAGAACTATGTGATGAAGATGTAAACCCAACTCTGGGAGGTACTAGGCTCGGGGCCTCTCAATAATTGAAGTTGAAAAGAAACAAAAAATTCATCATAAACTGGAAGAACTTTATAAATAGACGAAGGCGGTTTACATGTTAATTTTGCCATGTTTTATATTTCTCTCATTCACTATTTGACTAAAATTTTAATTATTCAATTTATATTTTTGTACATTGTCTGTAGATCAATGAAGAGCTTGGAAAAGAACAATAAGCTTTGAGGATTAAGTATAAAGAAATTGTGCAGAGGTAGCTTTTATTTTGTGCACAAGTATCGTTTTGTTTCTGTTTAAAATTTGATTCTAGATATTATTGATATGATTGTTGGTCATGGCACATAATTGATGCAAAGGCAACAACTATATTCTAAAACAATTTTGAAACGCTACATGTATGCTACCATAGTAATCCTCAATAAATCTTCAATTTGGTAATTAATCCTTAAGAATTTATTTCATTGTTGTATGTTTGTTCCATAACAATCAAGCTATTTTTGAGAGTCATCAAGTTGTTTTAGATAAAAAGCTTTAATTATTGTGTCACTTTTACACATTACTGCTCCTTTTTATTATAAATTTGGTTGCAGGGAATGTGTAGGTGAATGTTTTTCATGATTTGCCTCGATTGTTTTGTTTACACCTCTAACATTTGATGGTTGATCCTTTTTTGCAGCTTTGATCAACAATTTCACGTTGCTCAACAAGACCATTAAATGCACGATTATATTGCTCACGGTATGTATTCTCTATTTCATGAAAATGGATCGACACAAACACCTCCGACCTCACACTTTTTTGCTCGACATTGACTTCCGTCGGTCTTCAAGCACCTTTATGGGTGACAGCGACACACACACACACTTGCAACCTTACTCTATATTTACTTCTATTTAGTTGAGTTTTGGAAAGTTTTGCAAATTGTTCCGGTCAGTCTCCAACCACCTCTATCTATGATGAAGATACATATCAAGTAAGTTTTGTTTGCATGTGTTAAGAACTAGTCAGTTGTAACATTTGAGAAATTCCAATGACGGATTTCGACACGCAATTTTGACACATCTCAAATTCAGAATAATTACGTAAAATTTTTCTGAATCTAACTATGTTACAACTCATAAATATATTTGTATGTAAATTTTATTAACAAAAAAAATAGAATACAAAATTTAATTAATTAAAATTAGTTATGTTTTATAAAAAGTAAGGTTATAAATGTTAGAAATAAAGTGTATAAGTTTTTACAAATGGTTTTAACTTAAGAAGTTAAACTACAAAATTTAACTGTCAATCTTACAATTTTCTAGACATATACGTAAACATAGCCTAAAAATATTTGTATTTAGAATTGAGAGAAACCCGTAACCATAGGGATTAATCCTACCAAACATCATCTTCCTTTCTCCTTCTCATTCGGTCTCTGGTTCATCTATATGGAACCAACTATCCATCTCTCAAGGACTAAAACTTAAGTTGACCAAAATCATTGGAAACTTCGTGAACACAATTAAAACTCATATCCTTGCCATCTTATGATCCAAATTACATTATATACATATCCTAAGATAGGAAATTGTGTTTTGTAAGGCTTAGATGTAAACAATAGCGAGTAAGATGCTCTACATGTTGGATTCTTAGTTTTGACAAAAGATAACTTTCGGGTTAACTATTTAACATTTGCCCATCCTCGAACTAACATTTTGGACCACCCAAATCTTCTAGATATACTAGTATACTAAGGAGCAACTAGGTTCAAACAATGCATAAAACTGAGCCCAAACGAAGCAAGAATAGCAAACAAAAGTTTGAGAACCTAACCCTCTACTCACTCCAAGATCCTAAGTTTAATCCCAATTCTTGACACCATGAATGCTGGATTACTCTCTTCCATATGATAGTACTCTGAAAAAAATGAACGTAGGTGAAAACGTGCGCAAAACTAAGTTATAACGAAGCGGGTGTTGCTAAAACAATTTTGATATTAGTTGATGATTTGCAAGTCGCGACCAACTCCCTTAAAACCACCCAACATATCCCATGAAGGTCCCATGCCTATGATCTGAATGATCTGGTATCACATATAGGTATGTGTGAAATCCATACAAACATGTTTGAGTAATAATAGAAAGTAGAAATGGAACAAATCAAAGATCATACTTCAATCTCTTGTAATAATATTTGGAATGAACTTCGTACAAGTTGAGAGAAATACAAACTAAATAATTTGAGATATGAGCAACTTTGATACAATTAATATCAAAACAAAGCTATTTATAGACCTGGCCATTGATGCTGTTAGTATCGATGGTCACTCAATGTCGATACCGATAGTATTGATGGTCCCATACTTAGGAAATTTTACTACCAACAAAACTAAACAAAATACAAATCAAAACAAAAACAAATAAATCTAAACTAATACAATCACAATACAATACAATAACATAAAGGTCTGTAATCTTCTTGTTCAAAATCCGGAAAGATACTAACTCAGTTTAATTCAATTCAAGGTAAGTCTTATGTTTTGCCTCAACCTTAGCTTGAAGCGAACTCAGTTCATCTTAAAGTGAAATGATCAGTGAGGTCTTCTTGTTCAATTCTTCTACAATAACCTCAATTGCATTAACCTGTGCCTTCAGTTGAACATTCTCAGCTTGTAAGCCTACAACTTGTGATTGAATTTCTAAGATCTGGGCAGACTAAGTAGTAAAGCTATCAGTGAAAATATCACTGATATTTGGAGACTCAAATGATGGTCCAGAAGGTGTTACAAGTGGAGTAGATGACTGTGATATATGTACAGGAACTGATGAAGGTGAAGACACTAGTAAAGGAATAGAATAAGTATGTACAGGAAAACAAAAACGAAACTATGTATATGAAGGTACATACTCAGAATCATCTTCAGCTACATAGTTGTGACAACTAGTAATAGATCGTCCAGCAATCCGTACGGTATGTGTACTTTCATAATGACTATGAGTAAATAGCTATGCGTAAATAAATGTGCGTGAATAACTATGGGTAGAACAGTTGTGTGGTAACAGGGCTATAAACATATGACAGTTGTATGTATTTCAATAAAAATCGAAATACAAAAGTACAACAAATCATGAGAAATAACAAGTGTGAGAAAAAGTGACAAAAACATATCGTTTGTGATCTGATGTCCATAAATAACTGAAATCAGATGGTCGATAATATAGTGTGAAAACAAGGTGAAAACAGTTATGACTATGTGAAGATAGGTAAGTTCAGTTGAGTCCGTCTCTGAGAATGTTTAATTCAAAACAGAAGTTCAGTATCGTTTCAGAATAATAAACCGACGGTGTATTTGCGTGGGTGACGATTAACAAAAACATATCTGTGGGTTTAACGTCTTAATAGTAACTGAAAAGTAGAAAACAAAAATCAGAAATGATAGCCATCGTCATGTCCGTTCGGGTGACGATTCGAACGAATACGCACGAAGGTAAAACGATACGGCGAAACGTAATGAATAAACGTTTTCGAAACAATTAAATAAGAAAAATAAATTTGAGAAATTTATTAGGAATTAAAACCTAGAAAAGGTTTAGAAATACTATTTATTTAAATTTCGTAATATCGCTACGTACCGAAAACATAACGAAAACGAGAACCGAGCAAACCGAAACGAACACAAACTCTACGGGGTATATTAACCCTAAATGAACCCTTTTTCCTCATTTATTACCCTTCCACTCTCTCTCTATAACCCATTCCGAGAACTCTCTCACTCTCTAAGATTTCTTCACAAAAAACACTCATATCTCCTTTATTTCTAATCCAAATCCTTCAAATTTGGCATCAAAACGAAGCCCTCGACATTCCTCAAACTTAAAGTGTGAGGGATCGGGCTTGAAACTGGCTGAAACTGGCTGAAACGAAGGTAAATCGAGCTCAAAGTTTCGGTTTTTAGGGTTTTCAACAAACCCGACAAAAACCGAAGTTTAACCAGTCTTAAGCATCATTTTTTCGATCCATAAACCTTCTAAATGATTTTACTCACCTATACCCACTCAAAACGACTATATATTCGACTAAAAATTGAAATCGCCGCATGCCATGGCTGAAACCCGTTTCTGGCGAATGGCTCACAAGAATGAGCCACTCATTCGTGTGAACACCAATTAGCATGAGTCATTCATGTGAGCTACTCATTCGTGTGAACACTCATTAGCTTGAACTCATTCGTACGAATGCCCATTAGCATGAGTCATTCTTATGAATATCACAAGAATGAGTCATTTTCACTACATGAACTCAGTTTACAACTCAGATTTGAAAAAGAACAATCAAATAAGGGATCATAACTCATATAACATTTAATCAGGCACATGACTGTGAAAACAAGATCAGTACAACAACAGTGAGCGCCTGCATTTTTGAGTCTTAGTCAACCATTACGGTAACAAGGTGAGTTCATATGCCCACTTTACTAATCTTTTGATTTAATTGTGGGGCTAAGAACATGCTAAAACCTTTTCTTAAAGGTTTTAGTACACTTTATGACAATAAGGCTTTAATTTGTTATTACAATTGTATGCCATATTATGTTAATGTTAATGACTATGAGTTCATAACTGTCACACTTCGAGCCGGCGGGTTGGATCGACATTCCCGTCGGGCGGAAGGTTCTCGGGGCGCGATATCGTTGTGATAATCAACATGATCAGATTGTTTACAATGCACATGATATGTAATGAGAAATGCTAAATGACATTGGTATAGAATTACAAAGTTAAATTACATTGTCACGTTCATAATTTAACTAAGTAAATCTACCCAAAAGAATCCTAAAGTTTTTATCTTGTATCTGCACAAGATTTACAAAAGTGATTCACCAAAATTTGTCATTAAAAGTTGTGCACACAAAATGTAGCTAAGTCCACTATAAAAGTCCACTAGCTAATGCATCCTGAGTCTGGTGACTAAACATGTCCGTCACCTAAGAAAACATCCATTTAAAACAAGTCAACACTATGTTGGTGAGTTCATAAGTTTAGTAATTGAAAACAATTGATTTATTGTCATTCACAATAAATGTGTCATACACAGGTCTTATTGATAAATGTCTCATCCGTCTCACTCAGTGTCCTCTCCATAACTATACTTACAAATAGTATTTCATCCAAATCAAGCATGCATATATATATAGGGAATACGTAGGGGACAAGCGCCAGCCGACATCCCACCACATACTTG
The DNA here is from genome assembly GCA_009363875.1 of Mikania micrantha. Classification (NCBI taxonomy): domain Eukaryota; kingdom Viridiplantae; phylum Streptophyta; class Magnoliopsida; order Asterales; family Asteraceae; genus Mikania; species Mikania micrantha. Next base: position 49,338,818 of record CM018681.1, read on the forward strand.
GCTTCAACACCACTTATAAATACAACTATGGATACCCATTTCTATCTCACATGTGTTCCTCCCAATGGATATTCCACCCATATGTATTCATCACCCACATTGTTATAAGTATAGAGTAGTAGTGTTTTGAAGGAAATAAATTACCAACACCTATGTTATGGAAATCCCTTGTTGTTTTAAGGAAAATATATTAATTTAATCTTATCCTTTTTAGTGTTCTCTCAATTGTAAGGTTAACTGTAATTCACTTCTAATAAAAGGTGGGATAGTTAACTTATTGATATTGTTCACAATCTTGAATGTATAGAGCCTAAATGGGATCCATTGTGGTCCTCACGAAATCAGACCACAATGCATCCAATTTACCTCTATCCCATTTGTAGTCTCAAAAGAATCAGTGCTTTCAACGCAACTATTACCAGTAATAGGACATGAGAGAAAATCAATTCCTCAGTCTACCAGTTAATAGAAACGAAGGATTTGATTACAATTAGTGTCTGAAGAATAATATCACCATGTGTCGTTTACCAAACCTGACTAATTCAGCCCTATTACAGATCATACGATACCGGCCAATGAATATGTTACGATTAACGTACCGACCTCACTCCCCGGCGGTTTGTCAAACCTATGGTACCACTGCGCTATCGTCAGTTTAGTCGCACTAAATTAAGTGGTAAACGATTTACTTGTAGGGACTTACGACTGGACATGAACTCATGAACACATGATTGTTGTGATATAATACAAACAATCTTAATTAGTAATTATTGATTTTGTTCCCAAATGTTATTGTCTCAGTGTTACCTGTTCTCAGTGTTTTGTGTTCTCATAGTTTTAACAATGTGTTATAAGAACTATTCTTATTACACGATGTCAACAATTGTGGTGAATGATATTATCATCATGAAATTATGTTATCATGATTATCATTCGTGATGTAACTTGTATTTGTCTCCTTGTTATCTCCTGTTCATCTTTGTAATAATAACAAAGTGTTATAAGATTTAATCTTATAACTCATATTATTCTATTGTTGTGATGAAATCATGAAACTATGTTATCATGATTCATCCTTGATATCTCAAACATGTCATAAACACACAAGCATACATAAAATGATATGTGATAATAAAGATAAATCAATCTTATCTAAATCATAGAATAAATGAAATATTGTACTAAAACTTTTAAGTAAATAAAAGAATTAGCATGTTTCTCAGCCCCGCAATTTAAAATCAAAAGATTAGAAAAGGGGCGTACTAACTCACCTTGTTGTTGTAGGGGTTGACTAATTAGACTTAGGTTGCACACGCTCACTTGTTGTACTTGATGTTGTATTCAAGATCTTGTGTTTGATTCCAAGTTGTTTGTAACGTATGAATATAAGTCATTATTCCATGTATTAACTCTAAAGGGGTTAACTTTGACAAGTCTTTGTGGTTCGTTTAACCCAGTTCACTTGTAATGGAACATACTATTACTTAACAAATTAGGTTAGGCTTAGCACATTGTATTATTCTTGTTTAGAGGTTTGATCTCAATCAACTTTATCAACATTAGGACCAACTCTAACAAACCATTTTATTTTCCAAGTATCAAACTTAGATATTTAAGTAAAACTTAGAATATCACTTGGTGTTAACATAGAAAGAGTTATCATTATTTGAATGTGTTAATCTAATAACCAAGTTACAACCTTGCTACTAAACACTTCATGAAGAGGATCTTAGATATCATTAAGTCGGTTTAATAAGTGCTTCACCAACTTTGTAGTATACTAATGATCCTTTGTAACTTGAAATATCTTTATCTGACTTTCGCTTTATGTTATTATTTTCCAGACTTGGATCAGATGAACATGCCATGCGAATTAATATCTACATACGAATGGGTTCCCAAACTTTGGGCGAATGACGTGTATTGCGAATGTCCATCATGGCACGAATGAAGTACCATGCTTCGGCCGAATGATCATGTGTACGAATGTACATCCCTACCGAATGGAGATTATGTATAAGAATGAAATCCCACTATTTGGCCATTCGTCTGGAAGCTCTTTCGGCTGACATGACCATGCGAATGTGAATGTCCATTCGCCCATAGTCCATTTGCCCCCATTCCATTCGCCCGGCAGTCTCATTCGTGGTTGTGTGGATACATTCGCCTGAGCTGTATTCTGGCTCATCCATGGTGTGCTTTTTGAGTTTCAGTTGAGATCCATGATGGTTTGTAATGGGTAGAGGTGTGGAAACTTGTTTAAATAATGTAGGGTCGAGAAGGGAGTGTTTTAACCGACTAAAGTTTGGTTTTGGTTGATTGTGTAGGAAACCCTAAAAATCCGAACATTAGAGCTCGTATTGCCCTTGATTCAGTGGATCCTAGGCCCGATCCTTTGTACATTCGTGTGAGGGATGTTGAGAGCTTCGATTTGGTACAAAATTTGGAGATTTGGCTAAGGAATGAGGAAGATATTGCTTGAACTTCTAGAGAGAGAGAGTAAACCGGGATTTCTTGAGTGAGAGAGAGAGAGGTAGGTGATCAATTAAATGAGGAATTAATGAAGTTCAAGGTTTTTATACCTCGCATGTGCTCGGGTTCGTTTCGGTTGCTCGGTTTTCCTTTTTGTTGTGTTTACAGAACAAATTACCCGTTCATTTTGTGATTTACATAGATAGTTTTCTAAAATCATTTTACGGTTGTAATTCCTGGTAAATCTTTTTAAATTTCTTATTTTATTATTACAAAATCGTTTATTAATTTCGTTTCGTCAGATCGCGTCGCCATTGCGCGTATTCATTCGAATCGTCACCCGAACGAACACGACAATGGTTTAGTCTCTGATTTTTGTTTCCTACTTTTCAGTTATCATTCAGAACGTTAAACTCACAGATATGTTTGTGTGAATCGTCACCCATGCAAAGACACTGCCAGTTTATTATTTGTAAACGATACTGAGCTTCCGTTTTGAATTGTATTTCCTCACTGACGGACTCAACTAAACTTACCTATTCTCACATTTTTATAACTGTTTTCTCATGAAATTGTCGGCTATTTGTTTCCTGTTATTTGTGGACATCAGATCACAACCGATATGACTTTGTCATTTGTTTTCCCCGTTGTTATTTCTTGTGTGTTGTATATTTATATTCCAAATTTTCATTGAAAAACATACAACTGTTAATTGTTTTCATAATCATGTTATCACACAACTGTTTACACATCGTAATTACACACAGTGAACAGTGAACATACACTATCGTACGGACTTGCCGGAAGATCTGGTACTAGTTGTCATAATAACTATTATTCCTTTGAGACAATATCTATGATTTCTAAGTGATAAGACTGTTATTCCTCCATGATTACAGCTTTAATCCTTATAAGGAATACATGTTCTTCCTATTGAATTATTTTATTAATCCTAAGGAAATTATAACGGTTGTTCTTGTGAGAATACTTCAGTTAATTCTAATTGAATACGTCTAATATTCCTAGGAAAACATGTGTGTTATATCTATGAAATTTCTATGTAATGATAAACATGAGGTTATGAGTTGATGACTATGGAATGAGGACTGTAAGAACTCTGTTGATTTTTAGTCAGCCTATTCCAACTCTAATTCTTGACACGGGTGATGAGAGTATGATAGTGTCTGCTAATTATCTCACCATTTCTATTCTGTGGACTGGTAGACTAGGAGACTGGCCTCTCTCGTGTCACAAGCTGGTGGCAGATAGTTGTGAGGTCTTGGTAAAAACTAAGGTATAGGAATGAGTTGAGGACACTGTGATTTGCCTTTGTGGTGGCTACAATGTGGTCAATTCAATCCTATAGAACAATTGATATAAAACTAGGTGTCAGACTTACTCTCACTTACAAATCAGATGTGAGTAATAGTAAGTCAAAGAGTATACCACCATTTATAACTATGGTAATCCACCATTAATAACTATGGATATTATTACTCTTTAAAACATATAAGTACATACCAGCATTTATAATTGTGGTAATCCACCTTTAATAACGGTGCATATTGTTACTCTTTAAAACATAAAAGTACACACCACCATTAATATCTATGATAGTTCACCATTTAAAACTGTGGAGAATTGTACTATTTAGAAACCTATTGTGCCATGTTAATATCATGGTAATGTAATGGGTTATCATATGGGAAACTCTGATTGTGAACAAGCCTACGTGTGATGACATGGGTGATGAAATGGGTATATATAGCTACAATACATGTGGTATTGAGTTCGGTTAAGTGTGTGGTGGGCTGGGGGCTTCATTCGTGATACGTATTCCCTATATATAAGCATGCTTAACTAGACGATATCCTATATGTAGGTGTACCTATAGAGAGGACATGGGGATGAGTTAAAGCCAAGTGAGAATAACTAAGACTTGTGTATTACAAGATGTTGTGTAAATAAATCTAACAATTTTTAAATAACTAAACTTATGAACTCACCAACCTAGTGTTGACTTTGTTTAAATGCATGTTTTCTCAGGTGACGAACATATTTAGTCACCAGACATCAGTATTAATACATGGTGGAAAGCCCAGGTGCGGACTAGGGGCAGAGATGAGGCATTTTCCATGCCATGGGAGGAGTTTAAGCTACTGCAGAGGGCTATGTTTTGCCCAAGAAATGAACTACAGATCGTTGAGACCGAGCTGCTCAATCATGTCATGGTTGGTGCCACAAAACACGCCTCGTGCGGAATCCACGGCGCGTGACTATGCGTTCATGTGCCATTGTTAGTGAATAACCCATGATTAACTATGTTTCATAAAATTAATTTCATTTAAACAAACATAACATACATATTATACAACAAGTTTATCATAAGATAGATATTATACAATACGATGTTTTTGTTTTCTTTCTAGGTCACAACTATTTCTGTTGTTGATCCTGACCTAGATTGCTTTACTGAAGCTCCTGATTACCTGAAACATGTAGATAAAAGTCAACTACAAATAGTTGAGTGAGAATCATAGATTTTGTTGATTCAAAATAATTGTTCAAACAATGATTTTCATGATGTAGCAATCACAAGTGATCAAACAGGTACTTTGAAATGGAATGTAATTGAGCATGCAAACATCAAACCTAATGATAAATGATCGTTAGTAATGATTGTTAGCTCACATGATGATGTCCAACCAACGGTTGGAGCGATTTGTGATAATGATACTTGTTTTCCCGCATATGATCATACCAGTACTACCAAGGGCTTGATAACAAGTTAATGATATTTACATAAGAATGTCCTAAATAGCATCCACATAACCAAAGTTCCTAAGTGATACACTAGATTTAATGATTTGATAAAAGATTTACTTGATAATAATTTGTCATGATTTTCCAGATGAAACTGATATGTGATTTCACAGTAGTTGATAAATGCTTATCATCATTTTCCTGATGATAATGATATATGATTTCACAATAGTTGATAAAATATGTTTTAAAAATGTATCTACATGTTCCACCCCGAGTTTTGGTAAACATTAAAGGGAGAAGAGAAGGGGCTATGATCTCACCTGTGTTATCGAAGTGTTTTGATTTTGAGATATCACCCAAAATCTGAAGAGAATTCTACAATTCATTAATGTTTTATGAGTTACTTATGTTTTAACTTACTGATTAGATCTTTCGGAATGTCCAATGTCAAAGACCTTGCCTTAACAGTCATCAAACTGAGGTTAAGTATTTAATTAATTATTTTAACGTTATATCATACAATGTAGATAATGTAGGAATCTATATTGATTCAAGTTCCTAATAAAATGTTGATGACATGTTTAATTAATCAGAATAATCTCAAATCAATTAAATAGTTAATGTTGTTGATTATAATGCTAAAACAGTTTCTAGACAGATTAATGGCTTAGGAATGATCAATCCTTGTTATTGATTACCCAAGTATCATGAAATATCACAATGTAGCATTTGAATATGTTTAATAACCATGGTTAACATACTAATCTGACTGTCATCGTAAACATCAGATAATCGTTCCAATGAGTATGTTAATGATTGTGATTAGTTTGAAACACTTGGATTTAACCTTGCATTTCAAAGATTAATCAAACTAATCACCTACATTGTCATAATCAAATTGTTTAAACCATTATAATCATTGGTATGATTTCATGCAAACCGGGCATTACAACGGATGAAAACAAGGATTTACCCGTTAAAACATCGTGTTCTTTGTTTATATTCAATCCTAGCCATGATCTAGGCAATAATCAACAACCCTAACTATTTCATTACGTTCAAAAACAAGATCTAATCAATCAAAATCAAGCTAGAAGGTTAAAACGAACATATTTAGTCACCAGACATCAGTATTAATACATGGTGGAATGCCCAGGTGCGGACTAGGGGCACAGATGAGGCATTTTCCATGCCATGGGAGGAGTTTAAGCTGCTGCAGAGGGCTATGTTTTGCCCAAGAAATGAACTAAAGATCGTTGAGACCGAGCTGCTCAATCATGTCATGGTTGGTGTCACAACCCACGCCTCGTGCAGAATCCACGGCGCGTGACTTTGTGTTCATGTGCCATTGTTGGAGAATAACCCATGATTAACTATGTTTCATAAAATTAAGTTCATTTAAACAAACATAACATACATATTATACAACAAGTTTATCATAAGAAAATTATTATACTATACGATATTTTTGTTTTCTTTCTAGGTCCCAACTATTTCTGCTGCTGATCCTGACCTAGATTGCTTTACTAAAGCTCCTGATTACCTGAAACATGTAGATAAAAGTCAACTACAAATAGTTGAGTAAGAATCATAGGTTTTGTTGATTCAAAATAATTGTTCAAACAATGATTTTCATGATGTAGTAATCACAAGTGATCAAACAGGTACTTTGACATTGAATCTAATTAAGCATGCAAACATCAAACCTAATGATAAATGATCGTTAGTAATGATTGTTAGCTCACATGATGATGTCCAACTCACGGTTGGAGCGATTTGTGATAATGATACTTGTTTTCCCGCATATGATCATACCAGTACTACCAAGGGCTTGATAACAAGTTAATGATATTTACATAAGAATGTCCTCAATAGCATCCACATAACCAAAGTTCCCAAGTGATACACTTGATTTAATGATTTGATAAAAGATTTACTTGATAATAGTTTGTCATGATTTTCCAGATGAAACTGATATATCATTTCACAGTAGTTGATAAATGTTTATCATCATTTTCCTGATGATACTGATATATGATTTCGCAATAGTTGATAAAATATGTTTTAAAAATGTATCTACATGTTCCACCCCGAGTTTTGGTAAACATTAAAGGGAGACGAGAAGGGGCTATGATCTCACCTGTGTTATCGAAGTGTTTTGATTTTGAGATATCACCCAAAATCTGAAGAGAATTCTACAATTTATTAATGTTTTATGAGTTACTTATGTTTTAACTTACTGATTAGATCTTTCGGAATGTCCAATGTCAAAGACCTTGCCTTAACAGTCATCAAACTGAGGTTAAGTATTTAATTAATTATTTTAACGTTATATCATACAATGTATGATAATGTAGGAATCTATATTGATTCAAGTTCCTAATACAATGTTGATGACATGTTTGAATAATCAGAATAGTCTCAGATCAATCAAATAGTTAATGCTGTTGATTATAATGCTAAAACAGTTTCTAGACAGATTTATGGCTTAGGAATGATTAATCCTTGTTAATGATTACACAAGTATCATGAAATATCACAATGTAGCATTTGAATATGTTTAATAACCATGTTTAACATACTAATCTGACTGTCATCGTAAACATCAGATAATCGTTCCGATGAGTATGTTAATGATTGTGATTAATTTGAAACACTTGGATTTAACCTTGCATTTCAAAGATTAATCAAACTAATTGTGACAACTAGTACCTGACCGGCTGGCAAGTCCGTACGGTGCGTGTACTTTCTACAGTAACTATGTGTATGTACATGTGTGTAAACAGTGTTTGTATTAACAGATTCTTAAATACAAGAAATCGTTGTACATATTTTTGTGTAAACATAGATACATTTAGTACAACGTACATTTGATACTTTAGTTGTGTGTATTTAAGTGAAAACTTAAGTACAATTAACACAACAGATCATGAGAAACAACAGTGTTCAAGTAAACAACAGAAACAAATCGGTTGCGATCTCATATCCATAGATGACAGGAATCAGATGGCCGACATTTCAATGTGAAAACAGGGTGTTAGTTGAGTCCGACAGTGAGGAAATACAATTTAAACACTAATTTCAGTGTTATTTCAGAATAACGAACTGACAGTGTGTTTGCGTGTGTGACGATTCACACAAACATATCTGTGAGTTTAACGTTCTGAAATGGTGACTGAAGAGTAGAAAACAAAAGTCGGAAAGCAAAACCATCATCGTGTTCGTTCGAATGACGATTCGAACGAATACGCGCGATGGTGACGCGATTCGACGAAACGAAAACGAAACACGACACGAACGGAATTATTTTAATAAAGATAACTTATTTAACATTTTTACAATTTTGAAACTCATCAAATTATTTAAATTAGAGTCTTTATTTATTTATTTTTAAATTACGCGTAGTTTTCCGGATACGCGACGAATTAACGAACCGAGCAACCAAAACGGACCCGAACACCCCGCGTAGTATAAAAACCCTAATTGACTCCTATTTCTTCATTTAATCACCTCCCATTCTCTCTCTATCCAAGATTTCCGGCCACCATTATTCCACCACCACAAACCACCTTCAAATGCTCATATCTCCTTCATTTCTCCACGGATTTGGGTGATTTTTGAACCCACGCGTAGCTATTGATGTCCTCTACGTGAAAGTACAGCATACCGGAAGAAACACCCACTGAAATCAGAGGTATGATACTGTGAAAAGTCCGAAAAATAGGGTTTTTAGATTTGTTGTGTCACATACACGCAAAAACCGGTTCTACAACCCCACCATCGAACGACCATACATAGGAAGACCAACCTGCGCATGTTGACGACTCTAGACCAGCCTCACAACCACCATCAGATCGGTGCAGGTGGTGGCACAGAGTACAAGGTCGTGGTTCTCAGCCGAACCCTCACCACCTTCTCACAAACCGGTGGTGACACAAGTGAGCCGAACCTATGGGGGACTCACAAATTCACATAGCCACGAACCCTGCTTGGGAGTCGACAACCGAACTTGGTGACCATCATTCCAGCTAGCCACGAACCCATTATAATCATGGGTATGATTTCATGCAAACCGGCATTACAACGTATCAAAACAAGGATTTACCCGTGAAAACATCGTGTTTTTTGTTTATAATCAATCCTAGACATGATCTAGGCAATAATCAACAACCCTAACTATCTCATTACGTTCAAAAACAAGATCTAATCAATCAAAATCAAGCTAGAAGGTTAAAACGAACATATTTAGTCACCAGACATTAGTATTAATACATTGTGGAATGCCCAGGTGCGGACTAGGGGCAGAGATGAGGCATTTTCCATGCCATGGGAGGAGTTTAAGCGGCTGCAGAGGGCTATGTTTTTCCCAAGAAATGAACTAAAGATCATTGAGACCGAGCTGCTCAATCATGTCATGGTTGGTGTCACAACCCACGCCTCGTGCGGAATCCACGGCTCGTGACTATGGGTTCATGTGCCATTGTTGGAGAATAACCCATGATTAACTATGTTTCATAAAATTAAGTTCATTTAAACAAACATAACATACATATTATACAACAAGTTTATCATAAGATAATTATTATACAATACGATGTTTTTGTTTTCTTTCTAGGTCACAACTATTTCTGCTGTTGATCCTGACCTAGATTGCTTTACTGAAGCTCCCGATTACCTGAACCATGTAGATAAAAGTCAACTACAAATAGTTGAGTGAGAATCATAGGTTTTGTTGATTCAAAATAATTGTTCAAACAATGATTTTCTTGATGTAGGAATCACAAGTGATCAAATAGGTACTTTGAAATTGAATCTGATTGAGAATGCAAACATCAAACCCAATGATAAATGATCGTTAGTAATGATTGTTAGCTCACATGATGATTTCCAACCCACGGTTGGAGCGATTTGATATAATGATACTTGTTTTTCCCGCATATGATCACACCAGTACTACCAAGGGCTTGATAACAAGTTAATGATATTTACATAAGAATGTCCTCAATAGCATCCACATAACCAAAGTTCCCAAGTGATACACTTGATTTAATGATTTGATAAAAGATTTACTTGTTAATAGTTCGTGTAACACCCAACCTTTTCACACGATTACACGTGTCAAATTTTGGTCCCAGTTTAAAAATTTATCCACAAAATCATATTCGGAAGCGTGACATCTCTATTTCATAAGTTAAACACACTTAATTTCATAACATTTATATTTATGATTAATAAACTAGTGTGTTTAAGTTCAATACCACCAAAGATTTTACATAACGTTTGATTCTGCTTCAAAACATGCCCGATCTGATCGCCCGATGCATATCTATCTTTGACCTGTAACATCACATATAAGATCACAATTAGTTCATATGAACTAAGTAAGTAACCCCTCCCAAAGTTCCCAAAAACTTATTTAAACCCATCCACATATATATCATATGGACGTTAATCATGTTCAGATAATAATATCTCGTATTCAAATATCAACTTGCACCCAACACACATGGTGCATTTATTTCCCTTAATGGGACATTTTCGCAAATATGAGTATATTATTTAATTCAACTCTATCACCAGCACCTCTGGCTAAATTTAAAACACCATATACATATACATACATACATACATACATACATACATACATACATACATACATACATACATACATACATACATACATACATACATACATACATACATACATACATACATACATACATACATACATACATACATACATACATACATACATACATACATACATACATACATACATACATACATACATACATACATACATACATACATACATACATACATACATATATATATATATATGTGTATATATATTGGCTCAACCAATTACCCACATGCCTGTGGTTTCAAAAATTTAGTTTACGGATTAACCGGTTATCCACACATTTGTGGTATCACAACAAAATGTAAAAATACATTTTTCACAATCAATATTCAAACTGAGTCATTTCTATTCGAGTTGACTCTCACAATGTAATAATATCATATTACCAATCATCAACTATTGCTCACAATAGTTTAATCAAAATTACACTATGGTGTTCACATTCCTGTGCTTCCGCCATAGCTATTTGTCAGTACCTCTGACTATTCAGATATTTGTGATATCATAATTAATTTAAGTCTTTAGATGTTCACCCACCGGTCCTTCCATCTAAGACAATTGCCAGCACCTCTGGCTATCCACCATTGTGGAGTCATAAATAATCCAAGTCTTAAGATGTTCACCCACCGGTACTTCCATCTAAGACAATTGCCAGCACCTCTGGCTATCCACCATTGTGGAGTCATAAATATTAAGTTTTAAGATGTTCTCCCCCTGGTACTTCCATCTAAGACAATTGCCAGCACCTCTGGCTATCCACCATTGTGGAGTCATAAATATTAAGTCTAAGATGTTCACCCACCGGTACTTCCATCTAGACAATTGCCAGCACCTCTGGCTATCCACCATTGTGGAGTCATAAATAATTCAATTCCCGGATTAACCGGTTAGCCACACATTTGTGGTTCAACAATTTAAATCCCACACTTTCATTTAACAAGGTATTGGATTTATCATAGGTTGTTGAACTTTTATTATTCAACTTTCCCCTATAACCAATGTCATACTTATCATACAATTTACTCAACAACAAATTCAACGTTCATTATGTGATATCATAGTTGTGGGATTATTTACTCAAACACCTGCTCATCCGGCTATTCTTATGCAATCTATATTGCATAATTCAATTCAATCATGACATAATCACATTGGAACTTAACATATATGCATTAGAGTCTATTAACTCAAGTAGTTCCAATTTAGTTATGCACATTCATTCAAATAAATCAATGAATCATTCTCTAATGATTAAGTATTCAACAATTTACCAATTCCTACTATGATGCTTTCACTCAAATTCTTTCATCATAAATGTACTACCAAATATATAGATTGACTAAATAAGTCAAACTGCTCAATCAATATATATACATCACAATCAAGTAGACTCTTTCTACTAGTTATATGTAATGTTACAGTAAGTTGGGTAACTTACCTGGTTCATACGGTTGTTCACTTCCTACAACCTCCTTTCCACTTCTGTGAATTTTCCTTTGACTTTCACCACCAATACCTAATCGAACGGATGTTCAATCGCAAAACGACGATCAGATGTTGTAGAATCAAACCCTAGCTCGATCGGAATGTTTGGATGGCTTCAGAACTTCATTTTGATGATAAAAATTCGATCAGATCGTCCTTGGGTGTGTTAAAGTCGAAAGAATGAAAAAAATAAAATTTCTTTGGACAATTTCTGAAATGATAATGATCTACCAAACCGCCACACCCGTCGCGCACCGCGAAGAAGAGCCAAGAAGGGCTTCGCGTACCACGAAGAAATCCGGAGAAATCATATATTTTTCGACCATCATGTACTGCCGAGAACCCTCAACCCTTCCTTAGCGTACCGCGACGAGCCCCAAAGCATAATAACTTTGTAATTTTCTTCATTTCGCGATTCCGGACAATCCGTAACTCCGTTTCGCACACGGTTTTCTCCCACGTTCATAATTTCTCACATATTTTCAAATTACAACAATCACTATCGTTCAATTAACGATTAATTCAAATAGCTTTAATTATTAAAACCGGTTGTTACAAATCTCCCCTCTTTACAAAGGTTTCGTCCACGAAACCGCTTATACTTTAAAAGAAAAGGATAAAATTTCATTATTTTATCTTCTGACTCCCACGTGGCGTCAGATCCCCTTCTATTTTTCCATTGGACCTTTACCTGGTTCAAGGACTTGTTTCTCAAATGTTAGACCTTTCGGTCTAGTATAGCTATCGGCTTTTCCACATAGTTCAACTTGTCATCAATTTCTAAGTCTTCTAGTGGTTTATAAGCCGATTCATCCGCCAAACATTTTCTCAGATACGAGACATGAAAAGCGTCATATATGCCATTCAATTCCTCCGGTAGCTCCAGATGATAAGCAACCTTGCCAATTCGAGCTATAATCTTGAATGGTCCAATGAAACACGGCTTAACTTCCTTTGTTTTCTAAAACATATAACACCTTTCCAAGTAGAGATCTTTAACAATATACAACCTCCCACTTGGAACTCAATAGTCCTCCTATGCTTATCAGCATTGGCATTTTGACGGTCTTGTGCCGCCTCAAATGAACTAGAATCTAATCTATTCGTTCATTAGTTACTTTAACTACCTTTTTATTTGTCAGTTATCATTGCTCAACTTCTCCCCAACACACATGAGTACGACATTTCCTCCAATACCACATTTCATATGAAGGCATTCCAATACTGGAATGATAACTATTATTTTATGAGAACTCAGCAAAGGTAGATAATTATCCCAACTACCCTCAAAATCTATTATACACACTTGTAACATATCCTTCAACGTTTGAATGGTCCTTTCACTTTAACCATCAATCTGATGATAATACGCCGTGCTTATCAACGACCCTAATTCTTCCTGAAAATTTCTTCAAAAATGAGAAGTAAATTAAGTGTCTCGATCAGAAATAATCGTCACTGGCACACCATGCCAATACACCACTTCTCTAACATATATTTCAAGAATAATTGAACGTTTACCCTTAAATAAACGTGATCATTATACATGATTCTACATAATCAATATACAATTTATTATTTGGTTTGACTTTCTTCATCCAAACCAAATCATACACTCAAGTGTATTTCTACATACATCTTACCTTTCTTTTGAATAATCACATAAATATTCATCCCTTTATATGTATGAATACATTTATACATATTATAAATACCCTATTTCTTTACAAATAGGCATAACTTTGGCTTTTTTTAAAATTCAAACCTCATGTATAATGTATTTAACACACCACCACAACCGAATGACTTAACATTCGTGTTAATCATTCATTCTATAACCGAATGACTTCACATTCGCGTTATTCATTATCTCAAAAAAAGCTATTAATTACACACAATGATAGTTACTACATTCATTTACATAGATAGACATTTTTATCTACCATTTATGCTCAACCATTATCATTTAACACACTACATATGTACACACAAAACTCCATTTGTGCATCATATTTCCCAAAAGTCAACTTAAACAATTTGACTCTTGAAATTTGATGTCTACACTCTTGTAGATTATCTTTTTCTTCACACACCTTGTGAATCTATTATATTGGATTTGCAAGTCTTATGTTCACACACCTTGTGAATCAAAGCCTGAACATTACCAATTTAATGTCTACACATTTGTAGATCACCACATCCACAGTATGATGGTTGTTTACATTCTTGTAAATCAACTCAATCATTAACACTAGTTGAATGTTCACACACCTTGTAATTCATTCAACTACAATAACCACACTAACCATAACCATTTATATTAAATTCAATCAAAACAACAAATCACATGTATTCTAATTGCACAACTAATTGTAGTGTGGACTCACCCAGTCCTATACTAGAAATTCAACAAAATGGGTAACTTATTATCATGTACATGCACATGGTTTACCCCCAATGCCACAAAAATGTGGACTTACATGACAAATACCAATGTCATTTCATTATGGACTTACATGACAATTTCAATGCCATTTATCATGGTCTTACATTAGTTTCACACGAATGTGAATTGTCTCCAATTATCCGTGTCAGTTATTTTAAACATATAAGGACACTTTTATTAGTTATGTAATTTATCATAACATTAATCAATTTCAAAAAATCCGAATACCACCTCATGTGGTTTCTTATTCATATACTTCCACACAATGTGGATTATCATCAATTTATAGTGTCAACTATAAATTATTATTTAATAACACTCTTCAACTTATGCAATTAGCACATAACATTAATTCAATACCACAAGACATCTCTCAAATAGTTAAATACCACCATCATGTGGTTTCATATCTTCAACATTTCATGACACATATGGTCAATTTAACATTCAATTTATCACAATTACTACAAGTCAATTACAAGTAGTAACAACAAACATAATCACATAACACATAAGCACTAATATATCTTATGGTTGCATATTAGTGAGTAGATAACTCACCTATTCACATTAACCATAATTTTGACTTTTTCAAGTCAACATTGTTCTACACATTCTCATATATTGACCAATCCACACGCATGTGGATTTTTTTTTCCCAATACTTCTCTAAGGAAGATTTGTATGACAAATTCATTGTCATTCCAAGATGGTTTTGCACATTTAACACAACACCACTCACTAGTGGTCATACAAACAAATTCAACGCCACTTACAAGTGGTCTTATATGATAAATCCAATGCCATTCACCAATGGTCTTACATGTTAAACCCAATGCCACCCACCAGTGGTCTTACATGTTAAATCCAATGCCACCCACCAGTGGTCTTACATGTTAAATCCAATGCCACCTGCCAGTGGTCTTACATGTTAAATCCAATGCCACCCACCAGTGGTCTTACATGTTAAATCCAATACCACCCACAAGTGTTCTTACATGTTAAATCCAATGCCACCCACCAGTGGTCTTACATGTTAATACACACAAAATGCCATACGTTATGGTCTTAAATTTGCTTTAACGCTATTACAAATAGTTTCCAATTCAATGTGTCAATTACTATCAACATGTAATGACACTATCACTAGTTATGAAATCATATCATAACATTCGCCATACGTATACACATTGTATACTTACAATTCTATATATCATGCATATAGATTATATCACATTATATAAATTATTCACATGTTTAAATCATTACATCTCAAACTTAAACATGTATGAAAACATATACACAATTATGTGTCTTTTTCCCTATCTTGCCTTAAGCAGCCAAATTAAACATTTTTAATTCATGTATACACACGAAAACATTTTCCATGTTCAAATGGATTAATTTCCTCAACACATCAAGTGTTATAGCCTACACTCAGGTAGGTCTTTCCACATTAACATTCCAATTCATTTCTCTAGAATTGGCAACACTATTACACACAAGTAATAGACACATTATGCTCATAACACCTTACCTAATTTCACTAGCCTAAGTATAAAATGATTCCCATAAGAACTTGTTCATATCATGTTTGCACTAGTAAGTTGGCCAGACATACTAGTTCATTCATTATATGCCCACTTCCTTGCTTCTTTCATTTCATACTCAAGACATTGATTTCGGTTTCACATAACCAATCAAATCACATTTAACATGTAATGATTCACATTACATTCAACAATTTTAATACAGGACATAGATATGCTGACCTCATACATTCGGTATCATGATCGAGTCTTCGAATCAAACTTTATGTTTTCATATCAAGAGCACAAGAGTTTGAGATCAAGACACACTTGATTCACTCAAACCATTGCTATGATACCAAACCTGTAACACCCAACCTTTTCACAAGATTACACGTGTCAAATTTTGGTCCCAGTTTAAAAATTTTTCCATAAAATCATATTCGGAAGCGTGACATCTCTATTTCATAAGTTAAACACACTTAATTTCATAACATTTATATTTATGATTAATAAACTAGTGTGTTTAAGTTTAATACCACCAAAGATTTTACATAACGTTTGGTTCTGCTTCAAAACATGCCCGATCTGATCGCCCGATGCATATCTATCTTTGACTTGTAAAATCACATATTAGGTCACAATTACTTCATATGAACTAAGTAAGTAACCCCTCCCAAAGTTCCCAAAAACTTATTTAAACCCATCCACATATATATCATATGGATGTTAATCATGTTCAGATAATAATATCTAATATTCAAATATCAACTTGGACCCAACACACATGGTGCATTTATTTCCCTTAATGGGACATTTTCGTAAATATGAGTATATTATTTAATTCGACTCTATCACCAGCACCTCTGGCTAAATTTAAAACACCATATACACACACACACACATAGATATATATATATATATATATATATATATATATATTGGCTCAACCAATTACCCACACACCTGTGGTTTCAACAATTTAGTTTCCAGATTAACTGGTTATCCACACATTTGTGGTATCACAACAAAATGTAAAAATACATTTTTCACAATCAATATTCAAACTGAGTCATTTCTATTCGAGTTGACTCTCACAATGTAATAATATCATATTACCAATCATCAACTATTGCTCACAATAGTTTAATCAAAATTACACTATGGTGTTCACATTCCTGTGCTTCCACCATAGCTATTTGTCAGCACCTCTTACTATTCACATATTTATGAAATCATAATTAATTCAAGTCTTAAGATGTTCACCCACCGGTCCTTCCATATAAGACAATTGCCAGCACCTCTGGCTATCCACCATTGTGGAGTCATAAATAATTCAAGTCTTAAGACGTTCATCCACCGGTACTTCCATCTAAGACAATTGCCAGCACCTTTGGCTATCAACCATTATGGAGCCATAAATATTAAGTCTTAAGATGTTCACCCCCCGGTACTTCCATCTAAGACAATTGCCAGCACCTCTGGCTATCCATCATTGTGGAGTCATAAATATTAAGTATAAGATGTTCACCCACCGGTACTTCCATCTAGACAATTTCCAGCACCTCTGGCTATCCACCATTGTGGAGTCATAAATAATTCAATTCCCGGATTAACCGGTTAGCCACACATTTGTGGTTCAACAATTTAATTCCCACACTTTCATTTAACAAGGTATTGGATTTATCATAGGTTGTTGAACTTTTATTATTCAACTTTCCCAAATCACCAATACCATATTTATCATACAATTTACTCAACAACAAATTCAACGTTCATTATGTGATATTATAGCTGTGGGATTATTTACACAAACACCTGCTCATCCGGCTATTCTTATGCAATCTATATTGCATAATTCAATTCAATCATGACATAATCACATTGGAACTTAACATATATACATTAGAGTCTACTAACTCAAGTAGTTCCAATTTAGTTATGCACATCATTCAAATAAATCAATGAATCGTTCTCTAATGATTAAGTATTCAACAATTTACCAATTCCTACTATGATGCTTTCACTCAAATTCTTTCATCATAAATATACTACCAAATATATAGATTGACTAAATAAGTCAAACTGCTCAATCAATATACATACATCACAATCAAGTAGACTCTTTCTACTACTTATATGTAATGTTACAGTAAGTTGGGTAGCTTACGAGGTTCATACGATTGTTCGCTTCCTACAACCTCCTTTCCACTTCTGTGTATTGTCCTTTGACTTTCACCACCAATACCTAATCGAACGGATGTTCAATCGCAAAACGACGATCAGATGTTGTAGAATCAAACCCTAGCTCGATCCGAATGTTTGGATGGCTTCAGAACTTCATTTTGATGATAAAAATTCGATCAGATCGTCCCTGGGTGTGTTAAAGTCGAATGAATGAAAAAAATAAAATTTCTTTGCACAATTTCTGAAATGATAATGATCTGCCAAACCGCCACACCCGTCGCGTACCGCGAAGAAGAGCCAAGAAGGGCTTAGCGTACCGCGAATAAATCCGGAGAAATCAGATATTTTTTGACCATTGCGTACCGCCGAGAACCCTCAACCCTTCCTTAGCGTACCGCGACGAGCCCCAAAGCATAATAACTTTGTAATTTTCTTCATTTCGCGATTCCGGACAATCCGTAACTCCGTTTCGCGCACAGTTTTCTCCCATGTTCATAATTTCTCACATATTTTCAAATTACAACAATGACAATCGTTCAATTAACGATTATTTCAAATACCTTTAATTATTAAAACCGGTTGTTACAGTTTGTCATGATTTTCCAGATGAAACTGATATATGATTTCACAGTAGTTGATAAATGTTTATCATCATTTTCCTGATGATACTGATATATGATTTCACAATAGTTGATAAAATATGTTTTAAAAATGTATCTACATGTTCCACCCCGAGTTTTGGTAAACGTTAAAGGGAGAAGAGAAGGGGCTATGATCTCACCTGTGTTATCGAAGTGTTTTGATTTTGAGGTATCACCCAAAATCTGAAGAGAATTCTGCAATTCATTAATGTTTTATGAGTTACTTATGTTTTAAATTACTGATTAGATCTTTCGAAACGTCCAATGTCAAAGACATTGCCTTAACAGTCATCAAACTGAGGTTAAGTATTTAATTAATTATTTTAACGTTATATCATACAATGTATGATAATGTAGTAATCTATATTGATTCAGGTTTATAATACAATGTTGATGACATGTTTGATTAATCAGAATAATCTCATATCAATCAAATAGTTCATGTTGTTGATTATAATGCTAAAACAGTTTCTAGATAGATTAATGGCTTAAAATGATCAATCCTTATTATTGATTACCCAAGTATCATGAAATATCACAATGTAGCATTTGAATATGTTTAATAACCATGTTTAACATACTAATCTGACTGTCATCGTAAACATCAGATAAACGTTCCAATGAGTATGTTAATGATTGTGATTAGTTTGAAATACTTGGATTTAACCTTGCATTTCAAAGATTAATCAAACTAAACACCTACATTGTCATAATCAAATGGTTTAAACCATTATAATCATGGGTATGATTTCATGCAAACCGGGCATTACAACGGATCAAAACAAGGATTTACCCATTAAAACATCGTGTTCTTCATTTATAATCAATCCTAGCCATGATCTAGGCAATAATCAACAACCCTAACTATCTCATTACGTTCAGAAACAAGATCTAATCAATCAAAATCAAGCTAGAAGGTTAAAACGAACCATTACCTAATCAGACGGATTTCTCGGGTAGATATGATGATTGGGACTTGTAGATACAATCCTAGGTGCGATCTATGGCTTCTTATGGCTTCAAAATGGAGCTTTATTGGGTTAAGGGTGCAAAATTTCATTTGAAGATGAAGTATGGTCGAGATAGAAGAAAATTTTGAGTTTCTGGAAGCAATCTGATCAATTTGAACAATTTTTGCCGACATAAGAACCCGGGCGCATCGCCCCAGGTGGGTGCGTGGCTTGGAGCGTACCTCCCCACGCTTGTTTCGCCAAATTTTGATTTTATCTTCGTTTCGCGATTCCGGGAACATACGAACTCCGTTTTGCGCACGGTTTTCGCCTACGTTCACGATTTTTCGAGCTCTTTCCAATGGTTATAATCTCATGACCTAAAGAGTTCAAAATATTTGACCACTTATTTAACGCTATATTCGACTCAGTGTATCTTGAAATCGGAGCCTCGTTTCACAATTTCACTTACACTCATTTTCTTCATTTCCGAGTTATGATTCTAGACATGAAATCAGTTGGTCATCTATTTGAATAAGCATTATGTGATGGATGTTTCTTTGAGATCTACTAACACCAGATTCCTAAGTAACTACAAGTCATGAACTGATATGATATGATATGGTCCTTCAAGCACATACGTAATAATGAATGTGGATTTCAAGCACAACCAAATGTGATTTCGTCATTAATGATGTAATTCTTGAATACAATTGTCACAGTTGGTGTCGGGCATCGGGCCTACACCACCAGATTCCATGAGCTAGCAACACTGGCACCGGATATAGTGCCAACAGTGGAAAAGAGGATCAAGCGGTATGTCGTTGGACTACCGGCTTGCATCCAAGGGCACGTGATTTCTGCCCACCTAACTACCTTGGAGATGGCTGTTACTCTGCAAGCAACATTGATAGATGTAGTGGTTGCCTTCGGGACACTAAAGAAAGAGCCTAAAGCAGCCAAGAATGGAAGTTCCAAGAAGCCGAATAAACGCACGGCGAAGAAGCAGAAAGTGGTCAAGAACTTTGTTGCGACCACTCATGCTCCAACAACCACACAACCACAACCACTGCGGATCAAAAAGCCGTATACTGGCACAGCTCCTCAATGCAACAACTGTCAGTTTCCCTACCATCCTGGAATCCCGTACAGGCAATGCACTAGGTGTGGAAAACTGGGTCACTGGGTGATTCACTACAGAAACTCAACTCCCCGTAACAGAAACAACAATGTAGCAGTAATGACTGTTGCTACTGGCAACAGGTCTTGCTACAATTGTGGCGAACCTGGACACTACTCAAGGGATGGTCCCAAGAGAGTACAACAAAGGGCTCTGGCAGCTAGAGGACGGGCCTTTCAAATTGGAGCTGTTGCTGCACGACAAGACCCTAATGTGGTCACCGGTACATTTCTCTTATCTGAATTTTATACATCTATATTATTTTACACTGGTGTGGATCAGAGTTTTATCTCGTCCGACTTTGCATGCCAACTCAGTCACGTGGGGGAATCGTTGGACCCCCTTATATCATAGAGGTAGCAAATGGCAAACAGATAACAGTTATCACAATACTTTGGAACTTCCCACTAACACTCAACGGTCACACATTTTCTAATGATTTGACACCATTGGAACTGGGCAGTTTCAATATCATTGTCGGAATGGACTGGTTGTCCCTTAACTGGGTTGACATCATCTGTTCCGAAAAGCTATTGCGTATTCCGGTGGAGAACAATCGTGTATTGGAAATTCATGGAGATCAAGCAAATCACAGTGTCAAAATAATATCATGCATAAAGGCACGCAAGTGCATAAGGAAACGGTGTGTAGCATTTCTCGATCATATTGTGGAGAAAGACAAGAAGGCGATCAAGATTCAATACGTACCGTGTGACACCTCGTAAATTCCAGGTGAGCAGTTACTTTAATTTAATAATAATGTGTATTATTATTTCATACGTGGCACTAGAATTGTTAATCTTTAGTGTGACACGTGGCATAATAGTCCAAACATACAGATAATTCGAGGAATTATCGTAAAACGCTCGCATGTGTCTTGAATAATGAACGTTGGTATATTAGTTGAATCACAATCCACTTTCACAACCCTTAGGCCCTAAGAAATCTAAAACAAGTGAAACGATGTTCACGAATCTCAAAACGATGATTGTAATCGAGAAATACGCGAAAAATGGGCCAAAACATGAAAAAGAGCCAAATTGGGCCTGACCAAAGGTTCAAGCGGTACGCCTAGACCCAAGGACATACCCTTGGCGGTACGCGTGTGGCAGGGAAACGCCTCGGTTGCCCGCCTTATCGCGCGGTACGCCTAGCTTCGATGCTTCTCGTCAGGCGATACGCCTAGCAGACAGAAATCGTGAAAATCTTCTTGGTTGCCACAAAAATCATTTCTAGCCTGATGTAATTAATTTAGTCAAGTTTAGACACCACCTAGCTATTTTAAACCCTCAAAGCCACCTCCTACATCCTCTTTCTTCATATTTGAAGCCATTGTTGAGAATTCTTGAGAGCTTGAAGGTCCATAAGAGCTTGAGGAAAAAGATTTGAGCTTGTCAACATGTCTTCCACATTTACAAGCATCAAAGAGCCATTCTCAGGGGTGTGTGCAGTCATTAAACTGGTGTTGTACCCTCTCATCAGTAATTTTGAAGCTCTAGAAGGTAGATCTATAACCCATATAAGACAAAAACACATGAACACAAACAAGCAAGCCTCTAAGGCCCCATGAACACACTAGATCTTCACATGCACGAATTTACTTGTTTAAGATCTGAGATTTGATGATATTTCTACTGATTTGATGATCTTAGAAAAACTATGGTGATATTGATGGGATTTGATGGTTATTAGATGATTTTACTAAGAAATGGTAACTTTTACTTACATGCATGTATGATATAATGTGATTTAGATGATTTTGGTTAAAAACACATGATTATGAATGATATTGGTGATGTTTCATATGATCAAGGATGGTAGATTTAGTCAAAAGATGGTTATTTGTAATTATTTCCATTTTTAGTAACTTTATTATTGCAAAATGTGACTAGGTGATGAAATGGTAACATGCATGTGTTGTAGTATGTTATTTGTGAATAAAATGATGATCTTTGGGTGTTCATTTGATAAAATGGTCATAATATTTGATTTATCTCATTATTGCTATAAATAGAAACTTTTAAGTTACAAATGTTCAATGAATAATGTGAGTTATGGATGCTTTAAAATCATTAAAGTTTAAGGTCTAACATAATTTACTATAAATAGTAACTTTATTTTACGAAATCGGTAATTGAAAATGTGTTAGTTGTAACGAGTATGATCAAATGATTATTTGAATCTAGGATATTGTTATCTAGATAAGTTTGGGTACTAGACTTGGTGAAATATGCTTATTTCTACAACATTCTAAAAATAGTAACTTTTATGCGCGAAACGTGTTTAATCGTTTAAGTGTGACTATGTGCTATATGATAACATGCTTATTTAGGTTAACTATGCATATTAGAATAATCAGAAAGTGATTTCTTGCATGATTTGCCTTAAATGGGAACCTTCCTAAAATAGGAACTTACTAATAGTAAGTTACCTCGCTGGCGCGACTTTAGTGCTCGCACACATCACACGATACTAAATCGCACAACGTCACCAACGGGTCGTTAGGTCAAACACGGTCAACGCGACCCATATAACAACTTAAAGTTTTTTGGACACGAACACGGTCCTGTGAGACCCACACAAATGTGAACACAAACTCATGACACCTACGTGATATAGGTAACTGCTAGCAGGCGCTCTACTTCGTTCATTTGTCAAACGCACTCTACCTAACTCAGGTGAGTTTACAGCCCCACTCTTACTCTTTATCTGTTATTTAAACTCTTGGGGTGAGAATACATTGCAACTGCTTTAGATATATGACTGGTATGCAGAAAACTACTTTTGAGTGTAGCTATTATCGCATCAAGTCCTCACATATCCTTACCGTTAGTTGTGTAACAAACGAGTTGTTATTACGTAGTACTACTAGGTTTGAATAGCCCCGCTAGGCAACAACTTTGACTGGAGGTCATAACGAGCGTAATATCGATGTTGATTGCCGGGTTCAGCGATGACCCAGGGAGACAACGGAAACAGTCGAGTTTCGGTAAGATGAACTGACACACTCATGGATCGTAGATCCAACAAACACTTAACATACCCAGTATATGTCTGTCTTATTGTTTTACTTACTGTCTAAACCTGTGAACTCACCAACTTTATAGTTGACACTTTTTCGCATGTATTATCAGATAACTAATGGATCACAAGCTAGGATGCACTGCAGGGTGTACAAGAGACTCTCATGCATTAGACTCTAGTCCTAGGCTTGTATTGTTGTGTTGTGTTTCTTTTAAAACAATTTAAACATGTAGTGTCTGATACATTTTACTTTTCCCCTGCCACAATCTATTTTTCCGCTGTTAACGTTTAGCTTTTCCGCTGCGTATTATTAAAACTTGTTCTATTTACAAAGTTGTATGTTTGTGTAACTCATATAGAGTCCTTCTATACGACCGAAAGCTATGATCCTGGCCACGTCACACCCGCGCGGTATGACACAGCACGTGGGAATTTGGGGGTGTGACATACCGATTGTGAAAGACGTTGCGGACGTGTTTCCGGATGTTCTTCCAGGATTGCCACCCGAGTGATCGGTGCACTTTCGAATCAATTTAATTCCGGGAGCGGTTCCTGTGGCTAAGTCTCCATATAGACTCGCGCCACCAGAAATGCAGGAACTGTCCAACCAATTACTAGTCAAGGGATTCATCCGACCGAGTTTCTTATCGTGGGTAGCTCCGGTCTTGGTTGTCAAGAGGAATGATGGATCTTTCAGAATGTGTATAGATTACAGAGAACTTAACAAGCTCACAATCAAGAATCGGTATCCGTTACCGAGGATTGATGATTTGTTTGATCAATTACAGGGAGCTTAATATTTCTCTAAAATAGACCTGCGTTCAGGTTATCACCAGCTCCGGATACAAGAGGAAGACATATTCAAGACGGCCTTTCGTACTCTATATGGACACTATACGTTTATGGTGATGCCATTTGGGTTGACGAACGCACCGGCGGTGTTCATGGATCTTATGGACCGGGTGTGTAAGCCATATTTAGATCAGTTCGTTATCATCTTTATTGATGATATACTGATATATTTAAAGAGTGAAAAACAACATGAACAACACCTCAAGATGGTCTTGGAACTCCTAAAGAAGGAACAACTCTATGCCAAATTCTTCAAGTGTGAATTTTGGCTAAGAGAAGTTCAATTCTTGGGTCATAGAAATGGTATTCATGTGGATCCTGCCATGATCGAGGGAATCAAGAACTGAGGCGTGCCCACAACACCTACTGAGATCAGATCATTTCTGGGCCTGGCTGGTTATTATAGGAGATTTATTTCGAATTTCTCTAAGATACCCTTGCCATTCACAAAACTAAGCCAGAAGCAAACCATATGTGTGGACACGTAAACAAGAAGAGGCATTCCAAACACTAAAACAAAGATTGTGCAATGCTCCTATCTTAACGCTCCCTGAAGGCAATGATGACTTTATAGTTTATTGTGACGCTTCCCATCAGGGACTCGGTTGTGTTTTAATGCAAAAAGACAAAGTCATTGCCTACGCGTCACGACAGTTGAAGATCCATGAGAAGAATCACACGACGCATGACTTAGAATTGGGATTTGTTGTCTTTGCTTTAAAGATTTGGAGGCATTTGCTGTATGGTACCAAATGCACAATATTCACATATCATAAAAGCTTACAACATATATTTGATCAGATGGAGCTTAACATGCGACAAAGACGTTGGGTTGATCTCCTGAACGATTACGATTGTGTGATCAAATATCATCCGGGCAAAGCTAATGTTGTAGCTTACGCTTTGAGCCGGAAGGAAAGAGTCAAACCCTTACGCGTAATAGCTATGGGAATGATTGTGCAAACAAGTCTAAGAGATCAAATACTACAAGCACAACAAGAAGAAGTGGTCAGGAGCAACTTAAGGAACGAGCTAGATTGTGGAGCAGAAAAACAATTTGAGACAAAACAAGACGGGGTTGTCTATTATCAGGATCGTGTCTGGATTCCGGCAGTAGATGAACTCCGGAAACTCATTCTTGATGAGGTACAGAAAACACATTATTCCGTTCATCCTTGTGCCGACAAGATGTACCGAGATCTGAGGTAATTTTATTGGTGGCCATGTATGAAGAGGGATGTGGCTACTTATGTTGGTAAGTGCCTTACTTGTGCCAAAGTCAAAGCTAAACACCAGAAACCGTCATGTTTGCTGGAACAACCAGAAATACCACAATGGAAGTGGGAACAAATAGCTATGGATTTTATTACCAAGCTACCTCGTACTTCCAGCGGACATTATTCCATATGGGTCATCATTAATCGATTGACCAAGTCTGCTCATTTCTTGCCTACTAGAGAGAACTATAAGATGGAAAAACTAGCAAGACTTTACATTAATGAGATAGTAGTACGGCACGGTGTACCATTGCCTATTGTTTCTGACCAGGACTGTCGATTTACATCTTGGTTCTGGCAATCATTGCAACAATCCTTAGGGACAAGTGTAAACTTGAGCACTTCTTACCATCCACAAAGGAACGGTCAAAAGTGAGCTAACAATTCAAACCATAGAGGATATGTTGAGGACTTGTGTCATGGACTTCGGTGGAAGTTGGGACAATCATTTACCATTCATTGAGTTCTCCTACAACAATAGCTACCACAGTAGTTTCGGATGTGCTCCATTCAAAGAATGTATGGTGTAAAATGTCAGTCTCCAATCTATTGGACTGAAGTGGGAGATAACAAAATCACTAGGCTTGAATTTATTCAGGAAACTACTGATAAGATAACCCAGATTCAACAAATACTACAAGCAACACGTAGCCGCCAAAAGAGTTACGCAGACAAATAGCGAAAGCCCTTGGAATTCTAGGTGGGTGACTGAGTCATGTTGAAATTGTCCCCATGGAAAGGCTTGGTTCATTTTGGGGCTAAGGGAAAGTTAGCACCAAGGTATGTCAGACCGTTCGAGATAACTCAATGGATTGGTCCTGTGGCGTACATACTCAGACTTCCTGATGAACTCAGCGGGGTACACAATGTGTTTCATTTATTCAATCTTAAGAGATGTCTCGCGGATTAATTGTTAGTCATACCTTTGGAAGAAATACAAGTGGATGAACACCTACTTTTCATCGAGGAACCTGTAGAGATTATGGATCGTGAAGTCAAGAGACTAAAATGAAGTCATATCCCTATCGTAAAGGTTTGGTGGAACTCCAAGCGCGGACCAAAATTCACCTGGGAGCATGAGGATCACATTAAGACAAAGTATCCCCACCTGTTTGAAGAAGTAGTGCGCAACAATGATCCTTAAATTTCGGGACGAAATTTCTTTAACAAGGGGAGACTATGACAACTAGTACCTGATCATCCGGCAATCAGTACGGTACGTGTACTTTCACAATGACTATGAGTAAATAGCTATGTGTAAATAACTATGTGCAAATAATTCTGCGTGAATAACTATGGGTAGAACAGTTGTGTGGCAACAGGGCTATAAAACATATGACAGTTGTATGTATTTCGATAAAAATCGAAATACAGAAATACAACAAATCATGAGAAATAACAAGTGTGAGAACAAATGACAAAAACATATTGGTTGCGATCTGATTACCATAAATAACATAAATCAGATGGCCGATAATACAATTGAAAACAAGGTGAAAACAGTTATGACTATGTGAAGATAGGTAAGTTCAGTTGAGTCCGTCTGTTAGAATGTCTAATTCAAAACAGAAGTTCAGTATCGTTTCAGAATAATATACCGACAGTGTATTTGCGTGGGTGACGATTCACACAAACATATATGTGGGTTTATGGTTCTGAATAGCAACAGAAAAGTAGAAAACAAAAATCAGAAAGTATAGCCATCGTCGTGTCCGTTCGGGTGACGATTCAAACGACTATTGTTGGTGCATGTAATGTCCCTAGCTCTGTATTTTGTATGACTTTGATTGTATAAAGTTTAGATCAGTAAGGAAATCGACTATTCTATATTGTTCGTATATTTTTAATTGAGTTTAATATGTTTAACCATGTTTGACTTTGACTTTGTCTATTTTACAGACCCATTCGTGTGAATGGTACCTACAAATGAGTCCCTTCGCACAAATGAACGACTAGCAAATGACTGAGGCGAACGAATGAGTCACACGCATGACTCATTCGGTTGTCTAGCGCATTCGGCGGAGACATTCGCCCGAATGAGTGTTTCGCACAACTCATTCTGCTGAATGAGTTCAGACTATATATAGACTTGCGAACAGAATGTTTTAAATCACTTTTCTGACTCTTGAACATTCCCTGTCATATACCTAGGGTTCAGAGCCGCCACACCTTCTCCAACTTCGTTTCTCACCCCGTGGTGTTCGATTTCGATCAAAACGTTGACTCCGCATCACCGGATTGCCACGGGGCTTGGTGATTTCGATTGGAAAACCCTCGAATAGGATTCCACACTGTTTGAGGTCCTGCCGAGCAGAATCCACAAGTAACCGAGTGGTTTCCAAGGTTTTCAAGGTCCTATAAAGTGGTATCAGTGATTTGGCTCTTGATTCAGCTCGTTTTTCTATCCAAATCATCATATTACAGATTGTTGATTCGAGATATTCGAAAACCCTAAGTTTCTTTGTCTCCAAGTTACTGTTTCATTAATAAACAGTGGGTTTTTCAGGTTGTTTTAGTAACTAGAGCATTCCTAAAGCTTACGGAAATTGTCCTGAGGTTGTGTACCAAATTTGGTGGTTAGGTTCAATCAAATCCAAAGTTATAGAAATTTTTGTTGCTGAAAACCCCAGATTGTACGAATGACTCGATTGGGCGAATACCTTTCTTTCACACCGTGCGAATAGGGTCATTCGGCCTAATAGCTCTTATTCGTTTCAAGATTTGATACGAATAGCTACTCATTCGGCTGGTTGAGATTCATTTGGTTGTCAAGTCATTTGGTCATCTACTTATTCGCATCAGACAAGTCATTCGGTCAAATCAATTCATTCGGCTTCTTATCACTCATTCGGTCCCAGACACTCGGTTTGTTCTTCTCCATTTGGCCATTAGTTATGAAAATTTTTCTAACTGTTGGATCCGTTTATTCTTGAAAAGATGGAGGAACTTTCATTGATGGCTAATCAGAACCACAGAATTAAGAACCTGTTGCTTTACTGAGACAGAGACGGGAAATTCAAACAAAGCTCCAAAATTACTATCCTTGGATGATTATTCGCATTGGAAGTATCGATTCAAGATTCACATTAATGGAGTGGAAACAAATCTTTGGATGATGATTGAGGGAGGATATTTGAGACCACTTAGTGAGGATGGATCACCTATGCTTGTTACTCGGATGACTGAGCCTCATAAAGAGTTGTATGATTTTGAGAAGAAGGCGTATGCAATATTGTCTCAGTCTATTGCTACAGATATATTTCATCAATTCAGACAGTTTACTTCTTCAAAACTAATGTGGGATGCTTTGCAACAAAGATATGAGGGGAATAATGCACTAAAAAGCATCAAGTCTAAAGCTTTGAAGAAAGATTTCAATAGCTTCATGTGTGTGGGAAGACAACTACACAAGAGAAAATCCAATGTTTGGCTGATGCATTACCTCCCAAATGGGAATCTTTTCTGATGGTCCTGAAAAAGAGTGAGATGATTGCTAACATGGACATAAATGATTTTATTCAGAAGCTGAAGGAACAGGAGATAGAGAACAAGTCAAGCAAAGAGAGTTGCACAAGTTCAAGATCCATCACTATATTACTCTACTCCTACTGTGGAAAGAGCTCCTTCACATGCTCCTCTTAAAACAACTTTTGTCTCACGGACCAAAGAAGCTCATGTTTCAAGCCAGACACATTTCAGTCAGTCTGCTACAACATCCACATCTCAGAAAGAGGAAAACCATTCTATCACAAATTTGAAGACAGACAATTTTGACAAAGTAACTGTGCAGGTTGCTAAAGAGCATATGGGCCTTTTGTCTACACTTGTGAGTTCTTATGATGGGTTGTTAGCTAGGCAAATTGGTAATCCACACTTGACAAATGAAGGCTACTCTCATATTGATCCAGATGATATGGAAAGGATTGACATCATGTGGGCTCTTGCAAGTGCTGTCAGGAGAGCAAAAGACTTTGTCAGAAGAACTGGGAAAGACATCAATCTGAACAAAGACTCAAAGTTTGGTTTTGATAAAGGACATTTCGCAAGACAATTCAACAAGCCAAAGAAGATGGGTAACCACAATCCATTTTAGAATCAAAGATCAGCAGCTGCTAACCCAGAAAGAAGATTAGTACCAATTGATACTCCTGCTCAAGCTAGCTCATCAAATGCAAAAAAGGCTTTAATGGTTAAGAATGATGAAGGAGAAAACCGGGATTTTAGATTCAATTCCGAAAAGCAAGGAGAAGATAAAGCTTGTGTTGCAGAAATCAAGGAACTTGCTGAATCTATTGATGATAGCAATTCAGAAGAAACAAAGACCAGTCTGGATGAATCATCAGGTTCGGGATCAGAAAGCACATCAGATTCAGAAACTCAAGGAGAGTCAGATGCTGAGGCTGAGATCGCTGTGCTGAATAAGCAAGATGCTATCACTTTTTATCTCAATACCATCAATTAGATAAAGAAGAAATTAGCCATAGTTGAATGTGACTCCGAAACTTTGAGTCAGAAGCTCAAGAGCTACGAAAGCTCCTCATACATCATTGAGCACATGATCAGTAATGGGACTGATCTGAAGGGTAAGGGAAAATAAACAAAATACAACCATTGTCCTCCACCGGTCTTAAATTGTTTTTTTAATTCACCAAATGTCAAAGAAATTAAAGACTTTCAAGTTAAAACCCCATTAGTAATTGATCCTATTGGAATCATTTCAGATGAGGGTTCCTCAATGTCTAAGGAATCTTTTGTCGATGGAGTGGTTGAGGATTGGGTCTCTGATTCTGATGTTTCTCCTCAAGTGTCCATTCTTAAGAATCAGACATCTGGTGTCAAAAAGGTTGACCCAATCTCATCAAAGACAAACATGTCTTCAAAATTATCCAAAGCCATATGCTTTGTGAAGTCTTCACAGGATGGTGAAGCAAGTGAGTCCAACAAGACTGACAATCTTGTTTTTAATAGGACAAAGGGTTTGGGTTTCAAGCAAGACAAACCAAAGATAAGTGCTTTTCATCGAAACAAAGAGCCTTATTCTAAACCCAAACAGTTTTATCTCAAAGATAAATGAGCTTGTTTTGAGTGTGATGCACTGGACATTTTTCTAGATTTTGCCCTCATTTGATTAGACCACAGGTGGCATCACATTGAAAACAAAATCAGTATTTTCTTAAAGAGGTTAAATCTGCTTGTCACTCACCTCAGTTTAAACCGAAACATCCTTCACCCATCAAATCTCAAGATAAGGGTAAACGGGTTATGGTTGATCATGACATACCCAAAGTTGTTTTTGACAAACATTCCAAGCCATCTTCAGTGTATTTAAAGAAATCTTTCAGCAAAATCACTATTTGGATGGCCAAGTCCTCTGAAACTTCTGTTTCTAAACTTCCAGATAAATTCAACTCAGATGGACAATGGATAGAGATGAAAATCCTGGACTCACTGGGTCAACCCAATACTGTAAAGGCTTGGGTTCCCAAATTCAACTAATGATTCGTCTATGTGCAGGTTGCCCCAAATGCTACTCTTAACAGCACTTGGATTGTTGATAGTGGGGCATCAAGGCACATGCCTGGAGACATATCTCTTCTTACCAGTGTTCATTCAATTAAAGGAGGATATGTAGCTTTTGCTGATGACAAAGGCGGGTTCATTACTGGAGAAGGAATTCTTTCAAATGGTCAAGTTTCATTTGACAAGGTCAAGTTTCAAATGCTCGGACTATGCTTGCTGATTCGTCCCTACCGGTTAAATTCTAGAACGAAGTTGTTGCTAATACTTGTTATACTTTGAACTGGGTGTTGATTGTTAAGAGACATGGGAAGACTTGCTTTGACTTGCTCCATAACAGAAAGGCAAATCGTAAGTATCTTGAACCATTTGGTGCTCCATGCACAATGCTTAAGAAACATGAGCAAGGCAAGTTCAATGAAAAGGTGGAAGAAAGCTATTTTCTTTGGTAAAGCACTCCAAATAAGCGAGTTTACAACAGATCGACTCACAATGTGGAGGAGTGGTATCATGTAGATATTCAGAAATATTCTATGCCACCTCCTGGAAAAAGGTCTTGACTTGGTGTTCAACTATTCTGATCTTTTTGATTCTTTTAACATGCCTCCCATGTATACTGATGAAGATGTTGTTGTTCAAATGATGTATGATGCACAAAATGCACCTAATGAACCAGTGCCACCTTCCCAGTACATGCACATGATGACAGTTCAGACTCAGATGATAATCACTCTCATCCAGATGTTCCAGAACCAGATGTTGATAATATTGTACATACTCTTGAGGATCTGAATTTAAACAATCTTGATCCACAGGTTGAGGTTCCTCCTCATCCTGTTGGCAGTATTAACAGAATTCGTCCTCAAGACAATATTATTGGAAATCCAAATGATGGAGTGAAGACCAGAAATCAGATATCTTCAGGTGGTCTTGCTAACATACTTGACTTTGCAGATGTAAAATTTTGTGCCCATTCTTGTTTTATCTCCCAATTTGAGCCCAGAACCATTACTGAAGCCTGGAAAGAAGAATCTTGGGTAGATGCTATGCAAGAAGAGCTGTTACAATTTAAGAAACTTGGAGTTTGGCAGCTTGTTGATAGACCAAAGGGTGCAAAAGTTATTGGCACAAGATGGGCTTTTACGCTGCAAACGCGATGATCACGACATTGTGGTACGAAACAAAGCACGTCTGGTGGTGCAAGGTTTTAGACAGATTGGAGGGATTGACTACAATGAAGTATTTGCACCGGTTGCTCGTCTTGAAGCAATCTGAATTTTTCTGTCTTATGCATCCTACAAAAGGTTCAAAGTTTATCAGATGGATGGTAAGAGTGAATTTCTTCATGGTGTGATTAATGAAGTTGGGTATGTCAATCAACCTCCCGGGTTTGAAGATCCATTGCATCGTGACCAAGTCTACAAGCTAGACAAGGCCTTATATGGATTGCACCAAGCTCCGCAAGCGTGTTACGAGACACTGAATACTAACCTTCTGAATAACGGGTTCAGAAGAGGTGTCATTGACTGCACTTTGTTCATTAGAGAGATGGATGGGGATTTGCTCTTGGTGCAGGCTTATGTGGATGATATCATCTTTGGATCCACAAATGATATTCTGTGCAAAGACTTTGAGAAGGTTATAAAAGATAAGTTTGAGATGAGTTCCATGGAAGAGATGAAATTTTTTCTAGGATTGCAGGTGGTTCAGTATGAGGCAGAGATTTTTATTCATCAGACTAAATATGTTGGTGACATTCTGAGCCGGTTCCGTATGTTTGATGCAAAACCTGCTGGTACCCCACTGGCTATTAATCACGGGATTACTCCAGGCGAAAAGGGGGAGTTAAATGATGCCACTCTGTACCGAGGAATGATCGGATCTCTTATGTATCTCACAGCTTATCGTCCAGACATCATGTTTGCTACTTGTCTGCGTGCTCGCTATCAATCAAAGCCAAGATTTTCTCATCTTATTGCTGTGAAGAGGATTTTGCGTTATCTGAAGGATACTCCGAATCTAGGCTTATGGTAGCTTAATGATGATAATTTTGACCTGACTGCTTACAGTGATTCAGATTATGGTGGACGCAAAAGAGACTTCAAGTCAACATCTGCGGGGTGTCAGTTCTTCCGGAAACACCTAGTTACCTGGCTGTGCAAGAAACAGACGTCGGTGTCTACTTTTACATGTGAAGTAGAATATATTGCAGCTGCTAATTGTTGCTCTCAAATAATCTGGATTCAGCAACAACTCAGGGACTATGGGTTATAGTTTTCTAACACTCCTATATTCATTGATAACACTGCTGCCATTGCTGTCACTAAAAATCATGTCCAGCACTCAAAAACGAAACACATCGACATTATATATCACTTCATACGTGATTGTTTTGAAAAAAAATTATCAATGTTGTTAAAATTCACACTAATAACCAAAAAGCTGATCTTTACACTAAAGCGTTTGACAAACCCAGATTTTTATATCTGTTATCAGCTAATGGTGTTTCTCAAAAAGATGAAGTCATTCCTTCATCTGAATCAAACAAATGATCATTATCTTGTTAGTTAGTTTCTTTTGTTTTATTTTAACTTTTTAGCACTTCTGTTGTTTTTCCTTCTCTTATTCAAAAACTCAAAAAGATTTTCAGTTTTAGCTTTTTATGGGGAGAAAAAGGTAGTTTAATTGAAAAACCAAAAACATTTGAAAATTTGTAAAAATGAGAAAGTCTTATTAGCGAAAGTGATGTGTTAACCTGTCATGTCTTAAATGCAAGATTGAATGCATAAACTGATAGCGCATGGGAATTATGATTTGATGTACTGATAGGCCGACTTTACAAAGTTTATAGACTATTGGTGATTGCTTTGAATGTCTGAATTGTGGGATCCAGTTTAGAAAACTAGTTAAGGGATAAACAGTTTTTAACTTAAATCAGGCATACACCTGTTATCATATGATCTTATGAGGTTTCCAATGATTCATGAATTCAAGTCTGTACACGTGCCATATTGCTTTGTAAAGACCTAGCTGAAGCCGTCCATTCAGATAAGAATGATTGAATCACATGAAAATAAAACTGAATCCGTATCTGTACATGTGCCATATTGTTGGGTTGCAGCCTAGCTGAAGCCGTCCATTCAGATAGGATAAGCTAGAGAAAAATACAAAAATAAAATAAGTTCGATTCCATACATGTGCCATATTACTGGGTTGCAGCCTAGTTGAAGCCATCCATTTGGATAGAACAAGTTGATCTTGTCAACACAGTTCTGTATACGTGCCATATTGCTATGTAAAGACTTAGCTGAAGCCGTCCATGAGAATGTGTTGAACTTGAGAAAGTAATCAAAAAGAAAAATACAAAAAGAAACTAAATTGGAACCTTATAGAACTTATCATGTTAGGTATTAAGCTATGCAGAGATGAGTTATAAATTAGTTTTGACCTATATTGGTTGATTATAATGGGTAACTCAGTCATAAAATATGGGTGATCTTTTATTTGTTTAGAAATGAAGTGTTGTCAGGTTTAAAGTGGACAAGTATATCAGTAATCGCTCCATAAATCAAGTGTGTCAGAAGTATCACATTCAGAAATGCTGATTTGATATGAACTGGTGTATATGTCATTGTCTTGAAAGGCTACTCACAAAAATATGTGTGTTTTGATTGTTTCAATTTTAGTTGTACAGATAGTTTCTTATCAGAAAATTACAAAAAGATTTTTAATTTTGGTTTGTTTTAAATGATTATTTTCTTGTTCGGATATTCAATCTCATCTTATCGTATCACCAAACCAGACAAAACTTCATAATGATACTCTCTTTTAATGTCAAATATGAAAATAAGTTGTGTTTTGAGTGCTGAATCTCATTCGCCCGAATGAATCATGCGAAAGACTTAATCGACCGAATGAATCCATTCATGTGAATTGGTCATTCGATTTATCACCTCATGCGAATATGACCTTCGGGTGAACTCTCATCCGAATGAATCTCCCTATTTAATGGGGTCTTTCGGCCGAATGATTCATTCTCATCAAGTTTCTTCTTTTGCCCCACTATGTGAACCCCTTTCGCCCGAAGCACATACCTGCTCATCTTCTTCATTTTTCACCATCAATCTAACCTATACTGATCATATTTCACCTTGTGGTTGTTTCAGGTACTGTTGGGATCAAGATTTTTCAATTTTGACCGTATATTGAAACAGAACAGTTCGATTCATAGGGTTTTTGGGGCTCAAACCTATGTTAACCAAATAACCCAACAAAATGAACTTTGATGCTTCTTAAAACAGGTTCTAAAACTTTAATCGGATCCTTCTGACCTAAGTTCCATCATTTTTATGGTCTAATTTGTGTTTTTGGGAGTTTAGGGTTTTAAAGATCTTCGGTAGACCGAATGAAGTTCATTCCCATCACAGGGTCGACTGAATGATGGCATTCAAACGAATGAGAGTCTTTCGGTCAAAGGGTGGACCGAATGAGGTCATTTGGGCCATCTGCTTATGTGAATGAATGAGTTCAACCGAATGACTTCATCTGTGTGTCATTCGGATGGCACCATTCATTCGGCCATCTTTTTCATTCGTCTGAGTCTCATTCGGATGGTGTTGGTTCATTCGCACCATTTGAACACTTGTGTTAAAATTTTGATTTTGTTCAATTGTTTACTGAACTTAACTGAAATGTTGTTTCTCTTGTGTTTCAGAATGGCAAGCTACAAGGCCTTTCCGAAGAACAACATCTGTGCACACTTAGATGCTACTACGAGGAACGATGGGCACTTTACTGAGATTATTGCTTTTCCGAGACGTTCCAGGATATTCATGGCTATTTCTACTGTTCATGATCCTTATTTATCACATCAGAGAGACTTCTGGAGTGCAGCTGACATTGACTGTGAGGTAGAGCCTCCAGTTATCAGAGGGAAGGTCAGAGGACAGGATGTTGTCATCTCTGCTGAGCACATCAGACAGGTGAGTGGATTTCATGACTCACTAGATCATCCTTTCACTCTTGACAGATATCTTGTTCATGGATGTTTCATGAGGTGCAAGTACGATGGAGATTTGGAAGCTGGAGTGCTGAACAAGGCCTCCTTATGCCCGCAGTTCAAGTATCTGATTCATGTACTTATTCATTGCCTGGGATCAATGCGTGGAGGATTCGATGATCTTCGAGAGACTCTACAGTGTGCTATTGTTGCTCTAGTGCTGAACATCCCGTTCTAGTTCTCAGAGATGGTTTTTACACATGAAGGAGACTGTGTACCTGAAGGGCGACAAGAAGTTTTTGATGTACCCGAAGTTTTTACAAATGATTTTTGATGCTCAAGCGCCGAATATTCCGAAGGCCAACTCAGATATCATCAGAATGAATCATATGACTGACATTACTCTCAACAGAGTTCTTTCATATCGAGGAAAGGAACGAAAGCCTCCTACTCGTCGTCTGTTTGGTCACCTCCTCAATCCTTACTATGTTGCACCTACTGGGAGGAGGTGGACACATGAGGACTCAGATTCTGATCAAAAGGACATTATTGTTCCAGGAGGTGATGATGGTGATACTGTTGGTGATGTTGGTGATAGTGCTAGTGGTGCTGGTGATGTTAGTGTTGGAGGTGTGAGTGTTGATGCTGGTGCTGAGGATGTTGGTGTGGGAGGTGTTACTACTTCTGCTGATGAGAGGATGTTGAAGGTGAAGCTGATGCTGACACTAATGACTCTGACTCAGAAGACACTGAGCCTGCAGTTGTGACTACCTATTTCAGATCTCAAGTAGTTTTTCTTGGGACAAGGTCTAGGGAACAGGATTCTATAGATGAGGAGGAGATACGTGATCCGATCTTTATTCCAGAGTTTCATTTTGATCCTATCCCTTGTACTTTCACTACATCTACTGCTGCAGAGACTTCCTCCCCTCCAGCCAAGAGGCAAAAGAGGGCCAGATTTCTTTTACAGAGACGGACAGAGTATGTGTCTGTTGCAGCAACCACGGCTACATCTGTTGCAAAAGTCACGACTTCCTTACTGTCCAGGTCAAGGACTACTCCTGCACGTGTTTCTACTTTCCCTCTGACCTCATCTATTGCTACTACAGCTGTGTTTACTATGGCTTCCTCTGGTCCCTCTATCACACGTTCTGATCCATACACTATGAATGCTTTAGTTGCTGATTAGCTTAGCACGCTGAACAGCCTAGTTTTTTTTTCATTTAGAAGAACCATGAGCAGGATCAGACTATTTCTCAGCTTACTCAGAGGGTCAATGAGCAGGATGCTCAGTTGATACAAGCTGCTGATTAAAGGGCTGATTTGAGAGCCCGATCTGCTGATTTGGAGGAACGTCTGCTCAAGTCTATGGATGAGCAAATCAGCTAACCTTGACAGAAATAGGCTTCAACGACAGGATTTTAGCTCTTGACGCTGAAAACTTGCGTCTTGCTGAGCAAGTTGAAAGCCTTAAGGATTCTACTCCTAGGATTGAGGCCTCTGATGTGACACCCCATAATTTCAGGTCAGCAATTTATTTTTTTTAAATGAATATTTAAATGATTTTACACAAGGTTATGGTGACGCCGAAATATAAGAAAATCTAGCAGTTCATCAGTGGACTGCCCGAACAAATTCAAAGTATGGTGACAGCATCTGACCTCACCCCCATCCAACCGTCGATCAGACTGGCTCACAAACTAACCGATCAAGCGGTCGCTCAGGGCAAGCTAGCCAAGTGAGGCGAACATCTGAAGCTTCAAGAGCTTTCACTGCCACCCAACCCGATGACAGGGGAAGGGTGTGTATCAAGGGAAATACCCTTTGTGCAACCGATGTTCATACCACCACTCCGGGCAATGCGAGCGGTGAAAGGCTGAGCATTTGTGATGGGCTCGGGAGAAGCCAAGGATGATCCAAAAATCGTGACCGGTACGTTTCTTTTAAATAATGTCTATGCTAGTATATTATTTGATACCGGTGCCGATAGGAGCTTTATATCTAGTGAGTTTAGCAAACTACTAGATATTACCCCAAAACCACTAGACTATAAGTACACCGTAGAGTTAGCCGACGGAAAACTAATCGAAACACAACACGTCTATCAAGGATGCGTCATGACTCTGGCGGATCACGAACTCGAAATCGACTTGATGCCGGTGACTCTCGGGAGATTTGATGTGGTCGTTGGAATGGATTGGTTATCCGCAAACCAAGCTGAGATCATACGCAACGAGAAGATCGTACGAGTGACGTTGCAGAGCGGGAAACAGATCTCGATCCAAGGAGAACGATGGGGAATACTACTCAATATCATGTCTTGCATGAAGGCGAACAAGTACATACAAAAGGGATACAATGTTATACTAGCCCTCATCACAGAGCAACCAAAGAAGGAAAGGAAGATTGAGGACATCGCAGTGGTCCGCGATTTTCCCGATGTGTTTCCCGAGGATCTACCTGGATTACCTCCAAAACGACAAGTTGAGTTCCAGATAGACCTCACATCCAGAGCAGCATCGATTGCTAAAGCTCCATACCGACTAGCACCAACGGAGATGCAGGAACTGTCTAACCCGTTGCAGGAACTGTTAGACAAGGGATTTATCAGACCGAGCTTCTCGCCTTGGGGAGCACCGGTCTTGTTTATAAAGAAGAAAGATGGATCCTTCCGTATGTGTATCGACTACAGAAAACTAAACAAGGTGACGATCAAGAATCGATACCCGTTGCCACGAATAGACGATCTGTTTAATCAATTGCAAGGGTCGAGCTACTATTCGAAGATTGATTTGAGATCGGGTTACCATCAACTGAGGATACAGGAAGACGATATTCCTAACACAGCCTTTAGAACTCGATACGAACACTACGAATTTCTGGTTATTCCCTTTGGACTGACCAACGCACCCGCAGTATTCATGGATCTCATGAATAGAGTGTGTAAACCTTATCTAGATAAATTCATAATAGTATTCATTGACGATATCCGGATTTAATCGAAGAGTCAGGAAGAACATGCTGAACATCTAAGGTTTGTCTTGGAATTACTGAAGAACGAGCAATTGTACGCGAAGTTCTCAAAATGTGATTTTTGGATTCGCGAAGTCCAATTTCTTGGACATGTGGTCAACAAAAAGGGAATATACGTGGACCCAACCAAGATTGAAGCCATCAAGAACTGAGAAGCACCCAAGACTCCAACCGAGGTGCGACAATTACTAGGACTGGCCGGGTATTACAGAAGATTCAACGAAATATTTTCAAAGATCGCCCAATCACTGACATACCTAACTCATAAGGACAAGAAATTCGATTGGGGAGACAAACAAGAAACTGCTTTCAATATGTTGAATCAAAAACTGTGCACTACACCAATTCTATCCTTGCCGGAAGGATGTGATGATTTCGTGGTGTATTGCGACGCTTCGAAACAAGGACTCAGTTGCGTGCTGATGCAACGCGAGAAAGTGATAGCATATGCTTCATGATAGCTGAAGGTGCATGAGAAGAACTACACGACTCATGACCTTTAGTTGGGAGCCGTAGTGTTTGCCTTGAAGATCTGGCGACACTACCTATACGACACAAAATCCACTGTCTTTACCGATCATAAGAGTCTCCAACACATCCTTGATCAGAAAGAGTTGAACATGAGGCAACGAAAATGGGTTGAACTCATAGGCGATTACGATTGCGCTATCAACTATCATCCTGGCAAAGCAAACGTAGTGGCCGACGCGTTGAGCCGAAAGGAAACAACAAAACGCGTACGTGCACTACAACTTACAATCCATTCGGAATTTCCACAATAGATCCGGAACGCTCAACAGGAAGCTCTGAAGGTCGAGAACCTCACTCAAGAGTCCTTGCGAGGCATGGACAAGCACATGGAGGTGAAGACCGACGGAGCGTACTATGTTAAGGATCGAATATGGATTCCACACCACGGAGGATTGAGGAATGTGGTAATGGATGAAGCACACAAGAGCCGATATTCTGTACATCCGGGTTCTGATAAGATGTACCATGACCTAAAAACGACCTATTGGTGGCCAAACATGAAAGCTGAGATAGCAACTTACGTAAGTAAGTGTTTCACATGCTCAAAAGTCAAGGTTGAGTACTAGAAGCCATCAGGTCTACTCCAACAACCCGAGATACCGATGTGGAAATGGGAACAAATTTCCATGGACTTCATAACAAAACTGCCTAAAACGGCAAGTGGTTGCGATACCATCTGGGTTATCGTAGACCGACTGACGAAGTCTACACACTTTCTACCCATCAAGGAGACTGACAAACTAGACAAACTCACTCGGATTTATTTAAAGGAAGTGGTCACTCGACATGGAGTACCAATCTCGATAATCTCTGACCGCGACAGTCGATTTACATCGCATTTCTAGAAATCCTTGCATAAGGCGTTGGGCACGAGATTGGACATGAGTACCGCTTACCACCCGCAGACGGATGGGCAGAGCGAGAGAACTATACAAACTTTGGAAGACATGCTTGGTGCATGTGTTATTGATTTTGGCAGTAGCTGGGAGACTCACCTACCGCTGGTTGAGTTTTCGTACAACAACAGCTACCACACAAGCATACAAGCTGCACCATTTGAGCCACTCTACGGACATAAGTGCCGATCACCCATCTGCTGGGCGAAAGTTGGAGAAAGCCAACTGACTGGCCTAGAGCTTGTGCACGAAACGACTGAGAAGATGGTGCAAATACGCAAACGAATGGCAGCCGCTCGGGACAGACAGAAAAGCTATGCTGACAAATGCCACAAATCGTTGGAATTCCAGGTTGTAGACAGAGTGTTACTCAAAGTCTTGCCCTGGAAGGGAGTCATTCGATTTGGCAAACGAGGAAACTTAAATCCTCGCTACATTGGACC
This sequence comes from Mikania micrantha, assembly GCA_009363875.1. NCBI lineage: Eukaryota > Viridiplantae > Streptophyta > Magnoliopsida > Asterales > Asteraceae > Mikania > Mikania micrantha. The sequence continues at coordinate 49,380,690 of CM018681.1, forward strand.
TTTCGAGATCACTAAACGAATAGGCCCTGTGGCCTTCGAGTTGAACCTGCCAGACGAGCAGAGCAGCGTACACAACGTATTCCACATCTCAAACCTCAAGAAGTGTCTGTCTGATGAAACAGTTATTATTCCTCTAGAAGAGATACAAATAGACAAACAACTGAACTTCGTTGAGGAACCGGTGGAGATTATGGACCGGGAAACCAAGAAACTCAAACTCAGCAAAATACTGATTGCAAAAGTGCGATGGAATTCGCGACGAGGACCGGAATTCACGTGGGAACGTGAAGCCCAGATGAAACAGAATGACCCACACCTATTCGCGGAACAGACAAACACTGGCAACGTAAGTTGAATTTCGGGACGAAATTCTTTCTGACAAGGGGAGGATGTGACACCCCATAATTTCCAGGTCAGCAATTTATTTATCTAAATGTCTATTTAAATGATTTTGCACACATGGCACTAGAATTAGTTTAATTTAGTGTGACATATGGCATGACGGTACAAACACTGACACACAACAGGATAATCCAAGGGATTATCAGGAACCGCAAACACGTGTCAAAACACACGAACGTTGGTGAACGTTTAGCATATCGTGTACCATAGAAAACACTTCACAAGTCAATTATGGTTAATAATTGGCAATTAGATTCCAAACAATGCTCAAACGATGTTTTACAGTCGAGAAACGGGCGAAAACGGGCCTAGGATAGCAAAATAGGCTTATTGGGCCTATTAAATGGTCCAGGCGATTCGCCTGACCTGAAGGCTTGACCATGGGCGATGCGCGCGAGAAACAGGAGACGCCTCGGATGCATGGCCACCTGCACAGTACGCCTGGGCACACGGCAACCGTCAGGCGATACGCCTGGCAGAGGAACACGCAAACAATCTTATTTATCCAAGAAAAATCATTTCAAGCCACCTCTACACATACTCTCCAAATTCTAGCCATCATATCTCGACATTTCTTGTTCCAACAGCTTTGTTACACTCCATCAAACCCATTGGAAGCCATTGAAGAAGAACTTGAAGCTTGAGAAGTCCTAAGGAGCTTGAAGGACAAGGGAAGGAACTCAAACCACCATCAACACCATCTTGTGGCTGCCAAACCCCACGACCCAGGAACATTAGGGGCTGGTTAGAGCATCATCCGAGGGATTTAAAGGCTTTAGAAGGTAGTTTCATCTCCCTAGTAACTTAAAATCACTATTACACACACATGCAAGTCTTGAAACTCACATGCAAGCATGCATCCTCCACATGCACGAAATGAATCTGGGTTTGCTATTTAATCTACTGTATTTGATGATCTAAAGTGATGTTTTAATGTTTTATGATGATCCTTGATAAGATGAATATGTAAAATGTATGTTTTGGTCATGGATGGATGATAAACTTGCATGCATGGATGATCTAGTGTATTGTAGATGATTTTGGTCATTCAAATGTGATTATGAATAATGTTAGGAGTGTATTGCATGTTTAGATGTTGTTAAAATAGTTAAAACTATGGTTTTTGATGAATTTTCCATCAATAGTAACTTTTTAGGTATAAAATGGTGTAATGGTTAAGATGATGAGCATGCATGTATCTAGATATGTTGTATAAATGATATTGTGATGATTAGAAGCTTAGGAAATGTGATTTTGATATTACTGATGGTCATTTTGGCATAGTTACCATTTTTAGTAACTTTTATAGATGAAATATTGCTAGATGATGATATGGTAAAGATTATCAAGATTTGATAATGTTAAATGGCATAATATGATGTAATGTGTTATAAAAATGGTTTAGGAGTTACTAGGATGGTCATTTATATGAGAATAGTCGTAGTTACTATTTATAGTAACTTTATTTTTAGAAATGTTAACTTATGAATGTTTTGCATGATTTGAGCATGCTAAGTGGTTTATTATGTTTTAATATGATGAGTAAATGCTAAGTTAGATGGTTTCCGATATCGCATATGCTAGAAATGGAAACTTTCCATTTTAGGAAACTTTTATGTGCAAACATGATGTAAATGACTTACATGATTTCGTATGATCACGTGCTATGTGTTAAAATGATCACGTAGGACTAACAAGCATGCTAGAACTCTAAAATCGTTATGCTTTGAGAAACTTTCCATAAATGGAAACTAACTATGAATAGTAAGTTGTCCATAGACGCGACTTGCTCGTTTTGCACACGACAAGCACTTACACGAATGTTACACGATTCACATCCAACACACGGTTCACCAACGGGTCGTTGACTTGACACGGTCAACTCCGGTCAAACACGGTCAATGTGGACCAACTCGAGCTAACATGGTCAATGTGGACCGACATGGACAAACATGAACAACCGAGGGTTGTTGAGCACAAACACGAGCACGAGCACGGTCGTTGCACAATCTCACGTATGGCATACGATATAGGTAGCCGGTGACTGCCTACTCGACGACACAGCAGCTTACGCTACTTTTCTTGATCACTAAGGTGAGTTTACGGCCCCTATTTACTCTTTTCAAACGTTTTAAATAGGGGGAGAATACTAGTTGCATAGAGTCAAACATCTATTACTGTACAAACATCTTTATGTGTATGCTGGTTTATTGGACACACATTAAGTGTTGAACTCGTAACAAGTTTTCACAAAGTCTTAACGTTAATGTATGAACAACATGGTAGGTTTGAATGGATCCGTTTTGGTGTGACTAACCCGACAGGGCACAATATTGACTGGATGTCATAACCCGTGAAACTCTGACCTAAGTTGCTGTGTATACGAGACACAGCGGAGGCAAGAGCAAACAAGTCTAGTTCGGTAGTGACGCACTGACACTTGGAGCCTAGGGCTCGGTATTAACATTATGATAAACAACATGACATATGTTTTCTATTATTATGTATATATCAAAATCTGTGAACTCACCAACCATTGTGTTGACACTTTTTCTAAACTTGTATTCTCAGGTAACTGACAGGATAACGGTTATCCAAGAATGCACAATTAAAGAACCGAGCATTAGGACCTTTATGCATTTCTGTTTTGTTTATCTTTTGAAAAAAACTTCCTTCAAACTATGTATTAAACAATGTGATGTCTAACTGTTGATGCACTTAATGTCCCTAGTTCAATTTTGTATTAATCATCATGTAAAGATTAAAGTTATAATTAATGGAAGTTGTCTTTATATATTGTTCTTAATGTTTAATATTGATTATATGATTGTTTGAATTGGTTAATTAATATTTGAGTATGAGTGTTACTCATTCGGGCGAATGACTCTAACGAATGAAGTCATTCGCCGAATGAGAATAGAGAATGACTATATTCAGCGAATGAGCCATTCGCCGAATGACTCATTCGACTGACTTGTCCATTCGACATAGTCATTCGCCGAATGAGCTGCTTCGGCCACTCATTCGGCCGAATGACTACAGTCAATAAATACATGTTCAAATCATTTCAAACCTAACTTTTCCGAGTCCTCATTCTTCCCAGTGCACTCCAGTGTCAAACCCTTGAAATTTTGAGCGATTCTTGCCGTCCAACTTCGATTCTCAACCCGTGGTGATCGATTCTCACTCGCACGTTGATTCTACTCACTCGATTCACCACGGATGCTGTTGATTTCGATTGGAAAACCCTGGAATAGGATTCCGCACTATTCCAGAGGTTGTCAAGCAGATTTCCCTTGGAACCGGATTGTTTCCGAGCTCCTAATAGGTCCCACACTAACGCTTTATCTTTCCGCTGCATATTATAACAATTTATATTTTTCGCTGCTATGATTTATTATTCCGCTGCAAACTATTTTGTCAAATGTGTGTCAAACATTGTACTTGTAAACGCATATAGAGGGGTTCTATATGACCTTGAGCTGTGATTCTGGCCACGTCACACCCACGTGGACTGACACCACGAGTGGGAATTTGGGGGTGTGACATCTTAACGTGTCTCCGATGATTCAGACAAGGAAGATGAAGAAGACGAAGAAGATGAGGAAGAGACTGATGAGGAGAAGGTGGATTATGATGGTATAGATGATGATGATTCACGTGATGATGATGGAGCTGGGAGTGGCTCTGCAAGTTCCTCTAGTTCAGCAGAGCCGTCCCCTCCTACAGAGATCAGAACCAAGAGAACACATGACAAAGCTCCAAAGCCACCTCAGAATCAAGCCGAAGAGCCTAAGGCCACTGAAGAGGTTGATGCTATTCCTTTGAGATGTCTTCTGGACGAAAAGTTGACGATGATACTAGACTCTCAAGGCATCATTCAACACTCTGTCAGCTACGATAAAGAAGAAGGCGAGATCATCCACTGCCTCTCCAAAGAACAGATTGTAGAGTTATTCATGCTGAATCCTTATGAAGTAGTGTTGGATGATGATAATGTTCCCATTTCTGATCTTCCTACTCCAGAAGCATTTGATGATATTGATGAGGTGATTCTGGAAGACATTACTGAAAAAGAGAGCACAAAGTACACTTCAGCTGAAAAGGAGCTGCCTACATTTGCTAATCTTTTTTGTCTACATACTGAGGAGGAATTGAAAAGGAAGATAGATGAGAAGGTTAGCGGCAGTGAGTCTTCAGCAGAAGACATTCAAAAGATGAAGGAAGAATGGGCAGCATACTGGGAGGTGCTGAAAAAGGAAAGTGTTTCACCTATGCCAACTCCGAACACGAAAGTCTACAGGACCAAAGGATATACATCTAGCGGTCTGATTCTGATTTGGGCATATTATCATGACTTGCATTGCTATGCAAGAGAGAGAGAGAGAGGGATCAAGCACTTCCAATTTCCACATGACTTCAAGACGTTGCCTGGATTTGAAGTTAATCAGCTTGCACGTCTGAAGATGATGTACTGTGAGGATTCGGGGATGTCATCCTGGTTTGCTAGGCAAATCCAGTTTGAGTAGAGAAAGAGATGGGTGAATTTCAAGCCACAGCAATCGAAATGTTATTATCTGCCGGAGATCGATGCTAACACCCGAAGACATAAAGTGAACCTGAAGTGGCTGCCCCCTAATGTCATGAAGAAGATTCCTTTACGGAAGATGCGTCAAGACTTTTCGGACAGCTTCAGATGGTGGTACTATGACGGGAGAAATGCTGAGGCAGTGATTTTATTGTCCAAGGAAAACACATGGGATACCATACGTATTTTTGATCCCATGTGGCTGACAAATCTGTCGCTAGAAGATGTGAAGACTTTATACAGATGTCAGATTTTCTTTGAGATTGGAGATATGGAGCAGGCTCTACAGTTTATGAGGGTCATCCGGCTATGCTTCGCATTTTATATTCATGTCGGCTCTGACCCGAAAGCTCTTTCAGAAAAGTTTTTAAAGACCGGTGCTGACAAGTAGAGAACTAGGTCCAAGGGGGAGTTTGTTGGTGCATGTAATGTCCCTAGTTCTGTATTTTGTATGACTTTGATTGTATAAAGTTTATATCAGTAATGAAATCGACTATTCTGTATTGTTTGTATGTGTTTAATTGAGTTTAATATGTTTAACCATGTTTGACTTTGACTTTTTCTATTTACAGACCCATTCGTGCGAATGGTACCTACAAATGAGTCCATTCACACGAATGAATGACTAGCGAATTACTGAGGCGAACGAATGAGTCACTCGCATGACTCATTTGGTTGTGTATCTCATTCGGCTGGGCCATTCGCCCGAATGAGTGTTTCGCACAACTCATTCGGCCAAATGAGTTCAGTATATATATAGACCTGCAAACAGAATGTTTTAAATCACTTTTCTAGCCCCTGAACATTCCCTGTCATATACCTAGGGTTCAGAGCCGCCACACCTTCTCCAACTTCGTTTCTCACCCCTGAACGTTGACTTCGCATCATCGGATTACCACGGGGCTTGGTGATTTCAATTGGAAAACCCTCTAATAGGATTCCGCACTACTCGAGGACCTGCCGAGCAGAATCCACAAGGAACCGAGCGGTTTCCAAGGTTTTCAAGGTCCTATAAATACGCGGGAAGGTAATAAGATCCGACGAAACACAATAAATAAACGTTTTCGAAACAATAAATAAGAAAAATAAATTTCAGAAATTTATTAGGAATTACAACCTTGAAAAGGTTTAGAAATACTATTTAATTAGATTTCGTAATATCACGTATTACGTACCGAAAACATAACGAAAACGAAAACCGAGCGAACCGAAACAAACACAAACTCTACGGGGTATATAAACCCTAAATGAACCCTTTTTCCTCATTTATTATCCTACCACTCTCTCTCTAAACCCATTACCGGAACTCTCTCTCTCTCTCTCTAAGATTTCTTCACAAAACATACTCATATCTCCCTCATTTCTCATCCAAATCCTTCAAATTTGGTGTCAAAACGAAGCTCTCGACATTCCTCACACGAAAGTACGAGGGATCGGGCTTGAAACCGGCTAAAATGAAGGTAATTTTTAGGGTTTTCTACAAACCCGACAAAAACCGAAGTTTAACCGGTTTTAAACATCATTTTTTTCATCCCATACACCTTCTAAATGAGTTTACTCACCTATAACCACACAAAACGACTATATATTTGACTAAAAATCGAAATCGTCATATGCCATGGCTGAAACCCGTTTCAGGGGAACTGCTCATAAGAAAGAGCCAATCATTCGTATGAATTCATACAAAAGAGTACGAATGAGCCACTCATTCGTGTGAGCTACTCATTCATGTGAACACCAATTAGCATGAGTCATTCGTGTGAGCTACTCATTCTTTGAACACTGATTAACATGAAATCATTCTTATGAATGGCCATTAGCATGAGTCATTGTTATGAATATCACAAGAATGAGTCATTTTCACTACACGAACTCAGTTTACAACTCAGGCACAAGACTATAAATACAAGATCAGTACAACAATAGTGAGCGCGTGCATTTTTGAGCCTTAATCATCCACTACGGCAACATGGTGAGTTCATATGCCATGTAACATCAGTGCCGGAATCAAGACCGGAACAGTGACATGAACAGTACTTCAGGTACCTATGTGTATTACATGTAAACTAATATCATTGGATGTTGACACAAAACTATTACGCACACATTTCAGAAACATAACTCAAAAACTATGCTTCAACAGTCAGAAATTCATCTGACAACACAGAACTATCACTTGATTGTTAGTTAGGACATTATTATGTATAAACATATGTGAGGTTGTACAGAACAAAATAACAACGGATGTCGTTACGTGAATACTAAATTGATGGATTATTCGTATAGGTCACGATCTGTACGAATATATCCGAAAGTTTAACGTTCTGAATTATAACCAATAATTAGAAAATCATATCAAAAAGTGTAGTTATCGTCATGTTCGTACGGGTGACGATTCGAACGAATACACGCGACGAATATACGATTCGATTTAAACAGGCAAATTTAACGATTCAGAAATTTAAAATAAACGGAAGATATTTAGTTAATTTACTACGAATTACCACCTAAATTAAATTTATAAATTCTATTTAAAATCGTAACGATTTGTTACGAAAATGAACGAAAACCGACGCTTCCACGCGAAACCGAGCGAGACCGAACGTACCCGAACGATTAAAATCATGAAATGGCAATAAATGCCACTCATCTCCTCCAACTACCCACTCTCTTTCATCCCAAACCGTCACTTTCTTTCTCTAAATTTTCTCTCTAGAATTCCAAGCCCTAAAATCCTCATTTCTTCACCAAATCAAGCCATTTTGGTGTCAAAACGACCACACAACTTGTAGATCAAGAAAGTACAAGAGTTTAGAGCTTGGAATCATAGGAAACGAGGTAGATTTGAGTTAAAATCGCGATTTTTAGGGTTTTTTCCCTTGGTTCGATCCTTCAACCCTAAACAGTTCTATACACCATAAAATCCTTAGGAACTACACACTAATGGTTTAAGTTGTTGTGGGAACCAGTGGAACTCCAAAACTTTAGCCAATAACTCGATGAAAGAATTCTGCACACGCCTAGCTTCGAATGGGCAAATGGCAAGCAGATGAGCCGAATGAACCTACGGCCGAAGGAGTTCTCATCCGAATGGTTATGTGTGACCGAATGAGCCAACCCCAAATGGGGCCTTCCCTTCGCATGAATCCTCTTATTCGGTCAAAGTTATAGATTCGCATGCCACAACTATTCGGCCCACATGACCCAGTCGCATGGCAACATTGTTTCGGCTGGCTATCTCCATTCGCATGGCAGTTCTTTTGCATGACTAGGTTGCACGACTTACGTGCTCCGGAGGAACATTAGGGGTTAGCCATGCATGGGGTTTGTACGTGAATTGCATGCATGGGAAAACCCATTAAGGTTTCATGAGTTTGCAACCGGTTTTGCATCATTTGTGATCAAATGTTTTTTTTTCAAAACCCGAGTTATTCTAGGTTATTTAAACATATAAGTCAAGGGATTATGACCATTTGAGTACTTAGAATCTAATTAAGTTGAGGGAAAACTCTCCACAGAAGTTGGTTACATCACACAATAAACCCAGTGATCATGTGTATATCCACCAACTTGGTGTTTCAAAATTCCTATGTTTTACAACATTAAAACTTTTACAAACTTGCAAACATACGTATTGAGTCAAGTGTCAAGTTTTATCAAAGAACAAAAGGAAAACAAGTGGAGGATTAATCGAAGAATCAAGAAACAAGTTAAGTAGAGGTGTTGAATATATTGTAAACACCTAATACTTAGTAAATTCTATACAAACATACAACTAAGTTAGATAGTTCAATTGAACTTTCTAAGCTAAGTTGTACACAAGAGCGATCAAAGAATCACGGAAAACAAAGATCTAGCAACGGACTTAGAGTTAATCAAGTGAGATGAACTTAAGTCTAACATGTTAACTTTTGAATTCTTAAAATAACTTATGTTTTAATAAAAGGAAAATGATTTATAAGATTCTTTAATTAAAATGTTCTAAAATAAATGAAATAATTTTCTAACTTAAATATTCGACTTAAAATGGGTTTTATTAAAGATGCTTTACCTAAAAAACCAAGAATTTAAAGAATTAAACCTTATATAACTAAGGTTTAATAGTGATTATCTACGGGATAAGGATTATGAACGGGTAATTTACTTAGAATAATTAGAGAAAATCATAGCAAAACATAGTAAAGTCTAGGACACATAGTTGCACACCGAGACTTAAACCCTATGTACGTTATCTCTCGACGCTTGTCATATTCAATTTATAATAAAAAAACCAGGTACTAAAGATACTTAAGCTACAATTAACAAGCGCCCATATCTGTTATGATTCATTACATAGAAACACAGGTGAGTTCATTGCCCATTTTCTAAACATTTTTGTTTTACAAACGCGGGGCTGAGAAGCATGCGTAAATTATTTTTATTGAAATATATTTACTTAAATGCTTTTACTTAACGTATGTTTTACATACGAAATTGTTATCTTATATTCTGTTTAAGTAAACTACTTACAAGTTTACAAAATGAATTAATTCCTCTCTATGAGTAAGACATTGGTTTTAAAACAAAGACTATTTTTTAGTGTTGTGTTCAAGGAAACTAGGGATCTAATTCAAAGAACTAATGTCAGTATCGTGTTCAAGAAAACTATATATTTAATTCAAAGAACTAATGTCAGTGTTGTGTTCAAGAAAACTAAGGATCAAGATCAAAGAAATCATATCAGTGTGTGTATCAAACAACTAATGAACTCAATAAAGAATAGTTCTAGGTGGATGTCAGTTGTATGCCAATCAAGACTATCGCACCCCGGCCTTCCTGGCCTGTGCGAGGGGGCACGACTGGACTGATCTTGCAGGATCGCAGTATCCGGTCACACAGTTGCGAGACCTACATGACTAGTTGCATACGTACATCCAATAACTTGGATAAAACAATTTTTGTAAAATCAGAGTTGCGGAAGTATAATAAGATCAAACAGATTTGATTCATAAACTGCGGAAGCATTAATTAAAACAGTTTTCAAAATCATCGTTAAGTAATAGTTTGCGGAAGCGGTTAGAGATTTTAATATTACAAAACATAACAAATTGATAAATGTTATCCAAAATATCCTAAGTCACTAAGCTGATGCATGGACTCCATCCTAGCATCCTATCCTTGATTGCGTGCCTTAGCTACCAGAGAAAACATGCGAGAAAAAAGGGTCAACACAAAGGTTGATGAGAGCACAGGTTTTTCATAAGCAGTAAACATCCAATGTTTGAATAAGAGTTGTGATTTACATATCATTACAATGCAGTATCGATTGATAGCTAGTCAATGCAGTTATATTATATGCGGGTTCGTACCAGAGCTGACAGTTGTGCCTCCCGCCGTGTCCATCACAAGACAATGGCAAAGTGTTGGTCAATATTTCACCCATTCCGAGCTCCAGTTGGGTTGGCCTCCCAGGCGCGATGGGTGGGGCTTGTCAGGCCCAAATATTACTATTCAAGATTACCACGCTAGGCCCTACGCGCTACTAACGGTCCGTGGAGTATCGCGAGGACTTTTAGTTGTGATGTGGTCCACACATATACATATAGTGATAAAGTATGTCCATATGTAAATAAAATGAACTGTTGTTCAAAAACAGTTGTAATGCAATGTTTTCTCCCCCAAAGGTTTGAAAAAGTAAAAAGGGGCAATGAACTCACCTGATAGAGCAGTTCCAGTTTTGAGTGTGTTCGCTATCTGCGAGTGCTAGAAATCCTGCTAATAAGCACCTATAGCCATATAGGTGTGAGTATGTGTTATGTGGTGCGTTGTATTCCATACAACTCCAAGCGTCGGTGTGCTCAACCGAGTGTGTGTGTGTTGACCTGTGTTGACTCGACGAATCGGTGGTGACACGATTGTTGTGTTTATGTGTCTTAATGCAAATAAGACAGCCAATTTGCATCCTATGACTCAACTCATATTGCTTACCCGAAAGTAAGTTTTGAAAATCATAATGTTCTTGTTTCGGGAAACTTTCTATATTTAGAATGTTTCTATTTTTGGAAGGTATAGTTATGAAATCTCATTTCATAAAACAAATCACTCTAGTATGTTTGTAAAAACATATGTAAACACTTGAAATAAATCGTTTGTGCATAAAGTACCATTTATGCCATTTTATCCAAACAAAGTTTCCTAAAATAGCAAGTTCTCGTTTAAAAGCTTGTTTTCACAAATCCAAGTTTCCAGTATGCTTAGAAATCATTTTTAAACATATTTCAATGATCACAAATCATCAAATCATTCAAAAACATCAAACGCCCTCTTTTGATTTACAAAAGTTTCCATAAATAGTAAGTTTATACAAAATCATGTTTTTAACAAAATCAAATATCCAAATGTGTTTCTAAACAATTTAATATGCATTTGACAACATCTAGACATGTCTAACATGTCTAGATCATTACCAATCTATGACTTGCAACATAAAAGTTTCCTTTTATGGCAAGTTTACCTAAATCATCACCAAATCAATCAATAACTCAACAAAACTAAAATTCTTAGACTTTAAAATCAGTAGATCTAACTCATCCAATACATCAAATCACCAACAAATTCGTGCATGATGGCCACATGGAGTTGCATGTGCTCAAATACGCTTGCATGTGTGTTTCTACATCATGCATGTACGATTTACTCATAGACAAACATAGGAAACTACCTTAGAACGCAAAATCCAGTGAAAATAGTGGCTGATGATGAAGGTTTAGCGGTTGATGGTCGTTCTTAGATTCCTTGCTCCACCTCCAAGCTCCAAACACTCCAAAATCACCAAAAGGAAGAAGAAAATGGTTTAGGAATAGTTTATCAGGGGTTGAGGTGAGTTTGGCAGAGAGTTTGGTCGAGATAGGGAGTACAAGCTCGGAGAAAAACTAGAGAAAACCGAGTGAAAGAGTTTGGGGTTTGTTTTATAAAAATTTTGATCTGCATGGCCTTCGCGTACCGCGAAGGTCGATCAAAATCTTCTTCGCGTACCGCTGAAGAATTCGGGAGTCTTGACTCCCGATTTTCATCACGTACCACGAAGCCTTTCGCCATGGGGTCTTCGCGTACCGCGATGTGTCCAATTTCTTGTTTTTCGATTTCGATGATTCGATTTCGCTCGTACTCGATTCCCAACGTTTATCCTAAACATCTAATACATGTTTAGCACACAATCATATAATAGCACATAGGTTTTGATCACCAAAGTTCGTGAGGCTCGTGTGTGTGTTTCGATAATTCCTCGAATTATCTTTGATAGTTTGCGTTCGTCACTACGAACCGTTTGCATGCTTGATTAACCGTAATCAACATGTATCGCACAATCCAATAATTCCCTGAATTATTGTTTTGCGTCTGTGTTTGTGTTTGCCACACTTGGTTTCCAAAACCAATGTGCAATGTACGATCAGATAGTTACTCGAACTATCGTTTCGCAGTTGTGTGTGTTTGGCTCATCTAATTAAACATAATTAAATGAAATGCAACAAGTATGAATGTGAAATGTAAATGATGTAAGAGTTGCAATTTACCTGAAATTGCCGGGTGTCACAAAGACCATGTGTAACACCCTGAAAGTCACGACATATATAGTAGACTTTTAGAGTCCTGCTAACATGGGCACAAATCATACAAAGAACAAGAGAACAGAGGTGAACAATGATCAAATGATATCCTAAAGTCCCGGCATATACGGTAGACCTGAAGGTCAAGCTGATATGGGCACATCATAAAGTCCCGATACATATAGGTAGACTCCTTTGGGTCAAGCCTGATATGGGCCACGTGTGAGACGATACAGACTGGACGCCACCAACAACTAAGAACAATTGATTGAGTTACTCAAGGCCCAATCATTATGTCTTAATTGTATTAAATGTTTAGTTATTCATTTATTTAAGCATTTAATATCATGTTTCTACAAGTACTACGGTTGATCATGAATGTGTGATGAACTCAAGAAATCGATAGAATTTCAATTTGTGGAACTCAAAAACTATAATGACGATAGGTGAAATGAAACGCTTAATTATCATTAACAACAATATGTTACGTAGTTCGGTATGTGGTGGGCTGGTGGCTGGGCTGGCGGTTAGCTTGACCCTACATATGCCCTATTTATAAGTATACTTGATTGGATAATATAGGTGGTTGTTGATGAGGTTAAGGTTGTCATTTCGGGTGATAAATGTAAACAGAGTTTCAGGATATTTAAATGTGGTGAATCAAAGGTATTGGATGAAACGCTTAATTATCATCAGGAACAATATATCATGTGGTATGGTATCTGGTGGGACGGTGGCTGGGCACAAATCATACAAAGAACAAGAGAACAGAGGTGAACAATGATCAAATGATATCCTAAAGTCCCGGCATATACGGTAGACCTGAAGGTCAAGCTGATATGCGCACATCATAAAGTCCCGATACATATAGGTAGACTCCTTTGGGTCAAGCCTGATATGGGCCATGTGTGAGACGATACAGACTGGACACCACCAACAACTAAGAACAATTGATTGAGTTACTCAAGGCCCAATCATTATGTCTTAATTGTATTAAATGTTTAGTTATTTATTTATTTAAGCATTTAATATCATGTTTCTACAAGTACTACGGTTGATCATGAATGTGTGATGAACTCAAGAAATCGATAGAATTTCAATTTGTGGAACTCAAAAACTATAATGACGATAGGTGAAATGAAACGCTTAATTATCATTAACAACAATATGTTACGTAGTTCGGTATGTGGTGGGCTGGTGGCTGGGCTGGCGGTAAGGTTGACCCTACATATGCCCTATTTATAAGTATACTTGATTGGATAATATAGGTGGTTGTTGATGAGGTTAAGGTTGTCATTTCGGGTGATAAATGTAAACAGAGTTTCAGGTTATTTAAATGTGGTGAATCAAAGGTATTGGATGAAACGCTTAATTATCATCAGGAACAATGTATCATGTGGTATGGTATCTGGTGGGACGGTGGCTGGGCTGGCGGTAAGCTTGACCATACATATGCCCTATATATAAGCATACTGAATCAGATGGTATAAGTGGTTAATGGTGAGGTTAAGGTTGTCATTCGGACAAGTTTATTCAAATTAATTTTCAAATAAAACTATATGAACTCACCAACCATGTGTTGACTTGACCTTTTTGGATGACTTCTTAGGTGACGAACAGGTCTGATTAAGAAGTTTATACTTTTGGACTAGGATGTCAGATATAGGACCTAGTATTTTGGACGTGCATATTTTTGAAAATCATTATACAAATTATTTTGTATATCTTGTGCAGATACAAGATAGATGAATTATGATGTTGATGGTAGATTTACGTTGTTAAATTATGAACAAACTGATGTAATTTAACCTTGTAATTCTATTTTTATTTAGCATTTTCTCATTATATCTGATCATCACGATTATGATCCCCGATATCGTGCCCAGAGATCTTTCCGCCCGACAGGACACAAGATCAGGCTCGCCGGTTCGGGGTGAGACAGATTGGTATCAGAGACATGGTTATAGAGAAATATAGGTCATTTATTTAAACGGTTTAGCCTAGACTATAACCTAGGGACCCTTCATGTAGAGAACACAGGATTTAGGAATTTACTTGCATTATGTCTTCTGCATTCGATCGTTGCACAAACTAATATTCTATTGGTTGTGATCAGAATGCCGCCAAGAAGACCACCTCCTCTTAAGCCTCCACCACCACCGCCACCTCCTCCTCCACCTCCTCCTCCCTCCCACACTCTACCTCCTGACCCGAACGCAACTCAGAATTTGGATGCGGCTACTGTTGCCTTGGCAACACTTTTGAGAAGCCAACTGACTAATCAACTGAAAGAGGTGATACCGGATATGATCAACCATATCCAGAACCACAGCAACAACTCTGGAAATTCGTCGGGAGAGGCCAGTGGGAATACTGGCAATGCATCTAACTACTCCTACAAGTCCTTTGTAGGATGTAAGCCGCCTAACTTTAGCGGCAATGAGGGAGCCGCTGGATTAATCCAATCGATCGAGAAGATCGAGACTACTATGGATCTCTGCAGTTGTCCAGAGCATCACAAGGTTCGTTACTCCACGGGATCATTCAGCAAGCGAGCCTTAACTTGGTGGAACTCATAGATTCAAGCTAGAGGAAGAGAAGAAGCCATGTCGATGTCATGGGAAGATTTCAAGACTCTACTGAGGATTGAATTATGTCCTAAGAATGAAATACAAAGGATGGAGACTGAGCTGTCAAACCATGTGATGAAAGGAGCTGATCACTTGGGGTATACTACTCATTATCACGAGTTAGTAGCATTGGTGCCAGACATGGTGCCAACATTGGAGAGGATTGACATATATGTAGGTGGACTTCCGGCCTGCATACAAGGTCTGGTGATTTCTGCAAACCCTGTCACTTTGGAGTCAGCTGTTAGCCTGTCAGGGAAACTTACTGACTTGATGTTAGCCTCTGGAACTCTAAAGAAGAGGCTGACTCAGGCAAGCACAATGAGGAATCATCCAAGAAACCCCACCATCATCCCAAGAAGAAGCAGAAAGTCATCAAGAACTACACAATGGCTACTCCACTCAACCAAGTAGCTGTTGCACCACTGAACCTTCACAAGAAACCATACACTGGCCTGCATCCTCTGTGTGCCAAATCTCAGTATCATCATGCTACAAACACTCCCAGCCGACACTGCACGGGATGTGGAAAGAAGGGCCATTAGGCCCAACAATGCAGGATGACACCTACTCAGGCAGTAAACAATGCTGCTTTAGCTCTCCCTCCACCCACAATCAGAACCAGAACAATGGTGGATGCTATAACTGTGGTGAAATTGGCCACTTTTCGAAGAACTGCCCAAAGAAATCACAACCGGCAGTTCAAGCACCATGTGGAAGAGCTTTTGCTATAGGAGCTCCAGCTGCTCGTCAAGACCCGAATGTGGTCACTGGTAAATTTCTCTTACATGACTTTATGCATCTATTCTGTTTGACACTGGTGCGGATCAGGGTTTTATCTAGACCGACTTTGCATGCCAACTTAATCAGGTTGAGGAACTTTAATATTACCCTTACATTATAGAAGTAGCGAATGGGAAACAAATCACAGTTAGCACACTATATAGAAACTGCCCATTAACACTTAACGAACAAACATTTACCATCGATTTGATACATATGGAGTTGGGTAGTTTCGACATCATTGTTGGAATGGATTGGCTATCTCTCAATAGAGTGGAAGTCATCTGTTCTGAAAATCTGCTTCGAATTCCATTGACGAACGATCGTGTATTGGAATTTCGAGGGGATCAAGCAAAACGTAGTGTCAAAATCATATCTTGCATAAAGGCGCGTAAGTGTTTACAGAAGGATTGTGTAGCTTTTCTGGTTCATGTGGTGGAGAAAGAGAAAGACAAGATCAAGATTCAAGACGTGGCAGTAGTAAAAGAGTATCCGGAAGTATTTCCCGAAGATCTACGGGGTTTACCACCCGCACGACCGGTAGAGTTCTGTATTGACTTAGTTCATAGAGCAACTCCTGTTGCTAAATCTCCTTACAGGTTAGCACCTTCAGAGATGCAGGAATTGTTAAATCAATTATAAGAGCTACTTTATAAAGGTTTCATCCGACCGAGCTACTCACCTTGGGGAGCTCCGGTTTTGTTCGTGAAAAAGAAGGACGGATCTTTTCGGATGTGTATAGACTACAAAGAGCTGAACAAATTGACCATCAAGAATCGGTATCCATTACCGAGGATTGATGATTTGTTTGATCAACTACAAGGAGCATAGTACTTCTCGAAGATTGATTTATGGTCAGGATATCATCAACTCAGAGTTCAAGAAGAAGACATACCAAAGACGGCGTTCCGAACCAGGTATGGGCATTACGAGTTTATGGTGATGCCTTTCGGATTGACAAATGCACCTGCGGTTTTCATGGACTTCATGAACTGAGTTTGCAAGCCGTATCTGGGTCAGTTTGACATTGTCTTTATCGATGACAAAATGATTTATTCCAAGAGCAAAGCAGTACATGAGCAACATCTCATGAAGATCTTGGAGCTGTTGAAGAAAGAACAACTCTATGCTAAATTCTCAATGTGTGAATTTTGGCTGAGAGAAGTTCAATTTTTGGGTCATGTAGTCAACAATGAAGGAATATAAGTAGACCCTGCCAAGATCGAGGCGATCAAGAACTGGGATACTCTGAAGACACCGACAGAGATACGGTCTTTTCTGGGACTGGCAGGTTATTATACAAGGTTTATTTCAAACTTTTCTAAGATAGCCTTGCCTCTCACCAAGTTAACCCGGAAAAGCGAGCCGTTTGTTTGGGAGCAAAAACAAGAAGATGCTTTCCAGACATTGAAGCAGAAATTTTGTGATGCTCCAATCTTATCTCTCCTAGAAGGCTGTGATGACTTTGTAGTATATTGTGATGCCTCCCATCAGGGACTCGGTTGTCTGTTAATGCAACGAGACAAGGTTATTGCGTACGCATCAAGACAGTTAAAGATTCATGAGAAGAACTACACTACTCATGATCTAGAACTAGGAGCAGTAGTCTTCGCACTGAAAATTTGGAGACATTACTTGTATGGCACCAAGTGTACCATCTTCACTGATCACAAAAGTGTACGGCACATATTTGATCAGAAGGAACTCAACATGCGACAAAGACGTCATTTTATTTCCTTTTATTATAAGATAATAAATGTAAAAAAAAGAAATTTTAGTATCATCTAGGTAAGGCAAATGTTGTAGCAGATGCTTTAAGCCGGAAGGAACGAGTCAAACCCATGCGCGTTAGAGCAATAGGATTGACTGTGCAGACAAGTCTACGTGACAAGATTATGCAGGCACAACAGGAATCAATAGAACGAGGAAATCTGAAGAAAGAACTTGATTGTGGAGCAGAACGACAGTTTGAAACAAAACCCGATGGAATTATCTACTACGAGGATCGTGTATGGATTCCTGCGGTCGAAGAATTGAGGAAACTTATCTTTGATGAAGCACACAAAACCAAGTACTCTGTTCATCAGGCGCCGATAAAATGTACCACGATTTACGGGGATGTTATTGGTGGCCGGGAATGAAGAAAGACATAGCCGAGTACGTCGGCCGATGGCTTACGTGTGCGAAAGTAAAGGCGGAACACCAGAAGCCGTCAGGATTACTCGAATAGCGTGAAATCCCTCTCTGGAAGTGGGAACAAATAGATATGGATTTCATTACCAAGCTACCCCGCATTTCTAGTGGTCATGATACGATTTGGGTTATGATCGATCGATTAACCAAATCTGCTCACTTTTTGCCAATGCATGAAACCTTCACGACGGATAAACTAGCAAGACTGTACATCAACGAGATAGTGGTACGTCACGGTGTATCATTGTCTATCATTTCGGATCGAGACACCAAATTCACATCAAGGTTCTGGCAATCATTGCAGAAATCTCTAGGGATGCACTTAAAAATGAGTACAGCTTACCATCCTCAAACGGACGGTCAAAGCGAATGTACGATACAAACCCTAGACGACATGTTGAGAACATGTGTTTTGGATTTCGGTTGGAATTGGGACTCTCATTTACCACTGATCGAATTCTCCTATAACAACAGTTACAATAGTTGCATCGGATGCGCACCATTTGAGGCTCTTTATGGTCGAAAATGTCAGCCATCAATCTGTTGGACTGGAGAAGGAGATAACCGTATAACTGGACCAGAGGTTATTCAGGAAACGACTGATAAGATTGCTCAGATTCAACAAAGGTTACAAGCAACCAGAAGCAGACAAAAGAGCTATGACGACAAACGGCGCAAACCGTTGAAATACCAAATGGGAGACCGTGTTATGTTAAAGGTATCCCCATGGAAAGGCATAGTTCGTTTCGGAAAGAAAGGAAAATTAGCACCACGATACGTGGGACCGTTCGAGATCGTTGAACGGATTGGTCCTGTGGCGTACAGACTGAGATTACCAGATGAACTCAGTGGTGAGCATGACGTGTTTCACGTCTCAAATCTCAAGAAATGCCTTGCGAACGAATCACTTGTCATACCAATTGAGGAAATTCAAGTGGATGAACAATTACATTTTATCGAAGAACCTTTAGAGATTATGGATCATGAAGTTAAACAACTAAAGCGAAGCCGTATTCGAATTGTCAAAGTTCAATGGAATTCAAAGCGTGGGCACGAGTTTACTTGGGAACGCAAAGATCACATGAAGTCCAAGTATCCCCATTTGTCTATAGAGGAAGCCGTACCTGAGAACGATTCTTAAATTTCGGGACGAAATTTCTCTAAAAAGGGGAGACTGTAACATCAGTGTCGGAATCATGACCGGAACAGTGACATGAAAAGTAATTCAGGTACAAACTATGTGTATTACATGTAAACTAATATCATTGGATGTTGAAACAAAACTATTACGCACTCATTTCAGAAACATAACTCAAAAACCATGGTTCAACAGTCAAAATTCATCTGACAGCACAGAACTATCACATGATTGTTAGGTAGCACATTATTATGTAAAAAACGTATGTGAGGTTGTACAGAACAAAATAACAACGAATGTCGTTACGTGAATGCTTAATTGACGGATTATTCGTATAGGTGACGATCTGTACGAATATATCTGAAAGTTTAACGTTCTGAATGATAACCAATAATTAGAAAATCATATCGAAAAGTGTAGTTATCGTCGTGTTCGTACGGGTGACGATTCGAACAAATACGCACGACGACTATACAATTTGATTTAAACAGGTAAATTTAACGATTTCAGAAATTCAAAATAAACGGAAGATATTTGGTTAATTTAATAGGAATTACCACCTAAATTAAATTTATAAATTCTATTTTTAAAATCATAATGATTCTTTACGAAAATGAATGAAAACCGACGCTTCTACGCGAAACTGAGCGAGACCGAACGTACCCGAACGATTAAAATCATGAAATGGCAATAAATTCCGTTAATCTCCTCCAACTACCCACTCTCTCTCATCCCAAATCGTCACTTTCTCTCTCTAGAATTCCATTCCCTAAAATCCTTATTTCTTCATCAAATCAAGCCATTTTGGTGTCAAAATGACCACAAGAACTTGTAGATCATGAAAGTACAAGAGTTTAGAGCTTGGAATCATCAGAAACGAGGTAGATTTGAGTTTAAACTCGCGATTTTTAGGGATTTTACCTTTGGTTCGATCCTTCAACCTTAACCAGTTCTAAACACCATAAAATCCTTAGGAACTACACACTAATGGTTTAGGATGTTGTGGGAACCAGTGGAACTCCAAAACTTTAGCCAAGAACTTGTGAAAGAGTTCTGCACAGGCCTGGCTTCTAACGGGCGAATGGCAAGCAGATGAGCCGAATGAACCTAGGCCGAAGGAGTTCTCATCCGGATGGTTATGTGCGACCGAATGAGCCAACCCCGAATGGGACCTTCCCTTTGCATGAATCCTCTTATTCGGTCAAAGTTATACATTCACATGCCACACCTATTTGTCCCACATGACTCAGTCGCATGACAACATTGTTTCGGCATGTTATCTCCATTCGCATGGCAGTTCTTTCACATGACTAGGTTGCACGACTGAGGTGCACAGAAGGAACATTAGGGGTTAGCCATGCATGGGGTTTGTATGTGAATTGCATGCATGGGAAAACCCATTAGGGTTTCATGAGTTTGCAACCGGTTTTGCATCATTTGAGATCAAATGTTTTTTTTTTCAAAACCCGAGTTATTCTAGGTTATTTAAACATATGAGTCTAGGGATTATGACCATTTGAGTAGTTAGAATCTAATTAAGTTGAGGGAAAACTCTCCAAAGAAGTTGGTGACATTACACAATAAACCCAATGGTCATGTGAATATCCATCAACTTGGTGTTTCAAAATTCCTAAGTTTTACAAAGTTTTATCAAAGAACAAAAGGAAAACAAGTGGTGGATTAATCGAAGAATCAAGAAACAAGTTAAGTATAGGTGTTGAATATATTGTAAACACCTAATACTTAGTAAATTCTATACAAACATACAACTAAGTTAGATAGTTCAATTGAACTTTCTAAGCTAAGTTGTACACAAGAGCGATCAAAGAACGGGTAATTTACTATGGTTTAATAGTGATTATCTATGGGATAAGGATTATGAACGGGTAATTTACTCAGAATAATTAGAGGAAATCATAGCATCACATAGTAAAGTCCAGGACAGATAGTTGCACACCGAGACCTAAACCTTATGTACGTTATCTCTCGACGCTTATCCTATTCAATTTATAATAAATAAACCCAGTTACTAAAGATACTTAAGCTACAATTAACGAGCGTGCTTATCTGTTGTGATTCATTACATAGCAACACAGGTGAGTTCATTGCCCCTTTTCTAAACATTTTTGTTTTACAAACGCGGGGCTGAGAAGCATGCGTAAATTATTTTTCTTGAAATACATTTACTTAAATGCTTTTACTTCACGTATGTTTTACATACGAAATTGTTATCTTATATTATGTTTAAGTAAACTACTTACAAGTTTACAAAATGAATTAATTCCTCTCTATGAGTAAGACAATGGTTTTAAAACAAAGACTATTTTTCAGTGTCGTGTTCAAGGAAACTAGGGATCTAATTCAAAGAACAAATGTCAGTATCGTGTTCAAGAAAACTAAAAATCTAATTCAAAGAACTAATGTCAGTGTTGTGTTCAAGAAAACTAAGGATCAAGATCAAAGAAATCATATCTGTGTGTGTATCAAAGAACTAATGAACTCAATAAAGAACAGTTCTAGGTGGATGTCAGTTGTATGACGATCAAGACCACGTGTAACACACTGAAAGTCCATATATAGTAGACTTTTATAGTCATGCTAACATGGGCACAAATCATACAAACAACAAGAGAACAGAGGTGAACAATGATCAAAGGATATCCTAAAGTCCCAGCATATACAGTAGACCTGAAGGTCCCTGGCACATACACGTAGTCTCCTTTGGATCAAGCCTGATATGGGCCATGTGTGAGACGATACAGACTAGACACCACCAACAACTAAGAACAATTGATTGAGTTACTCAAGGCCCAATCATTATGTCTTAGTTGTATTAAATGTTTACTTATTCATTTATTTAAGCATTTAATATCATGTTTCTACAAGTACAATGGTTGATCATGAATGTGTGATGAACTCAAGAAATCGATAGAATTTCAATTTGTGGAACTCAAAAATTTTTATGACGATGGGTTAAATGAAACGCTTAATTATCATTAATAACAATATGTTATGCAGTTCAATATGCGGTGGGTTGGTGGCTGGGCTGGCGATAAGCTTGACCCTACATATGCCCTATTTATAAGCATACTTTATTGGATAACATAGGTGGTTGTTGATGAGGTTAGGGTTGTCATTTCGGGTGATCAATGTAAACAGATTTTCAGGTTATTTAAACCTGATGAATCAAAGGTATGGGATGAAACGCTTAATGTCACACCCCCTGCGCCGCGTGCGGAATCCACGGCGCGGTAACGTATGAATAGTTGAATCATGCACAAGTATTGATTAAGAACAACCACAATGGATTACTAAGTTTCATAATGTTTAGACAGTTGTTTAGTTACAGACAATCTATCTACCAAAAGAATGACAACTACAGACCCAAAATATAGTTTACAAAATAAGACTTCAAACAAGACAATTAAACATTCAGGATTTTAGTGTGTTTCTAAATCCATCCTAGCATGTTTCTTCATCTTGTTCTATCTTAAGCGGTCTCCTTAGTTGTCCTTTAGTGTGTCTTAAACCTGATTACCTGAAACACGTGAAAAGTAACTTTCAACTACAGAAGTAGTTGGTTAGAACAATAGGTTTAACAATTTTAAACATGAATTTGCAGTGTAAGGCATATGTTTAAAACAATAAATCAATTACATGGATGAGCTGCAACCCAAACTAACATCAAGTATATAAAACGTGTCCAAACAGTCAACAGACCATTTGCTAGTGAAGCCAACTTATTATCAAATCCCAAACTACGTTTGGAGTTAGATAATGTATCAGCAGTTTTGATAAAACCATAATGAAACCAAACCTGCAGTTAGCTTATAAAACAAATTTAAAAGCTAACTCCATCTTGGTATGAACCAGTGTGTCCACTTTCCCTTGTTGTGATCACCCAGTACTAACGCTAATGAATATGAAACTTGATGGGTTTATAAGTTTGTTCACAACAGTGAACACCATGATTTTGAACTTTGCTTTAAAACCCAATGATTTAATACCTTATTTGATAACATGATTTGAAACCTTGTTTGAATACCATGAAATGAATCCTTTGTTTGAAAACCATGAAATGAATACTTTGTTTGAACATCACCATGAAAACCATTGTTTGAATACCTTGTTTTGAAACCTTTGATTGAGTACATAGAATAGTGTCCTTGTATAGTAACAAGGTTTATAAAAGATTATTTTCGAAAACACGAGTTTATAGTAAAAAAGTTTATAAGTCACATTATTTAAAAGTGTTTGTCATTTATAAATCCATTCGAGTAAAACTGATATAAAACAGTTCAAGAAAACTTTATAAAACCTCTTTAATAGAAAGGGTTTAACAGTTGATAAAATCCTTTGAAACAGTTGAATAATCTGATGAAATTGTACCATGAACCTGTAATGTTTGAAGAATAGCATACATCTTGTATAATGAAATACAATTATACATAGTGTATTTGATCACGTGTTCCACCCCAAAATAGTTGAAAAACGGTAAAAGAGGGGCTAATGTTCTCACCTGTCTGCAGTAGACTCTGAACTATAACAAATAGCAAGTAGCAAACAGGACTTCTAACTGGTTCCTATATCATAGTAATCATACATAGGATATAAGATTTATAATTCTATAGACTTTGATTCATTGCTCGACTCGTGTTAACATGATTTGTGATTAACATCTTGAATAACTTGTTCTCGTGTTTGGAAACGTTGTATGAACTTGAAAGTGATGATTATGATACCTGATTGATAATTGATTCATGTAAAAGAATATGTCATGTTCTTCTTATGCATAACTTGTATACATAAAAGTAACATGGGTTTATGTATATGATATCCTTTGATTAACATGCAGTTTGAATAAATGCACCAATTTTTTGAGTCTTTGGGATTGTGACTTGATCTCATAGTTATGTTAGGTTATAACTTAACCCACTAAGATCAAATCACAATTTTTTGAGTTGTGGGCCAAACCATGGGCCTTAAGCCCATGAAATCATAGTGTCTTTAAACAAAGTCCATGGGCCTTCAAAGTTCGTAACGGCCAATTGAGTGTGGTGTTGGGCCCTAATGGTTTGAACGAATGATTTGGGCCAATTGTGGTTTCCTTGGTCAATCATTCTAAGTGGAACTCAATGTGGGTTACCTATTGGGCCAAAAAAAACGTGTATATAGGCCATGTAGAGTTCCAAAGATATTATTCAGCCAATTAAAGATCATGATGGGTCGATATAACTCAATTGGGCTTGGTTTAATCTATGGGACCGATTGCTAATGAAGTTGGGCTGAATAAAGTTGAGTTGGGCCGAAAGGGATGTGGGCTGCCAAAGGTTCCAGCGAACCTATTTAAAGGTTCGGCCAACACTTCCCTTAAGGTTCGGCTTTAACGGTTGACCAACAAGGTTCGTCTGGGTTCGCGTATGGGAGAGGTTCGCTGCATGGCTAAGGGTTCGGCATGGGTTCACCAGGAGCTCTAGGGTTCGTCTGGATCATAAAGGTTCGGCTCCCTATGGTGACGTGTAGGTTCGACCATAGGTTCGCCCATGCAACCCATGCATGGGTTCGCCTAACTAAAAAGGTTCGTCTGCCATACATTCAGCTGATCAGGGGTTCGCCGAGTTGTGGAGGGTTCGTGAGCCAGGCTGGTTCGTGGGATTGAACAAGGTTCGGCCACTATCAACCCTATGAAGGTTCGTTGCATCCTTTAGGGTTCGGCTCCACAACCACCACCGAACCTGTCGACTTGCATCCTCACCTACATCGAATGCTCATCTCCAGATTGCGATCTATTTTAATCTAACATCAGGGAGGGTCGTTATAGGTGCGAGACTCAAAATGGTGGTGCATGGACCGGCTAGATGTCGAGTTTAACCAACACCCACACAAAAACCCTATTTTTCTGATCTATTCTAGCACAAGTACCTCGATTTTGGCCGGCTAAAACTTCAGATCTTCTGTACTTCTGTGTAGAGGATGTCAAGAGCTTCGCGTTGGTTCAAGAATCACCAAATTTCGTCAAGAAACAAAGAAGATACACCCGTTTGAAGTTTGGATTTTTAGAGCTAAAGAGAGGTTGGTGGCTGCAATTAATGTAAAATAATATATTTCAATTATATTTACTCTTCGTGTGTTGACAGATCGTTAAAAAAATACAATTACGTGTACACCCGCAATCGCGAACGTTTTCCGATCATATTAATTATTTAGAGATGTTTAATCATAATTATAAGTTCAACATTCGTATTATTATGGATCGTCACCCATAACTATACTCAGTCTCCCTTACATATTATGATTTTTGTTTAATTAATTGTCATAATATTCGTCTCAACACTACGCACTAACACTATCCCATTACACCGAACACAGTATATGTATAGGGCATACCCCAGTTTCCAGCTACCTGTCATACCTGACGTTGTCCCACCACTGTTTCGATATAATACGATACTGTTCTTGCCTAGCGAACTCGACTGTAAATAAATAATACATACTTGTTCCTAAATAATAAAGATCCTAACACACAAGCACATTATGAACACATGAATCACATTGACTGATTTGATATGAAAACACATTTGTTCTAACACTGTTTACAACTACCATGACTAAATGTACAGATGTTACAGTCTCCCCTAGTTAAGGGAAGTTCGTCCCGAAATTAACTAGCCGAAGGTACTGTAAAATGATGAGGGTACTTAAGCTTCATCTGGTCTTCACGTTCCCAGGTGAACTCAGCACCGCGTTTGCCCTCCCATCGTACCTTTACGATCGGGATACGGCTGCGTTTAAGTTTCTTGACCCCATAATCCATGATTTCAGCTGGACGTTCTATGAATTGCATGTTGTTTTGAATCTGAATGTCTTCCAGTGGAATCTGAACATCATGATCCGCCAAGCATTTCTTAAGATTTGATACATGAAAAGTATCATGAACATTGCTTAGCTCTACTGGAAGTTTGAGTTTGTAGGCTACGGGACCAATCCGTTCCAGGATCTCAAAAGGTCCAACGTACCTTGGTGCAAGTTTCCCTTTCTTCCCGAATCAGACAACGCCTTTTCAGGGATAAACTCAAGCGGTTTCCGACGTCGATCAGCATAACTCTTCTGCCGATCTCGTGCGGCCTTAAGCCTTGATTGAATGATTGTGATTTTGTCTGATGTTTCTTGAATAAGTTCTGGTCCTACGACCTGTGAGTCACCAATCTCGGTCCAACAGACCGGTGATCGGCACTTCCTACCATACAACGCTTCGAATGGTGCACATTGAATGCTTGTATGATAGCTGTTGTTGTATGAAAACTCAATGAGTGGAAGATGCGTATCCCAGCTCCCACCGAAGTCAATCACACAAGAACGAAGCATGTCTTCAAGTGTTTGGATAGTCCTTTCACTTTGACCGTCGATTAACACGAGTTCCCAAAGCCTTTTGCAATGTTTGCCAGAAGCGAGAAGTGAAACGACTATCACGATCAGAAATGATTGATGTTGGAGTACCATGACGTGCAATGATTTTGTTGATGTACAATGTAGATAGCTTCTCCATTTTGTAATCCTCTCGGATTGGGAGAAAATGAGCAGATTTGGTGAGTCGATCAACGATCACCCAAATCGAATCGTAACCTCGCGGAGTTCTCGGCAACTTGGTTATGAAATCCATGGAAATTTGTTCCCATTTCCATTGAGGAATTTCAGGTTGTTGCAGAAGTCCCGAAGGCTTTTGGTGTTCTGCTTTGACTTTGGAACATGTAAGACATTTTCCCACGTACAGTGATATGTCTTTCTTCATTCCTGGCCACCAATAAGATGCCCGCAAGTCGTGGTACATCTTATCTGCCCCAGGATGAACTGAGTATCGTGACTTATGAGCCTCATCACAGATGAGTGTGCGCAATTCTTCTGACTTTGGAATCCAGATGCAGCCGTTGAGATATAACACCCCATCAGATCGAGGTTCCAGTTTCTTCTCAATTCCGCAGTCTAAGTATGCCTAAAGCTGATTGTCTGTTACTACTTCTTGTTGTGCAATACAAATCAAATCCTTCAGGTTTGGCTGTGTGTTGATCTCCATGGCTCTAACACGAACTGGTTTGACTGGTTCCTTACGACTAAGAGCATCCGCTACCACATTGGCTTTACCCGGATGGTAACGAATCTCACAGTCGTAATCAGTTAGAAGCTCAACCCAACGCCGTTGTCTCATGTTAAGTTCTTTCTGATTAAGGATGTGTTGCAGGCTCTTGTGGTCTGTATAGATGACACATTTAGTACCATACAGGTAGTGTCTCCAAATCTTCAATGCAAAGACCACAGCCCCCAACTCAAGGTCATGAGTAGTGTAATTCTTCTCGTGAACCTTAAGCTGCCTTGAGGCATATGCAATCAACTTGTCCTGTTGCATAAGTACACAACCGAGACCAAGGTTTGAAGCATCGCAGTAGACAATGAAATCATCACTGCCCTCTGGGAGACTAACGATAGGGGAGTTGCATAACTTCTATTTAAGAAGTTGAAATGCATCTTCTTGCTTCTGTCCCCATATGAACGCTTGACTTTTCTGGGTTAGTGTAGTAAGTGGCAAGGCGATCTTTGAAAAGTTCGCAATGAACCTTCTGTAATAGCCTGCCAATCCCAGAAATGAACGAATCTCTGTTGGAGTAGATGGGGTAGTCCAGTTCTTAATTGCCTCAATCTTCGCTGGATCTACGTGTATCCCATCCTTGTTAATGACATGTCCTAAGAAGTGAACTTCTTTTAGCCAAAATTCACACTTTGAGAATATAGCATAAAGTTGTTCAGCTCTTAGTAATTCTAAGACTTTCTTCAAATGATCTTCATGCTCTTGCTCTGTCTTGGAATAGATTAGTATATCATCAATAAAGACAATATCAAACTGATCTAAGTAAGGTCTGCAGACTCGATTCATCAAATCCATGAACACTGCAGGTGCATTGGTCAGTCCAAATGGCATAACAACAAACTCGTAGTGTCCGTATCGAGTCCTAAATGCAGTCTTTGGTATATCCTCATCATTTACTCGCAACTGATGATACCCGGATCGTAAATCAATCTTAGAGAAGCACGTTGCTCCCTGTAATTGATCAAACAGATCATCGATCCTGGGCAGAGGAAATCTATTCTTGATTGTCAACTTGTTTAGCTCACGATAGTCGATGCACATACGAAATGAACCGTCTTTCTTCTTGACAAAGAGAACCGGAGCTCCCCATGGAAAAAAACTCGGTCTTATGAAACCTTTGTCTAGAAGTTCTTGGAGTTGACTAGACAGTTCTTGCATCTCAAACGGTGCTAATCGATATGGTAACTTCGCCACTGGGTTTGCTCCAGGGACGAGATCGATTCTAAACTCCACTTGC
The DNA here is from genome assembly GCA_009363875.1 of Mikania micrantha. Classification (NCBI taxonomy): domain Eukaryota; kingdom Viridiplantae; phylum Streptophyta; class Magnoliopsida; order Asterales; family Asteraceae; genus Mikania; species Mikania micrantha. The sequence continues at coordinate 49,409,387 of CM018681.1, forward strand.
CGGATCAGTGGTAATCCAGGCAAGTCTTCTGGAAAAACATCAGGAAAATCTCTGATAACTGGAACGTCTCCAACTGCTTTCTTTTCAGGTTTCTTCCCTACCACGTGAGCCAAGAATGCATAGTATTTCTTCTTCAGGTACTTCCTAGCCTTGATGCATGATACAATCTTCAATCCGCGGTAGGGTTTCTCGCCGTACACTAACATCGTTTCACCAGATGATAGAGGAATTCGAATAAGTTTCTCCGAACATGCAATTTCGGCATTGTTTTCAGACAAACAATCCATTCCTATCACAACTTCGAAGCTTCCGAGTGTCATAGGAAGAAGATCGATGTGGAAAAGATGGTCGTTTAATCTTAATTCACAACCATGTATTATGGAATCTACAAGTATGGTCTTATCATCAGCTACTTCTACGGTATAGGGAGTAGTAAGTATAGATGGTTGTTTGTTAAACAAAGAAGCAGTATGAGCAGAGATAAAGCTTTTATCAGCACCAGTATCAAATATGATAGAAACGTAATGACCATTAAGGAGAAATGTACCCGTGACAACTGCTGGCTCCTCGCGTGCTTCGGCTGCTCCGATAATAAAGGCACGAGCAGTAGCAGTGTTGTTGTTGAGTTTTGGACACTGGCTTCTGAAGTGTCCCTCCGCTCCACAATTATAACAAGCCCTTCCACCTTTAGTAGTAGTAGTGGTAGTGGTAGCAGTTGTGGCAGCAGCAAGATGAGCAGATCGGCATGTAGCAGCCAAGTGTCCCATCCGCCCACACTTGAGACACTTTTTGCATAGGGTATTGGGTAGGTGATGGTATTGGCATTTGGTGCAAAGTGGAAATGGGCCAGTGTAAGGCTTTCTGACTGTTACAGATTGTGGCATAGCAGTAATGGGTGTGGCTTGAGTGGATGTAGCTGCAGTCAGGGCTGCAAAGTTCTTGATTGTCTTTTGCTTTTTCTTCTTGTGAAGGTGCGGTTCAGGCTTCTTGCCTTCATCAATCTGTGCTCTCTTGTACCCCTTTCGGGTGAGCACCCCAGACTTAACGTATTCTTCAATAAGGCTAGCTCCAAGATGAATCGCTGCCTCTAGGGTAGTGGGGTTATTCCCCATCACAGTTCCCCTGACAACTAGAGGTAAGCCTTCGATGTACTTCTCTATCCTGCAGGATAGAGGAGTAACCAGGTGTGGCACCATAATGCACAACTCATGGAAGCGAGTTGTATACTTTGCGTTCTCACCACTGTCTTGGGCCAGATTCCACATCTCGACCTCAAGTTTCTTCAGTTCGTGACATGGACAAAACTTTTCCACAAGTAACTTCTTGAAATCCTCCCAGGCTAAGGCCAAAGCAACCTCTCGTCCTCTGGTGTTCTTCTCAGAATTCCACCAGGTGAGTGCGCCTTTGTGAAAAGCGCTTGAGGCCATCTTGACCTTCAGATTTTCAGGACATCCCGTGAAATCGAGAATATCCTCAATGCTTTCCAGCCACTGCAGTAGGCCGGTAGCTCCTTCAGTACCAGCATACTTAGGAGGTTTAGCATCATTGAACTGCTTGAAAGTGAAGTTAGCAGTTCCGGTGTTAGTAGCATTTGAGTTATGTGCTGAATCACTAGTACTTCCCCGAAGATTATGGGTGATATCAGTGACCATGCCCGGAATGACGTCCCTCATGTGTACAGCGATGGCTCGGGCAATCTTGTTAATCTCATCGTCGTTGCCACTTGTCGAACCCCCTCCGTTAGGATCACGACGGGGAGGCATTCTACGAATAGAAGCCACAAGTGGGTCAGTGATGAGAAAGGATACAATTAAATTTGCATGATAAAATTAGTAATATATCCATACTACTAGTATTATCATTCAATTGTAATATGAGCATGTACACATATAAGCAATCAGCTCATTAGCATACTTCTCATGTGAATGTGTATGATGTTCCATGATCTCACTTAACCAAACCTACACACTGACACTTTCCCGATATACCGAAGATAGCTTATATATAGGGCATACGAAAGGGTCAAGAAAACTGCCAGCCCAGACGCCATCCCATCACCGCTTCGATATACCACGATCATGCCCTTTCTAGCATTTAGCAACATGTTTGTACTGATTCCCATGTATGTTCCATTGATTAAGAATCCCATGATCTTTGATCAATTTGAACTATGATTGAATCCATGATTGAACTATGTTTGAATTATGTGTGCACCTACTAACAATCGTTAACATGTAGAACTAAATCATATGTGTGCTCTACATTTTTCTTGTTAAACTGTGTTAGTAAATACTAATGATGTAATCACTTAAGAATTTTACTTAAGGTTTACATTGAAAGAAAGTTCACAACTTGATTGATTCGCACGCAATGTTTGACTCATCCAAGTTTGAATAGCACAATGATTTGATTCACCAATGATTGTATTTCAAATGTTTGTATCTCATGTGTTTGACTAATGTTCAATGATTCCAGTTGCTCGCCGGATTCCCCCTGACATACCGAAATAAGGTTATATATAGGGCTAGTTCTCACCACCCACCACTTACCTCAGCATGTCAGCGTTAATCCGCCGTTTGTATTTGGAGCTAAGATTCCAACTCTTGATTGATTAAGATTGGTTCATGTTTGACTCTTGTTCCTTGATTATGATTATGAATATGTAAACCATGGTTCTTAATTTACTTGAAATTAAGACCTTAGGTTTTAGTATTTGTGTCCTAGGTTAATTAACCTAGGTTCCCAATACTTACAGTATTGAGTATAATGATCTCATGTGAGAACTTCAACTAAAGAATACTGTTACACAGATTCTAAGTTTTAAAGTTCCTATGATAATGAATACCTGATAATGACAACATGACAAGGATTTCAAATCAAAGATTCTAAAATTATAGATCTTGATGAACCTGATGAGGATTTTAAATCAAAGATACTAAGAATACAGATCTTTGCCTCTAAATTCCTCTGATGAACACTGATGGAGAATCCCAGATCAATGATACTAAGAATACAGATCCTTGCCTCTGGAATCCTTTAATGAACACTGTGTGAGAACTTCAGATCAAGGATAGTAAGAATACATATCCTTGCCTCTGAAATCCTTTAATGAATATATGTGAGAAATTTAATTCGGTTTCTAAAATTATAGAATTCGGTTTCAAATTCCTTGACTCGATGTCTAATCTTAGAAGAGTATCCCTAAGATCTTTCAAGCTTAATGTAGACTTAATGCTTACTCAAGTTACTTAGATCCTAAGTATCCTCAAGCCTATAGCACTTAGTCCTATTGGGTAGCTTAGGTTATAGTCTAGGTCATTAAGCATTGGGTTTTTCCTAGTTCTCTACAACCTTGGCTCTGATACCAACCTGTACACCCCCCGCACCGCGTGCGGAATCCATGGCGCGGTGACGTATGAATAGTGGAATCATGCACAAGTATTGATTAAGAACAACCACAATGGATTACTAAGTTTCATAATGTTTAGACAGTTGTTTAGTTACAGACAATCTATCTACCAAAAGAATGACAACTACAGACCCAAAATATAGTTTACAAAATAAGACTTCAAACAAGACAATTAAACATTCAGGATTTTAGTGTGTTTCTAAATCCATCCTAGCATGTTTCTTCATCTTGTTCTATCTTAAGCGGTCTCCTTAGTTGTCCTTTAGTGTGTCTTAAACCTGATTACCTGAAACACGTGAAAAGTAACTGTCAACTACAGAAGTAGTTGGTGAGAACAATAGGTTTAACAATTTTAAACATGAATTTGCAGTGTAAGGCATATGTTTAAAACAATAAATCAATTACATGGATGAGCTGCAACCCAAACTAACATCAAGTATATAAAACGTGTCCAAACAGTCAACAGACCATTTGCTAGTGAAGCCAACTTATTATCAAGTCCCAAACTACGTTTGGAGTTAGATAATGTATCAGCAGTTTTGATAAAACCATAATGAAACCAAACCTAAAGTTAGCTTATAAAACAAATTTAAAAGCTAACTCCATCTTGGTATGAACCAGTGTGTCCCAGTACTAACGCTAATGAATATGAAACTTGATGGGTTTATAAGTTTGTTCACAACAGTGGACACCATGATTTTGAACTTTGCTTGAAAAACCAATGATTTAATGCCTTATTTGATAACATGATTTGAAACCTTGTTTGAATACCATGAAATGAATCCTTTGTTTGAACACCATGAAATGAATCCTTTGTTTCAACATCACCATGAAAACCATTGTTTGAATACCTTGTTTTGAAACCTTTGATTGAGTACATAGAATAGTGTCCTTGTATAGTAACAAGCTTTATAAAAGATTATTTTCGAAAACACGACTTTATAGAAAAAAGTTTATAAGTCACATTATTTAAAAGTGTTTGTCATTTATAAATCCATTCGAGTAAAACTGATATAAAACAGTTCAAGAAAACTTTATAAAACCTCTTTAATAGAAAGGGTTTAACAGTTGATAAAATCCTTTGAAACAGTTGAATAATCTGATGAAATTGTACCATGAACCTGTAATGTTTGAAGAATAGCATACATCTTGTATAATGAAATACAATTATACATAGTGTATTTGATCACGTGTTCCACCCCAAAATAGTTGAAAAACGGTAAAAGAGGGGCTAATGTTCTCACCTGTCCGCAGTAGACTCTGAACTATAACAAATAGCAAGTAGCAAACAGGACTTCTAACTGGTTCCTATATCATAGTAATCATACACAAGATATAAGATTTATAATTGTATAGACTTTGATTCATTGCTTGACTCGTGTTAACATGATTTGTGATTAACATCTTGAATAACTTGTTCTCGTGTTTGGAAACGTTGTATGAACTTGAAAGTGATGATTATGATACCTGATTGATAATTGATTCATGTAAAAGAATATGTCATGTTCTTCTTATGCATAACTTGTATACATAAAAGTAACATGGGTTTATGTATATGATATCCTTTGATTAACATGCAGTTTGAATAAATGCACCAATTATTTGAGTCTTTGGGATTGTGACTTGATCTCATAGTTATGTTAGGTTATAACTTAACCCACTAAGATCAAATCACAATTTCTTTGAGTTGTGGGCCAAACCATGGGCCTTAAGCCCATGAAATCATAGTGTCTTTAAACAAAGTCCATGGGCCTTCAAAGTTCGTAACGGCCAATTGAGTGTGGTGTTGGGCCCTAATGGTTTCAACGAATGATTAGGGCCAATTGTGGTTTCCTTGGCCAATCATTCTAAGTGGAACTCAATGTGGGTTACCTATTGGGCCAAAACAACGTGTATAGAGGCTTGGGTTCGTCATGGGTTCACCAGGAGCTCTAGGGTTCGTCTGGATCATAAAGGTTCGGCTCCCTATGGTGACGTGTAGGTTCGACCATAGGTTCGCCCATGCAAGCCATGCATGGGTTCGCCTGACTAAAAAGGTTCGTCTGCCATACATTCAGCTGATCAGGGGTTCGCCGACTTGTTGAGGGTTCGTGAGCCAGGCTGGGTTCGTGGGATTGAACAAGGTTCGGCCACTATCAACCCCATGAAGGCTCGTTGCATCCTTTAGGGTTCGGCTCCACAACCACCACCGAACCTGTCGACTTGCATCCTCACCTACATCGAATGCTCATCTCCAGATTGTGATCTATGTTAATCTAACATCAGGGAGGGTCGTTATAGGTGCGAGACTCAAAATGGTGGTGCATGGACAGGCTAGATGTCGAGTTTAACCAACACCCACACAAAAACCCTATTTTTTCGATCTATTCTAGCACAAGTACCTCGATTTTGGCCAGCTAAAACTTCAGATCTTCTGTACTTCTGTGTAGAGGACGTCAAGAGCTTCGCGTAGGTTCAAGAATCACCATTCGTCAAGAAACGAAGAAGATACACCCGTTTAAAGTTTGGATTTTTAGAGAGAGGATAGGTTCGCGAATTTGGAGCTAGAGAGAGGTTGGTGGCTGCAATTAATGAGAAAAATAGCCATCTTCATGGCTTTTATAGTCCAAGTGGTATTCGGGTTCGTTTCGGTCGCTCGGTTCGCATTTCCGGACATAACGCGTATTTTACGCGATTTAAATAATGGATTATTATTCTCATCATTTTGATGAGTTTCAAAATTGTAAAAATGTAAAATAATATATTTCAATTATATTTACTCTTCGTGTGTTGACAGATCGTTAAACATATACAATTACGTGTATACCCGCAATCGCGTACGCTTTCCGATCGTATTAATTATTTAGAGACGTTTAATCATAATTATAAGTTCAACATTCGTATTATTATGGATCGTCACCCATAACTATACTCAGTCTCGCTTACATATTACGATTTTTGTTTAATTAATTGTCATAATATTCGTCTCAACACTACGCACTAACACTATCCCATTACACCGAACACAGTATATGTATAGGGCATACCCCAGATTCCAGCTACCTGCCGTACCTGACGCCGTCCCACCACTGTTTCGACATAATACGATATTGTTCTTGCCTAGCGAACTCAACTGTAAATAAATAATACATACTTGTTCCTAAATAATAAAGATCCTAACACACAAGCACATTATGAACACATGAATCACATTGACTGATTTGATATGAAAACACATTTGTTCTAACACTGTTTACAACTACCATGACTAAATGTACAGATGTTACACTTAATTATCACCAGGAACAATATATCATGTGGTTTGGTATGTGGTGGGACGGTGGCTGGGCTGGGTGTAAGCTTGACCCTACATATGCCCTATATATAAGCATACTGAATCAGATGGTATAGGTGGTTAATGGTGAGGTTAAGGTTGTCATTCGGACAAGTTTATTCAAATTCATTTTCAAATATAACTATATGAACTCACCAACCATGTGTTGACTTGATCTTTTTGCATGACTTCTCAGGTGACGAACATGTCTGATTAAGAAGTTTATGCTTTTGGACTAGGATGCCAGATAGAGGAACTAGTATTTTGGACATGCATATTTTTGAACATCATTATACAAATTATTTTGTATATCTTGTGCAGATACAAGATAGATGAATTATGATGTTGATGGTAGATTTACATTGTTAAATTATGAACAAACTGATGTAATTTAACCTTGTAATTCTATTTTTATTTAGCATTTTCTCATTACATATCATGTGCAATGTAAACAATCTAATCATCACGATTATCATCCCCAATATCGCGCCCCAAGACCTTTCCGTCCGACGGGACACACGATCTAGCCTGCCGGCTCGGGGTGTGACATGCCCCTTTTACTAATCTTTTGATTTAATTGCGGGGCTGAGAACATGCTAAAACATTTTCTTAAATGTTTTAGTACACTTTATGACAATAAGGCTTTGCTTTGTTATTACAATTGAATTCCTTATAATGTTATTGTTAATGACTATGAGTTCATAACTATTATTCCTTTGAGACAATATCTATGATTTCTAAGTGATAAGACTATTATTCCTCTGTGATTACAACTGTAATCCTTATGAGGAATACATGTTATTACCATTGAATTATTTTATTAATCCTAAGGAAATTATAAATGTTCCTGTGAGAATACTTCAGTTAATTCTAATTGAATAGATCTATTATTCCTATGAGAACATGTGTGTTATATCTATGAGATTTCTATGTAATGATAAACATGAGGTTATGAGTTGATGACTATGGAATGAGGACTATAAGAACTCTGTTGATTTTTATTCAGCCTATTCCAACTCTCATTTTTGACAAGGGTGATGAGTGTATGATAGTGTCTGCTATTTATCTCACCATTTCTATTCTTTGGACCGGTAAATTGAGAGACTGACCTCTCTCGTGTCACAAGCTGCTGGCAGATAGTTGCGAGGTCTTGGGAAAACCTAAGGTATAGGAATGAATTGAGAACATTGTGGTTTGCCTTTATGGTGGCTATAATGTGGTCAATTCAATCTTATAGAACGATTGGGACAGAACTACGTGTCAGACATACTCGTACTTCTAAATTAGATGTGAGTAATAGTAAGTTAAAGAGTATACCACCATTAACAACTATGGTAATACCAACATTTATAACTGTGGTAATCCACCGTTAATAACTGTGGATAATATTACTCTTTAAAACATATAAGTACATACGACCATTAATAACTGTCGTAATACCACCATTTATAACTGTGGTAATCCACCATTAATAATTGTGGATATTATTACTCTTTAAAACATACAAGTACATACCACCGTTAATAACTGTGGTAATACCACCATTTATAACTGTGGTAATCCACCTTTAACAACGGTGGATATTGTTACTCTTTAAAACATAAAAGTACACACCACCATTAATATCTGTGGTAGTCCACCATTTAAAACTATGGAGAATTGTACTATTTAGAAACCCATTGTGCCATGTTAATATCATGGTAGTGTAATGGGTTATCAAATGGGAAACTCTGATTGTGAATAAGCCTACGTGTGATGAAATCGGTATCTATAGCTACAATGAAGGTGGTATTGAGTTAGGTTAAGTGTGTGGTGGGCTGACGGCTTCATTCGTGATACGTATGCCCTATATATATATAAGCATGCTTAACTGGACGATATCCTATCTGTAGGTGTACCTATAGAGAGGACATGGGGATGAGTTAATGCCAAGTGAGAATAACTAAGACTTGTGTATTACAAGATGTTGTGTAAATAACTTCAACAATTTTTAAATAACTAAACTTATGAACTCACCAACCTAGTGTTGACTTTGTTTAAATGCATGTTTTCTCAGGTTACGAACAGCTTTAGTCATTAGACATCAGGACTAAGCTAGTGGACTTTAGAAGAGACCTAGCTTACTTTTGTGACGTGCATATTTTTGAATGACATAACTTTGAATCATCTTTTGTAAATCTTGTGCACATACAAGATAGAAACACAACAATTATTTTTGGGTACATTTACTTAGTTAAGTTACGAACATGTATTGTGTAATTTAACTTCTTAATTTTATTGTAATGTCATGTTAGCATTTCTCATTGTATATCATGTGCCATGTAAACAATCTGATCACTATGATTATAACACGATATCGCGCCCCGAAAACCTTCCACCCGACAGGAAAGTCGATCCAGCCCGCCGGCTCGGGGTGTGACAATAGTTCTTCTGCTTTTATGATCTTTTACATGAAGAAAAAACAACTTTCCTATTACCAGACACCATACTAATGGTAGCAAAGGAATCCTCAATATCATCATCAACAGAAACTGAAACCAGACTGAAAGTATCAACCACATCTCCTTAACTACTGGAGTGACATCTTCAGATTCTTTATGAACTTCTTCCACTTGACGGACAGAAGATGTAGCCACATCAGTGAATTGTGGTACAAAAGATGTAGTCTCAACTTCAACACAGTAGTTTGCTCTGGTTGTTCATCCAAATGTGCCTCTTGAGCTGCAATAGGGGACTGTACATGAAACCAGGCATCATTCTCTGCTTCTACAATAGCAGCATCAATAACATGTCCAAACAATGGAGTGTCTTCAATGTTGGCTCCCCTCTTTGGTCTGCAGTCAGCGAATATCCTCTTGTTCATTACTGTTATCTTGATAATAGGACCAGTCTTGTTAAAATGTGGAAATAAATTATCAAAGATCATAGTCAAGAATCTAGGATACGGAAAAAAGCTTTCTTTCTCAGTTGCAATTATTTGTTTCACCATCAAATCAAATATCAACTGACTAATGTTGAATGGTATGTTCAACACTAATGTTGCCAAGATATTAGTATCCTTGGTTTAATATTCAGGAGTGTAATAAGTCAATTTATAATCTTTAACACCAGCTTTGAATCCAACACTTGCTTTAGTCTCTGTTTGTGGTGACATAAATCCCTCCCTACAACTCATGAATTTAGAATTCTCACAACAACAAGGTCTACTTAGTGCAGTAATAAGACACTGAAAAGGTCTAGACAGAGTGTCAATCCCAGACCTCCTATTTGATAGGCACATGATCACAACATGGACAAGTATCTCCATTGTCCAAATAAATGCTTCTCGACCAGTTGGGAAGCAGTAACATCGCTATTGTATCCCATCTGATTGAACACTCCACAAATAAGATCATTTGGAAGTGATCAATGGATAATCATCTGAGTTATTGAATTGCAAAGCAGCTCATAGGTCTTCAACAAAGAATTGTATCACTTCATCATCAATCTTTGACTTTAAAGCTGGTGGCTCTGCTGCACAGCCATAATCAGCATTCTACCAGAATGATGTAATATGATTCTTAATGATCAGACAATTTGCAGAAAATCGTGTGTGATATCCTTGACCTCTTCAGAAATGATATCACCTCTACAAACTTAGAGGCTTCTATTAGCTCCTCATCAACCAGTGCAATAACATTATGTCTGTCATTACAATGTCTTTGACCTGTAAACAAAAACACAAAAGAAAAAAAATATTAGTTTTTGAAAATTTTCCAAACTTAAAATTTCAAAAAATTTTCTTAGTGTGAAATCCATCGATACTATTAGTGGCGATGATATGATATCATCGATATTAATAAAATCGATACACTGAGTATCAATATTTACACTTAGGAAAATTTGAATAAAGTCTATTGATATTAGTAATATCGACACAAATTGAATCGATATTAATAATATCGATGAAACAATATCGATACTAGGTATTAGAACCAACACTTAGAAAAGTTTGAAACAACATCATCGATACTATTAGGATTGATGATACTGTTTTCATCGATACTAATAGCATCAATGTAAGAACGGTTCAACAAAATTCAAATTTTCAAAAATTTTAAACGGTGAAATTAAAGTTTAAAGCCATTCAATCCTTTAACAGACATCACTGATTAAACATTTAAACCAAAAATTCCTTTGATTGATCCAGTTGTTTGTTCAAATTCGAGAGTTTAAAAAATATTAAGTTCGACAAATCAAAACTTACGATTGATGGTTAAAATTTGATGTATTACCAGCCGTTATGATCTATAGATGTGAAAGTATCACTGGTAAAACAATCAACGTCGGTGATAAACAACACAGTTAGATCGAAGAATTCACACTTTAAAAGCACATGGTAATATCAATATGGCTTGTATCGATACTGAGAGTATCGGCAGGTATATATTTAAAAATCTATTATCGATACTATTAGTATCGATGATACTTCATCGAAACTAAGTCATCGATACTAACAATATCGTTGGAATTCAAAAATAACTTAACATAGAATTTTCAAAAATTGCAAACCAAACATCAAAAACACATTTTGTGAAAAAATTAAGAAAAACACACTTGAAAGGTGAAATGTAAAATATTTTTGAAATTTTGGTTTTATAAAAACTATAAAAATAAAATCTTTTTGTCTTTTTGATAAAATTTTTGAAAAGATCCCTATGAAATTATATTCAACCTATTCTTACTAAAATTTTGAGAAATTAAAAATTAAAATTTATCGAAAAATATATATAAAAATAGAATTATATTAATATATGCATTTAACATATAAGCAACATAATCAAATTATAAACAATTTAGCCTGTTCATGAAATTCAATGAGTCTCAAACTTCAATAGATATTAGCCTATTCAACCTCAAAATTTATTGAGGATAAAATACATACTGCCATTGATCTTTTCAAATATATAATAAATTAATGAAATGAAATCTTGTCATTTTGATCAAACTTTTTAGATCAATAAATTAATGAAATGCGCTATTGAGAACAAGTCTGTGTGAATCACACAGCAAAGAGTCACTATGCATATGAAATAATGAATACTACGAATTTCCAGGTCTATAATGACATGTAACAGAGGAAATTCCGTACATGTGTTTAAAAGAACATTGATGGCATAATATGCATATATATAAATCAACTCTCAATCTATTTTTGTTGAAATTAGTTAGTGTAAATCTATTTTAAGATAGAAATCCATTAAATCATGAAATTTATTTACTTTGTTGATTAGTATTATTTAAATTGAAGTATCTAAGCTTATCCTCTTTTCAAACTAAAATGTCCAACTTAATAATATATCACTTATTTGTTTCAATGCACAAATTAAACATCATAAATTTCATATGCATAATTTGACAAATTTAAATTCTAAACCCCTTAGAAAATCTTAATTCAAAACAAGTCAAATTCCTATCATCTTTCATAAAATCTGGATGCAATTTTCAAAAATTTTATATTTTTTTAAAACTTTTAAAAATTAAACTTGAATGATAAAACTAAAAATTATAAGAAAAGAAAAACAAACTTTCAAGTGTAATTTTTCAAAACTCTTCATTCAAAATTGATCAACCCAAGTGCTTCTACAAGAGAAGAAAATCAGGCTGAATCAAAGGCTTTTGTGAAAATAACATCAATGTTGTCAACTATATTAATTTTTAAAAGTTGGATTAGCTTTTTCTCTAAACAATCTCGAATGAAATGATCTCGAATATCAATGTACTTTGTTCATTTAAGTGAAACTGGTTTTTAAGTTATGGCTATTGTAGTTGTATTATCAACAAAGATAGGGGTTGTTGTAAACTTTAAACCGTAATCCCCAATTTGTTGTTGAATCTACAAAACTTGTGAACACCAACATGAAGCAGCAACATACTCATCCGCACAAGTAGATATGGCTACAGTAAGTTGCTTCTTACATTGCCAGGTTACAAGTTTGTTGCCAAAAAATTGACAACCCTTAGTTGTTGACTTCCTATCAAGGTTACAGCCACTATAGTCAGAATCTGAAAATTTAATAAAATTCGTACTATCATCATAAGGGTACCAAATTCCAAGACTTGGTTTTCCCTTCAGATAGCGAAAAATTCGTTTCATTGCTTTGATATGTGAATCCTTTAGTTTTGCTTGAAACCTGGAACACAAACAAACAACAAACATAATGTCAGGTCTGGAAGCAGTTAAATACGTTAGGGAACCAATCATTGAACGACATAAATCTTGATAAACATCTATACCATTCTCATCATTCCCTAAATTATGATGAGTACAAATATGGGTAGAAATAGATGTACAATCATTAATCTTGAACTTGTTAAAGATGTCATGTACATATTTACTCTGATGGATAACAAGCCATCCTTCTTCTGAACTACTTGAATCCCAAGAAAGAAAGAAAGCTCTCCCATTGCACTTATTTCAAATTTCTGCTTCATGACTGCTTCAAAGTCTTTGCATAATTGTTCATTTGTTGCTCCAAAAATGATATCAACCACATAAATTTGCACAATAAGAATATCATCATTCTTCTTCAAGATGAACAAAGTGATGTCGATCTTTCCTCGTGAAAATCCATTGTCCAAGAAATGATTTGATAATGTTTCATACCAAGCCCTAGGTGCCTGATGTAATCTATACAAATCTTTATCAAGACGATAAACCTTTGTCGGATTGTTAGGATCTTTAAACCCTGGCGGTTGAACAACATAAACCTCCTCTTTCACTTTGTCATATAGAAAGGCGCTTTTAACATCCAGTTGAAAAACTTTGAACTTCTTGAAACCGGCATGTGCCCGTAACAATCTGATGGCTTCTATTCTTGCCACAAGAGATAAACTTCATCATAATCAATTCCCTCATGTTGATTGAATCCTTGAACAACAAGCCTAGCCAGGTTTCAGAGAATTATGCCTTTGTCATCCTTTTTGCACTCATAAACCCATCTGGTGACAGTAGGGATAAAATCTTCTAGACAATCAACCAATTTCCAAACACCCAATTTCTCAAACTGGCTTAATTCTTCTTCCATGGCTATAATCAGGAAGACTCCTTTAGTGTTTCTTTTACATTCTTCGGTTCTACCTGACTTAAAAAACATGAATATAAGCACGAATTCATTGTCTCCTGAATTTCTGACAATAAGACTTCATCATCCTCACCTTGAACTTATTGGCTTCATGTTTTAACTCAAGAATTTAAATCACAAAAAATGTTTTCAATTGGACGATCTCTGTTAATTCTATGAGTTGCAATTTCTTCCACAGCTATCTCATCTTCAAGATTTGTAATATGATTTTATTCTTCAGGTACAATCTACCCTTGAATTTCAGATTCAATAATAATTGATGGATCATTTTTTGAATCATGAAATTCATCATCAGAATGTGACTCTTCAGAAACTTCTACTTGTTCAGTAACAAAAGGAGAAGAAGAATTATCTTGTAATACAAAAGAACTTCCTTTAGAAGATTCCAAAACAAATCTTGGAAATAAAGTACCACAAATGGTAATAGGGTCACTCAGACTCAGCAAGATCATTTGAAGGTGAAGGAAACAACTTATAAAAATAATGAAACACTGATTCATAGTCAAACAGTCAATCCAGGTAATGTGTCAGTGAATCGACATAGAGTAAATTCATATGCTTCTTCGATCACTATGTTTGCCAGATTGAGTACTCGTTTGTTTAGCGAATTAGATGAATACCCCGAAAATATTCCATCCACTGCCATAGGCTCAAATTTTGCAGTAGTCAGTTTCAGATATGTGCATATATCACCAAAAGGCTCCAGATGAGCAATGTTGGGCCATCTGCCTTTAAGGAAATGATAAGATGTTTTTCTGTGCTTCTTGATAGTTAAGACGCGGCTTAATTTATAGCATGCAGTATTGACCGCTTCAGCCCAAAATGTGATTGGTAGGTGAGAATCCGCAAGCATTGTTCTAGCAGTTTCAATCAAGGTGTGGTTCTTACTTTCGACAACACCGTTCTTTTGAGGGGTATATGGAACACTTAACTATTAATTCCTTTCTGGATGCAAAACAACTCCAAATAATGGTTGCTGAACTCTGTTCCATTATCACTTCTCAAAATTTTGACTTGTGCAGTATATTCATTCTCTAATTTGTTGATCAGATTCTTCAAGATTTCAGGAGTCTCTGATTTAGCTACTAAAACTAACACCCAAGAAAATATAGAAAAATCATCATTAACAACTAGTGAAAAAAATCTTCCACCTACACTCTTAAATAACACTAGACTAAAAAGATCTTCCATTATCAATGATTAATTTACGAGTGATGTGTAAATATTTGAAAATAGAAGGATGTTTCTTATTACATTGCTTGACATTTTTGTATTATTTTGGATCAAATTTTTAATGTTATTATTTACAATCTTATTCAAATTTTACATTATATTTATATTCTAAATAAAGTGTCTTTGTGACAATGTGTTGTACAACAAACTATATGTAGTTTTTACTTGCATAAAATTTGATCCTCTAAAGGTGATTTTATATTGTGACAAAATAAAAGTGTCACTAAAACAAATATGATTATGCGACTAAGATTAATTTTTAGTGGCACAAAAATTTTTCTACAAAAGTCTCTTTTCTATTTTGTGGCATAAAAAAAGTGTGCCTTAAAGTCTAAAAACTTTGTACGGCATATTGAAAAAGTGCCACTAAAAGGCTTTAGCGTCACCACTTCTAGTGGCACTTTTTTGCGTGCCACAAAATTTTAAAGAGGTTTCGAGTGGAACTTTTTTGGTCTTTTGAGGCACCTTTTGTAGGCCATTAAATGACATTTTATTTGTAGTGAAACCGGAAATATCACTACTATTCTTGTCATCAGCATCGCAAACTTCAATCTTGTTTCCTTTGTTCTTTACATCTGTTCCTGCATTTTTAAAACTCACAGAACCTGACAAGTTAGATAAATCAGATGAAAATATACATACGTTCTTAGAGGTCTTTGAAATGTAAGGAACAACATTTGGTTGATAAGGTAATTTCCCATAGAGATGGTTCATCGGGGTTCCTTGTTTGGCACATCATTTGCCAAAATGTACACAAATGTTTTCTGAGCACTACGCAAACACTCAGTTGATTTGCATTTCTTTTTCTACTCATTCATGTCCTTAATCAATTTATTGATAATGTCAACTACATCAACTAATTTCAGTTTTAAAGATTTAATATCTACACAATATTCTTCAATTTTATTTTGGTAAAGTTTTTCATAAGTGAGATATTGTCTCACATTATCTTCCAAACAGATGACATCATCAATAAGTGATTGATTGTGCTTTGTTACCATGTCTAGCTTTGCAACATAAGCACAACATTTCAGACAATTTGGTTTATGATTAAGACTTTTTGATGACGATGATGAATCAACCTTCTTTGAACTTGTTTGTGCCATAAATGCCACATGTGATTCATCATTGACTTGTACTTCTTTATAATATGATTGTTGGCAACTTCAAATCTTGGAGGAGTGGTCTTGGAGCTTGTGGTGACTGAAGAAGTAGAAGCAGTAGCAGCTCTTCTTCTAGGACCAAACTTGTTATGTTTATTGGCAACTTCAAATCTTGAGCTATTTCAGAATGGCAAAGTGTCCAAGATTCCCACAATTGTAACTTTTGACTTTTTGCTTAGAAAAGCCAAGTTTCTTCTTTGGATTTTCAGTAATCTCAGACCTGTCAGTTCTCTGCAGAAATCTTCCTGCCCCCCATGTCAACATTGCCATTTACCACCGAATGTCCATTTCTTCCAAATCATCTGGATCCAAATGATCCATGTCCTCATCTATAAGCCTTTGTGCTTCATCAATTACAACAGAATCATAAGCATTCACAAATTGCATGAAGAATACTAAATGCTCCTGAGGAATTTTAACATTCACACTCTTTGATTTATTGGTTGATGTTTTCTCTTTGTATATTGCTGAGGTAAAACATACCTCAATAGTGTCGTCAACAACAACATAAACATCACCATCTTCAGTACTGGATAAAAATGCAACTGATCTTGAAGTGGGATTTGCAGTGAAAACGGTAGGCTTCATATATATAAGCTTGGATTTTGAGAAGAAAATTTACTACCAGTCTTTTTCTTTTGCATATCGAGATCAAAAGACTGTAGTTTTGAAATCAGCACCTCCAACATTGTGATCTCTAAATCAGTATTCTCCATGATTATCATCACATATGTTTCCCATGAAGAAGGAAGAGCATCAAGTAATTTGTCATTTTGCTCTTCTTGAGAAACTTCGTAATCCATATTGCTTAGCTCACTAAGCAACAAGGTGAATCTTGTAACACACTCTTCAAATGATTCATTCTCAAGAAATTTAAACACTTCAAGTTGCTTTTTCAGAAGGGCACGCTTACCCCGCTTCAATTGATCACTGCCTTCACAGCACTTAGCTAAGGCATCCCAAAGAGCCTTGGATCTTTATGAGATTTGAAATATTGAAAAATCTCTTTAGGAAGTGCCATGGTGAATAAAGCATAATCCTTCTTTTCTAGATCATAAAGCTTCTTTTAATCTTTAGTCAGACGAGAAACATTCTTTTAAACACCATTCAGTTGAGGCTACTCATATCCTTCTATTAGTGGGATCATCAAACTAGGGTTGACAATAGATAGGAAGGATTCAAATCTACCGCTCCTTGAAGAATACTCACTTACTGAAACCAGTTTTGGAGATTTGGTCATGGTACCGGCCTCATTGTCACTTAGTAATGCAGACAAGGAAGATAAGTTTGCCATTTTGAAGTTTTGAACAGAAAATTTCTAACACTTAGAAATTTTTAGAACTGGATTGTAGATATTAGTAATATCGACAATACTTAACCATCGATACTATTAATATCGATGAGATGCCGTCGATATTAAAAATATTAATAAATGGTTGTCGATAATGTTAGTATCGATGAAGATATTATCGATACTATCAATATCGATGAGAAACAAGCTGATAACCGCTTCTGTCGATATTGTTACTCTCGAAATGAAATTTTCAACACTATGACAATTTTTCAAATGCAGCTACTGGTTTCTATGAATTTTAAGTGATAACCTTAATTTAGTCACTTGAAAAAGTCAAATTGGCATGAATTTGTCTTCAGCAGTAAACTCATCAAATCTCTACTCAACCAGGATCACAGCCGAGCATAAAGCTTTGATGCCATTTGAAGGCCCATGTCTAGGATCTGAAAGATCTGGTATCGTATTTAGGTATGTGCGGAATCATACAAACATGTTTGAGTAATAATAGAAATGAGTTGAAATAGAACAAATCAATGATCAAAATTCAATCTCTTGTATTAATACTTGGAATGAACTTTGTACAGGTAGAGAGAAATTCAAACTTAATAATCTGAGTTATGAACAAGTTCGATACAACTAATATCAAAAAAATGCTAATTATAGACCTGGCCATTGATACTGTTAGTATCGATAGTCACTCAGTGTCGATACTAATAGTATCGACCATAGTACCATCGATACTAATAGTACGGATGATCCCATACTTAGCAAATTTTACAACCAACAAAACGAAACACAATACAAATCAAAACAAAACAAAACAAAACAAACTCAACTATTACAATCACAATACAATAACTTAAAGGTCTTCACTTCGACTCTGTAGCAACTTCAGTCTTCAGTTCAACATCTGAGGCTGATGCTATTAGGGTACTAACAACCGAAGAAACCAATATTTTGTCTATTTAAACACCTGTAAATACCCTCGCTTGGTGTCTTATAATCCTCAACTCCTAACTAAGTATAATCGATTGGAATGACAAAATTTTGGTGGTTCTAAAAGAGCAACACCTTTGGGATGTTGAACATAATAGTTTTTTATGCTCTCGATGAGAAGGTGCTTGCCTTAGAGATCGAATCATCTGTAAAGATTCTTTGAGGTAATTTTCTCTTTCTTTTTCTTCTCTTCATTATTCGTTTATTTATTGTTTTCCTAGTCTAAGAAGTTGAGCTTAGGTTCTAAGTTAAGGGGCATTAGTCTCGTTTAGGTAGCCTTGTTTAGGCCGCCATCAGAATTGGTGTAGTCTTGTATAGGCTCGTTAGGCCCAACGAGTCCAACTTATGATGCCTGTTCATTATACTATGCCTAGCATAATATTTACCCATCCTCGTTGCATTTGTTTGACTAGGTTGAACCACGCTTGCATTTAGATCGTATACTTGTTCCCTTGAGCTGTTGTCTGGCCACACACGTTCAAACCTCAGGACATCCAGTTTGGTATAACTGTTGATCTTGATTTTTCTTCATTATGCTAGTTTTCTCGAGCACCATTAAAGTGAGTAATTCTATACTCCCTCTTTTACATTTTATATTTTAGGGATTTTAGATATGCTAGTATTCAAAAAACTAAGTTATTCTAGAGTCAAATTCTATAGATGCAATGCTTTTAGTGTATTTGGTTTAAATTCGTGGTATGTGATTCTATTTGATTTGTGATGCTATGATATTATGTGTTATTCGATACCGAGTATCCTAAGGTGTGTTAGATACCACCTTCGCTTTGACTTAGGTCAAATGTGTTAAAAGGGCGAAAAGTATAACTATGGGCAGACTTGTGAAAATACTTAGCTTTGTGCTTTGTATTGGAACAAGTTTGGAGACGATATAAACTATTGTAAACTTGTAGATATACTAAGATTTTTAGCTAAGTATTGATACGAGTTTGGAGACAAGATATTCTATAAACCAAATTGCAAACTAGTAGGATATGCATGCTAGAGTTTAAACTTTGTAGTCTAATTGAATTGCATCAATTTTCTTATGTATACTATATAAACTATATGAGTTACTCACCAACTTTGCAAATACTTGACAAAAATCTTTATTTTGCATATGTAACAGGTTAGGTGGATGCTTCAAGGAAAACATAAGATAGGTTTATATTAGTAGACCTAGATTTAAAATTTTAAAACATTAGACTATTTATGTTGATGTATTTTGTTTTGAACTATGTGATGAATGATTATTTTGGTTGAATGAATTTATGTTTGTTTTTATCGAGTTCTTTAATAAAATTGAGTAGTTATTGAAATTTATAACATAGCACCATGAGTAATGAACTATCTAACTCACGCCTCAACGTATTCCATCGTTCGTTGGGGTGTGACATCGGTCAGCTATTCTAAAATGATGAATAATGGTGTTGTTGATTTTTGCTTAAATAATTGTTCAATTTAGGTTACCTTCATAGAGGAAAGAAAAGGGATATGGTGGTGTTAGTTTTTTTTTTAAACAGTTGACTAGTAATTGGTCAATTGAGTTACTTTTGTATACGAATGATATGGGATTTGGTGTTAGCTGGAAAGAAGAAAACGTCTCTACTCTTTATTGATATATTTAGACAAATTTCATTTTGTTCTCATTCTTAAAAAATTTGTTTTATTTTGCTTCTAAAACATAACATTATGTTTATACTTTTAATACTCATTTACAGGATAACTGGTGATGTGGGGGGACAGAAAATATATAGAGGACAAACCTATAAATTGATGAGTAACTTTTGTAGCTAAAAAAAGGGAATGATAGGCATATAACACTAACCACCCTTTGTATCAAGTCATTCCTTTAGTACTACTAAGCAAAACGACATCTTATAGAAGTTAACCAATCCCATGGTTATTTGTGCCTAGACGTTGGGGACCCTAAGCCTCCTGTTTGCATCGCATGTGAGGGAATTTATTTATATTTAGTTAAAATTGATCTTAAATTTATATTCTAATTTTTTCCTGCTTTCTTTTTATCTTGTTTATATTCAGGTGAGTTGTTACCCTTACGACATTATACCTATGATTATCAAAGTTACAAAGAGCATCAGGTGTTAAGAAATCAAGACATAAGCCAAAAGATCCGATGAAATGATACTGCAACTCCAGAACATTAGATGGTAAAGAACTCCCTTCTTTTAATTTGTCAAGCATATACATTGAGACAAGTAACTATTGTGTCGATCGTGTTATTAAGTCAATAGTTGAGGCTCGGGTCTTTAGATCCACTAAAGATGTATAGCAGTTTGCATACTTCCCATTCTTTGTATGAACAGATTCTCAAAAACATAGTTGTATTCGTTGCAACAAAATTTAGATGATGCATTCTAAACAAGAAGCATTAGAGGTACTGCCACCACTTCCTGCTAGAGTCAATTATGTCTCAATATGCCGTCTGATAACTAGGTGCTTGTTTGGCATCAAAGAGCAGAGGATCCTCCTCTTGACCACACATGTTAGTATGAAACTGAAATGGAATAGCACATGTGACCACTTCCATTAAAATACAGTGTGTATCTTCTACTCTTATATATTCAACTACATACTTCTTTCTCTATAACATGTGCATTTTTTAGAATCATAAAGTGTACCTGATTTAACTACGTTTGATTCAAGATTCGAACGAGATATGACCATTAATTTTAAGCTAGGACTCGGTAATTGTAACATTTATACAGTAGACATGCGTAAGGATGATATTTGTAAACACTTGTATGTATTTATATGTTTGTATTATCAAAAACAATGGGGGATTTTATAAATACAAGCAAACGTATAATCAAAAACAACAGTCGTAAAATAGATTCCTCGATAACGAGGACCGGAGGACTGACAACACAACAAATAAGCCACGAAAAACAAATACACCAACGCTGAAAACATAAACGATAGTGAGGATACAAATGTCAAAACAACAAACGGATAACACGAAACGAATGTTAAACTAACAGTATATTCAAGTGGGTGACGATCCACACGATACATTTGTGGGGTTAACATTTCAAGTGAATCTTATAATTAGATAATGAGATCAGAAGGTATAACGAACGTCATGTTTGTATTGGTGACAATCTGTACAAATACAAGGTATGTTGTACTTTCATACGAAACAAGTAGATTGAATGTTTCGAACCATAATAAAAATAAAAATGAACTTAAAATACATATTAGGAATTACAACCTAAATAGTATAAATAAAATAATTTTTATAAGGAATGTAATGTTTTAATAGTTACGGTTGCAAATAACATGTACACACGAAACCGAAAAAGACTGAATATGCGTACAAACACTCGCACTATAAAAGCCTTCAAAACCCTCATTTACTTCTCCATCAACTAGAATTTATCCCTTTCTCTCACTAAAAATTCATCTATTTCTCTCTCTAAAAACCCACATCATAATTCCCTCAAATCTTAACCAAATATCAGGATGTTGGTGTAAAAATCTTCCTCTCATCGTCTAGATTCAACAACTACAAATGATTTGAACTCAAGCTGCTTCAAACGAAGTAAACAAATGCTCCAAAGTTCGGTTTTTTAGGGTTTTCACGCTACCGACAAAAACTAAGTTCAATCATTTTTAAACCACGAAATACCTTCGATCTGGACATGTGCAAACCTCTAGGAAACCTTGGATTATTGTAGCATAACATTTGGAATTGTAGGATGAAACCCATCTGGTGCAACATCTTAGTATCGATGTATGAAGTATTGATATTAATAATATCGAAGCTTTGTGTTTTTCAAGCATTTCGTTCAACATTAGCAAGTTCGATGGAGTTAAAATGACCAAATTTCCATTCACACTACTAGTGTTGATGGGTTCCAAGAAGAACTAATCAAGTCATCATCGAAATTACAAAATTCGGAGCCCCTTAATGTCGAACATAAGATGCCATCGATATTACTAATATCGATGGGTTCCTTGGAAATATCTAAGTGATTATCGAACTTGATATTATCGATAGTCTTTCTGATTGCTAAGGCTCTTCAATAATCTCAAGTTCAAAGCAGGCCAAGGAGGATGGGTTAAGTCCTAGTCGATATTAACTAGTTTGAAGTTCGTAATATCGATCATAAGCTTTCATCAATTTGATTAGGATCAAAGAGTTCCTTTTGGATATTATAAGTGTGGTGTTGACACTCTCCCAAACAGCCTTAGGCCCATCTATTCTACCTTATTCATGAAGTCCAAGCTCTACTAGTCTAGTATGGTTCAAATCTAAGGGATCTATGGGGTCATACGATGCGATTGAACTTGTTAGGGGTCAAAGGTGGTCGAATGAGGTCAATATTGGTTCTAAGTAATTAAATGTTAAGGATATTGGATAACAAAGTGACTATTCTGATTATATAAAATTCTAAACATGTAACAATACATTCGTTTGACAATCTTAACATATGAAGTATCATAGCAACATATGAACAATTCAAAAACATCAATTGAACAAAGGCATGAAGTTGCATGCTTACATGCATATATATATATATATACAATCATGCAAAAATCTACCATCTTGCATGATTAGTTGAGTTAAAGACTAGTTTAAGCTATCTCATTTGCATGGCTTCTAATCATTTATACAATACTAATCATGTGGTAGTACGTAACAAGTATTACAAAGAAAGGTTAGTACAAATAGGAGATAACATCGTTTTCAAACAAAAGCACAAACTAAAACAAGAGCATGAGTTGATTTCAACAATTTACTTATAAATATGAACAACATTAAATGAAATACAGTGTTTGAATACAACCTAGTTATAAACAATGAGCGCGCACATCGGTAATCAAGTCCAATTCATTGTACAACAAACCAAAGGTGAGAACATAGCCCCTCTTTTACTTGTTTTTATAAACTTTTGGGGTGAGACATGTGATCAAAATATTATCAAAAACATTTACTTAAAATCAGTTTTACCAATGGTTTAATTAATCAATCGTTTTATCAAAGTGTTACAAATCATTGTTTATCATTCATAGTCAGCTAAATACAGTCATTCATTATGACGTTAGTACTGGTTGATCACAACAAGGGAAAGAGGACACGTTACGACAACATGGGAATTATGTTAATTAATTTTAATAACATATTCCATGTTGGATGCTTGTATGGCAACATGGGTTTGGTGATAATTAAGTTTAACCTCAAGATCCATGTTGGATTCTTATTTGGCAACATGAGATTGGTGTTAATTAGGTTTAACATCAAGGTTCATGTCGGATGCTTGAAATGCAATATGGAGTTGCTGTTAAATGGTTTCAATAGCATGGGTCATATTTGATACTTTTATGTCAGCCATAGACCTAACACCAAATGTAATTTGGGACTTGGTCATAAGTTGTCATGTTATCATGGAAAATCGTGGACTAACCTCTTTTATCATGTTTTGGATTCAATATTTGCTTACAACTTTTATACTATGTGTTTAATCGTTTTATCATATTCATACTTGTTTATCCGCTTAAAACCTATTGTTCTCACCAACTACTTGTAGTCGACAGATTTTTTCACATGTTTCAGGTAATCTGGGATACATACATCCAGGGGCAACTAAGGCGAGCTAGACAAGATAGATCAAGAAACAAGCAAGGATGGATTAGAAACACACTAAATCCTTTTTGTTTAATCATCCAGTCTGATCTTATTTTGTAAACAATATTTTGTGGTTGTTTAGTTGATATTCTTTTGGTAGTTAGATATGGCATATGTTTAAACTACAATTAACAGTATGAAATCTAGTAAACATTTTGGTTGTTCTTTATAAATCTTGGTCATCATTCAATCAATTAGTCGTCACCGCGCCGTGGATTCCGCACTCAGCACAGGGTGTGACAGTAATTGTCACACCCCTTGCGCCGCGTGCGGAATCCACGGCGCGGTGACAATCGACGGTTGAATCATGCATTACTAAGTTTAATAATGTTAAAAATTTGTTTAGTTACAAGCATTCTAACTATCTACCAAAAGAATGACAACTAACTAGCCCAAAAATAATGTTTACAAAATAAGACACAGACAAGATAAATAAACAATCGGGATTAAGTGAGTGTCTATTCCATCCTAGCTTGTTTCTTGATCTTGTTCTATCTTAAATATGGTCACCTTATTTGTCCTTGTAATGCTCTAAACCTAATTACCTAAAACATATGAAATGTAAATATCAACAACAAGTAGTTGGTGAGAACAATAGGTTTAACATTTGAAATTGTGAAACTGCGGTTGTAAACAATATGAATAAAACATTGTATAAATACGTCATGGATAATTGCAACACAAACTATCATCAAGTACGAATAACGTGTGCAAACAGTCAATGATTATTTACTAAATAAATATCAACATCTGATCAAGTCCTAAATTACATTTGGAGTTTGGTCAGTAGTCAGCTCAATGAATTCAACACGAGCTATACTAATAAGTTTACTCAAAAGACAACTTTGTGTTGACGTAACCTGACCAATATGACCTATGCTGGTAAACTTAATTTAACAGCCGGCCGTATTGGATATTGTCCGCTCTGCCCCACCGGGCTCACGGATTTGCTTTTGGTTACCCGGGTGAAAACTTCCCAGGGAGGTCACCCATCCCTGGATTGCTGCCACCTGAGCACGCTTAACTGTGGAGTTTTCATGTGCTCCACAGCCAACTAAGCCCAAAACGCGTCCAATAGAGAAGGTCTCCACTCCCTCTTATAAGGAAGTTTCGTTCCCCTTACTCAACCCATGTGGGATTAGCCAGCCGTGCTGGAGTGGAATTCCTCCCCCACTGGGGAATCAGCGTCCCCGCTGATCACATGGATTCGGCCCCTGTCTCTGATACCATCTTTAACAGCCGGCCGTATTGGATATTGTCCGCTCTGCCCCACCGGGCTCACGGATTTGCTTTTGGTTACCCGGGTGAAAACTTCCCAGGGAGGTCACCCATCCCTGGATTGCTGCCACCTGAGCACGCTTAACTGTGGAGTTTTCATGTGCTCCACAGCCAACTAAGCCCAAAACGCGTCCAATAGAGAAGGTCTCCACTCCCTCTTATAAGGAAGTTTCGTTCCCCTTACTCAACCCATGTGGGATTAGCCAGCCGTGCTGGAGTGGAATTCCTTCACCCGGCTACTGCAAGACGAATATTGTCCTCGTGATGAGATCAGGAAGTTGGAAGCTGAATTCTGGGTGCATAAGATGGTGGGATCTGAGATCGAGCAGTACTGCACTCGATTTCACGAGCTATGCAAGCTATGCCCGGCTATGGTGACGCCGGAATACAAGAAGATCGAGCAGTTCATCAGTGGACTGCCCGAGCAATTTCAAAGCATAGCGATGGCATCTGACATCACCACCATCCAACCACTGATCAGACTGGCTCATAAGCTGACTGATCAAGCCGTAGCACAGGGCAAGCTACCGAAACGAGGCAAGCACGTGAAGCCTCAAGAAAGCCAGAAGAGGAAGTGGGAACCCAGCCACCCTCAAACTCATCAACCTCAACAACAACAAAGATCTGCACCAGCCAGAGCTTTCACTGCCACCCAACCCGATGACAAGGGGAAGGGTGTATACCAAGGGAAATACCCACTGTGCAACCGATGCTCATACCATCACACCGGGCAATGCGAACGATACCGATGCCTGAAGTGCGGGAGGCATGGTCACATGGCCAAAGATTGCAGATCAAGATTTCCTATCAACAACAACAATCCCAACAACCAACAAAATCAGCACAACAACAATCAAAACACTCTTAAGGGGTGTTATGAATGTGGCAAGCCGGGCCACATGAGGAGGGATTGCCCTCAACTAAAGAAGGCCGGAGGGGGAGGGGCTAAAGGCCGAGCATTCGTGATTGGCTCGGGGGAAGCCAAGGATGATCCAAACATCGTAACCGGTACGTTTCTTTTAAATAATGTCTACGCTAGCATATTATTTGATACCGGTGCCGATAGGAGTTTTATATCTAGTGAGTTTAGTGAATTGCTAGACATTACCCCAACACCACTAGATTATAAGTATACCGTAGGGTTAGCTGACGGCAAACTGATTGAAACACAACACATCTTCCGAGGATGCGTCATGGTTTTGGCGGATCATGAACTCGAAATCGATTTAATGCCTGTGACTCTCGGAAGCTTTGATGTGGTCGTTGGAATGGATTGGTTATCCACTAACCAAGCTGAGATCGTATGCAACGAGAAGATCGTACGAGTGACGTTGCAGAACGGAGAACAGATCTCGATTCAGGGGGAAAGACGGGGAGTACCTCTGAACATCATGTCGTGCATGAAGGCGAACAAGTACCTACAAAAGGGATACACTGCCATACTAGCCCTCATCGCAGAACAACCAAAGAAGGGGAGGAAGATTGAGGACATCTCCGTAGTCCGTGATTTTCCCGAAGTTCTTCCCGAGGATCTACCTGGATTACCTCCGAAACGACAAGTCGAGTTCCAGATAGATCTTACACCTGGAGCAGCACCGATTGCCAAAGCTCCATACCGACTAGCACCGACTGAGATGCAGGAACTGTCTAACCAGTTGCAGGAGCTGTTAGACAAGGGATTTATCAGACCGAGCTTCTCACCTTGGGGAGCACCGGTCTTGTTCGTAAAGAAGAAAGACGGATCATTCCGTATGTGTATCGACTACAGAGAGCTGAACAAGGTGACGATCAAGAATCGATATCCCTTACCGCGAATAGACGATCTGTTTGACCAGTTGCAAGGGTCAAGCTACTATTCGAAGATCGATTTAAGATCGGGTTACCACCAACTAAGGATACAGGAAAACGATATTCCTAAGACTGCCTTCCGAACACGATACGGACACTACGAATTCTTGGTTATGCCCTTTGGACTGACCAACGCACCAGCCGTGTTCATGGATCTCATGAATAGAGTGTGCAAACCTTACCTTGACAAATTCGTAATAGTGTTCATTGACGACATTCTGATTTACTCGAAGAATCGGGAAGAACATGCTGAGCATTTGAGGCTAGTCTTAGAACTATTAAAGAAAGAGCAGTTGTACGCAAAGCTTTCAAAATGCGACTTTTGGATTCGCGAAGTCCAATTCCTTGGACACGTGGTTAATGAACGGGGGATACACGTAGACCCAGCCAAAATCGAAGCAATTAAGAACTGGAAGGCACCCAAGACTCCGACTGAGGTGCGACAATTCCTAGGTCTGGCCGGGAACTACCGAAGATTCATTGAAGGATTCTCGAAGATTGCTCAATCACTGACCTCCTTGACTCATAAGGATAAGAAATTTGATTGGGGAGACAAACAAGAAGCTGCTTTCAACCTGTTGAAACAGAAACTATGCACTGCACCCATCCTATCCCTACCGGAAGGATGTGATGACTTCGTGGTGTATTGCGACGCTTCGAAACAAGGACTCGGTTGCGTGCTGATGCAACGCGAGAAAGTGATAGCATACGCTTCACGCCAACTGAAGGTACATGAGAAGAACTACACGACTCATGACCTTGAGTTGGGAGCCGTGGTGTTTACCTTGAAGATCTGGCGACACTACTTGTACGGCACGAAATGTACAATCTTTACCGATCATAAGAGCCTACAACACATCTTCGACCAGAAAGAGTTGAACATGAGACAGCGAAGGTGGGTTGAACTCATAGGTGATTATGATTGCGCCATCAAGTATCATCCAGGCAAAGCCAATGTAGTGGCCGACGCGTTGAGTCGAAAAGAAACGACAAAGCGCGTGCGTGCACTACAACTCACGATTCATTCTGAATTGCCAAATCAGATACGAAACGCACAACAAGAAGCTCTAAAAGCTGAAAACCTTACTCTCGAAGCCATGCGTGGCATGGATAAGCAAATAAAGGCCAAAGACGACGGAGCTTACTATTTAATGGATCGAATCTGGATTCCACGCTACGGAGGATTGAGAGAAGCAGTGATGGACGAAGCACACAAGAGCCGGTATTCCATACATCCGGGCTCTGACAAAATGTATCATGATCTGAAAACAACTTACTGGTGGCCGAACATGAAAGCCGAAATAGCAACTTACGTGAGTAAGTGTTTAACGTGCTCAAAAGTCAAAGTTGAGTACCAAAAGCCATCAGGGTTACTTCAACAACCGGAATTACCAATGTGGAAATGGGAGCAGATTTCCATGGACTTCATAACTAAACTGCCCAAAACGGCGAGTGGATGCGATACCATCTGGGTTATCGTAGACCGACTGACAAAGTCCGCACACTTCCTACCTATCAAGGAGACTGACAAGCTAGACAAACTCACACGTATCTATCTGAAGGAAGTGGTTACTCGACATGGAGTGCCAATCTCAATCATATCTGATCGCGACAGCCGATTCACGTCGCATTTCTGGAAGTCCTTGCATAAGGCTTTGAGCACGAGATTGGACATGAGTACCGCTTACCACCCGCAGACGGACGGGCAGAGTGAGCGAACCATACAGACACTGGAGGACATGCTACGGGCATGCGTTATTGACTTTGGGAGTAGCTGGGAATCTCATCTACCGTTAGTTGAGTTTTCGTACAATAACAGCTACCACACAAGCATCCAAGCTGCACCATTCGAGGCACTATACGGACGTAAGTGTCGATCACCCATCTGCTGGGCAGAAGTTGGAGACAGCCAACTGACTGGACCAGAGCTCGTGCACGAAACAACTGAAAAGATTGTACAAATACGCAAACGAATGGCAGCGGCTCAGGACAGACAAAAAAGCTATGCTGACAAAAGACGCAAACCGTTAGAATTTCAGGTAGGGGACAGAGTGTTACTCAAAGTCTCGCCCTGGAAGGGAGTCATTCGGTTTGGCAAACGAGGAAAGTTGAACCCTCGTTACATTGGACCGTTCGAGATAACAAAACGAATAGGCCCTGTAGCCTACGAACTGAACCTGCCAGTCGAACTGAGCAGTGTACACAACGTATTCCACATCTCGAACCTCAAGAAGTGCCTATCTGATGAGATACTTGTTATTCCTCTCGAGGAAATACGAATCGACGAACAATTGAACTTCGTTGAGGAACCGGTGGAGATTATGGACCGGGAAACCAAGAAGCTCAAACTTAGTAAAATACCGATAGTAAAGGTGCGATGGAATTCGCGACGCGGACCGGAATTCACGTGGGAACGTGAAGACCAGATGAAACAAAAGTACCCACACCTGTTCGCGGAACAGACAAACACTGACAACACAAGTTGAATTTCGGGACGAAATTCTTTCTAACATGGGGAGGATGTGACACCCCGTAATTTCCAGGTCAGCTTTATACTTATTTAAATGTTTATTTAAATGCTTTATGCACACGTGGCACTAGAATTAGATTAATTTAGTGTGACACGTGGCACGACAGTACGAACACCGACACACAACAGGATAATTCGTGGGATTATCGACAAACAGCACACACGTGTCAAAACACACGAACGTTGGTGAACGTCAAGCACATTGTGTAGCACAGCACTCGAAACTTCTCAAAACACTCACACATGGGACTTGGAAGTTCGAACGAGGCCAAACGATAATTCGGAAGCGTGAAAACGATGACGAACGGATCAAACCCATTAAAAAGGGCTTATTGGGCTCTCCAGAGGCCCATCGCGGTACGCGATGGTCCAACAAGAGGCAGTGCCGCGATACGCGACATACATCGCGGGGGTTTGACTCCCGAAATCCTCCGCGGTACGCGGAGAATCATTTGAAAGCCTCATCGCGGTACGCGACAACGCCCAGTCGACAAAATCTTTATAAATCCAAGACAATAATGCCTATTCTACACTTTACCATCATTTCTTCGGCTTCACCCTCCATTTCCCGACCCTATCACCATCTTTACCCTCTGCAACACTCAAAAGAGCTCAAGGAAGCCATTAGAGACCTCCATTGAACCTTGGAAGCTTGAGAAGGAAGTTGGGGATCGATCACCATTACACCCTCTCTTTGTTGCTACGAAATACCACGAACCAGGAGGCCTAGAGGCTGTTCTCGTCACATCTCAGAGACTTTGAAGCCTTGAAAGGTAGTTCCCTTGAACCATATTCACTTTCCTCACATCTAAACACACATGCATGGCTTAAAACCCACATGCAAGCTCACTAGACTCACATGCACGAGTTTTCACTTCTGGGTTTGTTAGTTTTGATGCATTTCTTGATGATCTATGATGTTAGTATTGAGTTTTGTGATGATCTAAGGTGATGGGTATGAACCACTATGCTTAAAATGACGATTTTTGATGATATAGATGCATGCATGTACGATCTAGTGTATTTTAGATAATCTTGAATGATGTATTATGATTATAGGAGTCAATGAGGATGATTTGTATGGTTGGATGCCATTAGAATGATTGGAACAATGATTTTTGATAGACTTTCTATTCTTAGTAACTTTTTATCTATAAAATGGTGATTTGGTGACAATGGTGATCATGCATGTGTATGAGGATGTTGTTTTAACGTATTTAGAACAATATTAATGCTTAGAATATGATTTAGATGTTGGTTATAGTCATTTCCGATATAGTTGCTATATTTAGTAACTTTTTAAAGTGAAATGTTGATAGATGATGATAACGGTTAAATATGTATGCTTAAATAATGTTAGATGGATTATTTTGATGATTTGTAACATGAAAATAGGATTAGAAGTGCTAGAATGATTATTCTTATGAAAAACAACAAAGTTACTATTTATAGTAACTTTATTTTTACAAAAACCGATTTATCAACATGTTGAATGATTTGAGCATGCTAAATGACTTAATATGTTTTGATATGATGTTTAGATGCTAAGATAGATGGTTTCCGATGTCACGTATGCCAAAAATGGAAACTTTCCATTTTAGGAAACTTTTATGTGCTAACTTGTTATAAACGACTTATGTGACTTTGTATGATGATGTGTTATGTGTTAACATGATCACATAGGACTAACGAGCATGCTAGAACTATAAAACCGATATGCTTTGTGAACTTTCTAAAGATGGAAACTTACTATAAATAGTAAGTTGTCCATAGACGCGACCTACGCGTTTTGCACACGACAAACACTTACACGATTGCTACACGATTCACAAACCGTCACACGGTTCACCAACGGGTCGTTGATTTGACACGGTCAACTTTGGTCAAACACGGTCAAACACGGTCAAACATGGTCAAACACGGTCAATATGGACCAACACGAGCAAACACGGACATTGTGGACCGCCATGGACAAACATGAACAACCAAGGGTTGTTGGGCACAAACACGAGCACTAACACCAACACTAGCACGGTCCCTTACACGAACTCACGTACGGTATACGATATAGGTTGCCGGTGACCGACGTGCTACACGACAACTCAGGAGCTTACGCTTACGTACAATCATATCACTAAGGTGAGTTTACGGCCCCTCTTTACTCTTTTTCAAACGCTTTTAAATAGGGGGAGAATACTTGTTGCATCGAGTCAAACATCTATTACTGTACAAACATTTTGGTGTATGCTGGTTTATTAGACAAACATTAAGTGTTGAAATCGTAAGAAGTCCTCACAAAGTCTTACCGTTAATGTACAAACAACGAGGCGAGTTTGAATGGATCCGTTTGGGGTGTGACTAACCCCGCGTGGCGAAATATTGACTGGATGTCATAACACGTGAAAACTTGACCTATCTTGCCATGTTATTACGAGACATGGCAGAGGCAAAGACTAACAAGTCTAGTTCGGTAGTGATGCACTGACACTTTGGGCCAAGGGCTCGGTACTAACATATGATAAACAGCATGACACACTTTCTTACTATATATGTATATCAAAACCTGTGAACTCACCAACCATTGTGTTGACACTTTTTCAAACTTGTATTCTCAGGTAACTAGCGAGCTATGGATAACAGGAATGCACACTTTAAGGGTCGAGCATTAGGATCCGCATGCATTTCTGTCTTATCATTTGGAAACATTCTTATTTATGTTATGAACTAAACAATGTTGTATTTGACAATTTGATTTCCGCTGCATGTATTCAAACATATATATTTCCGCTGCTATGAAATACTTTTCCACTGCAAACTATTTTGTTATGTGTATATGTCAAACTTGGATTTGTAAACGCATATAGAGTCGTTCTATATGACCTTGAGCTGTGATTCTGGACACGTCACATCCACGTGGATATACGCCACGAGTGGGAATTTGGGGGTGTGACACTTAATTAGCAGCAAATCCATATTACCGTAATGCATTCGATATGCAGTTAGTTTTTAAAACATATTTAAACGCTAACTACAGCCTTGGCGTTACCAAACGTGTCCTGCTTTCCCTTGTTGTGATTGCCCAGTACTAGAGTTAAAAGATTAAGATTAGAATGAATGAATGAATGAATGTGTCTTGATGTGTGTAAGTTTGCTCACATAGATGAACACCATGACTACAATCTTTTAAGATTGAATAACTGATCAACATGGTTGAATACATTGAGTGAAAACCCTTGATTGAATACCTTGAAAATCCTAGATTGAATACTATGATTTGATAACCTTTGATTGAATATTTTGATTGAGTACCTCGTTTGTAAACCTTTGATTGAATACTTTGATGAAAAACCCTTGTTCAAATACAAGTTTTGAACTAAAATATTTATTTGAAAACACAAGTTTACGGTTTAAAAGTTTATAAAACTTATTCTTTCAAAAAGGGTTTAATAGCTTATAAGAACAAATAGTGTAAAATAATCTATAAGACCAATTAGTGTAAAAAAAGCTTAACTATTTATTAATGTAAAAGAATGGTGTACATGAAATTGAAAAGTTATATCATTGAAAACGTTTGATCACGTGTTTCAACCCAAAACATTTGTAAAACAGTAAAAGAAAGGCCAATGTTCTCACCTGAAAGTAGTAGACTCAGTCCTATACAAGTAGCAACTCAACAAGGCATCTAAATGATTCCTATATCATTTTAATCATACATATGATATAAGATTCATTAACATGTTGTAGACTTTGGTTATTTGATTGAATTATGTTGACTTGTTAATGAACTTTCCTTGTGTAGGCTTGTTTTATGTTTGAGTTATAGATTAGCTTTGAAAATCATGATAGGATCCTTAGAATAATGGTTGATTTATGAAAAGATATGTTTCATATTACATTATGCACAAGACATGTCATGCATGATGTAACATGTGTTTGATATGACTTGATTTACATTATTCCTCATGAATTCATTAAAATGTTCATATGTTTAAGCCTTGACAATCATGGAATGGTGTAATAATTAAGTTGTGTTAAACTCAAACTAGAACAACATAATTCCATGGTTACCTAGAATCGGTTTAGGGTTGAACTTCTCTTTTTAGACCCCTTTGGCTTTAATGACAAATAAAAAAGTTGTCCATGATTGGTTTCGCTTTGTTTTAAACTTTGAAAACTTGAAAAGGACATAGGAACTAGTATCGACAGTCCATGGTGTAGCAAGATTGTCAATACTATCAATCTCGAAGGTCAAGAGTCAAAGAGACCCATCGATACTAAGAGTATCGATGGTCTCTTTTACCCGTCAATATTATGGCCTTTGGCCATCTTAATTTCAGCCTACTCATTGCTAACACCCTTGGATCATCTCAATTTAAGTCATATCTTTTGTTCAAAGTGGTTCTAAAACCTTGCATGGCTAATCTAGTCAAAGGAACTCGTTTGAAGCAGCAATAGTGCCCATCGATATTAGTAATATCGATGGGTCCTTAACTTCGGTGATCATCCTCCGATTCTATCAATATCGATCAAACTAAACGTAGGACCTATTTGGAGCTCGGAAACAATCCGATTCCAAGGGAAATCTGCTTGACAGCCTCTGGAATAGTGCGTAATCCTATTCCAGGGTTTTCCAATCGAAATCAACTGCAACCGTGGTGAATCGAGTGAGTAGAATCAACGTGCGAGTGAGAATCGATCACCACTGGTTGAGAATCGAAGTTAGACGTGAAGAATCGCTCAAAACTTCAAGGGTTTGACACTAGAGTGCACTGGGAAGAATGAGGACTCAGGAAAGTTAGGTTTGAAATGATTTGAACTTGTATTTATAGACGGTAGTCATTCGGCCGAATGAGTGGCCGAAGCAACTCATTCGGCGAATGACTATGTCGAATAGACAAGTCAGTCGAATGAGTCATTCGGCGAATGGCTCATTCGTTGAGTATAGTCATTCTCTATTCTCATTCGGCGAATGACTTCATTCATTAGAGGCATTCGCCCGAATGAGTAATACTCATACTCAAATATTAATTAATCAATTCAAACAATCATATAATCAATATTAAACATTAAGAACAATGTATAAAGACAACTTCCATTAGTATAACTTTAATCTTTACATGATGATTAGTACAAAATTGAACTAGGGACATTAAGTGCATCAACAAACTCCCCCTTGGACCTAGTTCAGCTCTTGGAAGTGTCTTTCTTGAAGTACTTCTCAATAATAGCTTTCCAGTCAGCTCCAGCATGAACCTTTAAGCATATGCAGATTCGGATCACTCTCATGAACTGAAGTGCCTGTTCCATGTCCTGTACATCGAAGAAAATCTGATGACGATAAAGTGCTATAACATCTTTGTGGGACAAGTTAGTCAACCACATCGGATCAAAAACATGAACAGTATCCCACTTCTTATCTCTGCAAAGCACAATCACAGCTTCTCCAGTGCGCCCATCATAGTACCACCATCGGAAGCCCTCCATAAAATCTTGACGCATCTTCCTCAAAGGAATCTTCTTCAAGACTTTAGGAGGAAGCCACTTCAGAATAACTTTATGCTTCCGGGTGTCTCCATCAATCTATGGCAGATAATAACGTTCAGGCTGTTGAGGCTGGAAGTTTACCCATCTCTTTCTGTACTCATATTGTATTTGCCGAGAGAACCAGGCAGACATCCCTGAATCTTCACTATACAGCATCTTTAGATGTGCTAATTGATTGACTTCAAAACCTGGCAACATCTTAAAGTCATGGGGATGCTTGAAATAATCAATTCCTTTCTCTCTCTTCACCGCATAGCACCCTAGATCATGAAAGTATGCCCAGCTCAGAATTTGACCTCTAGCCTTGTAGCCTTTGGTTCTGTAGACTTTCTTGTGTGTAGCTGGCAACTTCATGGTGCTTTCTTTCTTGAGAACCTCCCAGTAGGGTTCCCATTCCTCTTTTCTCTTCTTTTGATCATCAGCTTCGGCTTTGCTAACCTCAACTTGTTCTTCTAAGTATCGGATCAGTAGATCTTCAGTAGCTGGATCAAACTGATCAATAAATGTGGGAAGCTCTTCCTCAGTTGATGTATACTTTGGATACTCCTCCTCGGTTATGTCCTCCAGAATGACCTCATCAATGTCATCAAAAGGTTCTAGAGTTGGTTCATCAAACACTGGTACAGAGGAATCATCAGCAACAACCTCATCTGGATTGAGCCTGAACAGTTATGCAATTTGCTCCTTAGACAGGCAATGAATGATTTCTCCCTCCTCCTTGTCATAGCTAACTGAGTGCTGTATAATGCCTTGAGCGTCAAGAATCATAGTGAGCGTCACGTCCAATTGACGTCTCACAGGCACAGCTTCTACTTCCTCAGTAGCATCAAGTTCAACAGTCTTTGTGGGAGGAGATGGAGGAGGGGCCTGTTTCTTCTTGTCATTGGCACTCTTGGATCGAATCTCTGATGTAGAAGAGGCTTGATCATCATCGTCACCATAATCATCATCACTTGATGAACCAGAAGACCCACTTCCTGATCCGTCCTTATCATCATCACCTTATTCATCATCACTCTCTAAATCCTCATCATCGACCTTTTCCTCCTCAGACTCTTCTTCTTCTTCTTCATCATCTTCTTTTGTTTCTTCTTTGTCTGATTCATCGGAATGAGCAACTGTGCCTTCAGTCCTGGGAGTGTTATCCTTGAGATTGTCAAGTTCATCAGCTAGTCTAGCATTCTCAGTCTCTAAGGACAGGATCCGGTCACTGAAATCAGTGACAGTTAATGCCAACTGATGATGCTCATCAATGTATTTCAGCAACTGCTCCTCTTGCTGAGCAGAATGAGCTCTGAGATCTGCTCTATGATCTGCAGCTTGAAGCAACAGTGCATCCTGATCTGTTATCCTCTGTGTAAGTTGAGCGATAACCAGATCTTGTTCTCTGCTCTTCCTTTCCATCTCCATATTCCTCTCCATCAATCTAAGTACCATATTGTTTAGTGTGCTCAGCTGATCAACAACTGAAACAGTAGGTATGAACGTGTCAGCTCGTGAGATGGAGGGACCAGCAGAAGCAGAGGTGAAAATAGGAGCCTGAGTCATAGAGGTGGTCAGAGGGGCAGTAGTAGCACGAACATGAGTAGCCCTTGACCTTGTCAGTGAAGAAACTGAGACAGCTGCTACTGATGTGACAGTAGTTGTAGCAGCTGTCGTCAGTTCTGACCTCCTCTAGAATGAAAATCTGGATCTCTTTCTTCTCCTAGCTGTAGAGAATGTAGACTGAACAGCCGTAACAGATACAGCTGCAGTGATAGGAGCAGGGGAATGAGGAGGTGAGGAAATATCAAACTTAGGAATAAATAAAGGATCAGTGATCTCCTCCATCTCAGCTTCACTCCTCTTCCTCTTCCTCTTTGTTGACCTCCCACCACGCCAAACACTCTCATACTCCTCATCAGGTGTATCCTCTGAATCAGAACCACCAGCCTCATCAGCACCAGCTTCACCTTCATCCTCACTTGATTCTTCTGACTCATCGTTATCAGCAGCAGGTGTGGTGACTGAAGTATCGAGAGGAATAGACACTGTGGAGGTTGTAGTCATCAAGAAATCCAACTCCATCAATGAATCAATGTCAACCTCCTCATCTGCAGCTATAGAGGTGCTAACTGCAGCACCAGCAGTTACATCACCAGCCTCAACCAGGCTAACCTGAGCAGCAGTAGTCATCTCACTAACAATGGTACTCACATCAATAGTGCTCACAGATACAGTGCTGACACCCACTAAGCTCTCACCACCACCACCACTTCTTCCACCAGCATCACTAACACCTGCACCAGTATCATCATCATCCTCATCACCACTAGGCACAACTATGTCCTCCACCTCAGAATCAGAGTCATCATGCCTCCATCTCCTACCAGGTGGAGCAATATAATCTGGTCTCAAAAGATTACCAAACAAAGATCGTAGAGTGGGCTTCATGTCTTTCCCTCTGTATGACATTACTCTGTTGAGAGTAGTGTCATTCATGTGTTCCAGCCTAATGATATCAGCATTGATTTTCGGTAAATCGGGCAACTGAGCATCAATCAACTGCTGTAAAAACCTGGGATACATCAAAAACTTCTTGTTTCCCTTCAGTGCCACATTCTCCTTCATGTGAGTGAAAATCATCTCAGAGAAGTTGAATGGCCTGTTAAGCACCAATGCAACAAAAGCACATTGTATAGTTTCCCGCATGTCGTCGAATCCACCTCTCCTCGACCCAAGACAATGAATAAGAACATGAGCGAGATACTTGAACTGCGGACACATGTATGCCTTGTTGAGAATCCCTGCTCCCAGATCTCCTTCATACTTGCACCTCATAAAGAAGCCGCGAACTAAGTAGCGATCTAACAAATAAGGCTGATCAGGAGAATCCTGAAAACCGCAAACTCTCCTGATGTGCTCAGCTGAAATAACCACATCGTGCCCAAGAACCTTCCCTCTGATCACTGGAGGTTCAGCCTCACAATCGATATATGCCGAAGCCCAGAAATCCTGTTGATGCGACTGATATGGCACATGTATAGTGGAGATGGCTGTAAAGATCCTCGAACGCCTGAGAAAGGTAATAATCTCAGTGTAGTGCTTGGCATTCGGAGTGGTAAGATCCAGATGTGCGCAGATGTTGTTCTTCGTCACTGATTTGTATCCAGCCATACTGAAAATCAAATAAAGACATGTTAGAACATTTCAAATAGCTTAAAATACTGAAATCAGATTAAAAACAGAAAACAGAATTAGTTTAAACTGATATACCGAATGAAGTGAATTTGGCGAATGAACACTTAGGTCGAATGAGTCATTCGCCGAATGAGTTATATGCTGACTTAGTCATTCGACGAATGACCTTCATTTGCCGAATGAGCTTCATTCGCCGAATGAGCTTCATTCGCCGAATGAGCTTCATTCGCCGAATGAGCTTCATTCGCCGAATGAGCTATGTTTCGAATGAAGTCATTCGCCGAATGAGCTTCATTCGCCGAATGGCGTCATTCGGCTGTCTTTTGAAATTCAAACCCCTGTTTTCAAAAACTTCAAATCTATTCACAAAAAACACACATTCACAATCAGAAACGACCGATTAACACATTTAAAATAGGTCGAATGAGGTTTTAAGTCCATTTCGATCATTTATTGCAAGTGTGAAATGAAGAACCCTAAAACCCTAAAATTTGTTCGGTTTTTGATGATTTCATGGTCAGAATTCTACGATATTCGATCCCAATGTACCTGAGATAACAATAAACAAGATTATCAGTGGCTGGGTGAGTAGAAATCACAAGAAGAAGATCGACCAAAGAAAGAAGGTTTTTCGGGCTAATGTCGCACACACAGTATCGGCGAAAGTGAATTTTGGCGAATGAGGTAGTTTGTCCGAATTACTGTTTATATAGGGTCCCACATTCGCCGAATGTGAATACCGAATGAGTCATTCGACATTTGTTCATTCGCCGAATGTGACTGACGAATGGGTCATACGACATGAGTCATTCGCCGAATGAGTATGACGAATGGGTCATTCGTCACAAGTCATTCGCCGAATGAGACTGATTCTTTCATGAGTGATTCGGTCGAATGACTCATTCGTCGAATGGAGTCATTCGGCCGAATAAGTGAATCTCACACTTCATTCGGACGAATGAAAATTTTTACTCTCAAAACACAAGATAATTAAAAAATTTAAAATTTTAATCAGTAAAACAGATTCCATTTATGAAGATATGTCTGGTTGGTTCAGGATTCAGATGAGACAGGCATCTGAACCTACAAATGATCATCTAAGCTGAAATAGAAAATGTAAACTCTTTTTGTAATTTTCTGAAACAAAATACGACTGTACAACTAGCAACTAAATACAAAGAAAACACATGTTTTTGTGAGAAGTCTATTGAGAAAGTAACACATACACCTAATTACATCAAATCAGCTTCACTGAATGTTTCACTTCAAACACACTTGTCCTATAATCATGATTACTGATATATTTGTCCAATTTTAAACCTGATTTTACATAACTTCTAAACAAGATTTATGATCACTCATGTTTTCTGATTGCGTTACCCATTTCATTTTAGCATTTAAAGATCAAAATCAGTTTATAACTCATTTCAGCATATCTTAATACCAGTCATCATAAATTCTATAAGGTTCCAATTTTATTATCTTTTTGTATTTTTCTTGTTCTATTCAAATGGACGGCTTCAACTAGGTTCGTCCCAGCTATATAGCACGTGTATGGAATCGAACTTATTTTGTTTAAGTTTTTCTCAAGCTTAATACCAGCTTGCTTTAATTTTTCTTCAAGCTTAATACCAGCTTGTTTTTGTTTTTCTTCAAGCTTAATACCAGCTTGTTCTTCTTTTTGTTCAAGCTTAATACCAGCTTGTTTATGTTTGAAACCTCATTTGATTCTATGATGACCGGTGTATGCTTGATTCGAGTCAAAAACTATTTCTCACTCAATTGGTTCTCTGAAACAGATCCCACCAATCAAACTTTCAAAGTCATCACAAATTATCTATCCATTTTGTAACATCGGCCTATCAGTACATCACATTATAATTCTCATGTGTTTTCAGCTTTCACATTCACTTTAGCTTCTATGACATGATAGATTGATGTATTACTTTCTTAAAGAAGACTTTCTCATTTTTCATAATTTTTTTAATGTTTTTGGTTTTTCAAATTTTTAATGTTTTTGGATTTTCAAATTGCATATTTTTTCTCCCCCTAAAAACCTAAAACAGAAAATCTTTTTATATTTTTGTTTAGAATAAAGAAATAACAGGAATATTGAATTAAAAGAAATAACAGAAATCACTAAGAAAAACGATGATCATTTGTTAGATTCAGATGAAGGTAGGACTTCATCCTTTTGGAAAACACCATTAGCCGATAACAGATATAAAAATCTGGGTTTATCAAAAGCTTTTGTGAAAAGATCGGCTTTCTGGTGATCAGTGTGAATTTTAACAACATCGATTAATTTCTTTTCAAAACAATCACGTATGAAGTGATATTTAATGTCGATGTGTTTTGTTTTCGAGTGCTGAACAGGATTTTTAGTGACAGCTATGGCAGCAGTGTTATCAACTTATATAGGAGTGTTAGAAAAGTGTAACCCATAGTCCCTGAGTTGCTGTTGGATCCAGATGATCTGAGAACAACAACTAGCAGCAGCAATGTATTCAGGTTCACAGGTTGAAGTAGACACCGACGTCTGCTTCTTGCACTGCCAGGTAACTAATCGGCTTCCAAAGAACTGACATCCCGCAGAAGTTGATTTGAAATCTCTTTTGCAACCACCATAATCCGAGTCACTATATGCAGTAAGGTCAAAATTATTATCATTAGGGTACCATAAACCAAGATCCGGTGTACCCTTCAGATAACGCATAATCCTTTTGACAGCAATGAGATGGGATACTCTTGGTTTAGACTGATAACGTGCACACAAGCATGTGGCAAACATGATGTCTGGCCGAGAAGTAGTAAGATACATAAGATATCCAATCATTCCTCGGTACAGAGTGGCATCAATTAACCCCCCTTTTCATCTGGTGTAATCCCGTGATTGACAGCCAGTGGGGTACCAGCAGGCTTTGCATCAGACATACTGAACCAGCTCAGAATGTCACGAACGTATTTGGTTTGAAGAATGAAAATCCCTGCCTCAGACTGATCCACCTGTAGTCCTAAGAAAAACTTCATCTCTCCTATGGAGCTCATCTCAAACTTCTCTTTCATAACCTTCTCAAAATCTTTGCACAGACTATCATTTGTAAAACCGAATATAATGTCATCCACATAAACTTGCACTAAGAGTAAATCACCATCTTTTTCTCGAATGAACAATGTACAGTCAATGACACCTCTTCTGAACCCGTTGTTTAGAAGGTGAGTAGATAGTGTCTCATACCATGCTCGCGGAGCTTGATGCAATGCATATAAGGCCTTGTCTAGCTTGTAGACTTGGTCTCGATGTAATGTATCCTCAAACCCGGGAGGTTGACTGACATAGACCGTCTCACTAATCACACCGTGAAGGAATGCACTCTTGACATCCATTTGATAAACTTTAAACTTCTTAAAGGATGCATATGCCAAGAAGATACGAATTGCTTCAAGTCGAGCGACCGGTGCAAACACTTCATTGTAGTCCAAGCCTTCTATCTGTCTGAATCCCTGAACAACCAGGCGTGCCTTGTTTCGAACAATGATGCCATGATCATCTTTCTTGCAACGAAGAACCCACCTAGTGCCAATGACTTTTGCACCTTTTGGTCTGTCAACAAGTTGCCAGACACCTAACTTTTTAAATTGCAGCAATTCTTCTTGCATGGAATCTACCCATGATTCTTCCTTTAAAGCCTCAGTGACAGTTCGGGGTTCCACCTGAGAGATAAAACAGGAATGATCACAAAAGCTTACTGTAACATCAGTGCCGGAAACGTCACCGGAACAGTGATCAGTACAGTAAAATGCACAGTGATTAAAGTACATAACTCAGTTGATGTTCATATATCAGTATCACTTCATATTATCATAGAACAGACTCAAACTTGTTTCAAAACGAAACTCAGAATCATGGTTCGTCAGTCAGATAATTACCTGGCATTACAGAACCATCATGTGATTATGTGTTAGGATTTTAATATGTATAAA
The DNA here is from genome assembly GCA_009363875.1 of Mikania micrantha. Taxonomy (NCBI): domain Eukaryota; kingdom Viridiplantae; phylum Streptophyta; class Magnoliopsida; order Asterales; family Asteraceae; genus Mikania; species Mikania micrantha. The sequence goes on from CM018681.1 coordinate 49,451,930, forward strand.
CGTATGTGAGGATTTACAGAAAAAAACAACACGGATATCGTTACGTGAATGCTAAACCGACAGATTATTCGTATAGGTGACGATCTGTATGAATAAATATGAAATTTTAACGTTCCGAATGATATCCGATAATTAGAAAACAATATTGAAAAGTGTAATTATCGTCGTATTTGATCGGGTGACGATTCGAACAAATACGCGCGATGACCGCGCGATTCGATTTAAACGTTAATTAAATATTTTGAAAATTTAAATAAATAAAAGATATTTAGTTAATTTATTAGGAATCACAACCTAAAATAATTTTATCAACTTTATGTTAAAAACCGGATCGTTCGTTACAACAAATGAAACGAAACTGACGTTTTATGCGAAACCGAGCAACGGAAACGAACCCGAACTCACCCGGAGTATAAATACCCCAAATGTAACATTTGTACATTTAGTCATGGTAGTCGTAAACAGTTTTAGAACAGTGGGTGTCAATGTTCAGTAAATCAATGTGATTCATGTGTTCATAATGTGTGCTTGTGTGTTACAGGATCTTATTTATTTAGGAACAAGTATGTATTAATATTTACAGTCGATTACACTAGGCAAGAACAGTATTGTGTTATATCGAAACAGTGGTGGGCAGCGAGAGTGAGCCCTATATATATACTGCGTTCGGTGTAACCGGATAGTGTTAGTGCGTAGTGTTAAGACGAATATTATGACAATTAATCAAACAAAATCGTAATGCGTAAGCGAGACTGAGTATAGTTATGGGTGACGATCCATAATGATACTGTGACACCCGGCAATTTCAGGTAAATCGCAACTCTTACATTCTTTACATTTCACATTCATACTTGTTGCATTTCATCTAGTTATGTTTAATTAGATGAGTTGAACACAAACAACTACGAAACGATAGTTCGTGGAACTATCGAATCGTACATTGCGCATTGGTTTTGGAAACCAAGTGTGGCAACCACAACACTAACACAAAACAATAGTTCGGGGAATTATTGAATTGTGCATCACACGTTGATTAGGATTAATCAAGCGTGCGAACACTTCGTTAGTCACGAACACAAACTATCAAAGATAATTCAAGGAATTATCGAAACACACACACGAGTCTCATGAATGTTGGTGATCAATCAAACTTATATATTATTACATGATTATGTGCTAAACATATGTTAGGTGTTTAGGATAAACGTTAGAGATCAAGTACGAGCGAAATCGTATCAACGAAATCGAAAAAGAAAGAAGTGGACTCATCGCGGTACGCGATGGCCCCTCTGCAAAAGGCTCCGCGGTACGCGAAGGAAAGCGGGAGTCGAGACTCCCGAATCCTATCGCGGTACGCGGTAGAAAATTTGGATCGGCCTCCGCGGTACGCGAAGGCCATGCAGATCAGATTTTCTTTATAATCAACCCCATATCATTTCAGTCGGATTCTTTCACCATCTACACCGATTTCTCTCATCTTCCAGCGACTGAACCCTCCTAAATCAGCTCTTGAACCTTTGATAAACACTTCCTAAGCCACATACTTGCATCCTTGGAAGATTTGAGGACATTGGAGCTACCATAGGAGGTCTTGGAAGCTAGCAACACGCGAGAGGACCACTTTCAACTATTTCCAGGGCTTCATAACCTGCTACCACTCGAATCTTGCATCTAAGGTAGTTTTAAATGCTTACATAGTGTTAGATCGTACATGCAAAGGGTTAAAACCCACATGCAACTCCATAAGGTTATTGTGCACAAAATCGTTGGTGATTTGTTGAATAGATGTTATAGATTACTGATTTTAATGTTTAGAAATGTTGGAATTGAGTTTTGATTAAGTTAGGTTTGATTTGATGATGATTTGGTGCACTTGCCATAAAAGGAAACTTTTATGTTGCAAGTCTTGGATTTGTGACGATCTAGACATGTTAGACATGTCTAGATGTTGTTAAATGTGTATTGGAATGTTTAGAAACACATTGGAATATTTGATTTTGTCAAAAATGTGGTTTTATAGAAACTTTCTATAAATGGAAACTTTTAGAAATCAAAAGAGGGCTTTTGATGTTTTTGAAAGATTTGACGAACTTCGATTATTGAAATATGTTTAGAAATGATTTCTAAGCATATTGGAAACCTTGATTTGTGAAAACGAGTTTTTAAACGGGTACTTTCCAAATAAGGAAACTTTATTTGGGCAAAACGGCATAAATGGCGATTTATGCGCAGATGACATGTTTTAAGAGTTTAAACAAGTTTTATAAACATATTGGAAGTTATTAGTTTTATGAAATGGAATTTCATAACCACACTTTCCTAAATGGAAAACTTACTAAAAATGGTAACTTATGTGACTAGAGTCATAGGATGCATATTAGTGTCTTATGTGCGTCAAGGCACATAAACACAACAATCGTGTCACCAACGATTCGTCAAGTCTCACTAGTTAACACACGCACTCGGTTGAGCACACCGACACTTGGAGTTGTATGGGATACAACACAACACAGAACACATACTCACACCTATATGGTTATAGGTGCATACTAGCAGGTGCTAGCTTTCGCAAGACGCGAACTCATATATACACCGGAACTGCTGTAACAGGTGAGTTCACGGCCCCTTTTTACATTTTCTACCTTTGGGGGAGAAAACATTGCATACAACTGCTTTTGAACAACTTCACACTTTGGTTATTTTTGTACATGCTAATATCGTATATGCATATGTGTGGCATTCATCCACAAACTGATAAGTCCTCATTAAACACACCTCGAACCGTTAATAGCGCGTTGCACTCAGCGTGGTAATTCTGAATAGTACTATTTGGGCCTGACAAGCCCCACTGTTGCGAGCCGTATGGCCACCCCGACTGGAGGTCGGAACAGTGCATAATTGACCAAACAACAATTGCCATATCTTGGATGGATATGGCGGGAGGTAGCATGTTAGCTTCGGTTGCGAACCCGCATATGATATAACACATATATTGACTAGCTATCAATTGATATTGCATTGTATTGAAAAATAGACCTGCATACATTTACTTTAAACATTTTGATGTTTACTGCTGATCACAAACCTGTGCTCTCACCAACCATTGTGTTGACCTTTTACTCGCATGTTTTCTCAGGTAACTAAGGCACGCGCACCAGGAATAGGATGCTAGGCCGGAGTCGCATGCATCTATTTAAGTGTCTTAGTCTATCAAACATTTATTACTATTTGGTTGTTATGTAATGTTAATCAGCTTAAAGCGCTTCCGCAACTATTGTCACGTATCGTTTTCAAAACCATTTTGATTTAACGCTTCCGCAACTATGAATGATTAAACTGTTTTGTTAATTTATACTTCACTTCCGCAACTCTGATATTACTAAACTGTTTTATCCAAATTATTGGATGTACGTAAGAAATCGGACATATAGGTCTCGCATGTTGTGTGATCGGAGACTGCGATCCTGACAATCTGCCGCCGTTAACGCCCCGGAAGGGACGGGATTTCTCGGGGTGCGACAGATTGGTATCAGAGACCTCCGGTTATTGCGAATTAGGTTTGCATTTAGTGAACTTAGTCTATAACCACTAGTCTCCACACAACACTTAGTGCTTAGTATTATGATGCTTGCACACATGCCACATCTTTTATGCATTACGTTCATCACAGCACGTGACTACCCGCGATGGGGAGAGCCGAAAGCTCTACATGTACCTTACAGTACCTACTGCACACACTACATTAGTCATTAGACAAACACTAACACTTATTCTCGCTATGAAGATCATGGCTGGAAGACGTGGAGGACGCAGGAATGCAGGCGGACGTGGGAACATCAACCTGACTCAAGCTGAGTTGAACGCCCTCATCAACGAACGAGTTGAGGAGGTACTTGCTGCACGGGAAGCTGCCCGTAACCAAGATCTACTGAACCAAGGTGATGAACCTGTTCATATTCACCTTGCACTACAACCACTTGTTTCCAATTCAACACGTTTATTCTATACCTAACTCAACCTTGTTCCTTGTGTATCTCAGGAGCAAACCCTAACCCACATCTCTGCACGTTCAAGATGTTCCTGGATTGCAAACCCCATTCTTTCAGCGGCACTGAGGGAGCCGTTGGGCTATTACGCTGGATTGAGAAGGCGGAATCAGCCTTCGCCATGAGCAACTGCAGGAACGAGGACAGGGTCAAGTTCGCTGCAGGGACGTTCGAGGGAGCTGCCCTCACTTGGTGGAATGCCAACGTCCAGAACCTAGGGCTTGATGCAGCCAACGCTCTGCCTTGGGATAACTTTAAACAAATGTTGAACCGTGAGTACTGTCCTCGCGGTGAAGTGCAGAAACTGGAAACGGAATTCTGGAACCATAAGATGATTGGTTCCGAGGTCGAGGCTTACACCGCTCGATCTTATGAGTTAGCAAATCTGTGCCCGGAAATGGCAACCCCACCCTTCAAACATATAGAGAAGTACATTGATGGACTGCCACCTCAAATTCAGGGCATGGTGCTCTCTGCTGACCCCATCACCATGCAACAAGCTGTGCGACTGACTCACAAGCTCACTGATTCGGCAGTTGCACAAGGACTCTTGCCACCCCGTGGTGCTGTGACCACAACCAACGACAAGGGCAGACGGAAATGGGATGACACCCAGAACAAACCAACCACTCTCCAACCACCACCACAGCAACGTAAGTTTGGATCAACCCAAGCTTATGCCCCACCCATTCCAACCACCCAGAATCAAGGAGGTTATGCTGGAAAACACCCCAAATGCCACAAGTGCAACTTCCATCATGCACCGGGTCAATGTGGCCGCTTCCAATGTCAGCGCTGCGGAAAAGGGGGACATGCAGCCAAAGACTGCAGGGGTGAACTAATGACAAAAACCCCGCAGCAGCCACAACAGCAACAACTTGAAGCACCGAAGGGTTGCTTCGAATGTGGGAAACCAGGGCACTTCAAGAAGGATTGCCCGCACCTGAAAAAGAACAACAACCAACCGAACAACAACGGGAACAATGGAGCGAGGGGACGAGCCTTCGTGATTGGGGCCAAGGAGGCCAGGAGGGATCCCAACCTTGCAACCGGTACGTATCTCTTAAACGATAATTATGCTACTGTATTGTTTGATACTGGAGCTGAGAAAAGCTTTATATCTAAGGACTTTAGTGAGATACTTGCCATAACCCCAACACCCTTAGATGTTGAATTTACAGTAGAGCTAGCCGATGGTAAATTGATTGTAACTGAGCACATTATGAGAGAATGCACTTTAGAGCTAGCAGGCCATAAATTTAAGATTGACCTCATGCCGGTTACACTAGGCAGTTTTGATGTTGTAGTGGGCATGGATTGGTTGTCTGAAAACCAGGTTGAAATCATTTGTCACGACAAGGTTGTGCGCATACCACTCCCTGACGGAGAGACTCTAGACATAAAGGGCGAAAGGAGTGACACTCCTCTGAACATCATCTCGTGCATGAAAGCTCACAAATGCTTACGAAAGGGATACACAGCCATATTGGCACTTATCACTGACAAGACGGAAGAGGAGAAGAAAATAGAGGACATCCCAGTCGTATGCGACTATCCCGACGTATTTCCTGAGGATCTACCAGGACTTCCACCACCTCGACAAGTGGAGTTCCGCATAGACCTTGTGCCGGGAGCAGCGCCCATCGCACGAGCACCTTATCGACTTGCACCTTCGGAGATGCAGGAACTGTCCAATCAACTGCAAGAGCTGTTGGACAAGGGTTTCATTAGACCAAGCTTCTCACCCTGGGGAGCTCCGGTCTTGTTTGTAAAGAAGAAAGATGGCACTTTTCGTATGTGCATCGACTACCGGGAGTTAAACAAAGTGACAATCAAGAACCGATACCCCTTACCTCGGATCGACGATCTGTTCGATCAACTACAAGGATCGAGTTACTACTCCAAGATCGATCTGCGATCTGGGTATCATCAGCTAAGGATTCAGGAAGAGGATATCCCTAAGACTGCTTTTCGCACTCGGTATGGCCATTACGAGTTCTTGGTTATGCCGTTTGGGCTGACAAACGCACCAGCAGTATTCATGGATCTCATGAATAGAGTATGCAAACCCTACCTCGACAAATTTATCATTGTCTTTATAGATGATATTCTCATCTACTCCAAAACCCAAGAGGAACACAAAGAGCATCTTCAATTGGCTCTTGAACTGCTACGGAAAGAGAAGTTGTACGCTAAATTCTCAAAATGCGACTTTTGGATTCGAGAAGTCCAATTCTTGGGACATGTTGTCAATGAACAAGGGATTCATGTGGATAAGTCAAAGATAGAGGCGATCAAGAACTGGGAAGCACCGAAGACCCCAACTGAGGTGCGACAATTCCTAGGATTGGCCGGCTATTATCGACGATTTATTGAAGGATTTTCGAAGATAGCCCAACCCCTTACAGCCTTAACTCATAAGGACAAGAAGTATCTCTGGACTGACAAACAAGAAGTTGCATTCCAACTTCTCAAGCAGAAGCTCTGTAGTGCACCTATCTTATCACTTCCTGATGGAACGGATGACTTCGTAGTATATTGCGATGCCTCGATACAAGGACTCGGCTGCGTGCTGATGCAGCGAGACAAGGTGATCGCATATGCTTCTCGACAACTGAAAGTCCACGAGAAGAACTACACCACCCACGACTTAGAACTTGGAGCCGTGGTATTCGCACTCAAGATCTGGAGACACTACCTGTACGGTACAAAGTGTACGATATACACTGATCACAAGAGTCTCCAACACATATTCGAGCAGAAGGAACTGAACATGCGACAACGTCGCTGGCTCGAGCTCTTAAACGACTATGAGTGCGCTATCAAATATCACCCGGGGAAGGCCAATGTAGTGGCCGACGCCCTAAGCCGGAAAAACACATCGAAACCCAAGAGGGTAAGAGCTTTACAACTCACCATCCTTCCCAACCTTCCTGAGCAGATACGCGTTGCCCAAGTGGAGGCACTTAGGGCAGAAAATCTAGCGGCTGAATCACTAAGGGGAATGGAGCAACACCTTAAAGCAAAGGACGATGGTTTACAATATTTCATGGAACGCGTTTGGGTTCCACGCCACGGAAACCTACGAGACCTTGTGATGGACGAGGCTCACAAATCCCGATATTCCATTCACCCTGGATCTGATAAGATGTATCACGATCTGAAGATACTTTACTGGTGGCCGCACATGAAAGCCGACATCGCTACTTACGTAGGCAAATGCTTGACTTGTGCCAAAGTCAAGATCGAGTACAAGAAACCATCTGGATTACTCACACAACCAGAGATCCCCATGTGGAAGTGGGAACAAATATCCATGGATTTCATCGCCAAATTACCCCGTACCCCAAGTGGGTGTGACACAATATGGGTGATTGTGGACCGACTGACTAAGTCAGCACATTTCCTTGCGATCAAGGAAAATGACAAGATGGAAAAACTGGCCAGAATCTATGTCAAGGAAATGGTCTCGCGACATGGAGTGCCGATCTCCATTATTTGGGATCGAGACGCCAGATTCACTTCTAACTTCTGGAAATCACTACAAAAGTCGCTTGGCACGCGGTTGGATATGAGTACAGTGTATCACTTACAAACTGATGGCCAGAGCGAACGCACGATACAAACCCTTGAAGATATGCTACGAGCGTGCGTAGTGGACTTCGGTAACAGCTGGGAAACTCACCTACCGTTAGTGGAGTTTTCTTACAACAACAGCTATCATACAAGCATAAAGGCAGCGCCTTTTGAGGCACTCTATGGCAGGAAATGCCGATCACCCATCTGTTGGGCAGAAGTGGGCGATAGTCAGCTCACTGGCCCGGAACTTGTACACGAAACAACGGAGAAAATCGTGCAAATAAGAAACCGCATGGCAGCAGCTCGTGATCGACAAAAGAGCTATGCCGACAAACGCCGAAAGCCTTTGGAATTTCAGGTAGGAGATAAAGTCCTTCTGAAAGTTACACCATGGAAAGGCGTCATTCGTTTTGGTAAACGAGGCAAATTGAACCCACGGTATATTGGGCCTTTCGAGATCCTGAAGAGGATTGGTTCCAGTGGCATACCAACTCAACTTGCCAACCGAACTCGACGGAGTGCACAACGTATTTCATGTCTCGAACCTGAAAAAGTGCTTATCAGATGAAACACTTATAGTTCCACTGGATGAGATCCAGGTGGATGAACAGCTACGGTTCGTGGAAGAGCCGGTAGAAATCATGGACCGTGAGGTCAAACAACTCAAACAGAGCAAGATACCCATTGTCAAAGTTCGATGGAACTCGAAACGCGGACCTGAATTCACGTGGGAGCGTGAAGATCAGATGATGCGCAAATATCCCCATCTCTTCAAGCAAACAACGTCGAATGTCGACAACAACGAATAAATTTCGGGACGAAATTCCTTTCAACAAGGGGATGATGTGACAACCGGAAAAATTTTGTTTCTCAAACACTCTTACTTCTCAAACACTACCAACAACAACCAAATTTCGGGACGAAATTTCTTTCAACAAGGGGATGATGTGACACCCGGCAATTTCAGGTAAATCGCAACTCTTACATTCTTTACATTTCACATTCATACTTGTTGCATTTCATCTAGTTATGTTTAATTAGATGAGTTGAACACAAACAACTACGAAACGATAGTTCGTGGAACTATCGAATCGTACATTGCGCATTGGTTTTGGAAACCAAGTGTGGCAACCACAACACTAACACAAAACAATAGTTCAGGGAATTATTGAATTGTGCATCACACGTTGATTAGGATTAATCAAGCGTGCGAACACTTCGTTAGTCACGAACACAAACTATCAAAGATAATTCAAGGAATTATCAAAACACACACACGAGTCTCACGAACGTTGGTGATCAATCAAACTTATATATTATTACATGATTATGTGCTAAACATATGTTAGGTGTTCAGGATAAACGTTAGAGATCAAGTACGAGCGAAATCGTATCAACGAAATCGAAAAAGAAAGAAGTGGACTCATCGCGGTACGCGATGGCCCCTCTGCAAAAGGCTCCGCGGTACGCGAAGGAAAGCGGGAGTCGAGACTCCCGAATCCTATCGCGGTACGCGGTAGAAAATTTTGATCGGCCTCCGCGGTACGCGAAGGCCATGCAAATCAAATTTTCTTTATAATCAACCCCATATCATTTCAGTCGGATTCTTTCACCATCTACACCGATTTCTCTCATCTTCCAGCGACTGAACCCTCCTAAATCAGCTCTTGAACCTTTGATAAACACTTCCTAAGCCACATACTTGCATCCTTGGAAGATTTGAGGACATTGGAGCTACCATAGGAGGTCTTGGAAGCTAGCAACACGCGAGAGGACCACTTTCAACTATTTCCAGGGCTTCATAACCTGCTACCACTCGAATCTTGCATCTAAGGTAGTTTTAAATGCTTACATAGTGTTAGATCGTACATGCAAAGGGTTAAAACCCACATGCAACTCCATAAGGTTATTGTGCACAAAATCGTTGGTGATTTGTTGAATAGATGTTATAGATTACTGATTTTAATGTTTAGAAATGTTGGAATTGAGTTTTGATTAAGTTAGGTTTGATTTGATGATGATTTGGTGCACTTGCCATAAAAGGAAACTTTTATGTTGCAAGTCTTGGATTTGTGACGATCTAGACATGTTAGACACGTCTAGATGTTGTTAAATGTGTATTGGAGTGTTTAGAAACACATTGGAATATTTGATTTTGTCAAAAACGTGGTTTTATAGAAACTTTATATAAATGGAAACTTTTAGAAATCAAAAGAGGGCTTTTGATGTTTTTGAAAGATTTGACGAACTTCGATTATTGAAATATGTTTAGAAATGATTTCTAAGCATATTGGAAACCTTGATTTGTGAAAACGAGTTTTTAAACGGGTACTTTCCAAATAAGGAAACTTTATTTGGGCAAAACGGCATAAATGGCGATTTATGCGCAGATGACATGTTTTAAGAGTTTAAACAAGTTTTATAAACATATTGGAAGTTATTAGTTTTATGAAATGGAATTTCATAACCACACTTTCCTAAATGGAAAACTTACTAAAAATGGTAACTTATGTGACTAGAGTCATAGGATGCATATTAGTGTCTTATGTGCGTCAAGGCACATAAACACAACAATCGTGTCACCAACGATTCGTCAAGTCTCACTAGTTAACACACGCACTCGGTTGAGCACACCGACACTTGGAGTTGTATGGGATACAACACAACACAGAACACATACTCACACCTATATGGTTATAGGTGCATACTAGCAGGTGCTAGCTTTCGCAAGACGCGAACTCATATATACACCGGAACTGCTGTAACAGGTGAGTTCACGGCCCCTTTTTACATTTTCTACCTTTGGGGGAGAAAACATTGCATACAACTGCTTTTGAACAACTTACACACTTTCGTTATTTTTGTACATGCTAATATCGTATATGCATATGTGTGGCATTCATCCACAAACTGATAAGTCCTCATTAAACACACCTCGAACCGTTAATAGCGTGTTGCGCTCAGCGTGGTAATTCTGAATAGTACTATTTGGGCCTGACAAGCCCCACTGTTGCGAGCCGTATGGCCACCCCGACTGGAGGTCGGAACAGTGCATAATTGACCAAACAACAATTGCCATATCTTGGATGGATATGGCGGGAGGCAGCATGTTAGCTTCGGTTGCGAACCCGCATATGATATAACACATATATTGACTAGCTATCAATTGATATTGCATTGTATTGAAAAATAGACCTGCATACATTTACTTTAAACATTTTGATGTTTACTGCTGATCACAAACCTGTGCTCTCACCAACCATTGTGTTGACCTTTTACTCGCATGTTTTCTCAGGTAACTAAGGCACGCGCACCAGGAATAGGATGCTAGGCCGGAGTCGCATGCATCTATTTAAGTGTCTTAGTCTATCAAACATTTATTACCATTTGGTTGTTATGTAATGTTAATCAGCTTAAAGCGCTTCCGCAACTATTGTCACGTATCGTTTTGAAAACCATTTTGATTTAACGCTTCCGCAACTATGAATGATTAAACTGTTTTGTTAATTTATACTTCACTTTCGCAACTCTGATATTACTAAACTGTTTTATCCAAATTATTGGATGTACGTAAGAAATCAGACATATAGGTCTCGCATGTTGTGTGACCGGAGACTGCGATCCTGACAATCTGCCGCCGTTCGCGCCCCGGAAGGGACGGGATTTCTCGGGGTGCGACAGATACGAATGTTGAACTTATAATTACGAGTGAACGGCTTTAACTATTTTTTTATACGATCGGAAAACGTACGCGATTGTGGGTATACACGCAATTGTTACTGTTTGACGATCTGTTTTCGAACAAATAATTAGAAATGATTATTTTATATTTTTACAATTTTGAAACTCATCATTTTAATGAGTTTAACAATTCTTTTATTTTAAAACCGCGTTACGTTCCGGAAACGCGAACCGAGCGACCGAAACGAACCCGAATACCACCCGGGCTATAAAAGCCTTAAACAAGACTTATTCTTTCATTTATTCCACCAACAACCCACTCTCTCTCTACAAATTCGTCTCCCACCTCTCTCTAAAAATCCACAACTTTAAACGATCGTATCTCCCTCGTTACTCAGCGGATTTGGGTGTTCTCGGTGTCCACGCGAAGCTCTCGACATCCTCTACACAGAAGTACAACTGATCGGAGCTGTTGTCCAACTGAGATCGAGGTATTTGAGCTTGAAAAGTCCGAAATTTAGGGTTTTCTATGTGTGTATGTTAAAACCAAGACCTAACCGGTTATAAGCTTAACCGATTTAACCTATAACACTTCGAGATGAGTTCTGCAAGCATCCATGGCATACAGGTGGTTAGATCGAAGGAATCAAGCTGAGAAGGATGGTGATGGTAACAGGTTCGGCGGCCGAACCATTAGGGTTCCCTCGACGAACCTTTTTGAGTATGGTGAGCCCTTGCTGAACCAGCTATCTCACGAACCATCATCTGCTTCCCAGCCGAGCCTTCACGCAGAAGCCGACCCAGACGAACCCTACATGGTTCGTTGCTCGACTTGCCGAACCATGACCAGCCTCACGAACCTTCAGCCTAAGGGTGGCGAACCCTTTTCATGCATTCCCGAACCCTCTTGCCCACGAACCATGTTGTTGCATGGGCGAACCCTGCTGTCAACGAACCTTCCAGGAGTTATCCGAACCAGGCATGCAGCGAACCCTCCCCTCACAACGAACCCTAGTTCCCCGCAGCCGGACCATCATGCATGCCGAACCCTTTTGAGGCGTAGCCGAACCTTGAGGAGCTTCACAAACTATTCTTAGAATCTGTAAACCCTAGACGAACCCTGGGTGTATCCTAAGAGCCGAACTTGTAGGTTTCTTGACCGAACCTTAGTGGAGTTCTTAAAACCGGCGAACCTAGGCTCTTGGACCTAAGAGGTTCGCTGCCTAAGGTGGCAGCCCAAAGACCTCTCGGCCCAACTCACATCCCACTTGACCCAATTGAACTCCATTCGGCCCAAACCCATCATACTTGGCCCATGTTATTCCCTTTGATCCACATAGTGACTTTCGGCCCATTAAGAGCTTGAAATTGGCCCAATATTGTCTTTGACATTTTACATGGTCCGTAAACAAGTTGGTTGGCCAAATATCACATTCAATTGGCCCATAGTTGATCTAAGTGGCCCATGGCCTTTGTTAATCCCTCATGGTTTCATGGGCTTAAGGCCCAATGTGTGGCCCTCGACTTATGACAGTTGTGAATTGATCATAAATAGGTTAAGTTTGTAACTTAACAATAATCGTGAAGATCAATTCACAATCACAGGACTTAAAACAATTGGAACACCTTTTCATAATTCTTGTTAATCATTGGGGTATCAAAGGTTTATCAAACTCTTAAATCACATATGATGTTGTACAAACAAGTTTGTGCATAAAAGGACATCACACATCATTTTCATGGACCCATGATCAATCAAGTGATTCAAAGCATAACTTTCAAGTTTTCACAACAATCATAATCATGATCAAGTAATCAAGAGTGGTCAAGTTCGAGAGAACACGAGTCAATCAATGAATCAAAGTCTATATAACTATAAATCTTATATCTTATGTATGATTACGATGATATAGGAATCAATTAGAAGTCCTGTTTGCTACTTGCTATCTGTTTTAGTTCAGAGTCTACTGCAGACAGGTGAGAACTTTAGCCCCTCTTTTACTGTTTTATAACTGTTTTAGGGTGGAACACGTGATCAAACTCTTCATATACAATTGTATTTCATTACACAAGATGTGTGTATTCCTATCAACATTTCAGGTTCATATTACAAATCCAAGGGATTTATCAACTGTTTCAGGAAATTCATCAACCGTTTTAAAGGATTATTAAACTATTGAACTATTCTTCTAAAAAGGTTTCATAAATGATATGTTCTTTTAAATAATGAATTTTATAAACTTTCTGTTAAAAACCTTGTTAATATACAAGGTCACATTTCATGACATTCAAACCAAAGGATTCATTTCATGGTATTTGAATCAAGGGTTTCAAACATGGTATTCAAACAATGGTTTCATGGTGATGTTCAAATCAAGGGATTTACTTATGGTATTCAAATTAGAGGATTCATTTCATGGTATTCAAAAACTAAGGATTTAATTCATGGGATTAAATCAAGGTTTTCAATCATGTTTTCACATAAGGCATTAACACGCTCGTTTAAAGTAAGGTTCAGAAACATGGTGTCTATTGTTGTAAACAAACTTATGAATGCTTCAAGTATCATATTCATTAGCGTTAGTACTGGGTGATCACAACAAGGGAAAGCGGACACACACATTTGGGCAGACCGATTGCTGCAGTTAGTTTTTAAATTTGTTTTATAAACTAACTGCAGATTTCGGTTACGTATGGTTTTATCAAAACTGTTGACACATTATGTAACTCCAAACGTGGTTTGGGACTTGATATTATATGTTGACTCTCGTGCAAACAGTGATTGGACTGTTTACACTCATTTTCTTACTTGATGTTAGTTTGGGTTGCAGCTCATCCATGTGAATCATTTATTACTTTAACAAACCTATGCCTTATATCATATATTCATGTTTAAAAATGATTAAACCTATTGTTCTCACCAACTACGTCTGTAGTTGACAGTTACTTTTCACGTGTTTCAGGTAATCAGGTTTAAGACATTCTCAGGGACAACTAAGGAGACCATACTAAGATAGAACAAGATGAAGAAACATGCTAGGATGGATTAGAAACACACTAAATCCTAATTGTTTAATTGTCTTGTTTGAAGTCTCATTTTGTAAACTATATTTTGGGTCTGTAGTTGTCTTTCTTTTGGTAGATAGATTGTCTGTAACTAAACAACTGTCTAAACATTATGAAATGTAGTAATCCATTGTGGTTGTTCTTATTCAATACTTGTGCATGATTCAACTGTTCATACGTCACCGCGCCGTGGATTCCGCACGCGGCGCAGGGGTGTGACACCAAATGAGTCTTCCTCCTCATTCACACTCTTCACTTTCTCTCTCTAAAACCAAAAATGCGGAACTTTCTCTCTCTAGAAAGTTCCAACTTCTCACATCTAGATCTCACCCAATTCTTGATGAAATCGTGTGATTTTGGTGTCTAAACGACCACCATTACTAGTAGAATCTGAAAGTACAGCCGATCTAAGCTTCCATCCATCAAAATCGAGGTAAAAATCCATGTTGTGGTTCGGTTTGGGGTTTTGAAAACCCTAATGTCGAACCCACCATTTAAACCGGTTTTACAACCTTTCAACCCTTAGGATTCATACTATAGCACCTTAAAATGGTATAGGAACAAACCCCACTCGAATCACTGGTCGATGAACTCGAACACCATGGCTGGTCCTACTTGGCTCGACAGGCCGAATGGCCAAGTGCCAGTTTAGCGAATGAGAACCAGGCCACATTCGGCCGAATGTGTAGAAGATGAGTCCCATTCGCCCAATCCTTCATTCTGTCGCCCACTTCTCACTCGACCAACCCCATTCGCTGAATAAATCAAGAAGGAGAGGCTCTCATTCGGCCACACCTCATTCGACCGCCATCCATTCTTTCGGCCGAAGCAGTCATTCCCGATCCATTCGACCAGTTTCATTCGATCGCTAAGTGTTCATTCGGCCAGCCCCTTTCGGCAAATCCTCATTCGATCGGGGTTGCTCAGTCGGCCACACCATCATTCGGACACCCTCTTAGCCATGTGGCTGTTTGTTTTAGCCTAACACTTTCAGTCGACAACCTGTATTCGGCCCAACTCCTATTCGACTGGCCCAATGCATAGATTCGGCCGGCCTAGTGGTATATCCGATTGGGTCATCATGACTTACATAGTGTGATAAGCTGCATGCATGAGAAATCATTAGAGGGCATGAAATCCACGTATCCTATACATTCTATTTGGGGGGTGTGTGTGTGCATGTCTTGCATGGGGACTACGTGCATGGGTATATGTGGAGATTAGGAAAGGGTTGTTAAGGTTTTCTAATAGAGGGTACATAGAATCATATGAAACGGATAAACAAGAATCATGGGAAATTATTAGGTGAACCTTACATTTATACAAAGAACCATTTTAATGATAAATAAGGTGGAGGGTTATTTTAATTATTAACACTCAAGTCTTGGGGGAAATTTCATAAAATCATATAACTATCTGAGATGATTCATTCGAATTAACTAGTACTAGTTATTCAAAGAATCATGGGACGATCAAAGTTTAACGGGCAAAACATTAAAATCCCGCTCAGTTCAGGTGTACTCCTTGTGAGTTATGCCTGACATGGGTCACGTGTGAGAGGTTACAACTTGGACAACCACCAACAACTAAGTCTAATTGATTGAGTCCAATAAGGCCCAATCATCATGTCTTAGTTGTATTTAAATGTTTTATTTAATTATTTAATTAAATATTTAACATTTTATTTCTATTATTGACTTTTGGGAAAATCACGTATCTATGATGAACTCAAGAGAATCAAAGGTAAATCAAGTTTTGGAAAACATAATCAAAATCAGAGGTGTGTAGGGTAAAAATGCTTAATTATCATTAACAACAGTGTCAAATCATTTCCAAATCATTTTCAAATACTAAACTACATGAACTCACCAACCATGTGTTGACTTTATTTTTGCATGACTTCTCAGGTGACGAACAGGTCAACTGAAGAGTTGTTTCTTTTGGACTAGGTTACAGATAGAGTACCTAGCTTTTTGGACCTGCATATTTTGGACATCATACACCATTATTTTGCATATCTTGTGCAGATACAAGATTGAAGATTTATGATGTTATAGTAGATTTACATTGTTAAATTATAAACTTAACTTATGTAATTTAACTTTGTAATTCTATTTTATTTTAGCAAGTTTCTCATTTATATATATCATGTGCAATGTAAACAATCTGATCATTCCAATTATCAATCACGATATCGCGCCCCGGGAACATTCCGCCTGTCGGGGAAACCCGATCCTACACCGCCGGCTCGGGGTGTGACACTTACATCTGCAAAATCAAGAATGTCAGCAAGTCCCCCTGAAGAAAGCTGATTTCTGGTTTTTACTCCATCTAATGGACTCCCAATTATGTTTTCTTGAGGATGAATGCGATTGATTCTTCCAACTGGATGGGGAGGAACCTCAACCTGTGGATCTAGATTGTTCAAATTCAAATCCTCAAGATCTGGTACAAGATCATCAACATTTTGTCCTGGGGCAACTGGTGGAGCAGAATTATCATCAGTGTCTGAGCTGTCATCATTTGCCTGTACAATGGGAACTGAAGTGGATGAAGGTGGTATGGGTTCATTAGGTACATTTTGTACATCATGTAACATTTGAACCGCAATATCTTCATCTGAATACATGGGAGGCATATTGAATGAATCAAAAAGATCTGAATAATCAAACATCCAGTCTGGCCCTTTTCTTGGTGGAGGCATAGAATATTTCTGCACATCAACATGGTACCACTCCTCAACATTCTGTGTTGATCTATTATAAACCCTTTTATTTGGAGTGCTATACCCAAGAAAATACCCTTCTTCCACCTTTTCATTGAACTTGCCCTGCTCATGTTTCTTAAGCATAGTGCATGGTGCACCAAAAGGTTCAAGATACTTAAGATTAGGCTTTCTGTTATGAAGCAGTTCAAAGCAAGTTTTCCCATGCCTCTTCACTATCAAAACCCGATTCAAAGTGTAACAAGCATTTGCTACAGCCTCATTCCAGAATTGAACTGGAAGAGAAGAGTCAGCAAGCATCGTCCTAGCAGCCTCAATCAAAGTCCTGTTCTTTCCCTCAGCGACTCCATTCATTTGCGGAACATAAGGGGCACTGAATTGTTGAACAATTCCCTTTGAATTGCAGAAATTTTCCATGTTATGGTTCTTGAATTCTGTTCCGTTGTCTGTTCTGAGTATTCGAACCTTGAGCTTATAAAGAGATTCAAGTTTGGTAACCAATGCTTGAATACAATCAAAAGTTTCAGATTTCTCCTTCAGAAAGAACACCCAAGAGTATCTGGAAAATTCATCAGTAATGACAAGACAGTATTGATCTCCAGCTATACTCTTACGACTAACAGGACCAAAAAGATCCATATGGAGAAGCTCAAGTGGAACAGTGATTGAGTAATACTTCTTTGGTTTATGAGACTGCTTGACTTGCTTTCCCTTTTTGCAGGATACACAGACATCAGACAGCTTGAAATTCTTCAGACTAACCCCTTCAACCAGATTGTTGTGTACCAGGTGATTCATCTTGCGCAGTCTCAAATGACCCATCCTCTTATGCCAAAGTATTGAATCTTTCTCGGTTTCCTTTGTCATAAAACATGAAGCTGTGGAGGATGTTGTTGAAGCTGTGGCCATGTTGAGTACATACAAGTCTTGCTTTCTAGGAGCTGACAATAAGATCCAATCTTCAGGGATAACCACACCTTCTTTAAGAATGTAGCATTTGGAGTCATCAAAGAGAACCTTGTACTGTTTATCACAAATCTGTGATACAGATAGAAGATTATTCTCCAATTGCTTGACATATCTGACTTTGTCAAATGTAACTTGCCCATTTGTTAACATTCCCTCTCCCGTGATAAAACCACCTTTGTCACCCGCAAAAGCTACATATCCACCATGAACAGATTGAACATTTGAGAGTAGAGAGATATTTCCAGTCATATGCCTTGAAGCCCCACTATCGACAATCCAAGAGCTGTTTAGAGCAGCTGTTGGGGCATTCTGCACAAAAATAAGACAATTAGTTTAATTTGGGAACCCAAGCCTTTACAGTCTTGGGTTGACCCAATGAGTCTCGGATCATAACATCGATCCATTTACCATCTGAAACAGCCTTGTCTGAAGTGGGTGGAACTGAAGTCTCATACTTTACTTTCCAGACAGCATTTTTATTGAAAGAATTTTTCAGATAAATGGTTGATGATTTAACTTGATCAACATATACCATCTTGGGAACATTCAAGTTCACCAGTTTCCCTTTACCCTTGTCCAAATATTTAACCTGGTTTGGTTGTTTGGGTTTTGTCTGAATTGACTTGGATTCAGATTTGACAGGTTTAACAAAAATCTAATTTTGTTTTCTGGGTGGTACAACCTTTAGTCTGATCAACTGTGGGCAAGATCTAACAAAGTGCCCAGGTGCACCACACTCAAAGCAAACCGGTTCTCCCTTTTTATGAAAATGTTTTAATTCAGAAAAAGATTGCCTTTTTGGTTTGAAAACATTTGTTTTAGGCGTGTTCTGATTAAAACCCAAACCCTTTTTCCCATTTGGAACAAGATTGTCAAACTTGTTCAACACACAAGCTTCATTTTCTTTTGAAGCTTTCACAAAACCTAAGGCTTGATATATTTTTAAAGATGAGATTGGGTCACCCTTTTTGATAGCAGGGAGTGGATTCTGAGCAGTAACACAATCAGATGAATCATCAGATTCATCCTCGGAATCTGAAACCCAATACTCTACAAGTCCATCCACCAAAGATTCCTTTGACAAAGAGGAACCTTCATCAGTAATCATCCCAATCGGATCAATTACTAATGGAGTTATAACTTGAAAATCTTTAACATCTTTGTCATTTGGTGAATTGACAAAGCTATTTAAAATTGGTGGAGGACATCTTTGATAACTCATAGTTCCCTTACCCTTATGATCAGCTTCTTTGCTGATCATGTGCTCAATGATATAAGATGCACTCTCATAGCTTTTGAGCTTTTGTCCTAGGGTTTCATAATCACACTCAACCATTGCTAACTTCTTCTTTACCTCATTAATGATATTGAGATAAGAAGTTATAGCATCTTTCTTGTTAAGAACAGCAATCTCAGTCTCATGAAGTTGTCTATTTAAAAGTTCAATTTTAGCTTGAAAATCTTTTTCATTAGCTTTTAAACCTTTGTTAGCATCAATACACTGGTTGAGATCACTGATCAAAGCAGCATTGTGATTTTGATAGGAAAGGACCTTGTTTTTAAGGTCAACACAATTAAAACAGATAGAACAAGAAGATGAACAATCATCAGATACCTGATCAGACTGAGAAGTTGCAGCAGGAGTAGCAGATGAGTTTACCATCAAGGCAAACTGAGTAGGAGATTCTTCAACATCAGCATCAGACTTAGATTGAGTGTCAGAATCAGTCAAGCTTTCAGTCTCTGATCCAGATGTTTGTTCTATCTTGAGCTGTGCTCCTTCAGCAGTACACTCTTCATGTAGATCATCTGTCTTCTGGATCTCAGCAACACATGCTTTATCTTGTCCCCCTTGTTCAGAATTGAATCTGAAATCCCAATTTTCACCTTCATCCTGCTGTACCATCAAAGCTTTGCCTGTATTTGAAAAACTAGTCTGAGCAGGAGAATCAATAGGGACAAGTCTTCTTTCTGTATTTGCTGCAGAAGACTTCTGATGATGAAAAGGATTCTTGTTTCCTGCTTTCTTTGGATGTTTGCATTGCCTAGTAAAGTGACCTTTTTCTCCACAGTTGTAACATGTGACTGATGCCATGTCAAAACCAAACTTAGACTCCTTGTTTAAGTTGATGTCTTTACCAGTCCTTTTGACAAACTCCTTAGCTCTCCTCACAGCACTTGCCAAAGCCCACATAATATCAATCCTTTCCATATCATCTGGATCTATCTGAGAATAGTCATCATTTGTCAGATAAGGATTGCCAATCTGTCCTGCTACCAGTCCATCATAAGAGCTAACCAAAGTAGACAAAAGACCCATATGCTCTTTAGCAATCTCAACTGTAACTTTATCAAAATTCTCTGTCTTTAGACTTGTGACTGGTTGATGATGTTCTTTCTGAGAACTTGAAGAGGATGATGACTGACTAAAAAGAATCTGATTAGAAGATGGAGCTTCAGTAGTCAGAGAAACAAAAGCAGTCTTCAGTGGAGCATGTGAAGAGGCTTTCTCTACAGTAGGTGTAGAGTAGTACAATGAAGGATCCTGAACTTGAGCAACCCTCTTAGCTTTCCACTTGTTTTCAATTTCTTGCCCCTTCAACTTCTGAATAAAATCACTGATATCCATGTGTGACATCATCTCATTTTGCTTGAGTACCATCAAAAATGATTCCCATTTTGGAGGAAGAGCATCTGCTAAACACTGAATCTTCTCCTGAGTAGTAGTCTTGACTTCATGATTAAACAACTCACTCAAGAGATGGTAAAATCTAGCAATCAAATCATCCAATGATTGATTCCCCACATACATAAAACTGTTGAATTCCTTCCTCAATGCTTTTTACTTGATGTTCTTTAAAGCATCATTGCCCTCATAACGCTGTTGCAAAGCATCCCACAGATATTTAGAAGAAGTAAATTGTCTGAACTGATGAAAAATATCAGTAGCAATAGACTGAGATAAGACAGCATAAGCCTTCTTCTCATAATCATAAAGCTTCCTTTGAGGCTCAGTCATCCGTGTGACTAGCATAGGAGTTCCATCTTCATTAAGAGGCCTCAGATATCCTCCTTCAATCATCATCCATAAATTGGTACCCACTCCATTGATGTGAATCTCAAACCGATACTTCCAGTGTGGATAATCGTCTAAAGATAGCAACTTGGGAGCCTTGTTGGAGTTTCCCGTCTCAGTCTCAGTCAACAATAATGTCTGAATGCGATGATTCTGGTTCGCCATCAATGCTAAGTCTTCCATTTAATCAGGAACAACAAGATTCAACACTTAGAAAAATTTGCAAACTGATGGCCGAATGAAGAGTTAAAGGGCGAATGTCAGGGCCCGAATGAACTAACTCAGACGAATGAGAGACTGAATATGACTCTCAGGACAAATGAACTTCTTCGGCGAATGAATGGGTCGAATGAGCTTATTCGCCGAATGACAGGATCAAATGAGAGCAATTCACCGAATGAGGGCTATTCGCCGAATGAACTCTTTCGGCGAATGACGACTGATTCGGGTGAACCTATTCGGCCGCCATTCTCATTCGGCAGATCTGAGGGTTTTTGCAACAAAAATCGCAATAACTTTCGATTTAGAGCAGATCTAAGTACCAAATTTGGTACAGAACACCATTATATGATTATGAACCAATTGGGATTGAAGTTTGGGCAAAAACACCACAAAACTCTACGAATCTTTAATGAAACAGTAACTTTAAGGACAAGAAACTTAGGGTTTTTCAAATCTCGAACCCACAATCTGAGATTTAGTGATTTTGAGTGGAATTCAAGCAGAATCAAGAGCCAAAGCTCTGATACCACTTTGTAGGACCTATTTGGAGCTCGGAAACAATCCGATTCCAAGGGAAATCTGCTTGACAGCCTCTGGAATAGTGCGAAATCCTATTCCAGGGTTTTCCAATCGAAATCAACAGCAACCGTGGTGAATTGAGTGAGTAGAATCAACGTGCGAGTGAGAATCGATCACCACTGGTTGAGAATCGAAGTTAGACGTGAAGAATCGCTCAAAACTTCAAGGGTTTGACACTAGAGTGCACTGGGAAGAATGAGGACTCAGGAAAGTTCGGTTTGAAATGATTTGAACTTGTATTTATAGACTGTAGTCATTCAGCCGAATGAGTGGCCGAAGCAACTCATTCGGCGAATGACTATGTCGAATAGACAAGTCAGTCGAATGAGTAATTCGGCGAATGGCTCATTCGCTGAGTATAGTCATTCTCTATTCTCATTCGGTGAATGACTTCATTCATTAGAGTCATTCGCCCGAATGAGTAATACTCATACTCAAATATTAATTAATCAATTCAAACAATCATATAATCAATATTAAACATTAAGAACAATGTATAAAGACAACTTCCATTAATATAACTTTCATCTTTACATGATGATTAGTACAAAATTGAACTAGGGACATTAAGTGCATCAACACTAAATCATTGTGATTTCTTGGATTTTTGTATAGAAGGCATAGCTGGAATGGGTTAGGTCTTGGAGCCGTCATATCATCATGTTAACACATCAAAGTTCAAGCTTCCTTGTCCATCTATACTATCGGCTGCTACCCGATACTACCATTGATATTATCTTGTTGACATTAACAATGTCGATAGGTCTGTCGATTCTGGACATCAGAAAGCTTGCCAATACCAACTTGTTTTGTGTACCATGCAGCCATCGACCCTTACAATATCGATGAAACATACACCCGACACTTCAACTCGTTGATAATAGGAGTTCATGAGTGTTCTTGTACCGATACTATGCTCCTTCGACCTTCCTTCCCATTCACACCTTTCTAATGACTAATCCCAGTTGTTCCAAGACTTCCCAAGTCAATTTCGAGCAATGGTCTTGCCGTTTGAGAGCCTAACAACCGGTGGGAAGCTCACATGTGCTGAAAGTTGTAGAACCCCTAAAAACACGAACCTTCTCACTAAGATTCTGAGAGTTTGAGCTGGAATAGAGCCGATCCTTTGTACTACAAGCTTCCTTTCTTCAAGAGGATCGTTTTGATACCTTATTTGCACAATTTGTTGAAGAATTTGATAGGTAGCTTGTTTATTTTGTGGGTAAAATTGTAGAGAGAGAGGGCTGAACGGTTTTAGAGAGAGAAGGTGAAAAATGGTTGCATTCATTTTGAGGTAGATGAAGAAATAAGGGTTTTTATACCCCAGATAATTCCCCACGCGTTCGGGTTCGCTCGGCTTCGGTTGCGCGTATTTTTGTGTACGTGACGTATCGATTACGTAATTAAATAGTTTGTCTCGTATATTAGATTTTTGATTATTTTTGATGAGTTTCAAAATTGTAAACACATAAAATATAATATTTTACGTATTTTTACTGTTTGTCTATTTCAGAACAGTTAACGAATATAGTTACGTGTATACCCGTAATTATATACATTTTTGGTCATTTTATGCATTTATTAACGTTTACTCGTAACGATAAGTTTAACAATGATATCCTTATGGATCGTCACCCATAATGATTCCGAGCCTCGCTTACGCATTACGATTTTTGTTTAAATGATTCATTTGTTCTATTATTCTTCATGACACTACGCACTAACACTATCCCATTATATCGAACACAGTTCATGTATAGGGCATACGTAGAGTCCAGCTACCTGCCTTATCAGCCGACATCCCACCACCGTTTCGATATGATACATTAGAGTTCTTGCCAAGAGTAACTGACTATATATAAATGAATATATACTTATTCTTAAACTAAAGAAATTCCTACAACATACACACATGTTCATATATTGACACATAGATTATAGATGCACGCAGTTATGTTCCTGTTAATGATTACCATGAATAAATGTACAGATGTTACAATAATAATGTTATGAATTATTTTATTCCAAAGATCTACTTATGTATACGATTTTTTTAAACTAGATTTGTATATATATTAAGAACGATAATGGTGGTTTTTGGGCTTGTATATGTTCTTTATTAGCAAACTTGATATTGCAAAGTTAAAATCAGAAGGATCAACTGCTTACACATTTAATTTCTTTGGTGTATATGGTTTTTATATGTGTTTCAATTTGTAATAATTACTTAACTAGACGTTCCAATGTGAGAAATTCTCATTATTTAATGAATTGGTAGATAATATGATCAAATAAAGATTTTGTGATAGAAAAAAATATATATCATCAAAGAACTCCATTATTTAATTATATAAAATAGGAAAAATATTTAATTTCATGCATAAGAATTGAATTTATATATCCTCCAGAAAAATATGTATCATCAAAGAACTCCATTGTTTAATTAAAAATATTTTACTTCATGTACAAAAATATTTTACATGGTAATTTGCCAACTCTTAAGCTATTTAGTCAAGACAATAGTTAGACATTTGATTCTTGCATAAATAGCAGCTTTCGTCACATTCAATGTATTACTTATTTGACAAAAATGTTTCTATCATCTTGCAGGTTCCTTCTGATATCCTACCAACAGATAAAGAATGCAATTCCAAGGTATTTTGTTGTAACACAATTGTTTGAATTTTTCTATGATCCAGCCATCGTTTGATGTTTCTATGATTCTAGTAACGCCATCTATCTCATGTCTATTCACTATAGAACTATCTTGTAGTTTTATTCCAATATCCTCTAGAATTCTGCGCTGGTGGTATAACCACCTAACCATCATCAATCAAACAAGAAATATGTTACTGATGTCCACACGTCAGAATTAAATTTAAATTATAACAGCAAACGTAACCACTTACAGGGACATGTGATACTTCTTCAGTTTAATGTCGTATTACAATAGTTTTTCGCTTGATGTGTAACATCCTAGGCAATCCCACATCGGCCGTGGGCAGGAGAGATTCTTGTCTCATAATTAACGATCCGTTTCTTACATCACCAACGCATTTTCGGCTTAGCTGGTTGTTGAGCACATGAAAACTACACAGTTAAGAGTGCTCGAGTTGCAGCAATCCAGGGATGGGTGACCTCCCTAGAAAGTTTTCACCCGGGTAACCGAATGCAAAACCGTGAGCTCTGAGTGAGCAAAGCGAACAATATTGGTGGTAGACGGGCCGGATGTTACAGAATGGTATCAGTGACACTCCTGTTCTACACGGGATTGTGGTGCAAACCTCATCGAGGACAATGAGTCCCCATGGAGGAGTGTATGTAACATCCTAGGCAATCCCACATCGGTCATGAAAAGGAAAGATTATTATCTCATAAGTAACGATCCGCTTCTTACATCACCAACGCGTTTTCGGCTTAGCTGGCTGTGGAGCGCATTAAAACTACACAGTTAAGCGTGCTCAGGTTGCAGCAATCCAGGGATGGGTGACCTCCCTAGGAAGTTTTCACCCAGGCAACCTAAGGAATAACCGTGAGCTCCCAATGGACAAACGGAAAATATTGGTGGTAGACGGGGCCGGATGTTACATGATGTGTACTTGTTATACACACCTTTTTATTGATTTTGTATTTCTGATTGTCAAATGCCTTTGGTTCAAGTTTTTCTACTACAAGTGCAATCCCTTGGGTTTATCTTGGTGTACATTGAGAATGTTTTGTTATGACATTTCTTACAACTGTGGTCAATATAAACTTTTATGCTTAGAACACCTTCCTTGATAGAAGAATATACAATTCGCGTGTTGCTACTACCAGGTAAATCGAGTATATGTATTGTGAATTGATTTGTTCTGTACTTGGTTTTTGATATCTATTTTAATGAATTTCGTCATATCTGTGAAAATTTGAGATTAAAGCTATGTATATCGTGTCTAATTTGTTGTCTGAATCAAGATTTTGTCAAGGTTTATTAGATTTACCCTAATTTATTATTTGACAATTGGTATTGATGATTTAAAAAATACAAACTATGTTACATTCACATAATGTATCAGGTGACCTACGTGTTGTACAATTGCTGTTGATATTATTAGAAAGGAGCCAATGAAGGAAACTTTTACATGGCTTAGGAACACACCATATGGTATTCAAGTTTTTTTATAGTTTATAAATGACCATACCAAGTTTAAAATAAATGTTTGAAACTTAAATGTGAACTATCATGATCATATAGTTTGATTAGTTGTAGAGACACCATCACCTGTTGAAGCAAAGGTTTATAGGTAATCCTTCTTTATTTTTTACCTATTGGAATCAAGTTGCAACAACCCAAATAACATGTTTAACAAATGAATTGTATTCAATCAATTTACAACAACAACCCAAATAACTTGATTGGTTCTGGTCGAACTGTAACATCAGTGCCGGAACCGTACCGGAACAGTGATCTAAACAGTGACATGAACAATAATCAGGTACAAACTTTACGTATTTCAGTGTATGTTATAATCATATATATCATTATCATTCTGTGTTATCAAAGAGCAAATTCAGAATCATTTCAGAGAAACAGAACTCATAAAACATGGTTCATCAGTCAGATAATTATCTGGCGATACATAGCCATCATGTGATTTAGTTGTTAGGATTCTATAATGTATACACGTATGTGAGGCTTTGCAGAACAAAACAACAACGATGTCGTTACGTGAATGCAAAATCGACAGATTATTCGTATAGGTGGCGATCTGTACGAATAGATCTGAAAGTTTAACGTTCTGAATGATATCCGGTAATTAGAAAACCATATTGAAAAGTATAGTTATCGTCGTGTTCGTACGGGTGACGATTCGAACGAATACGCGCGACGACTGTACAATTCAATTTTATACAGTAAATTAAATATTTCTGGGAATTTTAAATAAATGGAAGATATTTAGTTAATTTACTAGGAATAACCATCTAAAGTAATTTTATAAATCTTATTTTAAAACCGAGTCATTTCGTTACGAAAACGACTAAAATCCGACGTTTTACGCGGAACCGAGCGAGACCGAACGAGACCGAACCTACCCGGGTATTTTTGAACCATTTAATGGGGCATTTATGTCCACAACCACCACCACCTACCAGCCCTCACTTCAATTTTCGTCTCCTCTCTCTACTTTCTCTCTCTAGAAACCCAACCATAACTCTTTCAAATCTTCACGAAATCGGACGTTTTTGGTGTCAAAACGACCACCATCACTTGTAGATCACGAAAGTACAAAGGATCTAAGCTTCCATCCATCTGATTTGAGGTAAAATCCATGATTTGGTTCAGTTTTAGGGGTTAGAAAACCCTAGGTTCGCACCCTTCATAAAACCCAACTAAAACTCCACAAAGCCATAAGTAATCACCACACAACCCGCCAAGAATGATGTAGGAACAAGTTAGACACCATGAAGTGGTTGTAGGTCTCGATTGGGATGGTTGCACCTGGGTGAAACCGACCAGCCGAATGACTGGTATCAGGTAGGCCGCATGAGCCCTTCATTCGGCCGAAAGGCCTGCAGCCGAAGCAGCTACCTATTTGATCAGATTGATCCCATTCGCCACTAGCTATTCTAGAGCATCATTTGGCAGGCCACTTAGTCGGTCGGCCATGTTAGTTCAGTCGCTCGGTCAGTTATTCAGTCGGGTGAAGCCCCATTCGATCACCACCTATTTGACCGACCCATCTCCTATCGGTCCGCCCAAATGGTTATTTGTTCGAGGCAGTTGTATCGGCCCAGATGTTTCGGTCCACTCTCATACGGCCAACTCTACTACTGCCATGTCACTTAGGTTGAACATATGGGCTAGAATTGGTATAAGCATACATAAGGAATCAATATGCATGGGCATGCATGTTGTTTATATGTGCATGGGAACCCATGTGGAAGCATGCATGGGTTGGGAATTTAACATGAGTTTATTTCAAGAAAAACAATAGATAGGGTTTTCTAAGGAATGGTTCTTAAATCCTACGACTAATTTAATAAGAGTTATCAACATCTTTTGAGATCAACACATTTGAGATATCCCGAGATATCAAAACAAAAACCTAAGGTTCGGAGTGTTGATAAAATTGTTAACACCAAATCCTTAGAATAATTCATAAGAACGGATAGCTAATTTAGATGATTCGTTTGAGTTATCTAGAATTAGTTATGCAAATCATTGGTTAAGAATCATGGAACCCATAAAGGCTAGCAATGGGCTTGAGGTTAATCTAATTGGATTGACACAAGCCCATCATGTTAAGATATAATTCTTTCAAATTTAAGTACGTTTTAATAAAAGAAATGAAATTGTAAGCTCTTTCAAATTAAAATAAAGATTTTAACTTAATGCTTAACATAAAGTAAATTAATTTAAAAACGTTTTAATCAAGGATTTGTAATGATTAATTATGGGATTAGGGTTACGAATTGTTAACTAATTAAACTACTTAGATGAAATCTTATAAACACATTAGCACATAGGACACTTACTTGCACACCAAGACCAAACCCTGGATGCGTCTATTATAAGTACTTATCGTATGTGAATTCTTTTAAAACAACACAAGAACCGAAGAAACATAGTCTACAACAACGAGCGCGCATTTTGTGGTAATTCAATACAGAGCAACACAGGTGAGTTCATTTTCTAAACATTTTTGTTTTCAAACGCGGCGGCTGAGAAGCATGCATAAACCTTTTTATTTAAATTGTTTTACGTAAATGCTTTTACTTATTATATGCTTTATGTATGTTGGTATACATTCCTAGATTTCTGTCTAGGAAATTGCTATGCGGAATTAACTAACAGGTTAACTAATTACTCTTATGAGTAATACCTTAATACTAAACTCAAAACGTACCCTTAGTCCATCGAGTTCAAATTCAAGAATCTAAATTCAAAGTGAAATCAAAAGAACTAAGCTAAAGATCAAATGGAATCTAATCCAGTGTGTGATCAGTAAACTAAGGATCCTACTCAAGAATCTATATTCTTTAAGAAATCATGGAATTCAAAAGATCAGAATTAAGAGAATCAAGAGAATCAAGGAAATCATGACCGTGTGTGAATCATTGAAATAATGAAAGTCATTAAGATCTAATGAAATCAATAATTGCTTAAGTTAAGGTGGATGTCAGTTGTATGTAAATAAAGACCACGTGTAACACACGGAAAGTCCCGTCACAATAGTAGACTCTTGTAGTCAAGCTATATGGGCATAACTTAAACTATCAAACGAAATCAAGAGAATAAAGACGATCAAGAACCAAAGGATATCCTTAAAGTCCCGACATGTACAGTTGGCCAAGGGGTCAAGATGATATGGGCATCATGAAAGTCCCGACGCATACAGGTAGACTCATTTTGCGTCATGCCTGATATGGGCCACGTGTGAGAGGCTACAACTTGGACAACCACCAACAACTAAGTCTAACTGATTGAGTCAAATAAGGCCCAATCATCATGTCTTAGTTGTATTTAAATGCTTAATTATTAATTTAATTAAACATTTAATATTATATTTCTACAAGTACTTTGGGGTAATCATAAATACATGGTGAACTCAAGAGATCAGAGGTGAAGCTATTTGTGGAAATCAAAATCTAAATGGAAGGTGAATGGAGTGAAACGCTTAATTATCATTAACAGCAATATGCTAAGCAGTCCGGTATGTGGTGGGATGGTGGCTATGGCTTGTCCCCTACATATGCCCTATATATAAGTATACTTGATTGAATAGCATAAGTGGTCGTTGGTGAGGTTAAGGTTGTCATTTAGAGGGATCAGGGTAAAAATTTTAAGGGTAATCAAATGTTATGGAATCAATTGTGATAGAATCAAAGTTATGGGATGAAACGCTTAATTATCGCCCGGAAAAATATATCATGTAGTTCGGTATGTGGTTGGACGGTGGCTGGGCGGGCGGTAAGTTCAACCCTACATATGCCCTATATATAAGCATATTGAACTGGTTGGTATAGGTGGTTAATAGGGAGGTTAAGGTTGTCATTTAGAAGGTATTTCAAATTCATTTTTATAAAACTACATGAACTCACCAACCATGTGTTGACTTGATCTTTTTGCATGACTTCTCAGGTGACGAACAGGTCAACTAAGGAGTTATTACTTTTGGACTAGGATGTCAGATAGAGGACCTAGTGCTTTTGGACCTACATACTTTGAAATATCATTTTACAGATTTATTTTGTATATCTTGTGCAGATACAAGATAGAAGATTTATGATGTTGATAGTAGATTTACATTGTTAAATTATTAACTAAACTGATGTAATTTAACTTTGTAATTATATTTTCATTTAGCAGTTTCTCAATTATATATCATGTGCAATGTAAACAATCTGATCATTCCGATTATCATTCCCGATATCGCGCCCCGGGACCATTCCGCCCGACGGGACATTCGATCCGGCCCGCCAGCTTGGGGTGTGACAGATTGGTATCAAAGCCATGGTTATAGAGAAATATAGGTCACTTATTTAAACGGTTTGGCCTAGACTATAACCTAGGGACCTTCATGTAGATAATATAGGAATTGTATACTTGCATTGTGTCTTCTGCATTCAATCATTGCACTAACCAATATACTTTTGGTTATGATCAGAATGCCAGACCTCCTTCTATTGTACCACCTCCACAGAGTTCAGCTCCACACTCGTCAACGCCATCACTAGCTGACTCACCTGTAACATCTGTGCATTTAGTCATATCAGTCATAAACAGTGTTAGTACAATGTGTATTTGATTCAGTATTTTCAATGGGATTCAAGTGTTCATTTTTGTGTTTGTGTGTTCTAGGATCTTATTTAATTAGGAACAAGTATGTATTATTTATTTACTGTCGATTACGCTAGGCAAGAACAGTATCGTATTATATCGAAACAGTGGTGGGCTGGCGTAGATAAGGCAGTTAGCTGGACTCTGGGTATGCCCTATACATATATTGCGTTCGGTGTAATGGGATAGTGTTAGTGCGTAGTGTTCAGACGGATAGTATGACAAACAAATCAATTAAACAAATCGTAACGCGTAAGCGAGACTGAGTGTCATTATAGGTGACGATCCATGAAGATACGAATGTTGAACTTATAATTACGACTAAACGACAATAAATAAATAATACGACTGAGAAACGTACGCGATTTCATGTATACACGTAATTGTAGTCGTTTAACGGTCGGATTTCGAAAGAACAAATAAACATAAGTAAAATATTTTTATTTTCATTTTACAATTTTGAAACTCATCACAGATAATTCAAGAAATCTATTTTATAACCTAAAAATATTCAATGGTGTAATGGTAACGACGCGTACGTAAAAATACGCGAAACCGACACCGAGCGAGACCGAATACGCGGGGAATCACCCGGGGCATAAAAGCCCTTAATTCCTTCATTTCTCTTCATTCATTTCAGCCATTTTCTCTCCATCTCTACAATTTTTGTCTCCTACCTTCTCACTACAAAAACCAAGCTTCAAACGCATGTATCTCGCTCGTTTCTCAACGGATTTGGGTGTTCTTAGTGTCCACGCGTAGCTCTCGACGAGTACTACAAGGAGGTACAATGGATCTGGTGATTTATCCGGCCAAATTTGAGGTATTTGAGTTTGAAATTTCTGGAAAATAGGG
Source organism: Mikania micrantha (assembly GCA_009363875.1). Lineage (NCBI taxonomy): Eukaryota > Viridiplantae > Streptophyta > Magnoliopsida > Asterales > Asteraceae > Mikania > Mikania micrantha. Next base: position 49,483,549 of record CM018681.1, read on the forward strand.
TTTTTGTGTTGAGTTGTTCGAACCTATTAACTAGCCGAATTTCTTCGCCTTCCCCTTCGAAACCAATACTCACGAGGTTCTAACTGAGGATGGTGACACCATTCGATGGCTGAATCAAGGGTTTGAGCAAGATGATGGTCGAGTACACGCAGGTTCGTGGGAGCAACAGCACCTCGGCCAAACCTATTAGGGTTGGCGAACCTGTGGAGGAACTAAGCTAGCCAGCCGAACCCTTGAGGCCCCACGAACCTCCAATCTTCAGACGAACCCTCATCCGGCCACGAACCCCTGTTGGGCGGGAAAGAACCGAACCTATGATCGTCATCAACAGGGGAACCATGCAGCGTGCATGGCGAACCCTAACCAAACCTTTCCTAGGGGACGGACCTTTGAGCCTTGGAATCACGAACCTCTAAGCCGCATCCTCCCAGCCGAACCCAGCCGCTGCCAAACCTTTCTGAGTTCTTTAGCCGAACCTTAGTGATGTTTTCATGATCGGTGAACCTGTGAACCACCGAACCTATGTGAGTCCCACGAACCCAATTCCGGCGAACCTAGCCCATAGAACCTAAAAGGTTCGCTAGTCTGAATCATTCCACCAACTTCGATCGATGCAATCTTAACACCGTTATGCGCATTCGGCTCAATACATTTATTCAACCCCGTTATAAATTATTGCGGCCCAAATGGATTACAGTCAGCCCACCATGGCCCAATTGGCCATATACATCATACATATGGTCCAAGGGCCCAATAACAAATGCTTAGGCTAAACAGGAAGAGATTGGCCATGGGATTATATTTCGGCCCAATCTTGGCCTTTTAATCTATTAATTATGAAATGATCTTGTTCGGTTTAGGTTTAATTCAACCTAATATGAGATCAAGTCAAAAACACAAAGGTTTAAAAACATTTTGAACATCTCTTTAAACTATATGTTAATCAAGGATTATTGCTGTCATCACAACATGTCACGGTTATGTGTACAAGTTGTGCATAAAATAACATAACACAATATTTCATAAGTCAACCGATTATCTCAAGTCAATCAACAAATCAAAGTCTATACAATCATGAATCTTATATTCTATGTATGATTACAATGATATAGGAACCAGTTAGAAGTCTTGCTTGCTATTTGCTACTTATTATAGTTCAGAGTCTACTGTAGACAGGTGAGAACATTAGCCCCTCTTTTATTGTTTTACAACTGTTTTGGGGTGGAACACGTGATCAAACACTCTTTATGCAAATCATATTTCAAATACAGAATTTATGCTATTGTTCAACTGTTACAGGTTCACTTTATAAATTTCAAGGGATTTCTCAACTATTTTCAAATGATTTATCAACTGTTTTAATGGTGTTAGCAACTGCTAAACAATTTCTACTAAAAGGTTTTATAAAAGGTTCACTAAACTGTTTTCTATCTGTTTTACATAAATGGTTTTATACAAGTTAAATACTTTTAAAGAATAAGTTTTATAAACTCTTTTACTATAAATTGTGCTTTTTCAATAAAATAATGTCTTAATAAACCTTGTTATTATACAAGGGCCATATTCTCAGTATTCAATCAGGGATTTCAAAACAAGGTATCAAATCAATAGTTTTCATGTTGGTATTCAATCAAAGGATTTTCATTCATGGTATTCAAGCAAGGTTTTCAATTCATGGAAATCAAATAAGGCATTCAACTAACGTTTTCAAGTCATAGTATTCAAAAACATGGTGTTCATCGTTGTGAACAAACTTATACATACATCAAGACATATTCTTGTTCATATAGCGTTAGTACTGGTGATCACAACAAGGGAAAGCGGACACATATTGATTACACCAAAGCTGGAGTTAGCTTTTAAATTTGTTTTAAAAGCTAACTGCAGAATTGGTTGCATTACGGTAATATGTAATTGCTGCTAATTAAGTTTACCAGCATAAGTCATATTGACCGGGTTACGTCAACACGGAGTTGTCTTCTGAGTAAACTCGTTAGTACAACTCGTGTTGATGCGTTTGCTGACTTATTTTTTCGACTCCAAACGTAGTTTGGGACTGGATTATATGTTGGCTCTTCTACTAAACAGTCTTTTGATTGTTTGCACACATTTCTTTTACTTGATGTTAATTTGGGTTGCAACCATCCATGTATTTTCATTCATTGCTTTATACATATGCTTTACAATGCAGATTCATATTTACAAATGTTAAACCTATTGTTCTCACCAACTACTTTTGTAGTTGACAGTTACTTTTCACGTGTTTCAGGTAATCAGGTTTAAGACATTCTAAGGACAACTAAGGAGACCATTCTAAGATAGAACAAGATGAAGAAACAAGCTAGGATGGATTTAAAAACACACTTAATCCTGATTGTTTAATTGTCTTGTTTGAGTCTTATTTTGTAAACAATATTTTTGGGTCTGTAGTTGTCATTCTTTTGGTAGATAGATAGCATGTCTGTAACTAAACAATGGTCTAACTACTATGAAATTTAGTAATACATTGTGGTTGTTCTTATTCAATACTTTTGCATGATTCAACCATCGATCGTCACCGCACCGTGGATTCCGCACGCGGCGCAGGGGGTGTGACAGGTTGGTATCAGAGCCAAGGTTGTAGAGAACTAGGAAAAACCCAATAATTAATGACCTAGACTATAACCTAAGCTACCCAATAGGACTAAGTGCTATAGGCTTGAGGATACTTAGGATCTAAGTAAACTTAAGAAAGCATCAAGTCTACAATAAGCTTGAATGATCCTAGGGACTATACTTTTCAGAGTTAGTTAAAGGTCAAGGGATTAAATTTGGAATTCTATAATTTTAGAAACCAAATTAAGTTCCTCAACACATATTCATTAAAGGATTTCAGAGGCAAGGATCTGTATTCTTAGTATCCTTGATCTGAAATTCTCAATCAGAGTTCATCAAAGGAGTTCAGAGGCAAAGATCTGTATTCTTAGTATCTTTGATCTGAAATCCTCATCATGTTATCACCATCATGTATTCATCATCATTAGGACTTCATGCCTTAGAATCTGTGTAACAACATTCTTTAGTTGAAGTTCACACAAGGAGAATCATTATACTAAATACTGTAAGTATTGGGAACCTAGGTTAATTAACCTAGGACATATATACTAAAACCTAAGGTCATGATTTTGAGTAAATCAAGAACCTCGGTTTAGAAAATCATAATCATATTCATAGTTCAAGAGACAATCATGAATCAATCATAATCAATCAAGAGTTGGGATCCTAGCTTCAAATACAGATGGCAGCCAAGCTCTGGCATACTGAAGTGGTGGTGGGATGTCGGCTGGGCAGGTAGTTTGCTTGACCCTACGTAAGCCCTATATATAAGCTATCTTCAGTATGGCAGGGGGAATTCGGAATTCGTATTTGAAGTAAAGATCCGGGAGCAACTGGAATCATTGAACATTAGTCAAACAAAGGAGATACAACCGTTATGTTATTCAATCATAGATGAGTCAATCATTGTGTGTGAATCAATCAGGTGAACAACCATATTATGTAGTCTTAAGTGATTACATGCTTAGTACTTACTAACATAGGTTAACGAAAAAGATGTATATCACACGTATGATTTGGTTCTACATGTTAACAATTGTTAGTAGGTGCACACATAATTCAATCATAAATCAACCATATTCAATCATAGTTCAATGATCAAAGGTCATGGAATTCTTAATCAATGGAACATACTCGAAAATCAGTACAATCGTATTGCCAAATGATAGCAAGGGCATGATCGTAGTATATCGAAGCGGTGGTGGGCTGGCGACTGGGCTGGCAGGTTGCTTGACCCTTTCGTATGCCCTATATATAAGCTATCTTCGATATACTGGGAAAGTGTCAGTGTGTAGGTTTGGTGGAGTGAAATCATGAGACATCGTACATATTCACATGAGAAGTATGCTAATAAGTTAATTGCTTATACGTGTATTTGCTCATATTACAATTGAATGATAATATTAGTAGTATGAACATATTACTAACTTTATCATGTAAATTCAATTGTATCCTTATCATTACTGACCACTTGTGGCTTCTATTCGTAGAATGCCTCCTCGACGTGACCCTAACGGAAGGGGTTCAACAAGTGGCAATGATGATGAAATCAACAAAATTGCCCGGGCTATCTCATTACATATGAGGGATGTCATTCCGGGTATGGTCAATGATATCACCCAGAACCTTCGGGGAAGTACCAATGATTCAGCACACAACTCATGTCACACCCCGGGCTCTCGGCGGCCCGGGTGCTGCGACCCGATTGGTTTCATAGATAAATACAGTCTCGGTCAGAGTTTATTATTCATTTTAATATGATTTAGCAGAAGCGTTATTTCATGAATTCATAATTTTATAAATAATTCACATGCATAGATGTGAAAACCGTTTTCCATTATTTATAAAAAGTTCATATGCATAGGTATGAAAACCCTCACTGTCACTTTTTGTAAAACATACTCATAGGTATGAAAAACCACATTTCGTTATTTGTAATTAACTTTTCAGGATTTTATAAAGTTTCATACGCATAGGTATGAATATCATCATTTCATATTATTGTAAACCGGATTTTCATAAACTCATAATTTTGAATCATTTTATAGTATCCGGTTTATACATGACTTGGATGCATAGCTCCAATAGCTCCATGGTCTCACCACAAGATCCTATTCAAGGCATCATAGGCCAAGAATCTCTAATCTTGCTTTTCTTTTATATTTCATTATTACCTGAAAAGTTTTTGAAAACAAAACGTCAACATAATGTTGGTGAATACAAATAACAGACTCAATATACAAGCATAACATGTTCGGTCCTTTAATCATAATTAATAGTGGCAATACTACACATTTAGCAGGTTATTTCACTGATCGATACAACCACTGCATACCCTGGCTTGTACTGTCACTGGTTAGGAACAACAGCGGAGTGCGTCTTACAATTGTTCCCTCCAGCCCACAGCCCATCACTGGTTAGGTTGCCTGCGGAGTGCGTCTTACGTATAACCTTCCAGCCCACGTTACCAGCCACGTATGGGAATTTCACCCATAGCGGATATAATTTGCAAATCATACGTATACTAATGGCCTAAATGCTGGTCTCATAGTATCCCTTTATGCGTCAAAGTTAAACATACCATGCTCATAAAACTTCATTTATAAATTTAAAAAAAAAAACAAGTTAGATGTATTCACCTGAATTTTTTTGTTGGAAGAGTGACAGCTAAAACTTCTCCATATAAATTTTGGGCAGCGTTTCTGCTTAATCTATTCTAATAATTATTCTGCAAAGAAAATTTACTTACTTATTTACTTATTTATTATTATTATTATTATTATTATTAATATTATTATTATTACGACGATTATTATTATTATATTTATTATTATTATTATTATTATTATTATTATTATTATTATTATTATTATTATTATTATTATTATTATTATTATTATTATTATTATATTATTATTATTATTATTACTACTACGATGATTATTATTATTATTTTAAGTAAACTAAAATTTTTAATATATACATAGGGTCGGATCTTAACCCTAACCCTATAAGTTAATATTTTAATAAAACTTTAAATTTATGAGTTTAACTAAAAATTAAATAATATACCTAAATGAACCGACTCCTTAATTTTGACCCCTTTATACTGATCAGCACCTCCTAGCATCAATATCTTCTCATCTCCTTCTCAAATATGTGTGTGTATATTGTATATGTATGTATGTGATTTTTATTTTGAGAAAAATAAAGTCTGGGACTATTTATACTGCTTTAAAACGTATTGCACAATAATTTTGTAGGGGTAGCTTTTACACGTGCTATGCTATTTGTTCTATTGATTCTAAACATGCCTTGAAGAGTCGTAAAAGTGTTCCACATACAAAATTTCAATATGAATTGAGAAGTTTGTTTCATATTATTTTATTATTATAATTAATTTAGCTCATATTTTGTTTTTCTCTTATAACTTTTAAAATATGATGTTTTATAAAATTCTAAAAATACTGTTGGGATCGGCTCATTTTTCTCTACGTTTCGACCAAAGTTTCGCTAAAAACGGAGAAAGTTTAATTATAATATATTTTATTAATTTTGAGCGGTCTCCTATAACATTAACTGACCGAATAAGTGTGTCAAAAATTTTTAATAATCATTTTACTCGTTACTTACTAGTATGTAAGTGTCACATATGTGTATATAATAACTAGATATTTAAAATAATAATATTGAACCACATATTTTATAAAATAAATATGCATGTGTTACAACTCAAATGCCAACAACGGCTGAACTGCTACCTTCACCTATAAGCAATTCAATGATGCTAAGCCTCCTAAGTACGCTGGTACTGAGGGAGCTACCAGTCTACTGCAGTGGCTGGAAAGCATTGAAGATATCCTAGACTTCACAGGATGTCCGGAAAATCTGAAGGTCAAGATGGCTTCAAGCGTTTTTCACAAGGGCGCACTCACCTGGTGGAATTCAGAGAAGAACACCAGAGGACGAGAAGTTGCTTTGGCCTTACCGTGGGAAGATTTCAAGAAGGTATTGGTGGAACAGTTTGGTCCATGCCATGAACTGAAGAAACTCGAAGTGGAAATGTGGAATTTGGTCCAGGACAGTGGCGAGAGCGCTAAATATACAACTCGGTTCCATGAGTTGTGTATTTTGGTGCCACATCTGGTTACTCCTCTATCCCGCAGGATAGAGAAGTACATTGAAGGCTTACCCCTAGTCATCAGGGGAACTGTTATGGGGAGTAACCCCACTACTCTGGAAGCGGCAATTCATCTTGGCGCCACTCTTACTGAAGAATATGTTAAGGCTGGTGTGCTCACTCGAAAAGGGTACAAGAGAGAACAAACGGAGGAAGGAAAGAAGCCTGAACAGAATCAACCCAAAAAGAAGAAACAGAAACAAAAGACGATCAAGAACTATGCAGCTTTGACTGCAGCTACACCTGTGCAAGCCACTCCTATTACTGCAATGCCATAACCTGCTACGGCCAGAAAACCTTATACTGGTCCGTTCCCACTTTGCACCAAATGCCAATACCATCACCTACCCACTATTCCATGCAGAAAATGTCTCAAGTGTGGGCGGTTCGGACACTTGGCAACTACGTGCCGAGCTACTCATCTTGTTGCTGCTACAACTACCACCGTTAATCCTGCTACTACTAGTGGAAGGGTCTGTTATAACTGTGGAGCAGAGGGACACTTCAGAAATCAGTGCCCGAAACTCAACACAGCCGCAACAACTGCTACTGCTCGTGCCTTTGTTATCGGAACATCCGAAGCACACGAGGACCCGACAGTCATCACGGGTACATTTCTCATTAATGATCACTACGTTTCTATCATATTTGACACTGGTGCTGAAAAAAGTTTTGTCTCTACTAATACTGCTTCCCTGTTTAATAAACAACCATCTATACTTGATGTTCCTTACACCGTAGAAGTAGCGGATGGTAAGACCATATTAGTAAATTCAATAATTCGTGATGGTGAATTAAGATTGAACGATCATCTTTTCCGTATCAATCTCATTCCTATGACACTCGGAAGCTTCGAAGTCGTAGTAGGAATGGATTGGTTATCCAAAAACCATGCCGAAATCGTATGTTCGGAGAAACTTATTCGAATTCCCCTACCGTCCGGCGAAATGTTGCAAGTTTACGGCGAGAAACCCTGCCGCGGATTGAAGATTGTGTCGTGTATCAAGGCTAGGAAGTACCTGAAGAAGAAATACTTTGCGTTCCTGGCTCACGTGGTAGAGAAGAAACCTGAGAAGAAAGCAGTTGGAGACGTTCCGGTCATCAGAGATTATCCGGACGTATTCCCAGAAGACTTGCCTAGACTACCACTGATCAGGCAAGTGGAGTTTAGAATCGATCTCGTCCCTGGAGCAAACCCAGTGGCGAAGTCACCATATCGATTAGCACCGTCTGAGATGCAAGAACTGTTTAGTCAACTCCAAGAGCTTCTAGACAAAGGTTTCATAAGACCAAGTTTCTCTCCTTGGGGAGCTCCGGTTCTCTTTGTCAAGAAGAAAGATGGTTCATTTCGTATGTGCATCGATTACCGTGAGTTAAACAAGTTGACCGTCACGAATCGATATCCTTTACCGAGGATCGATGATCTGTTTGATCAATTACAGGGAGCGACTTGCTTTTCTAAAATTGATCTACGATTCGGGTATCACCAGCTTCGGGTAAATGATGAGGATATACCAAAGACTGCTTTTAGGACTCGATATGGACACTACGAGTTCGTGGTTATGCCATTTGGACTGACCAATGCACCGGCAGTGTTCATGGACCTGATGAATCGAGTCTGCAGACCATACTTAGATCAGTTTGTTATCGTCTTCATTGATGATATCCTGATTTACTCCAAGACGGAGCAAGAACATGAGGATCATTGGAAGAAAGTCTTAGAGCTACTAAGAGCCGAACAACTTTATACTAAATTCTCAAAGTGTGAATTTTGGCTAAAAGAGGTTCACTTCTTAGGTCACGTTATAAATAGAGATGGGATACACGTAGATCCAGCAAAGATTGAGGCGATTAAGAACTGGACTACCCCATCTACTCCAATAGAGATTCGTTCATTTCTGGGTCTGGCAGGTTACTACAGAAGGTTCATCGCGAACTTTTCAAAGATCGCCTTGCCACTTACCACCCTGACTCAGAAAAGTCAAGCTTTCATATGGGGACAGAAACAAGAAGATGCATTCCAACTTCTTAAACAGAAGTTATGCAACTCCCCTATCCTTAGTCTTCCAGAGGGCAGTGATGATTTCATTGTCTACTGCGATGCTTCAAACCTTGGCCTCGGTTATGTACTTATGCAACGGGACAAGGTAATTGCATATGCTTCAAGACAACTTAAGGTTCACGAGAAGAATTGTACTACTCATGACCTTGAGTTAGGGGCTGTGGTATTTGCATTGAAGATTTGGAGGCACTACCTTTATGGTACTAAATGTGTTATCTATACGGACCACAAGAGCCTGCAACACATTCTCAATCAGAAAGAACTCAATATGAGACAACGGCGTTGGGTTGAGCTTCTAACCGATTATGACTGTGAGATTCGTTACCACCCGGGTAAAGCCAATGTGGTGGCGGATGCTCTTAGTCGTAAGGAACCAGTCAAGCCAATTCGGGTAAGAGACATGGAGATCAACACACAACCAAACTCGAAAGATCTGATTCGTATTGCACAACAACAAGTAGTGACCGACAACCAACTAAAGGCAGACTTAGACTGAGGAGTTTAGGGTAAACTAGAACCTCGGGCTGATGGGGTTTTATACTTCAACGGTCACATGTGGATTCCAAAGTCAGAAGAATTGCGCACACTCATCTGTGATGAGGCTCATAATTCGCGATACTCAGTTCATCCAGGGGCCGATAAGATGTACCAAGACTTGAAGACATCTTACTGGTGGCCCGGAATGAAGAAAGACATAGCATTGTACGTGGGGAAATGTCTAACGTGTTCCAAAGTCAAGGCAGAACATCAAAAGCCTTCGGGACTTCTGCAGCAACCTGAAATTCCTCAATGGAAATGGGAACAAATTTTCATGGATTTCATAACCAAGTTGCCGAGAACTCCGCGAAGTTACGATTCGATTTGGGTGATTGTCGATCGACTCACCAAATCTGCTCATTTTCTCCCAATCCGAGAGGATTACAAAATGGAGAAGTTAGCTACTTTGTACATCAACGAAATCATTGCTCGTCATGGTACTCCAACATCAATCATTTCTGATCGTGATAGTCGTTTCACTTCTCGCTTTTGGCAAACATTACAAAAGGCTTTGGGAACCCGTGTTAATCTTAGCACGGCGTATCATCCCCAAACCGATGGTCAAAGCGAAAGGACTATCCAAACACTCGAGGACATGCTTCGTTATTGTGTGATTGACTTCGGTGGGAGTTGGGACACTCATCTTCCACTTTTCGAGTTTTCGTACAACAATAGCTACCATACGAGATTTCAATGTGCACCAAGGTACGTTGGACCTTTTGAGATCCTGGAAAGGATTGGTCCCGTAGCGTACAAACTCAAATTTCCGGTGGAGCTAAGCAATGTGATTATCTGGCGATACAGAACTCAGAAAACGTGGTTCATCAGTCAGATAATTATCTGGCGATACAGAACCATCATGTGATTTATTTGTTAGGATTCTATTATGTATACACGTATGTGAGGCTTTACAGAACAAAACAACAACGAATGTCGTTACGTGAATGCTAAATCGACGGATTATTATTATAGGTGACGATCTGTACAAGAATAGATCTGAAAGTTTAACATTCTAAATGATATCCGGTAATTAGAAAACCATATTGAAAAGTATAGTTATCGTCGAGTTTGTACAGGTGACGATTCGGACGAATACGCGCGACGACTGTACAATTCAATTTTAAACAGTAAATTAAATATTTCTAGGAATTTTAAATAAATGGAAGATATTTAGTTAATTTACTAGGAATAACCACCTAAAATAATTTTAGAAATCTTATTTTAAAACGAGTCGTTTCGTTACGAAAACGACTAAAATCCGACGTTTTACGCGTAACCGAGCGAAATCGAACTAGACCGAACCTACCCGGGTATTTTTGAACCATTTATTGTGGCATTTATGTCCACAACCACCACCACCTACCAGCCCTCACTTCAATTTTCGTCTCCTCTCTCTCTACTTTCTCTCTCTAGAAACCCCAACCATAACTCTTTCAAATCTTCACGAAATCGGACGTTTTTGGTGTCAAAAGGACCACCATCACTTGTAGATCACGAAAGTACAAAGGATCTAAGCTTCCATCCATCTGATTTGAGGTAAAATACATGATTTGGTTCGGTGTTAGGGGTTTGAAAACCCTAGGTTCACATCCTTCATAAAACCCGACTAAAACTCCACAAAGCCTTAGGTAATCACCACACAACCAACCAAGAATGATGTAGGAACAAGTTAGACACCAGGAAGTGGACGTAGGTCTCAATTGGGATGGCTGCACCTGGGTGAAACCGACCAGCTGAATGACTGGTAGCAGGTAGGCCGCATGAGCCCTTCATTCGGCCGAAAGGCCTGCAGCCGAAGCAGCTACCTATTCGATCGGATTGATCCCATTCGCCACTAGCTATTCGAGAGCATCATTCGGCAGGCCACTCAGTCGGTCGGCCATGTTGGTTCAGTCGCCCGGTCAGTCATTCGGTCGGGTGAAGCCCCATTCGATCACCACCTATTTGACCGACCCATCTCCTATCGGTCGGCCCAAATGGTTATTTGTTCGAGCCAGTTGGATCGGCCCAGATGTTTCGGTCCACACTCATACGGCCAACTCTACTACTGCCATGTCACTTAGGTTGAACATATGGGCTAGAATTGGTATAAGCATACATAAGGAACCAATATGCATGGGCATGCATGTTGTTTGTGTGTGCATGGGAATCCATGTGGAAGCACACATGGGTTGGGAATTTAACATGAGTTTATTTCAAGAAAAACAATGGATAGGGTTTTCTAAGGAATGGTTTCTTAAATCCTACAACTAATTAAATAAGAGTTATCAACATCTTTTGAGATCAACACATTTGAGAAATCCCGAGAGATCAAAACAAAAACCTAAGGTTCGGAGTGTTGATAAAATTGTTAACACCAAATCCTTAGGAAAATTCATAAGAACGGATAGCTAATTTAGATGATTCGTTAGAGTTATCTAGGATTAGTTATGCAAATCATTGATTAAGAATCATGGAACCCATAAAGGCTAGCAATGGGCCTGAGGTTAATCTAATTGGATTGACACAAGCACATCATGTTGAGATATAATTCTTTCAAATTTAAGTATGTTTTAATAAAAGAAATGAAATTGTAAGCTCTTTCAAATTAAAATAAATGATTTTAACTTAATGCTTAACATAAAGTAAATTAATTTAAAAACGTTTTAGTCAAGGATTTGTAATGATTAATTATGGGATTAGGGTTACGAATGGGTAACGAATTAAACTAGTTAGATGAAATCTTAGAAACATATTAGCACATAGGACACTTATTTGCACACCGAGACAAACCCTGGATGCGTCTATTATAAGTACTTATCGTATGCGAATTCTTTTAAAACAACTCAGGAACCGAAGAAACATAGTCTGCAACAACGAGCGCGCATTTTGTGGTAATTCAATACAGAGCAACACTGGTGAGTTCATTGCCCTTTTTCTAAACATTTTTGTTTTCAAACACGGGGCTGAGAAGCATGCGTAAACCTTTTTATTTAAATTGTTTTACGTAAATGCTTTTACTTATTATATGCTTTTACTTATTATATGCTTTATGTATGTTGGTATACATACCTAGATTTCTGTCTAGGAAATTGCTATGCGGAATTAACTAACAGGTTAATTAATTACTCATATGAGTAATACCTTAATACTAAACTCTAAACGAACCCTTAGTTTGTCGAGTTCAAATTCAAGAATCTAAATTCAAAGTGAAATCAAAAGAACTAAGCTAAAGATCAAATGGAATCTAATCCAGTGTGTGATCAGTAAACTAAGGATCCTACTCAAGAATCTATATTCTTTAAGAAATCATGGAATTCAAAAGATCAGAATTAAGAGAATCAAGAGAATCAAGGAAATCATGACCGTGTGTGAATCATTGAAATAATGAAAATCATTAAGATCTAATGAAATCAATAATTGCTTAAGTTAAGGTGGATGTCAGTTGTATGTAAATAAAGACCACATGTAACACACGGAAAGTCCCGTCACAATAGTAGACTCTTGTAGTTAAGCTATATGGGCATAACTTAAACTATCAAACGAAATCAAGAGAACAAAGACGATCAAGAACCAAAGGATATCCTTAAAGTCCCGACATGTACAGTTGGCCAAGGGGTCAAGATGATATGGGCATCATGAAAGTCCCGACGCATACAGGTAGACTCATTTTGGGTCATGCCTGATATGGGCCACGTGTGAGATGGTACAACTTGGACAACCACCAACAACTAAGTCTAACTGATTGAGTCAAATAAGGCCCAATCATCATGTCTTAGTTGTATTTAAATGCTTAGTTATTAATTTAGTTAAACATTTAATATTATATTTCTACAAGTGCTTTTGGGTAATCATGAATACATGGTGAACTAAAGAGATCAGAGGTGAATCTATTTGTGGAACCAAAATCTAAATGGAAGGTGAATGGAGTGAAACGCTTAATTATCATTAACAACAATATGCTAAGAAGTCCGGTATGTGGTAGGACGGTGGCTGGGGCTTGTCCCCTACATTGCCCTATATATAAGCATACTTGATTGAATATCATAAGTGGTCGTTGGTGAGGTTAAGGTTGTCATTTCGAGGGATCAAGGTAAACATTTTCAGGGTAATCAAATGCTATGGAATCAATTGTGATGGAATCAAAGTTATGGGATGAAACGCTTAATTATCGCCAGGAACAATATATCATGTAATTCGGTATGTGGTGGGACGGTGGCTCGGCGGGCGGTAAGTTCGACCCTACGTATGCCCTATATATAAGCATATTGAACTGGATGGTATAGGTGGTTAATGGGGAGGTTAAGGTTTTCATTCAGAAGGTATTTCAAATTCATTTTAATAAAACTACATGAACTCACCAACCATGTGTTGACTTGATCTTTTTGCATGACTTCTCAGGTGACGAACATGTCAACTAAGGAGTTATTACTTTTGGACTAGGATGTCAGATAGAGGACCTAGTGCTTTTGGACCTGCATATTTTGAAATATCATTTTACAGATTTATTTTGTATATCTTGTGCAGATACAAGATAAAAGATTTATGATGTTGATAGTATATTTACAATGTTAAATTATGAACTAAACTCATGTAATTTAACTTTGTAATTCTATTTTCATTTAGCAGTTTCTCAATTATATGTCATGTGCAATGTAAACAATCTGATCATTTCGATTATCATTCCCGATATCGCGCCCCGGGACCATTCCGCCAGACGGGACATTCGATCCGGCCCGCCGGCTCGGGGTGTGACAAGTCGAACAGAAAGACTTGCATTAATTAATACATTGATGGGCATGGTCTACACTTAAATGGGTTAAATATAGAGTGTCATGAGTCAGGTAACTTGCATGTGGTTCGGTTAAGTAATTGCAAAAACATTAAATTTAGTCCGGATAGTTGTTTGGGTTATTTGGACATGTTGCTTGTAATGTATAGGAAATGTGCACAGGTGTCGATGTGTGGCCTATGTGGCTGGTTCTAGGGGTCGTTGGTCTGGTCTGTGGCATGTGGTCTGGCAGGTGACCCCTGCAGCCAGGTCTAAAGTCTAGCTGACCTACACTTTGCCTTGCAACTAACGATCATGGCATATGGGTTGTGTACCATCTTGTGGGCCTATGGAAGTGCCATCATGGAACCGACATTGCATACACATGATCTCATTTGAGTTGGATTGTTGTTGTTCACGGAGCTACAAGTGTTTGCTTTGTTAAAGTAACTGGTTATTGGATTATGATGTGTTGGGTTCATGATGGTGACAAACTAGCAGTCGGGTTTACAGTCAATAACTAGAGAAATCAGAAGGATTTGAACATCTTTTGGTTGCTTAATATTATGATGTTTTAGTATTGTGTTTGGTATTTGGGGTATAGGCATTATATGGTTAGTTCCTCCCTTTTTGGTATAGTTGAAGAGATTGGTCTACATATGTTATTCCTATCTTTTGGGTCCCAAAGTATGTTTGAGTATCATGTTAGGTTACATCAAGGGAATGACTTCTTGAATTTTTATTTTTTCTTTGTTATTATATGTTTTTTCCGAGAAAAAAAAACCTTTATCCAAAAAAATATGCCCAAACAAAGAGGTTAAATTGTATGCACTCATACCAATTCACAAATATCGTGTTCACTAGCCAGACATGATATTTATTATATACGAGTACCAGCGTTGCAAACTGTAGTCGCCGCTGTATCACGTGGGTTTCCTGCTTGTGTGTATAAGTTCGTTTATTTAGATAAAGGAAATATTGAAATTATTATTTTTTAAATAATTCATTTCATAATTAATCTTTCTTAGTAAATACATTTACATACTTTTATGTTTCATAAATAAATATAACTAGTGGGTTTCCCCGCGCGTTGCGGCGGAAATTTCGCAAAAATTTTGAATACCAGAACGAAGACATGTTCACATATATCAAAATGCAGATATAAAAATACGTCACAATAATGGTCACTTCGGCATAAAAGCCTAAAGTGTCGTAAACGTGATCGTCACACCAAAAATAAAATGGGTCGTGCTTATTCATAAAATTTAAAACCAAGAAAAAAACATGAGTCCAATAAATAATACAGACAAAACCTATTTTTTTTATCAAAATAATATTTTTTTCTAATTTATACGCATTTAATAATTGTAAAAAAATATAAAACGTCGTTTTGCCGGTATGTGTACTCTGCTATGATATCGGTAACAATATAATAAATATTAAGATGTACTCCCAACAGTCGTTTGCAATGATCACAATTTGTCGTAAAACAATAAACCAAATCACCACAAAAGCGTGCGACAAACAAATAAAATGGAGAAAACAATGTTTCATTATTTAGATTATTTTACTACTATTATTTATTTAAATGTTAGTGTTATTTAATTATTATTATTACCTAAATAAATTAGTAAAGGAAACAAAAAAATAAAAATAAAAATGCATTGTGCCATAAATGAGATTTGAACATCCAACCTCTTAAATCAAATGTTTGAAGTTAACCACCAAGGCATATTTTCATTGATGTTCATATTGAAAACTATATATATTTATTTAATAAACTATTATTAGTATTTTTGTATATATAGATTAAAGCATGGGTATATTTGGTAATATTTTTATTTATTTAATATTATTGCTGTTTCTTCACTTTTCATTTGTATATATAGTAATAATAACTAATCTTTTTGAGAAATATGTTTGTTTATTATAATGTTTATAATTAATGTTTATAATTTTCAAATTATGTTTATAACCATTTTGTGATAACAATAAAACTAATGATTAATTATCCAATCTAAAAAACAATCACATATCTTAAGACGTGTATGTATTTTAATTATGCATCTGAAAAACAATTTATAAAATAAAAAAAATACAAAACTACCAACTAAAAATCATCATCACTATCATCTTGATCAGGGAGATGAATACGAAAGTGACTCGCAGTAATGATCGTAACATGACCTGTGACATTGCAATTTTTGGGCATGATCTCGAATTGCTTGATCTCTTAAAACATTTAGACATGCTCAAAGCGGTGGCGGCTATAGATGAAGCTGCCCTTATCCCTATTCTTGAGGTGATTGGCCGTAATATTCTGTAACGACTGATGCACTCCAAAAACTACCTTTTGTAAAGATAAATCATAAACCAATCCCGAGGATGTCCGAACCAATACACATAGCCATCAATGTCGTAAAAGTCATGAATAACTGAAAGAAAAAACATGTTTTGTTAAGATCTATAAAGTATATATCTTACAAACATAACGATAGATGTTATATCGGTTTAAAAAAATGGTTTGTTACTAGAACATTTTTCACCATAAACTGACCCGACATTGCTAACAAATTACATGTATGTATGTATTTTTTTGTACCACAATGAACCACAAAGGCCTCTCCGCGGCCCTGGGAATTGGCGTGCCCAGGACAAGCCGAAAAAAAAGGCCCTCCAGCGAATTCAAATACTAAAGTGGAGGCTTTCAAAAAACCAAAAAACCTTTTAGTACTGAAAACTAAAACGTATTCGTAACTGAAAAAATCGAACCGAATTCTTAATTCGGTTTTCGTTTTGGTTCTAGCTGTATCCAAATTCCGGATTCGGTTTTCGGTTCGGTACCTAGCCATATCCGAATTTCGATTTTTAATTCAAATTTTTTTATAAATTTGGTTTGTTTGGTTAAGCGATTAAACCGAATTCAAATTCAAATTTATTATCTAATTAATAATATATAAGATTGAATTCGGTTTGAAACCGGTTTATTTGGTTTTAATCGGTTTATTCGATTGAATTCGGTTTATTTAGATATGTTTATTCGACTTTTAAGCGGTTTATTTGGCTTTCAATTTGTTTATGTGGTTTTAACCGAAATTAGAACCAGACCATTTCTCGAATTCGGTTCGGTTTTTTAATAGGGAAAAAAATTTGAAAATCGATTAAACCAGACCGAATAAACGGTTAACCGAACCAATAGACATTTCGTTTAAAAGACACGAAAGTAACTTCTTATACTTAAAAAAATGATTTTTTCTACTCATTAAATAATGTGTTTGTAAATGATTTTTTTTATTTCTCTTCGCCGTATTAATTCTCATTTGAATGAATATCTATATATACGTATATATAAAAATTTGTGTGCACCCCTAAAAAACGGGCCCGGGACGGGGGTCGGGTTTGACCCTCCCTCGGGCCGCTCATGTCTCCTTGATAGCATTTTTTTTAGGCAACGTACTCGGTTTTTCAGGGACACCAAGGTATTCTAGAAAGAAAATTCACCTCTTAGGTTATACCATAAATATTATACATGAAGTAATTAACTTGAGAAAAATAAATAACGATAACCTTAATTATATATAATTTATGGCACGTATATCAAGAATTTTAAATTATGTCAAAGAATTTGTGTTCGTATTAAGGAATCTTGTTTCACATTAAACAATTCGTGCAAATATCGAGAAGTCTTGAGTCATGTCTAAGAATTAACAATTTGTTTAGCTGCCTTTAAAAGGACAGCATAAGACTTTACGATCTGTATATGTTATGACGAATTGGCGTACGACCACAGAGAGTGATAGTATGGACATTAGGGCTCTTCTTAATTTAGAAGGACCACCATCTCACCAAAATGAATGGTATGGTCCATGTCAATCAACTCATGACTTGCACCATGTCTTTCATTATCACAATTTCCTATTATCCGCTACCATTTCACTTTCTCATGTCTTTGTTCATAATGCTTTGGTCTCTTTTATGTGTTTTGAAGTCAAAAAGCAAGTAAGTATGTTTACATATGTTGAAAAGAAGCACCCACTACATGATTTCCATACCAAACTTGAATGGACCCGTTGGCAGAACTGAAATGTGTCATTCGTTAAGTTGATGGAATGGAATAAAATCTTTTTAAGATAATCATCTCCAGAGATATTGTACAAGCATGTAATGCATGCAAATTCTGTGACGTGTTTAGTTAACAGAATGAAATCATTTTTCGTAATGATGTTAACATTGTAAACGTACGTGTTGGAACTCATACGAGCATGTAATGCAATGCACCACAAATTCTGTCAAATACGATGGAATGAAATTCATTTACATGATCAGGATAGGATTATAAACGTGTCAGGATTTGTACAAGCATGTAATGCATAGTTAAAGTACTCATTTACTAAGCGCAGGTGTTAACTTCAAACGGAAAGATTGCAAAAAATTCTATGAAGGGTGAATCATCTCGAGTACAATACTTGCAATACTGACTTGTACATTGTGCATTAACGTTGTAATTGTTCAACATTGGTCGATTTCTAACTTCAGTCCTTCTCTTACCCACATTCCCCATAATTTGACCAACTTCATATACAAAATTAACAAATATGTAATCGTTACATTAAAAATTAATTAATAAATTCATTATTCAAGAAGTGAAGAACCTTAAATCCTAGGTGAGTTCACCGGAAACAATGGCAGAAGTCGGGGCTCCGATTCCCTTCTCGGAGTACTCGCCGGAGACGGATGCAAATAAAAACCCTTTTGCGCAACCGCTTTATCTTCAGCTTCAACGTTTAAATTCGGAGAATCTCCGCTGATCGGAGACCTATTGAAAAGGTACTGTACAAGAGGCGTCACCGGACTAATCACTAACGATGGAAAATTAAGAATTCCAGGCGAGAGAATCTCTGGCGTGCAAGGTCTACGGGGAGACTCGTGGAACCCAGACCCATTTGCAAACCCGGGTACCAACGGGCTGATCTTGAAGTTCTTCATACTATTTCGCCGTTCATATAGCTTTGAGGGTTTCTTGTTCGGACCTGTTTTCATGGGCGGAATCGGGTTTCTCATCGGAGCGTCGGATCGGACACCGGCGGCGTATTTGGCGGTTTCGGAGGATCCTGTTAACATTTGGACTACTTTCTTGAAGGAAGTTGTGTCAGCCTGAACGAAAGTTGTCGGGTGTGGATGGTTCGGGTCGGATCTGGCAACGGGAGTTGGGGGCGGCGATGGTTGGTGGTGATAGTTGTTAGGCGTGGTTGAGCTGGTGGTATAAGTTTTGGGTGTATGTGAATTATTCTCCATTGAGAATAGAATCTAGAGAGAGAGTGGTGTAAAGAAGTGCAGGAATAGAATAAGGAAGGGGAGATATTTGGATACCCTTTATGGATCAGTTGACACCACCTAAGCTCTATACGAGTCGTATGACCCTACACGGGCCGTATGAGTGTCAGATTTTGTCAGGCAAATGTCTGACGGTTGAAAGTACATACGGGCCGTATGGCACTATACGGCTCATATAGGACCAAAATCAAAACCAAAATCTTGAACAAAAGAATTTCATGAAACACAACAAGAACAGAGACTGACCTTAGCAAAATCGATTGATGATAAAACAGAGATCAAGAACCAGAACAAAGAAATTTCATTATATATATATATATATGCAGATATAGATATATACATACGTTATATGTGTATATATATATATATATGTTTTCTCTCTCTTCACTTTTTCTCTCTACCGTCATGGTGTTGAATGATGGTGCACAGTCGGGTCTAGGCAGGTGGGTGGCAGGGTACTCACTGCGTCTGACAGTCACCATAATACTGTAGCATGTCTGCAGCAGCCACCATATAAAAATAACTTTTTGGTGTTTCTTTTTAGGGTTTTAGAATCTTGCTAGCCCCGGACGTAATAAAAAATTTTTAGCGGTTCCAAATAAAATAAAAAAAATAAAATGGTTATCACAGTACAACCACCATATGCATTAACTCACTAGTAATGTAGCATCTCTGCAGCAGCCATGATTGGTTGTTGGTTGAGGTACATCAAGTTCCAAGGACTATTGAATACGGGTCGTATGGACCCATACGGGCCGTATGAGGCGTGTCAGAACTATGATTTAATGTGTCAGTTTTTGTCAGAAATAAAATATTAATACGACCCGTATAGGTAAATACGAGTCGTATAGATGGTGTATTTTGATCCACCCTGACGTCTCCTTAACAAGTCCCATAAGAAAAGGAGACGATGGTTTGGCATTTTGCAACTTTTTTTGGTTGGGTGGTGCTAAATATACCCCCTTTTTACTTTTTTTACTTGTCATACCCCTCCCCTTAAACTTTTTAAATATATACGATTAAACCTTGTACTTTTAATTGTTAGCTAAAAAAATCCAACTTTTAAACAAAACATAAGGGTGCTTCTGACATTATCACAAACAATTAATTCATCTACCTCCACAAGTTTGCAGCCATGATCCAAACTCACAAACTCACCAAACCCAATCTAGTCATCAACCATTTCAATAAAATTAACAGATAAACATGACCAAGTTTCAAAATTTATCAATAACAAAGATTAGAGGATCAATACTTATCATGAATTTGAAGCGAATTCGAATCAAACTAATCCTAGAAAGTATAAGGATAAACTCGAACTCAAAATCAATCTAAACGAGCATAAAAACCAAATTAAATCGACTGAGATGTTCCTCAAATCCTAGAAAGTATTGATAATTGATAACAATAGAAAAATACAACTGAGTTAAAGTTGTATTACAAGTCTGGGCTACTTTCCATCTTCTCATTGAAGGTTCCCTTCAAGGGAATGAGAGAATCTTTAATCCTTTCCAAAATATCAGATGTGTTGACATCGAAGAACGGCTGGTAGGCAGTGACTCTAAATGCTTTAACCCAATTAACGGTTGGTTGTTCAGATGAACCTGATTTTTGGGTTTGAGAATGTAGCTCCACGCACAGGTTAAAAATAAACGTCTTCAACAAGCAAAACATGAAACATTACAAATAAACAAAATACAAAGCATTCATGTTGGTTCAAATTTGGATACAAAACATGTTGAGCATGTTAACCCAAATCAGGATTGAAATAGTTTCAAACTCTGTTTCATCTTTTGATTTGAAGATTAAAGCATTCCGATGATTATTTAAATCGATCATGCAATTGGTAATAATACCGCTCCCCGGTGAATTTGATGGAGGTTTGTTCGGGAGGTTCAGGTACAGGCTGATACATCAATCAAAATTAAGGTCCGATGACGTATGAAAGTGATGAAATGCAAACGGAAAAGATGAAGAGATGTACCGGAACAGATCCAAAGGCATTCTGGTTATTAATGCTTGGGTAATTCTCTGTCATCATTGTTCGTTTTTACGAGCAAAATCAGTTGCAAATTGAAGATATGGATTATTGTTTCTCTGTAATTGATAGTGTGCTCCGATGACGATGACGGTGAATCCACCGTACATGGATCTCTTCACAAACGCCGATTGATGGAAATGCGTTATGTGTTCCTTGGATTTTGAAGGAATAGGTTTTGACAAGTAATAATGGGGTACGTTTAATAGAATTTGAGGTGAAAATAACGTTTTGGTGCATTTTGGTTGTTTTAAAAAGTTGAAGGGCTGATTTTGACAAATTTATATTTTATATTTTGGAGAGGAGTGTATGACAAGTAATAATGGGGGTACGTTTAGTAGAATTTAATGTGGAAATAACGTTTTGGTGCATTTTGGTTGTGTTATAAAGTTGAAGGATTGATTTTGACAAAATTATAATTGATATTTTGGAAAGAGGGGGTATGAAAAGTTAAAAGAGGGGGTACATTTAGCCTGACCCTTTTTGGTTTGGTGGGAAATGTCTCGGTTGGGGTTCTGGTCCTTCTGGATCTTTTCTTTTTCTTTTCTTTCTTTTTCACACTCGACAAACAGGAGCGTATATTCCACTTGTCTATGCCCAGGTTTCAATTCAACATTGTTTTTGACTTTTTTCTTTCGATATTATTATGTATTAGGAAAAAAAAACTGAAATCAGTCAATCCTTAAGACCATTCATATTCACAATTCAACCCAACCCAATCTTTTAATAAAAAACTAATTTCTCTCTCTTCAATCTACACAACCTAATCAAACTTAATTTTTCACTCTTAGGCCACACGGAGTGGCTTCGGGAAGGAGGCGGGGGAGGGCTTCCCCGGATTGGGAAGAAGTGGGAACACCACCCCCCCGGAAGTGGGGTGGGGTGAATCGGGGCCATCACACCGAATGTCGCCGAATGGGAAGGAAGTGGGTTTCGACCGTTGGAGATGGAATGGACCGTTGGAATGTTTAAAAAAAAAAAAACTAATTTTTATTCTATTTAAACAACTCCAAAACAATCACAACTCACACTCTTTATCATTTTATTCTTTCATTCTTCACTCAAATTTTATAAAGTTTAAAACAATGGATCCATTTACGTTGGAGCTTCCCACATTTGAAAGTAAATCGTCAAGTTCAGAAGAAGAGGAAATCAATATCAAAAAACGAAACTTTGAGTTTTTGTCAACCATCGTCGCCACGAGTTTAAACGAGTCTGCATCCACCGCATCCTCTTCGAGAAGGTAAACACAATTTATTTAGTATAGTTGTTTTTTTATATTTTTTTATTATGTGTTTTACAATATATATGTTACAATTTGTTTAAAAGGTATATATGTCGGGACGATCGTGCCGAATCACACAAGAGGCTTGTCGATCATTATTTTAACACCGAAACCAACCCAACATTCACCAACGAATTATTTGGAAGAAGATTTCGTATGCCTAGAGATTTATTTTTGCGTATCGTAGACGATATTGAAATGAATTATCAATACTTTCAAACATCGTTTGATGCAAGAGGTCATCAAAGTTTTACTGCACTTCAAAAGTGCACGTCCGCGATACGACAATTAGCTTACGGTAACGCTCCAGATGCTCTTGATGAGTATTTACAAATGTCTGAAAGAACGTCGCGTGAAAGCCTCGATCATTTTTGTGACGGTGTTATTTCTTTGTATGCAAAAGAATTTCTTCGAAAACCCACTTACAATGATGTTCAATTGCTATACCAAGCGCATTCTGAAAGACACAAATTCCCGGGGATGTTGGGAAGTATAGATTGTACGCATTGGGTTTGGAAGAATTGTCCGATTGAATGGCGCGGACAATACACACGGGGTGATTACAAGGTTTCGACGGTGATGCTTGAAGCGGTGGCATCACAAGACACTTGGTTTTGGCATGCTTTCTTTGGACCTCCCGGCTCGAACAATGACCTCAACGTTCTTGATCGTTCGTATGTTTTCAGCAACATACTTGATGGATCAGCTCCAAAGTGCCCGTTTATGGTTAACGGCGTCGAATACAAACTTGGATATTATCTTGGTAATGGGATTTATCCTAGTTGGGCAACTATAGTGAAATCGTTGCAGCATCCTCCCGAAAATGATTTAAAACGTCGTCGATTCAAGAGAGCACAAGAAGCTGCAAGAAAAGATGTTGAAAGAGCTTTCGGTGTTTTGAAGGGAAGGTGGAATATATTGCATCGTCCCGCAAAGCAAATGCATCCACGAAGTTTACGAAAAATTATGTATGCTTGTATCATTCTACACAATATGATTTTAAAATGGAATGGGTCAGCAATATCACCAGAACACATAGAGGACCCTCCTAGCGATGAACAGCCTGAAGAAGACATTCTTTATCAGCTACGATCAAGAACAACGCACGAAAATCTTCGAGCCGACCTTATCGAGCATTTGGAGCATTTATCGCAACAATATCACGCCAATAACCCGAATAATTAGTATTTTCATTTAATGTAATATCTTTTTAATTTAATGTAATATCTTTTTAAATTTTAATGTAATTTTATATTTTATTTTTAATGAATCTATTTAATTATTATTATTATTTATTGTTAAAATAATTAATTAAAAATAAGATTTGAAAATGGGGAAAAGTGGGACGACACCGTGCAAAATGGGGAAAAGTGGGGAAAAGTGAGGAAAGCTGATGTGGCGCTGATGTGGCAACAGGGAAAAGTGGGGAAATGTGGTACCACTCCTTGTGGCCTTATTAACAACTCAACCTACTACTTTTTATTAAACAAATATAATTTATGATTTTTAGTTATTTTATTAAAAGTTAGATAAAAAATAATTATTTTATTTATAAAAATACAAATTTTAATTTAAAAAAAAATATATGAAAAAAAAACTATTTATCAAACATACTTAATTAAATAGATAAACCAAATTACAATCATAGCATTAAATATAAAATTACACCATGCAAATAATTTAAACTACATATTTATTCATCATCGCCAAATTTTTGCCATATGTGCTCAATTAAATCGTTTCTTACAGCGAGATGAGCTTCTCTATTGCGAAGTTGTTCCCTATTGGTCATGTAACTGGATAAGCTACCGATTCTTTGAGTAGAGTATTGAAAGGGTTGCTCATCATTCTGACTAGAGTTTCTTCGGTTTTGAGGACTGTCATTTAGAAATTCGGATGGATCATAATAGTTAAGATATGAGTCTCGTTCATCCCCAACGATCATATTATGCAACATCCCATTTACTAGCTCCTTGTGAGTGATTTTCAGTATTTTGTGAGGTTTGAAGATCTTCAGCAACAAGAACTTCACTTGCATTTGGAAAAAAAGAAGAGTTTTGATAGTATTGAGTATTGGGATAATCTTCAGAATCTCCAAGATTCAAACAAAAATTTGGAAAAGAAGGATTCATGACAGAAATTATGAAACTTTGAAATCAAATATTATGAATTGTATTGGATATAAAACTATGTTAATATGAAACTGTAATTTATAGGGAGAAATAATGAATTTTCACAATAAATAAATATTTTAAACAGATAATGTTTTAGATAATGAGTTTGATATAGAAAATCCTCTGAACCAATAAAAAACATCCAAATTGTAGATAGGATAAAGCAATGATTGTTTATATTTATTTTATATATAAAATACTTTTTTTTAAACGAACTCTGTTTTTAACAAAATTTATACCGACATGTTCATAAAAAAAACTGATCAAAGCCGTGTTTTTAGTTTTTTTTTTAAATAATAATTATTTGAAGTTATTTAAAAAATACAAGATAATTACAAAAACTAATTAGGATGACTTAAAAAAGAAAAAAAAACGGTCAAATGGGGTGTTGACACATGGAGGGTTGGGGGATTGCAAGCTTGGTTGATGGTGCGACCAGATTGTGGCATTTTCCCTGTTTTTTTTTTTGAATAGTGGCACAACTTTCACTAAAATCACCAATGTGAATGGTCTAACAAGGTCAATCTCATATTAATCTCAGGTTAAGCTAAAACCCAAACATAGAAATATGATCACATCAAGTTCTCGACTGCTTGCGAGCCAAATAAGTTTTTTATTTATTTTATTTTTATTTATTATATTAAAGTGTATATTTATAAAATTAATTATTATAATACTTTTAGTAAAAATATTTTATTTATATATTTTATTTTGTTTAAAATTTGGATACTTTAAGTACAAATATATGTTGAATTTAGTAATTAAAATAAATAAATTGAATAATTAAAAAATTAACAAGTCGCTCAAGCCTAAAAAATTTCTAACGAGCTGAGCTCAATATTTTATAATTAGGCTCTTAACGATCCGAAGTCGAGCTCGAACCCTATTTAGTTGAAACGAATCAAGCTCAAGCCTTAACGAACTTAGGTTTAGTTAGACTTATTTACTAACCCTAGGTATTATTATTATATATATATATATATATATATATTAAATTATATATATTAAAGATGGTGAAAAGGAATAGTAAAAATAATATTATTAAATAGATAGTGCCCATTATATTATATTATATTATATTATATCATATCATATTATATTATATTATATATAATGGAGATAAGAGAGAGTACGCAAATGTTTTAAATTTAAGAAATATACTACTCCTCAAGCCTGATGTACAATCAGCACTACATGGCCAGATGTATGAAACACGTGAGTGGGATTCCAAAACCCGAAATTCATTTCAAACTTCAAATCCTACCCTTCTCTCTGGCGGCCACACTCGCACCAACTCCACTCCGACAGAAATTCAGCGGCACAGCCGTACCACTGGTGGATGAGCAAATTCGTGCACACTCAAGTACAACACACGCCATGGCTTCCTGGTATACTGCACGTGATACGACTTCCACACTCGACGACGATGGTTGCGGGGGTACTAGGGTTTTTCCCTTAACCTCAGCGTGCTTTCAATAAAAGAACAACCACACCCCCAATGATGTTGTTTGCTTGGTGTTTTTGTTTCTGTTCGACAAGGTAAGGGTCTCATATTTCAATTGAAAATTCTTTGAATTGATTTTAAATTTTGGGGCTGATGTGTTTATTTAGTTTGAAACTATGAATCTTTTGTTCATTAGTAGCAACGAGTCAATAAAAGGGATTTGTTGTACGCTTACAACCATTGTCGTTTTAGGATGTAGGATTTTTTTTTGTCAAACTTACCTTTAAGCTAGATGCAAACTTTGAGAATGTTGCATTAATTTTATGTATTTGTCTGATAATTTATGTAGGACTTACTAGATATAAGCATACGTTTATATTTTTGGTTTAATAATCGTATCATGAGGTGGCATTTGGTTATTAATTAATGTTCTTTTTGGTGTGTAAAACTCAGGGTTTGGAAGTAATACTTAGTGGGTGTTGTAGATGGATTGAAGCTGGTATGCGAATCGTATAATGAATCTTGAAAACCATTATAATGTGTTTGTTTCTTGTTTTAATTTTGTGTTTATGTGAATAAAATATTCTTTGAACAGTTCAAAATACACCAGACATGTTCGCAATCATTAAGATACTGGTTACAGGCTGATGACGGCACATAGGATTGCCACCATAATGGAAAAGGCATGGTTGCATTAAATAAATGCAATCATGAAACTGAATAAGCATTAAATAAAGCCCATATGTCATTTAATGAAAAGGCATGGCTTACAATTAATGAAGGGAAGACCATCCGCACATCAGTCAGGATGTCTGGCAAGTTGATGGAAGGTCCTTACCCAGGGGACAACAAACCAAGAGATATTCAGAGGAACTCAGGGGGAAAAACCAGGGAGAAGAGCTATAAATGAGGAAGATAAGAGAACCAGATGATTCATTCAATACGTCTCAACTACTTATCATATACTCATTAAAGAGAGCATCCGATTCCAAGGAGAGTGAAAGGTCCTTACGCTGGGACGGAGAACTAGAGCTTCCTGGAGAATTGATCTTGTATTCCTCCATTTGCTTGTAACACCCTATAAAGAACATTTCCTTGTAATCCTTTATGATTCCTTACATTCAATGAAATGATGATTGTTTGTAATGCCATTGGTTAGTGAATGAGATTGTCATTTATGCATTGCTCTTGTCATTCATAACCAAATACGCTGTAATTTGGTTGATCATTTGGCGCCATCCGTGGGGCCCATTTTGGGTTACCATTTGCTGCACGAACACACGACATGGCCGATGATAACACTCGTTCTATGTAACACCCCGACCAATGGCGGAAACATCGGGATGCCACGAGGGATGTGTAGATTGTTCATAAGCTCGTGGGCATCTAAATAAATCATCACATATCAATTAAGTCAACCAAAGTAATTACACAAAAATCATGTTCGTCATGATTTAATTACAACAATTTACATAAAAGATTAGCTAAATTAACTAAACACTAGTCTTCAGTAATTTAGCTAAGTCCAAGATCCTAAGTGATGATGTCCAAAAGTGTGAGACCATCCTCTCAACGTACTTTTCTTCGTTCCCTGAAACATGAAAAAAATCAAGTGTCAACTACAAAGTAGTTGGTGAGTAATCATAAGTTTTTAACTTTCAAAAATGTTTATAAGTATTCATAAAAGTTTATAGTTTGTAAGAAAATACATATGTGAACCTGTGAGAAAATCCAGCTCTATCAATACACAATAACCACAACAATCAGATAATCCAAGTAATCGCAGACAATTATTCAAGTATAGTCAATCAAACGCCACCAAACATATTCATCAGATAATTCAAGAGAAATTCCACAATCATCATCAACAATCATCATTCATCATAATTATCTCAATGTAATGTACCGCGGAGGACCTTAGCAACTCAACCAACGGTAAATGGAATCATCGTGGAGGACCTAAGTCAACTCGATCTACGACATTCCTAATAATCATAAGTGACAATGCAGTGCACTACGGAGGACCTTAGTCAACTCAACCAACAGTGGAATCACCGAGGAGGACCGAAGTCAACTCAACAACAGTAATTCAGTCATTACGGAGGACCGAAGCCAACTTAACAAACAACGACTCACGGAGTTGTGATAATATGTGTCAATCCATAATCAATAACAATTCAATAATATGAATATCATATTAATAATCCAGGTGTCACCCATGTGTTATCAAAAAAATAATATTAATTTGGTATACATGTTCCACCTCCGAGTGTAATGTGACATCCGGCCCCTTACACCCCGATATTGTCCGCTTTGCCAAAGCTCACGGTTTTGTCTGGACTAACGGTCCAAAAGGCCTCGATAGGTGTAAGGAGATTATCACTTATGAACCAAGATCTCCCCAGTCCACTGACCGATGTGGGATTAGCCAGTCACACTGGAGTGGAATTCCACCCCCCTTAGGGCCTCAGCGTCCCCGCTGAGCACACTCGGATCGAGTGCGACCAGGGTGGCTCTGATACCATCTGTGACATCCGGCCCCTTACATTCCGATATTGTCCGCTTTGCCAAAGCTCACGGTTTTGTCTGGACCAACGGTCCAAAAGGCCTCGATAGGTGTGAGGCGATTATCACTTATGAACCAAGAGCTCCCCAGTCCACTGACCGATGTGGGATTAGCCAGTCGCATGGTTATAGGGATTTAGGTTATTAGAAAATGGTGGCCTAGACTATAACTAAGCTTCCCCTATATGAGTTATCTCATATTACACTTGTTTGTTCATTTCTTGCTTATGTGCTATGTGTTATACTTAATCAGTATGTATTATACTTATTCATTATGCGTTATGTTATATTTGTTACCATAGAGGAAAGACAATTATTAAAATGCCTTTGCTCACACTTAGCTAAGAATGCCTTAGTTTAAGAAACACTTCATATCATGGAGATTACTTAGAAAATTACTTTCAAGTGAACTCTACTCTAAAATCACGTGTGTGCAAGTGATCATTAGTTGATAAGTTACGAACTCATTCCTTAGAGAAATTAATTTTAGGAAATTCCAATGTTGATTTTTGATTCCGTTAGAGTTAGGTTTGTGAAGTGGATATGTACTAACTGGAAGGGTGTAGTACCGGTAGTTGGAATTCCTGTCTAGGAAAGCTATTCGTATAAATCCCCGAGATATTGTGGGACCTGTCTAGCTTTCCTGGGGACTTCTGATGAGAGTATAATCACTTATAGGCCAAAGCATATCACACCAAACACTTTACAAACCAAATGATTCTAATATGTCACCCGGTATTTAATATTGGATACCATTCCTCATGTTTTCAAACAAAGTTCAAATGATTTGCTTATAATCTCATTAGAATTAAGTTGTTAAGAAAGACATGTACTAACTGGAAGGGTGAATACCAGTAATTGAGACTCCTGTCTAGGAAAGCGATTCATAATCCCTGACGAGGGACTAGTCTGGCTTACCAGGGGATCTTCAATGAAAGTATTTTACCTATAGGGCAAAACATGTTAACTTCTTGCAAACAATATTAATTCTAAATGATTATTAATCAAATTCAAATGACTTCAATACACATGTTAGGATTCAAAGCAAACTTAATTGATTTATTGTGTGATTTTATATTCCATGACATTTCTTTAAAGATTAGTAATAAACTTTTTATTATTATATCTTAGATAAAACAAATGTCACAAGTCTAAATTATTCTCTATCGATCATATTCTATTCCTAATCAAACTTCATATTTGTATAGATGGCTCGTAGAGAACGCGCAGCTGAATGTCGTATCGCTTCGATAATAGCCCGACAAATGGGAACCGTACTACCTACTATGGTTGCACAACTGCACCAACAACTCCACATCAACCCGACTCCCGAACAAGCCAATCAACCAAAGTCCTCGTTTAAGCATTTCAACTCCTGCAACCCGCCCAAGTTTAATGGGTTAGACGGGGCAACTGGACTGCTCCAATGGTTCGAGGGGATTGAAAACACCTTTCTTAACAGTGACTGCCCGGCCAATCTGAAGGTTCGGTATGCTGTTGGAACCCTTCAAAAACGAGCCTTAACCTGGTGGAACAATGAAAAGAAGGCCATTGGGGAAAACACCGCTGCTAACTTGACTTGGGATCAACTCAAGGAACGAATGACCCAGGAGTTTTGCCCACGAAGTGAGGTCAAAAAGCTTGAGTTCGAATTGTGGGATCTTAAGCAAGATAGTGGTGAAAATCTGATCTACAATAATCGTTTCCATGAACTAAGTCTGTTATGCCCTCACATGGTGACCCCTTTGGAAAGGGCAATCGAAAAGTATATTGGTGGACTGCCAATGCAAATTCGAGATTCAGTTCTTAGTAGCCAGCCAAAGACCTTAGCTAATGCCATTCAATTAGCTGCGACCTTGACTGACAACCATGTCAAGGATGGGACCTTGACTAGGAAGGGGTCCAAGAAAGAGAAAAAGGTTCAAATGAAGCACCCAAAGAAGAGGCCAAAGCCGGGTCATCTTCTTCATTCAAGAGAAACAAAAAAAGGAAGGCCGATCATATGAACTATGTGGTGACCCAGGCCACTCCTGTTCAACAAGTTGCACCATCTATTCTCACCCAACCACCCAAGAAAGTCTATTCGGGTAATCATCCACTATGCACTGTTTGCAATCACCATCATTTGCCTGTTCATCCTTGTAGGCTGTGCACTCATTGCAACCGTTTTGGTCACTTTGCTACGAACTGCCGTATGGCCAAAGTTCAAAACAACCAAGTCAATCAAATCAATGCTCCTGCCCTCACTGCTCCGAGACAACAAATGGTTAGAGCTTGTTATACTTGTGGGGACCCAAACCACTTTGCTAATACTTGCCCTCGAAGGGTCAATGCAATCGTGGCCTCAAACAATGAAGTCAATCAAGGAGCAAGGGGTCGTGTTTTCAATGTTAACGCGAACCTGGGTCAAGATAACAATGAAGTTATGAACAATGCAGCATGACAAACTGATTATGATATTCAAACCTATTCAAGAAGCGACCAATAAATTTGAACTTTCATTTGTTTCTTTTGATTCATGTATTTCTGATTTCGTATGAAACTATTCCAATTTTGAATGTCATGTCTTATTATTATTCGTAATTTGTTTAGAATTCAATATGATTGGCTTGAGCTAATGAAATTTTGGTATGGGTGATTCCATATAAAACTTTCACAACAAGTTCATATTATTGATTCATAAGTAAATTGTTTTATACTCTCACGTTTAAACGAAGATTCGAAGATATTATAATACGGTTAATGATAATTAGTTATCACAACCATGTAATATCACATTCTAATGTATTCTATATCATCAGCATATTCAAAAATCAACTATCAACCAATCATGCGTTACAACCATGAGATTTTCTGCAAGACTGCAATTGTTAAAATCTCTAATTCATACTAGTCAAACAAATAGTCAAGTTGACAAATATCTATTCAAAGGTAGTTAAGGTTAGGATAGTCTTGGTAGGTAATTGGAATGCTATCAAAGTATTAAAGGTGTGGTGGGTTGGCTGCGGTATACCCTATATATAAGCACCAATAATACATTGTTAGTAGCACCAAAAGCTTGACCAAGGTTAGAATTGTCAATCAACAACTTTTAGTGAATTACTCTTTAGTCTAGAATCTTAGGCAAATCAATTGATATTCGTGTACCCATATCGAGAGTGTATTTTTACACTAGGCTTACTCAAAAAATTTTGTGAAATCTTCCTATCACGAGCTAAGTAAGTTAACGTTAATTTAAAACCCTCCTAGCAAAATACGCAAGTGTATACAAATACTAAACAAGAGTAGCACCTATAAATGTTTTAATTCAAGTTTGTTACACATTAAGTCTTAAACAAAAGAAATTACAAACATCCGTAATCATTTAAATCGAAACACTGATTTATGACACTAATGAAATAAATACAAAAGTAATAAATTAAATCGATAGTGAAACTTTAGAAGAGAACAAAACGACATAAGAAACAATCAACCCTTTTATCAAAACCCTCTATTAACTTAATTTCGGGACGAAATTCTCTAAAGTAGGGGAGACTGTAATCCTTACTATTTTCAAATTTTATTTCAAGCCTTGTATTCGTCTTCAGTTCGAAATAAATGAGAGTTTGGGGATAATTTTTACATTTAATCTATGGATTTGTATTTAATAATAAAGCAACACTAAATTATATATATATATATACACACACACATACATACATACATACATACCTAACCTAGGCTTTTGTAAATATCAATTTTAATCAAAAAGCCATAATAAGTTATAAAAATAAATAAATAAAATAAAAGAAATTTATTTTGTAAATCATCTATTTTTGTTATAAAATATATACATAAATAATATGTATATATATAATAAATAATAAACAAACAATAATAATAATAATAATAATAATAATAACACCATTAATAATAATAATAATAATAATAATAATAATAATAATAATAATAATAATAATAATACTAATAGTAATTATTATTATTATTATTGTAATTTGCAAATAAATGAGAGGTTTATAATTTTATAAACTTTTATCTTAAAAACATGATTTAAGTAACAATTTATTTTATAAAACTTATAATACAAACTAATAAAAAGGTTTTATAAAATGATTAAGAAACTATTTAGTCTAAGTGATCAATCATGTCAAATTACAAACTAATTTTTCAGCTTTTAAAAGTTATAAAAGAAAACTGGTAGAAGGGAAAACATGAGGGACTAATTTGTAAACAACCCAAACCTACCTTTCCTCTTTACCCGTTTCTTGTTCAGATACCCAAACCG
The DNA here is from genome assembly GCA_009363875.1 of Mikania micrantha. Classification (NCBI taxonomy): domain Eukaryota; kingdom Viridiplantae; phylum Streptophyta; class Magnoliopsida; order Asterales; family Asteraceae; genus Mikania; species Mikania micrantha. Next base: position 49,516,798 of record CM018681.1, read on the forward strand.
ATCGGATCCAACCCGTTTTCTCAATCCTACTCGAATCTAGTCGATTATAACCCATTCTAATCAAAATGGAAAGTATTCTCACGCGTTTACAGCTAGCAATCAGTAATTATAACAAAATCAATCGGATTAAACTCGAAAATTCGTTCCAAAAATAAACCAATTCAACCTTAATACAAATCCAGCTGAAAACTCTATAAAAACTCAATTAAATTATATCATTCGCACCCTAAGAAACTCACGAAACTATCTGGGCAAAGAAACAGGAGCATCAAACGAAGTGTGATCGAGATTAGAAGAGGAGAACGGCCGACCTCCTGCGTAACTCGAAACCATATCAAACGAGAACCAAACCAAGTAAGTATTATACCCTTAGAATCGAACTGATGAGAGGATCAAAAGCCCTATGCTTTTGATCCCTCAAAATCAATGGATCGAACGAATTTGGGAGCGATATGAATTAGGGTTCTTGAGATTTAGAACCAATTTTTAAGATTGAATTACTATTAAACAATTTGGATATGTTCAATAACAAACAAACCAGCCCACTGGTTGGGCGCCCCGCATTCGAACTTAGGGTTGGGGGTTCGAACCCCACCAGAAGCCCTGGATCCGTTTTTAACCTTTTTAAACCCATATTAATTACAATTTTTTTTATAAAAACAATCTGAGAAGTTTTATAAAATAAAAAAAACTTCTTATAACAGTTCAATTCCTTTAATAAAAAAAACAGTTTTAAATATATATATATATATATATATATATATATGTATAAATATACATAATACATAACATAATATATTATTTTTTTTAGTCTACTAATCATTTATAAAACAGGATACCCTTTAAATAAATTTTCTTATAACAAATTTAAAGTAATTTAAAATTTAAAACTTATATTTTATAAGAAACTTTAATCTTCCTTTTAAAAACTTTTAATAAGAAAATTTTTAAATATGAGTTTTATAAATTATGACCTTATGAAGAATATTTGAAATACCATTTTAAACCATCTTTTGACCAAATTCTATGACTTTTAATTTCACCAAATTATTTGAAATGTAATTTTATAAAATATAAACCATGGAAATTATTCAAGAAATTATCAAAAGCTTTCTTTTAAAACATTAAGTATTTCAAAACCATTATTATTGGGGTTATCAATTAGTATTCATAGACTTTGTGTAATAAATAAATTGAAATGATTTGACATTTCATTTTATTGTAAACAAATAATAATATTTAATTATGATTAAATATTCTTAAAAAAATTATTCTTAGAATTCATAATAAATAAATGAAATAATAAAAATATTCCAATTTATTTATTAAATGGAGGTTATTTAATTATAATAGATAATTAAATAATCCTAAACCATTATTCTAAGTATACATTTTAGAACATTAGGGATTCCATAGAAGCCATAGACTTTTTGGCAAACATTTGAACTTTAGGCAATCATTTGAACTTAGTCTAAGACATATGCTTTAAACATTAGGAAAGGACTTCTAGCTTTCCTCATTCATACGACAAACATTTGGACAAGCTTAGACAAAACACAAGTGAGTTAATTCTTACTCCCTTTTTACATTTTGCAACTTTTTGGGATGTTACATATGTCTTATACAAAAACATATTCATAGAGTCAAAAACATATACATGATGCAAACTCTTAAGCTTAGTAGAAATGATTTAGATACTATGTGAACTTATGTGCTAATTGCTATGTGGGATTTAGGTTAGAAGACGTTTCATACAAAAACAAAACAGTATCTAGTAGCCTAAGAATGTAGCGACGTTCTTCGCATTGACTTAGGTCTTGTGTGAAAAAGGTGAAAGATACACATACATAAACATTATGATTTACATTATTTAAGTTAAGACCTAGCTAGTCTTGATTTAAACTTTGTAAGATCATTTGGATTCTTGCTTTGTGCTACTTGCAAATTTACATATGATTTAAATCTATTCTATTTAGTTTAATAGTTTTGCATTCTGTTTATACGTATTATATTAAGCTGTTTTGAATTGCTCACCAACTATGCAAATAGTTGACCCTTTATTTTACATATGTAACAGGTTAAGTTGAAGACATATGACGAAGACATAGATTAGGATTAGAGGACCTAGTTAATTAAAACAATGTTTAGAATATCATTTGTAATTGTTTGTGTAATCAAAATTCTTGTAATGAAATTTGAATTTTATGAATTTAATGTTTGTATTGATTAATATGGATGTTTTAAATATTGAAACTTTAACATAGCACCATGAGCTTTTGAACAGTCAAACTCGCGCCCCGACGTATTCCGCCGTCGGTCGGGGGTGACATGTAAAAAGAAAACGATTTAAAAAGGAGGTTATGAGAACTCACCCGAATGCCTTAGATTCAGTGTTTTGTAGAATGCGCGCTCACGTATGTGAAATCAAAGACAACTCAACAACCTGTATTTATCGCCTGTTTCATATTCATGAGTATATATGTTTGATCATGATTAAGTTTTCATATGCGTTCGACCATTAATCATTAAGTGCGCGACTAACTTAGGTTTATTATCTAAGTTACAAAGATGCACATCAAGACTTTCTAATTTCATCATAAAAAGATAATGTCACACCCCGAGCTGGCTGGCTGGATCGACTTTCCCGTCGGGCGGAAGGTTCTTGGGGCGCGATATTGTTTGATAATCAAAGTGATCAGATTGTTTACATGGCACATGATATATAAATGAGAAATGCTAATGGCATAGATATAGAATTACAAAGTTAAATTACATTGTCATGTTCATAATTTAACTAAGTAAATACATTCGAAGGAATCATTGATTTTTCTATCTTGTGTTTCACAAGATTTACAAAATTGATTCACCAAAATATGTCATCAAAAGTTATGCACACAAAATGTAGCTAGGTCCACTATAAAAGTCCACTAGCTAATGCGTCCTGGGTCTGGTGACTAAACATGTTTGTCACCTGAGAAAAACATGTATTTAAACAAAGTCAACACTAGGTTGGTGAGTTCATAAGTTTAGTAATTGAAAACCATGGATTTGTTACATTCACAATCACAATGTCATACAAGAGTCTTGTTAATGTTTGATTCATCCGTCTCACACAATGGCCTCTCCATAGTTATATGTACAAGCATGGTTGTAGAAGTCGCTAGGCGCTAGTCGGGCGGCGAGGTACCGCCTAGGGATTAATCGGCGCTAGGCGGATTGGAATTTTTATATGTAATTTAACAAATATTTATTATATACAAACATTAATATCAATAATATAATATAATACTTCAAATATATTAAAATATAAACTTAAACATAATAAGCCAAGTACTTCAAATTACAAACTTAGACACAAAATTCAGAGTTTATAGATGGATTACGATGTTTAGTGGCAGGGTTCAATGTTTCAGATGTTGGATTTGATGTTTTAGAGACACATTACGTATTTGGGGTTGAGAAATGTCTCGAATAAACATTTATCTGTGTCCTTTTTACTCAAAAAAAGCCAAAAAACCAAAAAACCAAAAAAACCAAAAAAAAAATAAATAGGCCGCCTAGGGCAAAAATTACAAGGAAGCAGGGCGCCTAGAGCCTAGGCACCGCCTAGGCCGATTTTTACAACCTTGTGTACAGGTAATGTTTCATCCTACTAAGCATGCTTATATATAGGGCATACGAAAGGGTCGAGCCTACAACTCGCCCAGATGCCATCCCACCACATGCTTAACAGAATCCGACACCACTTGTAATACAACTATGGATATCCATTTCTTTCTCACATGTGTTAAACCCATTTTATGTTCTACCCATATGTATTCATGTCTCATCCGTTTCACCCAATGTCCTCTCCATAGCTATACTTACAAATAGGGTTTTACTCGATCAAGCATGCTTATATATAGGGCAAACGAAAGGGTCGAGCCTACAACCCGCCCAGACACCATCCCACCACATGCTTAACAGAATCCAACACCACTTGCAATACAACTATGCATACCCATTACAGGAAAATTCTCCACAGTTATGAATGGTGGACTACCACAGTCATGAATGGTGGTATGTACTTTTACGTTGTAGAGAGTAATAATATCCACAGTTATGAATGGTGGATTACCACAGTTGTGAATGGTGGTATTACTTCTATGTTATGAAGAGTAATAATATCCACAGTTATGAATGGTGGATTACCACAGTTATGAATGGTGGATTACCACAGTTATGAATGGTGGTATACTCTTTGACTTACCATTTCTCACATCTATTTAAGAAGTGAAAGTAAGTCCGACACGTAGTCATATCCCCATAGGTGATCAGAATTTAATTGACCACATTGCAGCCACCACAAAGGCAAACCACAATGTCCTCAATTAAATGCGGATTCATTAGTTTCCTGAGACCTCATGTCATACCCCCAAAATCCCACGTGTGGAGTCAGTCCACATGGGTGTGACGTGGCCAGAATCGCAGCTCATGGTCGTATAGAAAAACTCTATATGCGTTTTCAAAACACAATCCTTGTCATTAAAGTTAACAAAATAGTTGCAGCGGAAAAATACATATATCATAGCAGTGGAAAATATTAAGTTTAATACATGCAACGGAAATGTAATTGTTAGATACAACACTGTTTCAAAATACAAGACATAATTTATAATTGTTTGACAAAGGACACGACATAATGTATGCAAGACCTATGCTCATGCCCTTAAGTGTGATTCCTGAGTCCATACTCTTGTCAATTACCTGAGAATACAAGTTTAAGAAAAAGTGTCAACACAATGGTTGGTGAGTTCACAGGTTTTGATATACATATATAGTAAGAAAACATGTGTCATGCTGTTTATTATAATGTTAGTCTCGAGCCCTAGGCTCCAAGTGTCAGTGCGTCACTACCGAACTAGACTTGTTAGTCCTTGCCTCCTCTATGTCTCGTAATAACATAGCAAGATAGGTCGAGATTTCACGTGTCCCGACCTCCAGTCAGTATTGTGCCACGCAGGGTTCCTCACACCCAAATGGATCCATTCAAACTCACCTCGTTGTTTGTATATTAACGGTAAGACTTTGTGATGGCTTGTTACGATTACAACACTTAATGTTTGTCTAATAAACCAGCATACACATAAAATGTTTGTACAATAGTAATGTTTGACTCGATTCAACAAGTATTCTCCTCATATTTTGAAAAGCTTGTAAAAGAGTAAAGAGGGGCCGTAAACTCACCTTAGTGATTGATGGAAAACAAATGCGTAAGCTCCTGCTGGAAAAGCGTGTCGATCACCGGCTACCTATATCGTATGCCATACGTGAGTTCATGTAAGTGACCGTGTTCGTGTTGGTGCTAGTCCTCGAGTTTGTGCTCAACAACGCTCGGTTGTTATGTTTGTCCGTGTCAGTCCACATTGACCGTGTTTGGTCATGTTGGTCCACATTGACCGTGTTTGACCGTGTTTGACCGTTTTTGACCGTGTCAAGTCAACGACCTGTTGGTGAACCATGTGTCGGTTGTGATCCGTGTAACATTTGTGATTGTGCTCGTTGTGTGCAAAAAGCGCAAATCGTGTTCATGCACAACTTACTATTTATAGTAAGTTTCCATTTATAGCAAATTTCACAACACATATCGTTTTTAAAGTTCTAGCATGCTCGTTAGTCCTACGTGATCATGTTAACACCTAGCACGTTGTCTTACGTAGCCAAAGAAGCACATAGGTCGTTTTTACACATTAAAGTTTCCTTAAATTGAAAGTTTCTAAATCTAGCAAGATTATCATCGGAAACAATCTAACGTAGCATGCAATATTCATATTCATATCAAAGCATATTAAGTCATTTAGCATGCTCAAAACATACAAAGCATTCCTAAATCGATTTTTCATAAAATAAAGTTACTATAAATAGTAACTATGACAATTTTCACTCGAATGGTTATCTTAAACATAGCTAAGCCATTTTTATATCACACAACATCATATAGCACCATTTAACATCATCTAATCATGTTAATCTAGATCAAATCATCAACTATCAATATTTAGGCCACAAAAGTTACTAAATATAGTAACTTGGCCAAATATGACCAAAATCAATATCAGATCCAATCCCTTAGCATTCTAACATCATATTATTATCCAAATAGCAAATATATCCATATGCATGTTCACAATCTTATCCATATCATCTTGTTGTGACTAAAAAGTTACTAAATATAGAAAGAATCAAAAATAACCCATTTTAATCATAGAAATCATGTTTTAACCTTGCAAATGTACTTAAACATTATCAAGAATCATCATCATATAGTCAAAACTATCTAAAATACTTTAGATCATACATGCATGCAAGTATATCATCTTTATTTGACCAAATCAAGAGATTTTCACATACACATCATCATGGATTGTCATAAATCCTTAAAATATCATCATAGATCATCAATAACAGTACATTTAACATCAAAACCAGATTCAAAATGCTAAAATTTCATGCATGTGTGATAGTGTGGTGCTTGCATGTGGGTATATGGGTGTTATATGGGTGTTTTGAGCATGGAATCTACCTTTGGAGGTTCGAAAAGACCAAGACGGATCCTAGACAGCTCTTAGATGCTACTGGAATGGTAGAGAGCAGCTCCTCAGCAGGTGCAAATGGGTGATGGGTGCTTGGGGTTCTTCCCTTGGCTTCTGGGGTCTTCAATGTTCAAAGTGAGCTTCAAACCTTCAAGAACAACTTCAACAATGGAGTTATGGGGTTCCAGGTCTGTTGGCAGAGGTTTAAGATCAAATTATGGCTAAAGAACTTGAGAAATGAGATGTAAGGTGGCTGAGAATGATTGCATCTTGGTTTTATAAGATTTTTGCGTGTTAGCCTCGTCGCGTACAGCCGTGGAGGCCAAAAAGATGCTTCTCGTACCGCGAAGAAATTTGGGATTCAAAATCCCCTGCCCACCTATCACGTACCGCCATGGGCCTCTCCAGGGTCCTTAGCGTACCGCGACGGGCACTGGAAGAGCCCAATAGGCCCAATTTCAATGGTTTGATCCGTTCGTCGCCGTTTTCATGCTTACGGGCTATCGTTCGACCTCGTTTGAACTTTCAAGTTCAATTTTTGAGCGTTTCGTGAGGTTTCTAGTGTTTTGTTACACGATGTGCTAAACGTTCACCAACGTTTGTGTTTTCTTAGACACGTGTGTGCGTGTTGCGATAATTCACCGAATTATCGTGTTTGTGTCAGTGTTCATACTGTCATGCCACGTGTCACACTAAATTAAACTAATTCTAGTGCCACGTGTATAAATATCAATTTAATAAACATTTAATTAAACAAGATGCTGACCTGGAATTTACGGGGTGTCACATCATCCCCTAGTTAGAAAGAATTTCATCCCGAAATTCGGCTTGTTTTGCCAGTGTTTGTCTGTTCCGCGAACGTATGCGAGTATTTCTGTTTCATTTGATCTTCACGCTCCCACGTGAATACTGGTCCACGTCACAAATTCCATTTCACTTTCACTATCGGTATCTTGCTGAGTTTAAGTTACTTGATTTCCCGGTCCATAACCTCCACCGATTCCTCAACGAAGTTTAATTGTTCGTCGATCTGTATCTCCTCAAGAGGAATGACAAGTGTTTCATCTGATAGAGACTTCTTGAGGTTTGATATGTGAAATACATTGTGTACACTGCTCAGCTCGTTTGGCAAATTTAGCTCATAGGCCACGGGGCCTATTCATCTGGTGATCTCAAAAGGTCCAATATAGCGAGGATTCAACTTACCTTGTTTGCCAAACCGAATGACTCCTTTCCAGGGCGAGACCTTGAGTAACACTCTGTCTCCCACATGGAATTCCAATGGTTTGCGTTGTTTGTCGGCATAGCTTTTCTATCTGTCCCGAGCTGCTGCCATTCGTTTGCGTATCTGCATGAATTTCTCAGTTTTTCGTGCACAAGCTCGGGGCCAGTTAGTTGGCTTTCTCCAAGTTCCGCCCAACAGATGGGTGATCAGTACTTACGTCCGTAGAGTGCGTCAAATGTGTAGCTTGTATGCTTGTGTGATAGCTGTTGTTATACGTGAACTCGACTAACGACAGATGAGTCTCCCAGCTGCTGCCAAAATCAATGACACATGCGTGGAGCATGTCTTCTAATGTTTGTATGGTCTGTTCACTTTGTCGGTCAGTCTGCGGGTGGTTAGCGGTACTCATGTCCAATCTCGTGCCTAGTGCCTTATGCAAGGACTTCCAGAAATGCGACGTGAATCGGCTGTCGCGGTCAGAAATGATCGAGATTGGCACTCCGTGTCGAGTGACCACTTCTTTCAAATAAATACGAGTTAATTTATCTAACTTGTCGGTCTCCTTGATGGGTAGAAAGTGTGCAGATTTTGTTAGTCGGTCTACGATAACCCAGATGGTATCGCAACCGCTAGCCGTCTTAGGCAGTTTGGTGATGAAGTCGATGGAAATTTGCTCCCATTTCCACATTGGTATCTCAGGTTGCTGAAGTAGACCTGATGGCTTCTGGTACTCAACTTTAACTTTTGAGCATGTTAAACACTTACTTACGTAAGTTGCTATTTCTGCCTTCATGTTCGGCCACTAATAAGTCGTCTTCAGATCATGGTACATTTTGTCAGAGCCCAGATGTACCGAATACCGGCTCCTGTGCGCTTCATCTATCACCACATTTCTCAATCCTCCGTGGTGTGGAATCCAGATTCGATTCATGAAATAGTATGCTCCCTCGGTCTTTTCCTTTGTCCATGCCACGCAAGGATTCCTGGGTGAGGTTTTCGACTTTCAAAGTTTCCTGTTGAGCGTTCTGGATCTGTTGTGGTAGTTAGGAATGAATCATGAGTTGTAGTGCACGTACGCGTCTAGCTGTCTCCTTTCGGCTTAACGCGTCGGCCACTACGTTTGCCTTGCAAGGGTGGTACTTGATGGCGCAATCATAATTGCCAATAAGTTCAACCCATCTTCGCTGTCTCATGTTCAGTTCCTTTTGATCGAAGATGTGCTGCAGGCTTTTGTGATCAGTGAAGATTGTGCACTTCGTGCCGTATAAGTAGTATCGCCATATCTTCGGAGCAAACACCACGGCTCCCAACTCTAGGTCATGAGTAGTGTAGTTCTTCTCATGCACCTTCAGTTGTCGTCATGCGTATGCTATGACTTTCTCACGTTGCATCAACACGCAACCGAGTCCTTGTTTCGAGGCGTCGCAATACACCACGAAGTCATCGCATCCTTCTGGTAAGGATAGGATTGGTGCAGTGCATAACTTCTGCTTCAACAGGTTAAAAGTAGTCTATTGTTTTTCTCCCCAATCGAACTTCTTGTCTTTATGTGTAAGGGACGTCAGTGATTGAGTGATTTTCGAAAATCCTTCGATGAATCGCCGGTAGTACCCTACCAACCCTAGGAATTGTCGCACCTCTGTTGGAGTCTTTGGGGCTTCCCAGTTTTTGATGGCTTCGATCTTGGCCGGGTCTACATGTATTCCCTTCTCGTTGACAACATGTCCAAGGAATTGGACTTCGCGAATCCAAAAGTCGCATGTGGAAAATTTCGGGTACAGCTGTTCGTTCTTCAACAATTCCAAGACAAGCCTTAGATGTTCAGCATGTTCTTCCTAGTTCTTAGAGTAGATCAAGATATCGTCGATGAACACTATTACGATTTTTTCGAGATAAGGCCTGCACACCCTATTAATGAGGTCCATGAATATAGCTGGTGCATTGGTCAATCCGAAGGGCATGACCAAAAATTAGTAGTGTCCGTACCAGGTTCTAAAAGGCACTCTTAGGAATATCGTCTTCCTGTATCCTTAGTTGATGATAACCCGATCTTAGATCGATTTTTGAATAGTAGCTTGACCCTTGCAACTGGTCAAACATATCGTCTATTCGTGGTAACGGGTATCGATTCTTGGTCGTCACCTTGTTCAGCTCTCTATAACCAATACACATACGGAATGGTCCGTCTTTCTTCTTCACGAACAAGACCGGTGCTCCCTAAGGTGAGAAGGTCGGTCTGATGAATCCCTTGTCTAACAGTTCCTGCAACTGATTAGACTTTTCTTGCATTTCAGTCAGTGCTAGTCGGTATGGAGCTTTAGGAATCGGTGTTGCTTCGGGAGTGAGGTCTATCTGAAATTTGACTTGTCGTTTCGGTGGTTGTCCAGGTAGATCCTCGGGAAATACTTCAGGAAAATCGCGGACTACAACAATGTCTTCGATCTTCTTCTCCTTCTTTGGTTGCTCGGTAATAAGGGCTAGTATCGCAGAGTATCCTTTCTGTAGGTACTTGCTCGCCTTCATGCAAGATATGATGTTCAAGTGTATTCCTCGTTGTTCTCCCTGAATAGAGATCCGTTCTCCGTTCGGCAACGTAACTCGCACGATCTTCTCGTTGCATACGATCTCAGCTTGATTCGCGGATAACCAGTCCATTCCAACGACCACATCAAAACTCCCGAGAGTTACCGGCATCAAGTCGATTTCGAGCTCGTGATCCGCCAAAACCATGACGCATCCTCGAAAGACGTGTCGCGTTTCAATCAGTTTGCATAGTCTAGTGGGGTTGGGGTAATATTAAGAAATTTGCTAAACTCACTAGATATAAAACTCCTATTGGCACCGGTATCAAATAAAATACTAGAATAGACATGATTTAAAAGGAAAGTACCAGTTACGATGTTTGGGTCGTCTTTGGCTTCTCCCGAGCCAATCACAAAAGTCGACCCTTGGCCGCACCTCCTCTGGCCTTCTTCAACTGCGGGCAATCCCTTCGCATGTGCCCTGGCTTCCGGCATTCATAACACCCTTTTAGAGTGTTCTGGTTATTGTTCTGGTTGTAGTTAGGGTTTTTGTTGTTTGGTAGCTTTGTTCTGCAATCTTTGGCCATATGGCCATGTCGCCCACACTTCAGGCAACGGTATATCTCACATTGCCCGAAGTGATGGTATGAGCATCGGTTACACAGTGGGTATTTTCCCTGGTATACACCCTTCCCCTTATCATCGGGTTGGGTGGCGGTAAAGGCTCTTGCTGGTGCAGATCTTTGTTGTTGTTGGTGTGATGAGTGAGATTGATGATGGCTGGGTTCCCACTTTCACTTGTGGCTTTCTTGAGGTTTCAGATGTTCACCTCGCTTCGGCAACTTTCCCTGGGCTACCGCTTGATCGGTCAGTTTGTGAGCCAGTCGAATTGTAAGTTGGATCTGGGTCGGGTAAGAGGCTATGACCATATTCTGAATTTGCTCGGGCAGTCCGCTGATGAACTGCTCGATCTTCTTATACTCTGGGGTCACCATTCCCGGGCACAGTTTACACAGTTCGTGAAACCGTGTGGAATATTGTTCAATTTATGATCCCACCATCTTGTGGATCCAGAACTCCTCCTCCAGCTTTTTAATCTCGTTCCTGGGACAGTATTCTTCTTGGAGCATTTTGGTGAACTCCTCCCTGCTGATGGAGTTTGCAGCTTCCAGCCCTAGTGTCTGGACATGAGAGTTCCACCATGTGAGGGCAGGTCCCTCCAGTGTCCCGGTGGCATACTTTACTCGGTTCTCCTCAAAACAGTCAGACATGGAGAATACCTACTCCACTTTCTCGGTCCATCGGAGCAGTCCCACTGCTCCTTCGGTTCCCTTAAAGTTGTGTGGGTGGCAGCTCAAGAATGCTTTAAACGAGCATCCTTTGTTGGTGTTTCCGTGCGACCCTGTTTGTCAGTAACCGATGTCGTGTGTTAGTAATCGTGTCAGCTATACTATGTTAGTCGGGTTAAGCAAGTGTTAGTACCGTTGTTTGTCCCACTGGTCTCGCTATGTTGACGACTTGCCTAATACTTGGCAATCGCCTTGTTGACACGTTGATCAACCATCATCTTGATGGTTGCCGCACCGATTGTTCGCTTGGGATGGCGGGTATGCGTTTCTCTTCCAACCATAGATGGTTTCTATATGGAAGGGATAGATGTTACTCATCATGGGTTAGAGTGTTAGCCAGGAGTTATGGTAGATGTCATGTTAGCAAAAAACCAATATCAAAATGTACGGTAAATAAGACAAAATATCATTTCATTAATATCAGCTTGAAGTACAATGATTTTCAAAATGTGACACTACTATCAAGTTAATATGAGCACATCCCGTTTATCTAGGTGTACAAAAAGTAAAATACTGAAATAGGAAAATCTAACTAGTGTGATGAAACCGTGGAGTGGGAATCTCCACTATCCGCTGGACCGTCGTTCTGGTCCTCCTCAGGATCCTCATCGGGATCCTCATTGAAGTCACCTTCTTCGAGATCCTCAGCCTCTAACTGAGGCTCCTGGTCCTGCTCCTGCTCGGGCTCCACAATGAGCTGCTCGGACCAAGCGTTTTGGAGTATCGCTTGGTTCTCCTTGTTGGCGACCTCCACCGCAGCCAGTCGCTCGCCTTGGTCCTCGACCACTGCAGCGACTTCCCCCTGTCGTTCCTCCAGTTGCGCTGTCCGTTTTCGGAGCGCGGCAATCTCGTCTTCTACATGCTCCCGCAGATAGTCCAGCTGTCCTTGGAGGTGCTGGTTCTCCTCTCGGAGAGCCCTAACCTCCTCTATGATCCAGTCCCATACGGTAGACAGATACCAACTCCATGACCTGGCGCACTTCGCTATACGCGCCCGCTCTGCTGCCTCAGCATCAACTAGAGACACAATGTCTCATATCCCCTGACGATCTTCTTTTGTCACCTCGTAGTCGTGCTTCGCGGGGCATTTCCCCGGATTACTCCCAGTATCCTCATTGTTCGCCATCCTGTAATTCTTAAATCAGTAAGTAATAGTTAACAATAATAACATATTACTGTGCAATGTTTAGTGTTGTGTCTAATGTTGAGCAATGGCTATAGTCTAAGTTTACTACATGCAAACCTAGTTCTCTATAACCAAGGTTCTGATACCGATCTGTCACACCCCCAAAATCCCACATGTGGAGTCAGTCCACATGGGTGTGACGTGGCTAGAATCGCAGCTCATGGTCATATAGAACAACTCTATATGCCTTTTTAAAACACAATGCTAGTCATAAAAGTTAACAAAATAGTTGCAACGGAAAAATACGTATATCATAGCAGCGGAAAATATTAAGTTTCATACATGCAGCGGAAATGTAATTGTTAGATACAACATTGTTTCAAAATACAAGACATAATTTATAATTGTTTGACAAAGGACACGACATAATGTACGCAAGTCCTATGCTCATGCCCTTAAGTTTGATTCCTGAGTCCATACTCCTGTCAGTTACCTGAGAATACAAGTTTAAGAAAAAGTGTCAACACAATGGTTGGTGAGTTCACAGGTTTTGATATACATATATAGTAAGAAAACATGTGTCATGCTGTTTATTATAATGTTCGTTCCGAGCCCTAGGCTCCAAGTGTCAGTGCGTCACTACCGAACTAGACTTGTTAGTCCTTGCCTCCGCTTTGTCTGGTAATAACATAGCAAGATAGGTCAAGATTTCACGTGTCCCGACCTCCAGTCAGTATTGTGCCATGCAGGGTTCGTCACACCCAAACTGATCCATTCAAACTCACCTCGTTGTTTGTACATTAACGGTAAGACTTTGTGATGGCTTGTTACGATTACAACACTTAATGTTTGTCTAATAAACCAGCATACACATAAAATGTTTGTACAGTAGTAATGTTTGACTCGATTCAACATGTATTCTCCCCATATTTTGAAAAACTTGTAAAAGAGTAATGAGGGGCCGTAAACTCATCTTAATGATAGATTGAAAACAAATGCGTATGCTCCTGCTGGAAAAGCATGTCGATCACTGGCTACCTATATCGTATGCCATACGTGAGTTCATGTAAGTGACCGTGTTCGTGTTGGTGCTAGTGCTCGAGTTTGTGCTCAACAACCCTCGGTTGTTATGTTTGTCCGTGTCGGTCCACATTGACCGTGTTTGGTCATGTTGGTCCACATTGACCGTGTTTGACAGTTTTTGACCATGTTTGACCGTGTCAAGTCAACGAACCGTTGGTGAACCATGTGTCGGTTGCGATTCGTGAAACATCTGTGATTGTGCCGTCGTGTGCAAAACGCGCAAATCGTGTTCATGGAGAACTTACTATTTATAGTAAGTTTCCATTTATATCAAGTTTCACAACACATATCGTTTTTAAAGTTCTAGCATGCTCGTTAGTCCTACGTGATCATGTTAACACCTAGCACGTTGTCATACGTAGTCAAATAAGCACATAGGTTGTTTTTACACATTAAAGTTTCCTTAAATGGATAGTTTCTAAATCTAGCAAGATTATCATCGGAAACCATCTAACTTAGCATGCAATATTCATATTCATATCAAAGCATATTAAGTCATTTAGCATGCTCAAAACATAAAAAGCATTCCTTAATCGATTGTTCATAAAATAAAGTTACTATAAATAGCAACTATGACAATTTTCACTCGAATGGTTATCTTAAACATATCTAAGCCATTTTTATATCACACAACATCATATAGCACCATTTAACATCATCAAATCATGTTAATCTAGATCAAATCATTAACTATCAACATTTAGGCCACAAAAGTTACTAAATATAGTAACTTGGCCAAATATGACCAAAATCAATGGAGGTTATAGGGTTCAAACCTTGGCTTCTTGGGTCTTCACTGTTCAAAGTGAGCTTCAAACCTTCAAGAACAACTTCAACAATGGAGGTTATGGGGTTCCAGGTCTGTTGGCAGAGGTTTAGGATCGAATTATGGCTAAAGAACCCGAGAAATGAGATGTAAGGTGGCTGAGAATGATTGCATCTTGGTTTTATAAGATATTTGCGTGTTAGCCTCGTCGCGTACCGCCGTGGACGCCAAAAAGATGCTTCGCGTACCACGAAGAAATTCGGGATTCAAAATACCCCGCCCACCTATCGCGTACCGCCATTGGCCTCTCCAGGGTCCTTAGCGTACCGCGACAGGCCCTTGAAGAGCCCAATAGGCCCAATTTCAATGGTTTGATCCGTTCCTTACGGGCTATCGTTCTACCTCGTTTGAACTTTCAAGTTCAATGTTTGAGCGTTTCGTGAGGTTTCTAGTGTTTTATTACACGACGTGCTAAGCGTTCACCAACGTTCGTGTTTTCTTAGACACGTGTGTGTCGAGATAATTCACCGAATTATAGTGTCTGTGTCAGTGTTCGTACTGTCATGCCACGTGTCACACTAAATTAAACTAATTCTAGTGCCACGTGTATAAATATTAATTGAATAAACATTTAAATAAACATGATGCTGACCTGGAATTTACGGGGTGTCACACCTCACAACTATCTGCCACCAGTCTGTGACTCGAGAGTGGTCAGTCTCTCAGTCTACCGGTCCACAGAATAGAAGTGGTGCAATAATTAGCAGAAACTATCAAATGATAGAGTTGCAATAGGTTAGCTAAAAATCAAAAGAGTTCTTGTATTTCTCATTTCATAGTCATCATCTTTGTGTCATCAGTTCTCAATGTTAAGTGTCCTCTTAGTCTTTAACAATGTGTTATAAAAACTTGTCTTATTACACAATGTTTGTAAATGTGTAAATGATGTTATTATCGTGAAGTTATGTTATCATGATTATCATTCTTTTTAGCACTTATACTTGTCTCTGAGTTATCTCAGTGTCGTCTCAGTATTAACAACAAAGTGTTTAAGGGTACGTCTTAATACACTTATGTTATTTCAGTGATTGGATGATATCAAGAAATTATGTTATTGTGACATCAACCTTGATATGTTGTAATGGTATACTCAAAATAAAATGAACCCAATGCTATGACCTCTAGTCTTTAACATTGTTGCATAAGATCTAATCTTATCATACAATATTAGCGTATGTGAGGGATGACATCTTGAAACAATGTTATCAAGATGTCAACCTTGATATCCCAAGTGATTGTATCCATGTTATCTCCAAGATATGTATACTCAATGATTTTAACAGGGTGAAATAAGAGTTCGTCTTATCACACGGTGTTAATAATGTGATGAATGATAATATCATCATGAAATTATGTTATCATGATTATCATTCTTGTTTTCCTAGTGTTATAAGCCCGTTGTTATGAGATCTAGTTTGATGCAGTGTGTCATTCATTTTGATGGGATAGTATCATGAAAATATGTTATCATGACATTATTCCTGTTATGTTTTACATGTTATCTCACACACAAGCACATGTAACGATAATGATATGATAATAAATAGATAATAAGATAAAATCATTATTATCTGAATCATTTGATATTTGAATTAATACACTAAAACTTTTAAGTAAATAAAAGAGTTAGCAGGTTTCTCAGCTCCGGAGTTAAAACCAGAAGATTAGAAAAGGGGCATATGAACTCACCTTGTAATCGAAGTGAGTGACTGAGTAGTAACAAGAATGTACACGTTCGTTTTTGTTCTTGAGTTTGTTTTCTCCATCCTGTATTGATTTCACGTTGTTTGTAACTTATAAGTATGAGTTATAGGTATTTGTGTGCATGTATGTATTAGCCCTAAAGTCGGCTAACACTTGTAGGTCTTTGTTGTCGATTGATCCTCATTCACTTGTGATGGTATATGCTAACACTTAACCAATTAAGTAAACTTAGCATATCATGACTTTATGTTTGGTGTTTAACTTGACTTATACCCATAATATGTTATGAAATTTTGAAACCCAAATTAGTTTCTAAGTATAAAACTTAGGTTTAGGTTAACGATTTGGACACATTTATCATCATACAAAAGAATTCAAATGGGTATTTTCCCTAGCACCTTCTCACCTTTGAAATTACTTAGTTAACATTTTTAGAGGTCAAGGTCTTTAGGTTTTATCTATTTTGGTTACCCAAGTTTCCACCACCTTTGTAGTATTAACTTGTTAACACCACCATATCATGCATGAGGCTTAGTTGCATTAACTCTAGATGTAATTTACAAAGTTTAGAGAATTAAGTTTGGAACTATGGCTGCCATGCGAATGGAGGTACCCAGCTTCATCCGAATGAGAAGGTGGCACCCGAATGAGGTTGCTTCTGCCGACTGGACATAGGGTCCGAACGAATGGCTGCTCCTTTGGCCGACTGATCACATGGTCTGAATGGGGCCCCCTTTTGGCTGAACGAGTGAACAGCAGAGACGAGAGAATGCAGTATTTCAGTCGCCCTTGCCCATGCGGCACTCCTTCGGTCTTGGTCCTTCGGCCCTAGGCCTTTCGGCCGGGCTGGAGGAGCTCATTCGGCCAGGAAGGACCGAGCTCCATCTCCCCATCCTCGATCCCCAATCTCAACACAGTGTTTCTAAGTTCCTAGGGTGTTTTAATGTGTTTCACCTAAGGTTTTGAGGTGGTTTGGACCGGTTTTAGAATGGGGTTCGACCAAGGGGTTACAAAACCCTAGTTTTCGAGACTTTGAGGCTTAGATTACCTTGGATTCAGTTGGTTTCACTTCAGATCCTTTGTACTTTCGGGTAGAGGAGATCAAGAGCTTCGATTTGGCACCAAAATGGGGTGATTTGGTAAAGAAATGAGGAAGTTCTTGATGTTTGAAGGTGAGAAAACCCTAGAGAGAGAAAGTTCCGGTTTTGGGTTTTAGAAAGAGAGTGTTAAGGTGATGAATGTGGTAGACGAACTCATTTAGGGTATTTATACCCCGGGTGAGTTCGGGTTCGTTTCGTTTGCTCGGTTTTCGATTTCGTTACGTTTCCGGAACGTAACACACGTGATTTACGGTTACGCAACTAGCTAATTTAACATGGGATTTAGTTCTCTGGGATTGTTTTGATTAGTTTCAAAATTGTAAAACGTAACATATTAAATTTTACCTGTTTTTATTGTCTCGTTCGTGATTCGACTGTTAAACTTTGTTATTTCGTTCCGAAAAGGGAATTACATGAGGTTTTACTAAGTTGATGTTATCAAATTAGTGTTTAGGTGTTGATTCCTAAAATATATTATTTTTATCTTACTTTTATTATTTAAGCGATCGAGATAGTTTGTTTTCGCCGTTTCGTTAGAAATGTCACTTACGCGCGTTTTCGTACAGAGCGCTAGCTGTACGAATACGATCGTACGTTTCACAATCTGATTTGATTTCTACTTTTCATTTTTCATTCAGAATGTTAAACCCACAGATTTGTTTGTGTGAATCGTCACCCACTCAAACATGCTGTCAATTTATTATTCGTATACGATACTGAGTTATTGTTTTGCATTGGACATTCTCACAGACGGACTCAACTAAGCCTAACTGTTTTCACATTATGATGATAAATTTCACATAGTTTTCCCATTGGATTATCGGCCATCTGGTTCCTGTTATTTGTGGATATCAGATCGCAACCGACTATGCTTGACATTTGTTTTCTCACTGTTTCACATAAGTTGTTGTATTTAATGTATTTAAGTTTTCACTTAAACACATACAACTGTTATTCACAATGTATTGCTGCATATTTATATTTCGATTCTCATCGAAATTTATACAACTGCTAATTATTTCCACTGATTTGTTGTCACATACTGTTCATCACATAATGTTCACACATAGTTTAGGTGAAAGTACACACATCGTACGGATTAGCCATACGGTCAGGTACTAGTTGTCACAGTCTCCCCTTGTTAAAGAAATTTCGTCCCGAAATTTTATAATTATTGTCAGTACTAATTTTTCTATATAAAGGTGGATATGTTTTGACATCATGTTTTCCTTATGCTCCTAGGTTAACTCCAGGTTGCATCTGAAATTTCATCGAACCTTTACAATGGATTACAGTTTTGTTGTTAGTCTCTGGACTATACGATCCGTAACATTCAAGGTTTCTTGATAAAGTGTAGTTCTCATATAACTTATGTCTCCTCAACGAGCATAGACCTGTGTACATTTAAAGAGTAAGAAAGCCTGATTCAACTGTTTATGGTGATCCAATAAACATCCGGTCTGCTGGAAGTACGAGGTAGCTTGGCATTGAAAATCCATAGCTATTTGTGTACACTCCCGTTGTGCTATCTTGAGTTGCTCCAACAACTTCATAGTTTCTAGTGTTCTCTATAAGCATGCAATGCTCTAATGTGAATACTCTATTATTGCCGTTATGATAGCTAGAGTATTATGAATGTGAGATATAAACTTCGGTTCCATTTCACCGGTAGTGACTGGATTAGTTTATTTCACATCCTTTTGGATTTATGTCTTTCGATTTCCTTGACCATTCTCCCCGAATAGTGGTTGACTCTGCAGTCCCCTTAAATTCTGAAGAATTTCTGCAGTTACTGCAAAGTTCACATGTTTACCGTATATTTCAGTTAGAAGATTGAGATCTTCAGGTAAACTAGTTTCATGGTTTTAATTGTATGTGATCTAATTGGGTTGTCCTTATCACAATTCTTTAATGTTATGGGAATTGTGAGCGGACTTGATCAAGCAGGTACTATGTACCTGTAAGTTTCGGTGTTTAACTAGGAGTATAAGATGAAAGCTTGGTGGTTTAATCATAGCTATTGGTTCCTATTCCCTTAGCAATGTCTCGCGTAGTTCTCGCATCTCTAGAACTCTGTCGTTCGATCTCGATCTTTAGGTCATCTATAGCATATCCAAGTTCATGCATGTATGACCTTACACTTGACACATCACCTATATATCTATTTCCAGAATCTCGGTGTGTGTTTTAATTGTTTGAGGAAACTACCTAAAAGTAAAGTAGCCTTGTCATGATTAGGGTAAAGATTCACCTATGAGGTAAACCCATGTAATCTATCCAAAAGTGATGCACAATAACCCTTTTTCTACTCAAATTTCATTTGACTTATGTGATCTCATTGTAATCTTTGTTCCTCATGTTATTCCTCACATCATCGATCATGAGATGTTAGCAACTCTGTCAGATTTGGTCGGATGATGTGGAGTGTAACTCCATTATCTCAGGGAAGCTTGGGGTTTAAACACCCCAAATTCAATGTTACAAGTCAGAGGAATAAAACGACACACAAATGACAATGTTACAGACACTGAATCATCAGAAGAGTACAAACAATACAAGGTCAACAGCCACGAAATCATGAGTCTTCGGAAGTCTTCAGTTCTTTCGAGGTTGAGATAATTATTTAGAATTCCAGTGTTTATTCCTTCGGAAGGTGTTTTTCGGAAGTTGATTAAACAGTAGTTACTCTTTAATCAAAGGTTGTCTACCGAACCTTGGTTGTCTCCTGAATAGATCAGGCCCAGCTGTTATCTTTCGAAGTCAAGAGGGTTCGCGGTAGTTCTTTTGCGAATCTTAAGCTGTTGAGCTTCCGATGTTGAAGTTCAGTGGTCCTGTATTCAGAAGAGAGGGTATCCGCGGTTGGTCAATCTGCGGTCTTATTCATTTGTCTGTCTTCAGTGGTTCTGCTCATCAGTTCTTATTTTCCACCATTAGGTTTGAAATATCAGTCTAACCACTTAATCAACATTTCCTACAACTATAGTGTGCTAATCAGTATAATTATCTAAAGCTGATATTATCTAGTCATACAGTTGTTATGAAACTCCATCTGATGTTTAAGGAAAGTTTACCAGCAAAATCTCGAGGATTATATCAGTAGTTTTCCTAATAATTAAGGTTAGGTCACTTAAGAATAACCTAATCTCAATTGGTTCAAGGATTCCCTACTATGTTCTCTGAATCTATCTCTTCTAAAGTAATTGTTCTCAAACAAGGTCTAGGTAATAATTATCCTAACTCCTATTATCTAATTGACACCTGATTAATATATGGTTACCTTAAATTATTGTTACTAAAACTACTACATAATATATAATTATAAACATTACACCTAACTAAAATACACAAAGTTTAAATGACATACCTTCGAAGTCGTCTGACTCCGAGCGTACGTCTGAAGCTGGTAGAGCGAGTAGCTCCTCGGTAGCTGTCGGTGCGGTTGGAATTGTTGGAGCTATTGGAGGCTCCCTCCTAGGGCTGTCTCTTGCGAAATGTACAAGTATTCCGCAGGTGTAGCAGTGGTGGTTGTGTTGAGAGGAAGTAGATGTACTTGCTCTCTGATTCTGATTCTGATTTTGTGTTGAAAGGTTTCGACACCTCTGAATCAAGTGTCCCTTCTTTCCACAGTTCAGACAATGGCTGCATGGTTTGTTCCTAGCATGATGAAATCCACACTCGTTACACTTGGGATGCTTACCAGTGTATTGATGAGGATTTGATTTCACTGAGGTTTTGCAATAAGTAGCCCAGTGTCCTATCTTTCCACAACGGTTACAACTACGGCATAGAGTTGTATTGTAGTGATGATACCAGGCAGTGCTGGCAGAGAGGAGACTTTCCCCCGTAAGTCTTGTCAGTCCTTGCAGTTAAGTCTGGCATGAGTTGTATGATCAGTGTGGCCTCAGTGAAATTTACGGGACCTTTTCTCTTTTTAGTAGGGCGATGTTTGGATTTCTTGCTGGTTTCTCCTTTCTCTGCTTTTTCTTGTTTTGTAGTGACAGACGGACAACTCCTAGCATACTCCTTACTGTTCATGATCTGATTGATGTTATCAGGAATCACTGCAACCAACTGTTCAGTAATCAGGGTTGCCAATGCAGCAGTTGCTGGGTCCACTTCAAGTGGAGGAGGACGAGGTGGTGATGGTGGTTGTCCTTGTGACATTTGGATCTTAACCGAAAAGTTATCGGTTAGTATTTATGATCAAATGATGTAACATATGCAAATAATTCCTGAGTCTTGTGTTCTGTACATGAGGGTCCCTAGGCTATAGTCTAGGCCAAACCGTTTAAACAAAATGACCTATATTTCTCAATAACCATGGCTCTGATACTAATCTGTCACACCCAGAGCCGGCGGGCTGGATCGACTTTCCTGTCGGGCGGAAGGTTCTCGGGGCGCGATATCGTTTGATAATCAAAGTGATCAGATTGTTTACATGGCACATGATATACAAATGAGAAATGCTAATGGCATAGATATAGAATTACAAAGTTAAATTACATTATAATGTTCATAATTTAACTAATTAAATCCATTCGAAAGAATCATTGAGTTTTCTATCTTGTGTTTCACAAGATTTACAAAATTGATTCACCAAAATATGTCATCAAAAGTTATGCGCACAAAATGTAGCTATGTCCACTATAAAAGTCCACAAGCTAATGCATCCTGGGTCTGGTGACTAAACCTGTTAGTCACCTGAGAAAAACATGCATTTAAACAAAGCCAGCACTAGGTTGGTGAGTTCATAAGTTTAGTAATTGAAAACCATGGATTTGTTACATTCACAATCACAATGTCATACAATTGTTAATGTTTGATTCATCCGTCTCACACAATGGCCTCTCCATAGTTATATGTACAAGTAATGTTTCATCCTACAAAGCATGCTTATATATAGGGCATACGAAAGGGTCGAGCCTACAACCCACCCAGACACCATCTCACCACATGCTCATCAGAATCTGCACCACATGTAATACAACTATGGATATCCATTTCTTTCTCACATGTGTTAAACCCATTTGATGTTCTACCCATATGTATTCAAGTCTCATCCGTTTCACCCAATGTCCTCTCCATAGTTATACTTACAAATAGGGTTTTACTCGATCAAGCATGCTTATATATAGGGCATACAAAAGGGTCGAGCCTACAACCCACCCAGACGCCATCCCACCGCATGCTTAACAGAATCCAACACCACTTGCAATACAACTATGGATACCCATTACAGTACAATTCTCCACAGTTATGAATGGTGGCATGTACTTTTACGTTGTAGAGAGTAATAATATCCAGAATAATGAATGGTGGATTACCACAGCTATGAATGGTGGTATTACTTCTATGTTGTGAAGAGTAATAATATCCACAGTTATGAATGGTGGATTACCACAGTTATGAATGGTGGTATACTCTTTGACTTACTATTTTTCACATCTGTTTAAGAAGTGAAAGTAAATCCGACACGTAGTCATATCCCCATAGGTGATCAGAATTTAATTGACCACATTGCAGCCACCACAAAGGCAAACCACAATGTCCTCAATTAAATCTGGATTCATTAGTTTCCCGAGACCTCACAACTATCTGTCACCAGTCTGTAACTCAAGAGAGGTCAGTCTCTCAGTCTACCGGTCCACATAATAGAAGTGGTGCAATAATTAGTAGACACTATCTACTCTTATCACCCATGTCAGAAATTATAGAGTTGGAATAGGCTGGCTAAAAATCAAAAAGAGTTCTTGTATTTCTCATCTCATAGTCATCATCTCTGTGTCATCTGTTCTCAATGTTATGTGTCCTCTTAGTCTTTAACAATGTGTTATAAAACCTTGTCTTATTACACAATGTGTGAGTGATGTTATTATTGTGAAGTTATGTTAACATGATTATCATTCTTGTTATCACTTTTAATTGTCTCTGAGTTATCTCAGTGTCGTCTCAGTGTTAATAACAAAGTGTTTAAGGGTACATCTTAATACACTTATGTTATTTCAGTGATTGGATGATATCAAGAAATTATGTTATCTTGACATCATCCTTGATATGTTGAAATGGCATAATGAAAAGAAAATGAACCCAATGCTATGACCTCTAGTCTTTAACATTGTTGCATAAGATGTCAACCTTGATATCCCAAGTGATTGTCTCCATGTTGTCTTCAAGATATGTATACTCAATGATTTTAACAGTGTGAAATAATAGTTCGTCTTATCACACGGTGTTAATAATGTGATGAATGATAATATCATCATGAAATTATGTTATCATGATTATCATTCTTGTTTTCCTAGTTTTATAAGCCCGTTGTTATGAGATCTAGTCTTGATGCATTGTGTCATTCATTTTGATGGGATAGTATCATGAAAATATGTTATCATGATATTATTCCTGTTATGTTTTACATGTTATCTCACACACAAGCACACGTAACGATAATGATATGATAATAAATAGATAATAAGATAAAATCATAATTATTTGAATCATCTGATATTTGAATTTATACACTAAAAATTTTAAATAAATAAAATAGTTAGCATGTTTCTCAGCCCGTACAAGAATCTTCAAACCAACAACTTCAAACTCTTTCAACGAAGTGCATGGTG
The DNA here is from genome assembly GCA_009363875.1 of Mikania micrantha. Lineage (NCBI taxonomy): Eukaryota > Viridiplantae > Streptophyta > Magnoliopsida > Asterales > Asteraceae > Mikania > Mikania micrantha. The sequence goes on from CM018681.1 coordinate 49,540,922, forward strand.
TCATCGACGCGAATGTCATCGAGTGGTACCTAAAGATCCTGATCAGCTAAGCATTTTCTTAAATTGGACATGTGAAAAGTGGAATGCACATTACTACGTTCAGGAGGAAGTTCCAGCTTGTAGACAACCTTCCAGATCCGTTCAAGAATCTTAAAAGGGCCAACGTAACGTGGAGCAAGTTTACCCTTCTTCCCGAATCGTACAACTCCCTTCCATGGTGATACTTTGAGTAATGCTAAATCATCAACTTCAAACTCTAACGGCTTACAACGCTTATCCGCGTAACTCTTTTGTCGACTGCGAGCAGCTAACAGATTTTCGCGAATCTTGTGAATCTTTTCAGTCGTTTCTTGAATAACTTCAGGACCAGTGATCTGCGATTCGCCGACCTCGGTCCAACAAATAGGTGACCAACATTTTCTACCATAGAGAGCTTCAAACGGTGCCATACCAATGCTCGCGTGATAACTGTTGTTATACGAGAACTCGACTAATGGTAAATGGCGATCCCAGTTGCCACCGAAATCGATGACGCAAGCCCTCAACATATCTTCTAATGTCTGGATCGTCCGCTCCGTCTGTCCATCCGTTTGAGGATGATAAGCGGTGCTATGATCCAATCTTGTTCCAAAAGCTTCATGAAGCGATTCCCAAAATTGTGCCGTGAAACGAGCATCAGGATCCGATATTATACTTAAGGGAATTCCATGTCAGCTAACGATCTCATCAACATAGATACGAGCCAATTTCCGCACAGGGTACGTCTCGGTATCGGTAAGAAATGAGCCGACTTGGTTAATCGATCTATTATCACCCAAATACTATCATGACCGCTTGTGGTTCGTGGAAGTTTGGTAATAAAATCCACAGATATGTTCTCCCACTTTCACTTGGGTATTTCTGGTTGTACTAACAATCCCGAAGGTCGCTGGTGTTCTACGTTGACTTTCGCACATTTAAGGCACTTGGTGTGACCTCCAGTACCTGATCGTCCGGCAAGTCCGTACGGTAAGAGTACTTTCAATATTTACTGTGTGTAAATATATGTATATGAACAATGTTTGTGATAACAAGAATTCAGAATACAAGAAACAGTTGTACGCATGTATGTGAAAACTTAAATACAGTAAGTACAACAATGCATGATAAATAATAGTTGTATGTAATTTGGTGAAAACCAAAGTACGATTAATACAACAAATCAGGAGATACAACAGTGTTCAAGTAAATAACAAGAACATGTCAGTTGTGATCTGATATCCATAGATGACAGGAATCAGATGGCCGACAAATCAATACGAAAACAATTTGAGAACTGGACGTTTAGTTGAGTCCGTCAGCGAGGAAAAACAATTCAAAACATAATTGTAGTGTCATTTCAGAATAATGAACTGACAGTGTGTTTGCGTGAGTGACGATTCACACAAACATATCTGTGAGTTTAACTTTCTGAAATGATGACTGGAAAGTAGAAAACAAAAATCAGAAAGCCAAACCATCGTCGTGTTTGTTCAAATGACGATTCGAACGAATACGCGTGATGGTGACGCGTTCTGACGAAACGAAAACGAAAACGACACGAACGATAATAAATTAAAGAAAATATATTATTTTCTGTTTTACAATTTTGAAACTCATCAAAATTAATCAAAGAAACTATCTTATTTAAAACTCGTAATTATACATTACATTCCGGAAACGCAACGGAGACGCACACCGAGCAACCGAAACGAACCCGAATACCCTCGGGGTATTTAAACACTAAATGAGCCTAATTCTCTCATTTCTCACTTTCTACTCTCTCTTTAAAAGTCAATTTTCGGCTACACACTCTCACACTAGAAATCAAGCTTCAAAACACCATAACTTGCTCATTTCTTGGCGAAATCTTATGTTCTTGGTGTCTAAACAAAGCTCTCGACCTCCTCTACCTAAAAGTACAACAGATCTGAAGATTTATCCACTGAAATTTGAGGTATGGAGCTATGAAATCCACGAAAACTAGGGTTTTTGGCACTTTTTTTTGTCCCACTTAAACCTAGCCGGTTAACCACCCTACCTCGAACCACATAACCACGAGAAATCATTGTAGCATAACAGTAACATGTAGCAGTCTTAGGACAGGTAATGCTCGATAAAGGTGATGCCAACGAAGGTACATGGTTCGTGGAAATTAGGTCAGATGAACCTTGGGCTGGTCCAAAACTAGGATGGCCGAACATCCATTGAAACGAACCCATGGCTGGCGAACCTGCACTACCAGCCGAATCCTACGGCCACGAACCTTGGACCTGAGCATCATCATCCAACGAACCTCATGACCGGCGAACCTAGCTGTTGCCGAACCTACGCAAGAGCAGCGAACCCTCTAACCCAAGTTACACTTCGACAAACGTGTGACCTCAGCCGAACCCTAATTTGGACGAACCCTCACCTGGGCGAGCCACAAGATTCGTTGAAAACTATAGCAGGCCGAACCTAAGCCAGATAAATCCCGAGGTTCACTGGAAGTAGTACCAGACTCACTCTGTCTCTTGGCCGAGAGTAACCTGTCGATCATCACCATGCAGCCAAGCATTTCCAGTTGGTCAGGGCCCACATTGCATCCGGCCCTGTAGGCTGTTTCGGCTCAAGAGTGGGTTAGGCCCAAATGATTCATTCGGCCCACATAGTTAACAAGATATTATAACATTTTAAAACAATTCAAATATGATTGTATACATGAAGTCACTTATTAACCATGTGTTACTACAAAGGTGGCAAGTTGGAGTAACGAGTTTCATAAAGTATAAAACATGTCACTTTAACTATGATGGCAAGTTGTTTGAAAGGGGTCAAGACAATTGAACAACAAGGTTACAAAACTATGTTGCAAGGGGTTAAGGGTTACTAACCATTAACTTTAAATATAATGTTTTATAATTTGAATCATCTTGGTTATGACAAGCAAAGCAAGTGATCATAGAACAAATGAGAAAGTATATTAACCTTAATCTAAGTGAGTGATGTGCCATTAGAACCTCTAACAAGTAAATAGGGCCGAATGAAGACCGAGACCGAGGGGGTTAGTCAACCTTGGGACCAACACCTCTACACACACACATTAAATTCAACTCATACTTATAAATTACAACAACATGAAATCAATACAGGATTGTGAATACACAACAAGTACAATCAAGAGCGCGTGCACTTCTCGTTTAAGCTAAGTCAACCTAACGATTTCAAGGTGAGTTCATATGCCCCTTTTCTAATCTTAACTAATTTTAACTCTCGGGGCTGAGAAACATGCTTTACTTTTATTTATTTAAAAGTTTCAGCTTGACATATTGCCTATGCTATGATTTAGATAATATTGTTTAAATTATTATCATTTATCATTGTATGCATGTTTGTATGTTCATGATATGTCAGGGATACTAAGATGAATATGATAATATAATTTCATAACTCATCAACACAATAGAATAACATAGTTGTAAGATTATATCTTATAACACTTAGTTATTCTTACCAAGAACAAACATTGAAATAAGGACAGGTGAACATGATGACAAAAACAACGAAACACATGAATGTTATGAGGATAATATATCTTTATAATAATATTCCGCACTAGAGTTACATAAGTGTAATAAGACAACATCTTATAACACTTAGTTTACAACTCAATACATATTACAAGTTAACATGGAACAACTATCATCCACCACCGAAGTTGACTAAGTGTAGTAAGACTAGTTCTTACCACAGCTTGGTGACAACATGGTGACTACATGGAACAATTAGAATAATAATCACGATAATGTAACTTCATGAAAACAACATTGATGAACACAATACAATTGATTGCTATTGAACTGTCCGTATTATATCATGTCAATCATGTGCCATATATTCAAGTTTCATTGTAAGTCCTTTCACATAATCGTTTATCAGTTAATTTAGTGGGATCTAAACCGACGTTAGCATAGTGGTACCATAGGTTTGACAAACCTCCGGCGAGTAGGTCGGTATGTTAAGCGTAACATTAATTGGCCGGTAACGTATGATCGATAACAGGGCAACGATTAGTCAGGTTTGGTAAACGACACATGGTGATATCATTCGACAGTGAAATTGTAATTAATCCATCGCTTCTTATTGACTAGTAGAATGAAGAATTTATTTTCTCTCATGTCATAATACTAGTTACAGTTCGATGAGGTCTATGGTAATACAAGGTGGTAGAGGTAAATCAGGTGCATTGTAATCTGATTACGTGAGGATTGCAATGGATTTCTTTTAGGCTCTATGCCCTTCAAGTTGAGAACAAAATATCCAATGGTTAACTAACACTCTTACAATATTAAAAGTGATTAACAGTTAACCCACAAGTAATTGAACAATAATAAGGATCAGATTAACATAATCTAATTTCCTTAACATATTGAGGGTTATCAATACTTCGGTTTGGTAATTGAACCTCTGTTATTATATTATTCTACATATGAAACATTGGGTGATAAACACAAATGAACGGGTGAAATGAAAATGGGGATCCATAGTTGTATTGCAAGTGTCATTAAGTTCTATTAGGTGTGTGGTGGGATGTAGGCTTGGGCTTGGTTCCCTTACATATGCCCTATATATAAGCATAGCTAATAGGATGAGTTATCACTTGTAAATATAACTATGGAAAGGCCATTGTGTTAACGGGTGAATCAAACAACTTACAAACAACAAGTATGACATTGTGAATGTGTATGTGAACATTTCAAGGCTTTCAAATATCAAACTTATGAACTCACCAACCTAGTGTCGACTTTGTTTAAATGCACGTTTTCTCAGGTGACGAACATGTGTAGTTGCCTACATTCAAGAACATAGCTAGTGGACTTTTAGAAGACCTAGCTACATTTTGTGTGATCATACTTTTGGGATGGCAAAACAATGAATCATCTTTTTTATATCTTGTACAGATACAAGATATAAACTCATTGATTCTTTTGATTAGATTTACTTAGTTAAATTATATGGAAACAATGTAATTTAACTTTGTAATTCTATTTCATTGTCATGTTAGCATTTTTCATTTATTTATCATCTACTATGTAAACAATCTGATCACTTAGATTATCACAACGATATCGCGCTCCGGGAACCTTCCGCCCGATGGGAAAGTTGATCCAGCCCGCCGGCTCGGGGTGTGACAGATTGGTATAAGAGCCATGGTTATAGAGAAATATAGGTGATATTACTTAAACGGTTTGGCCTAGACTATAACCTAGGGACCCTCATGTAGAGATCATATGACATAGGATTCTATTTGCATGTGTCTTCTGCATCTGATCATTGCACTAACCGATTTTCTTTCGGTTATGATCAGAATGCCGCCTAGAAGACAACAGCTTTACTGCCGCGACCACCACATGATTCAGCACCGCACTCATCGACACCGAAACCCCCTGACTCTCCTACACCTCCACCTCCTCCTCAGCCACTGCCTGTTCTTCAGTTAGATCCTGCTACTATAGCACTGGCCACGCTGCTGACCATCCAACTGAGGGATGTAATCCCGTAGATCATGAACCGGATCAACAGCAACAACAATAACATCGCCAACTCATCTGGAGGAGGCAGCGGTAATACCCGCCATCATCAGGACTACTCCTACAAGAACTTTGTAGGATGCAAGCCATCGAGTTTCAGTGGCAGCGAAGGAGCCGTCGAATTGATCCAATGGATCGAAAAGATGGAGACAACTTTGGTGATCAGTAACTGTCCTGAGTAGTACAAGGTGAAGTATGCTGCTGGTTCATTCAACAAGAGAGCGTTAACTTGGTAGAACGCTCAAGTTCAAACTAGGGGCAGAGATGAGGCTCTATCTATGCCTTGGGACGATTTCAAGGCCATACTGCGGGCACAGTTTTGCCCAAGGAATGAACTCAAGAAGGTTGAGACTGAGTTACTTAATCTTGTTATGATTGGTGCTAGGCATCTGGCCTACACCACGAGATTTCACGAGCTATCATCATTGGCACTGGATATAGTGCCAAAACTGGAGAAGAGAATTTAGCGGTATATCGGGGGATTACCGGCTTGTATGAAAGGTTTTATTCTTGCTGCTCATCCAACAACCCTGGAAATGGCTGTTACTCTGTCATCAACAATGACAGATGTGATGGTTGCCTCTGGGGCACTCAAGAAAGAATCTGACTTAGCAAAGGCTGGGAGTTCAAGAAAGCCGGATAAACGGCCGGCGAAGAAACAAAAGGTGGCTAAGAATTTTGTTGCGACCACCCAGACACCGATGATCAACCAACCACAACCCCTACAGATCAAGAAGACCTACACTGGCACAGCACCTTTGTGCAAGAACTGTCAGTATCATCATCAGCCAAACACCCAGTGCAGACAATGCACTAACTATGGGAAGTTTGGTCACTGGGCAAACCAATACATGAGCACGGGGCTCCGAACAGAAACAACAATGTAACAGCTACAACTGCTGCTTCTACTGCTGCTAATAACAGGTCTCGCTACACTTGTGGCGAACCTGGACACTTCTCGAGGGATTTCCCCAAGAGAATTCAAACGAGGGCTCAAGTAGCACGAGGAAGAGCCTTTCATATTGGAACAGCTGCTGCTCAACAGGACCCGAACGTGATCACGGGTACATTTCTCTTATCTGACTTCTATGCATCCATATTATTTGACACTGTTGCGGATCAGAGTTTTATCTCACCCGATTTTGCATGCCATCTTAATCATGTTGAGGAATCTTTAGACTCCCCTCATACTATTGAGATAGCAAACGGAAAACAGATCACGGTAGACACAGTACTTAGGAATTGCCCACTAAGACTTGGTGATCACACATTTTCCATCGACTTGATACCGATGGAGCTGGGCAGTTTCAACATCATCATCGGAATGGATTGACTATCTCTTAACCGAGTTGAGTTCATCTGTTCCGAGAAGTTACTACGCATTCCAGTGGAGAACAATGGGATTTTAGAGATTCATGGAGATCAAGCAAAACGCAGTGTCAAAATAATATCGTGCATGAAGGCTCGCAAGTACGTCAGAAAACAATGTGTCGCCTTTCTAGCTCACGTGGTTGAGAAAGACAAGAAAACAATCAAGATTCAAGATGTACCTGTGGTGAAAGACTATGCGGACATGCTTCCGGATGATTTACCGGGACTGCCACCTAAAAGATCGGTGCAGTTTCGAATTGATTTGATTTTGGGAGCGACTCCTGTAGCTAAGTCTCCTTACAGATTTGCACTGTCAGAAATGCAAGAGTTGACCAACCAATTACAAGAACTACTCGACAAAGGATTCATCCGACCGAGCTTTTCCCCGTGGGGAGCTCCGGTTCTCTTTGTTAAGAAGAAGGATGGACCGTTTAGAATGTGCATAGATTACAGAGAGCTCAACAAAGTCACCATTAAGAATCGGTACCCATTACTGAGGATTGATGATTTGTTTGATCAATTACAGGGAGCACAACACTTCTCAAAGATAAACCTGCGTTCAGGTTATCATCAGCTCTGAATTCAAGAGGAAGACATACCGAAGACGGCCTTTCGAACCCGACATGGTCACTATGAATTCATGGTAATGCCGTTTGGATTGACGAGCGTACCGACAGTGTTCATGGATTTAATGAACCGAGTGTTCAAGCCGTACTTAGATCAGTTTGTTATCGTCTTCATTGATGATATACTGATTTATTCAAGATTCGAGAAGGAACACGAACAACACCTTAGAATAGTCTTGGAACTCCTAAGAGAAGAACGACTCTATGTCAAATTCTCCACGTGTGAATTCTGGCTAAGAGAAGTTCAGTTCTTGGGTCATGTGATTAACAATAATGGTATTCATGTGGATCCTGCCAAGATTGAAACAATCAAGAAGTGGGATGTGCCTACAACGCCGCCAGAAATCAGATCATTCTTGGGATTGGCAGGTTATTACAGGAGATTCATTTCGAATTTCTCTAAGATAGCCTTGCCTCTCACCAAACTCGCACAGAAGAGTGAACCTTTTGTGTGGACATAGAAACAAGAAGAGGCATTCCAGACATTGAAACAAAGATTGTGCAATGCTCTTATCTTAACACTCCCAGAAGGCAATGATGACTTTGTGGTGTATTGCGACGCTTCCCATCAGGGACCTGCTTGTGTTTTAATGCCACGAGATAAAGTCATTGCTTACGCCTCAAGACAATTGAAGATACACGAGAAGAACTACACAACACACGATCTAGAACTGGGAGCCATTGTCTTCGCTTTAAAGATTTGGAGACACTACCTGTATGGTATGAAATGCACTATCTTCACATATCACAAGAGTTTACACCACTTATTTGATCAGAAGGAGCTTAACATGAGAGGAACAGAACATTTTGAGAACTTGTATAACATATCATATTGTGGAACTTGAACTGTATGATCTCACCAGCTTTGACATGAGACAAAGACGTTGGGTTGAGCTCCTGCACGATTACGATTGTGTGATCAAATACCATCCGGGCAAAGCAAATGTTGTTGCAGATGCTTTGAGTCAGAAGGAAAGAGTCAAACCCTTACGCGTTCGGGCAATGGGAATGACCGTGCAAACAAGCCTGAAAGATCAAATTATACAAGCACAACAAGAAGGAGTGGCAAGGGACAATTTGAAACGCGAGCTCGATCGTGGAGCCGAGAAACATTTTGAGACAAGACAAGATGGAGTTATCTATTATCTGGATCGTGTTTGGATCCCGGTAGTAGATGAGCTTCGAACACTTATACTTGAAGAGGCACACAAGACACGTTATTCAGTTCATCCTGGGGCCGATAAGATGTACCAAGATCTTAGGTCGTTTTATTGGTGGCCGGGAATGAAGAAAGATGTTGCCACTTATGTTGGCAAATGCATCACATGTGCCAAAGTCAAAGCTAAACACCAGAAACCTTCGGGTTTGCTGGAACAACTGGAGATACCACAATGGAAGTGGGAACAAATAGCTATGGATTTTATTACCATGCTACCCCGCACTTCCAGCGGACACGATTCGATTTGGGTCATCATTGATCGATTGACCAAGTCCGCACATTTCTTGCCGATCAGAGAAACTTACAAGATGGAGAAACTAGCAAGGCTTTATGTTGATGAAATAGTAGTGAGGCACGGTGTGCCATTATCTATTATTTAGACCGGGACAGTCGATTTACATCGCGGTTCTGGAAATCATTGTAACAATCCTTAGGGACAAGTGTCAACTTGAGCACCGCTTACCATCCACAAACGGATGGACAAAGTGAGCGAACAATTCAAACCCTAGAGGATATGTTGAGGACATGCATCCTAGACTTACGTGGAAGTTGGGATAAACATTTACCACTAATTGAGTTCTCCTACAACAATAGCTACCACAGCAGCATCGGATGTGATCCGTTTGAAGCACTATATGGTAGAAAATGTCGATCTCCAATTTGTTGGACCGAAGTGGGAGACAACAGAATCACTGGGCCTGAACTTATTCAGGAGACTACTGATAAGATTGCCCAGATACAACAGAGACTACAAGCAACACGTAGCCGCCAAAAGAGTTACGCAGATAAACGGCGAAAGCCTTTGGAATTTGAAGTGGGTGACCAAGTTATGTTGAAAGTGTCCCCATGGAAAGGCGTGGTTCGTTTTGGGGCTAAGGGCAAACTAGCACCAAGGTATTTCGGACCGTTTGAGATAACTCAACGCATAGGTCTTGTGGCATACAGACTCAAACTCCCTTATGAAGTCAGTGGAGTACACGATGTATTCCAAGTATCAAATCTCAAGAGATGTCTAGCTGACGAATCATTGATCATACCATTGGAAGAGATACAAGTTGATGAACAATTACATTTCATTGAAGAACATGTAGAGATTATGGAACGTGAAGTCAAGAGACTGAAACGAAGCCGTATCCCTATTGTAAAGGTTCGATGAAACTGCAATCGTGGACCAAAATTTACCTGGGAGCGCGAGGAAAACATGAAGACAAAGTATCCCCACTTGTTCGAAAAGAAAAGCCCGACTTTGATGCTTAAATTTCGGGACCAAATTTCTTTAACAAGGAGAGACTGTGACATCAGGTACCTAATCGTCCGGCAAGTCCGTACGGTAAGAGTACTTTCAATATTTACTGTGTGTAAATACATGTATATGAACAATGTTTGTGATAACAAGAATTTCGAATACAAGAAACAGTTGTACGTATTATGTGAAAACTTAAATACAGTAAGTACAACAATGCACGATAAAAAATAGTTGTATGTAATTTGGTGAAAACCAAAGTACGATTAATACAACGAATCAAGAGATACAACAGTGTTCAAGTAAATAACAAGAACATGTCGGTTGCGATCTGATATCCATAGATGACAGGAATCAGATGGCCGAAAAATCAATACGAAAACAATGTGAAAACAGGACGTTTAGTTGAGTCCGTCAGCGAGGAAAAACAATTCAAAACATAATTGCAGTGTCGTTTCAGAATAACGAACTGACAGTGTGTTTGCGTGAGTGACGATTCACACAAACATATCTGTGAGTTTAACGTTCTGAAATGATGACTGGAAAGTAGAAAACAAAAGTCAGAAAGCCAAACCATCGTCGTGTTTGTTCGAATAACGATTCGAACGAATACGCGCGATGGTGACTCGTTCTGACGAAACGAAAACGAAAACGACACGAACGATAATAAATTTAAGAAAATATAATATTTTCTGTTTTACAATTTTGAAACTCATCAAAATTAATCAAAGAAACTATTTTATTTAAAACTCGTGATTACGCATTACGTTCCGGAAACGCAACGGAGACGCACACCGAGCAACCGAAACGAACCCGAATACCCTCGGGATATTTAAACACTAAATGAGCCTAATTCTCTCATTTCTCACTTTCTACTCTCTCTCTAAAAGCCAATTTCCGGCTACACAATCTCACACTAGAAATCAAGCTTCAAAACACCATAACTTGCTCGTTTCTTGGCGAAATGTTGTGTTCTTGGTGTCTAAACGAAGCTCTCGACCTCCTCTACCTAAAAGTACAAAAGATCTGAAGATTTATCCACTTAAATTTGAGGTATGGAGCTATGAAATCCACGAAAACTAGGGTTTTTGGCACTTCTTTTTGTCCCACTTAAACCTAGCCGAATAGCCACCCCTACCTCGAACCACATAACCACCAGAAATCATTGTAGCATAACAGTAACATGTAGCAGTCTTAGGACATGTAACGCTCGATGAAGGTGATGCCAACGAAGGTGCAGGGTTCATGGAAATTAGGTCAGCCGAACCTTGGGCTATTCGAAACTAGGATGGCCGAATCTCCATTGAAACGAACCCATGGCCGGCGAACCTTCACTACCAGCCAAACCCTACGACTACGAACCTTGGACCTGAGCATCATCATCCACCGAACCTCATGACCGGTGAACCCTCTAACCCAAGTTACCCTTCGGCGAACCTGTGACCTCAGCCGAACCCTAGTTTGGACGAACCCTCACCTGGGCGAGCCACAAGGTTCGTGGAAAACTATATCAGGCCGAACCTAAGCCAAATAAATCCCGAGGTTCGCCGGAAGTAGAACCGGACTCACTCTGTCTCTTGGCCGAGAGTAACCTGTCGATCATCACCATGCGGCCAAGCATTTCCAGTTGGTCAGGGCCCACATTGCATCCGGCCCAGTAGGCTGTTTCGGCTCAAGAGTGGGTTAGGCCCAAATGATTCATTCGGCCCACATAGTTAACAAGATAATATAACACTTTAAACCAATTCAATTATGATTGTATACATGAAGTCACTTATTAACCATGTGTTACTACAAAGGTGGCAAGTTGGAGTAACGAGTTTAATAAAGTATAAAACATGTCACTTTAACTATGATGGCAAGTAGTTTGAAAGGGGTCAAGACAATTGAACAACGAGGTTACAAAACTATGTTGCAAGGGGTTAAGGGTTAATAACCATTAACTTAAAATATAATGTTTTATAACTTGAATCATCTTGGTTATGACAAGCAAAGCAAGTGATCATAGAACAAATGAGAAAGTATATTAACCTTAATCTAAGTGAGTCATGTGCTATTAGAACCTCTAAAAAGTAGATAGGGCTGATTGAAGACCGAGACCGAGGGGGTTAGTCAACCTTGGGACCAACACCTCTACACACACATTAACTACAAATCATACTTATAAATTACAACAACATTAAATCAATACAGGATTGTGAATACACAACAAGTACAATCATGAGCGTGTGCACTTCTCGTTTAAGCTAAGTCAACCCAACAATTTTAAGGTGAGTTCATATGCCCCTTTTCTAATCTTAACTAATTTTAACTCTCGGGCTGAGAAACATGCTTTACTTTTATTTATTTAAAAGTTTCAGCTTAACATATTGCCTATGCTGTGATTTAAATAATATTGTTTAACTTATTATCATTTATCATTGTATGCATGCTTGTATGTTCATGATATGTCAGGGATACTAAGATGAATATGATAATATAATTTCATAACTCATCAACACAATAGAATAACATAGTTGTAATATTATATCTTATAACACTTAGTTATTCTTACCAAGAACAAACATTGAGATAAATACAGGTGAACATGATGACAAAAACAACGAAAGACATGAATGCTATGAAGATAATATATCTTTATAATAATATTCTACACTAGAGTTACATAAGTGTAATAAGACAAGATCTTATAACACTTAGTTTACAACTTGATACATATTACAAGTTAACATGGAACAACTATCATCCACCACCTGAGTCGACTAAGTGTAGTAAGACTAGTTCTTACCACAACTTGGTGACAACATGGTGACTACATGGAACAATTAGAATAATAGTCATGATAATGTAACTTCATGAAAACAACATTGATGAACACAATACAATTGATTGCTATTGAACTGTCTGTATTATATCATGTCAATCATGTGCCACATATTCAAGTTTCATTGTAAGTCCCTTCACAGAATCGTTTACCAGTTAATTTAGTGGGATCTAAACCGACGTTAGCATAGTGGTACCATAGGTTTGACAAACCTTCGGCGAGTAAGTCGGTATGTTAAGCGTAACATTAATTGGCCGGTAACGTATGACTGGTAACAGGGTGACGATCAGTCAGGTTTAGTAAACGACACATGGTGATATCATTCGAAAGTGAAATTGTGATTAATCCATCGCTTCTTGTTGACTAGTAGACTGAAGAATTTATTTTCTCTTATGTCATAATACTAGTAACAGTTCGATGAGGTCTATGGTAATACAAGGTGGTAGAGGTAAATCAAATGCATTGTAATCTGATTACGAGAGGATTGCAATGGATTCCTTTTAGGCTCTATGCCCTTCAAGTTGAGAACAAAATATCCACTGGTTAACTAACAGTCTTACATTATTAAAAGTGATTAAAAGTTAACCCCACAAGTAATAGAATAATAACAAGGATCAGATTAACATAATCTAATTTCCTTAACATATTGAGGGTTATCAATACTTCGGTTTGGTAACTGAACCTCTATTATTATATTATTCTACATATGAAACATTGGGTAATGAACACAAATGAATGGGTGAAATGAAAATGGGGATCCATAGTTGTATTGCAAGTGGCATTAAGTTCTATTAGGTATGTGGTGGGATGTTGGCTAGGGCTTGGTTCCCTTACATATTCCCTATATATAAGCATAGCTAATAGGATGAGATATCACTTGTAAATATAACTATGGAAAGGCCATTGTGTTAACGGGTGAATCAAACAACTTACAAACAACAAGTATGACATTATGAATGTGTATGCGAACATTTCAAGGCTTTCAAATATCTAACTTATGAACTCACCAACCTAGTGTTGACTTTGTTTAAATGCATGTTTTCTCAGGTGACGAACATGTGTAGTTGCCTACATTCAAGAACATAGCTAGTGGACTTTTAGAAGACCTAGCTACATTTTGTGTGATCATTATACTTTTGGGATGACAAAACAATGAATCATATTTTGTATACCTTGTACAGATACAAGATATAAACTCATTGATTCTTTTGATTAGATTTACTTAGTTAAATTATGAGGAAACAATGTAATTTAACTTTGTAATTCTATTTCATTGTCATGTTAGCATTTCTCATTTATTTATCATGTGCTATGTAAACAATCTGATCACTTCGATTATCACAACGATATTGCGCTCCGGGAACCTTCCGCCCGGCGGAAAAGTCGATCCAGCCCGCCGGCTCGGGGTGTGACACTTGGCTACATACTCCGCAATATCCTTCTTCATTCCAGGCCACCAGTACCGGACTCTAAAGTCTTGATACATCTTGTCAGCACCCAGATGGATTGAGTAACAAGTCTTATGTGCTTCATCCAAAATCATCATCCTAAGATCATCCCTGCTCAGTATCCACAGCCGATTCAAATAATACATCAAACCATCATCCTTAGTCACCAATTGTAACTCAGCCCCGCAAGACATCTCATCTTTTAGGTTACCTTGAGCCAATGAGTGTTGTTGGACTGTGAGAACATCATTATGGAGATTAGTGTGCATACGGACACTATGGATCTGAACATGACTCTTGCGACTAAGCGCATCTGCTACTACATTCGCTTTACCAGGATGGTAGCGAATTTTACAGTCATAATCATTCAACAGTTCAACCTATCTCTGTTGTCTCATAATAAGTTCCTTTTGATTGAGAATATGCTGCAAGCTTTTATGATATGTAAAGACCACACACTTAGTGCCATAAAGATAATGTCTCCATATCTTAAAAGCAAACACGACTGCACCAAGTTCCAAGTCATGTGTAGTGTAGTTCTTCTTGGGAATTTTCAGTTATCCTGATGCATATGCCACGACCTTTCCCCGTTGCATGAGGACACAACCGAGACCTAGGGTGGATGCATCACAGTAGACCATAAAATCATCACTTCCATCAGGCAGTGTCAAGACAGGAGCATCACAAAGTTTCTGCTTTAAAGTCTGAAACGCCTCTTCCTACTTCGGTCCCCACTCATAAGGCCTATTCTTTTGAGTTAAAGAAGTGAGAGGGACAACAATCCTGAAGAAATTCGAATTAAACCGCCGATAGTAACCGGCAAGTCCAAGAAATGATCGAATCTTCGTTGGTGTCTTCGATGTACTCCAATTCTTCACCGCTTCAATCTTTGTAGGATCCACGTGAACACACTTTTAATTGACGATGTGTCCCAAGAATTGAACTTCCTTAAGCCAGAATTCACACTTGGAGAATTTGGCATACATTTGTTCTTCTCTTAAGATCTCCAAAAGTGTTGCTCGTGCTCTTCTTTGCACTTGGAGTATATCAAAATATCATCTATGAACACAATCACAAATTTATCTAAGTATGGCCTGCAAACACGGTTCATGAGATCCATGAAAACCGCGGTGCATTGGTAAGGCCGAAAGGCATTACCAGAAACTGATAATGGCGATATCTTGTTCTGAAAGCCGTCCTGGGAATATCATCTTCATGTACACGAAGCTGATGATACCCATACCTAAGATCGATCTTCGAAGACCATGCCGAGCCTTGAAGTTGATCAAAGAGATCATCGATGCGCGGCAGAGGATATCGATTGTTAATGGTCAGCTTGTTCAATTCGCGATAGTCTATGCACATTCGGAATGACCCGTCCTTCTTCTTGACAAACAGGACCGGTGCACCCCATGGCTAATGGCTCGGGCGAATGAATCCCTTCTCAGACAGTTCTTGTAGTTGGCTCGCCAATTCTTGTAACTCCGAAGGCGCTAGTCTGTATGGAGCTTTGGCGACTGGGTTCGCACCCGGTACTAAGTCAATTCGAAATTCTACTTGACGTTCTGGTGGAATACCCGACAAGTCGTCTGGAAATACTTCAGGAAAATCTCTTATTACATGAACGTCTTCAATGCTCTTTCCTTTCTCTCTTTTCTCCACTATGTGTGCTAAAAACGCTATGCATTTCTTCCTAAGGTACTTATGGGCTTTGGTACATGACATCAACCTAAGACCTTGACTAGGAGTTTCCCCAAAAACTCTAAGCGTTTCAACCGAAGGTAAGGGAATACAAATATACTTTTCATGACAAATAATTTCCGCTTTATGGGTGGCTAACCAATCCATGCCTATGATAACATCAAAGCTACCAAGATGCATAGGTATAAGATCAATTGGGAAAACGTGATCATTTAAGTTTACAGTACATCCAATAATAATAGTGTCAATATCAATAGTATTACCATCATCCACCTCTATGTTAAACGGTTTGTCTAGCTTAGTGCGTGTTCTACCAAGCATACATTCAAAATCATGTGAAACAAAACTCCTATCAGCACCGGAATCAAATAAGACTGATGCATATGAATTATTAATCAGAAATGTACCATTGACGAAATCTTGGTTGTCTTGAGCTGCTGGAGCGTTCAATTGAAAATCTCTGCCTCTCACCATCCTCTGATTGTTCCCTTTCAATCTTGGGCATTGATTTCTGAAATGACCCACATCGCCGCACTCATAACATGCTCTTGCCTGTGCATGTACTTGGCGAACAGGTACAACTTGAATAGGATGTGCGTGTGGAGCTGGTAGTGCAAGCAGTGCAGGTTGCATCCTTTGTGCTTGCAGTGCACTCTGACACACATTAGAAAGATGAACATACTTGCCGAAGTTGTTGTAGACGTGACATGGAAAGTTAGGTGCATGGTGATATCTGCAGGTATTGCATTGCGGATTGGCTCCAAAGTTCCTGGTGTTGAAATTATTGGAGGACTTTGAGTAGAAGGAGTAGTAGCAGCATAACTCCTGGTCTTCCGCTTCATGTTGCTGCTTTTGGATGAACTAGCTGCCTCAACCTTGACTTCAGTTTTTGTTTCCTTTACAACAATCTTTTTTTCGGTCTTGTTTGTTCCCTTTCTCGTGAGTGTTCCAGCCTTAACATGATTATCCGTCAGGGTAGAAGACAGGCGGATTGCAGCTTCCAATGTGGTAGGATTGCTACCAAAGACAGTGTCTTGTATCTTCATAGGTAAACCGCTTATGTACTTCTCAATTGCTCTTTCAAGTGGCGTCACCAGATGAGGCACCAATAAACTCAGCTCATGAAGGCGAGAATTATAGATCACATTCTCACCACTGTCTTGAGTGAGTTCCCATAACTCAGCTTCCAGTTTCCTCAACTCACTGCGAGGGCAGAATTATGTGGTCTTCAGAGTCTTGACCTCAGTCCACGTCAGTGCTAGGGCTGCATCATCTCCCCTAGTTCGCTTTTCCCCTTTCCACCAAGTTAGTGCTCTCTTTTGGAGAACACTGGTGGCATAGCGAACTTTCAGATTTTCGGGGCAGTCACTGTTGATGAAAGTGTTCTCGATACTCTCAAACCACTGCAACAGACCAGTGGCTCCCTTAGAACCCGTGAATTTTGCTGGGTTACAGGAGTTAAAGTGCTTAAATGTGCAAACTGGTGGGTTTACACCTCCCATGTTTTGGTTGAGAGTTTGGTTGGCTTGATTCAGTTGAGTCACCAACCCAGAGATGAGATTTGCTAACTCTTGTAGGCCGTTGTTGGCATTACTATTGTTAGCATCCCCATTGTGGGTGTTTGTATCATTTTCGTTGTGATGGCGTGGCGTCATCTTTCTGAGGATGTTAGAAATATGTTACTACCATTTACAACGTAAGTCATACAAACTATAGTCAAATGAGTTTATTTCAACGGTTAGGATTATATATAGGAACTATATTTTTCTCCTATCTGTCATTAACTCATAATAAAGCAATAATTTCCTAGTATTATGTTAAAGTATCCTAATTGGTCATATCTAATATTAACTAAGTATTCCTAAGTTTCAAACATTTCCCCCCTATACTAACACTGACAACCCCCCGATGCAGTGTAACAAGTTTATATATAGGGCATACGTAGACTTGACCGCAGTCGCATCATTCGCCATCTCACAACCGTTCCAATGCACCACGATTATGCCCTTGTTATAATTTAGGGTGTTCATGTGTTTTTCCAAAGCCTTCCACTTCACAGTCTTATCCTATGGGGGATAATTATAAGTGAAGTGTGTTCAAATACTTCTGACATATAGGTTTGCCTAATGTCTAAGTTCACCTTACTCTAGGTGCACCTATTTTCTAAGTTCACCTAATGTCTAAGTTCACCTGACATTTAAGCTCCCCTGCTGTCTAACTTTACCATGTGTTCACCTCATTATCAAGTGTTCATACCATCACTAAGTGTTAGTATCATCACTATGCGTTCATATTGTCACCAAGTGTCCATATCCTTCACTGAGTCTATCTGATAAGTTTATTTATAAGTGGGTATATATGTGTCCATTAAATGAGATCATCCAATGTGTCCAATAATTGGGTATTTCTGAGTGTTTTCCAAAGTGATTATCCAACTCAATTTCAATCAACATACTTTCCACCAATCAACCTTCCAACATTTCCTAATAATATCCTAAATTCCTGACACTGACAGACCCCTAATATACTACAAATGGTATATGTATAGGGTTTACGTAGGAGTAGGTCGCAACCTCCCCAGCCGCCGTCCCACCACCTTTGTAGAATACCACAAGTGTGTCCTTGTCTGGTGATCAAAGATCAAACAGGCAATTCCTAAGCAAATATTTTTCCTAAACAAATATTTTTCCCAAATGGGTAGTTCCCTTATTCCTCAATACTGACATCCACCCGGTGTACTGTAAATGGTATATGTATAGGGCATATGTAGAAGTCAGTCGCAACTGCTTTAGCCACCAGCCCACCACCTTTACAATACACCACGAGCATGCCCTTATCGAGTCATCAGGGCACAATCGATCACATATATAATCAGCAAGTAACATATGTAAATCAGATATATATATATATATATATATATATATATATATATATATATATATATATATATATATATATATATATATATATATATATATCAGGAGTTCAGTTAACATGTAATAAACACATAATCATGAAATCCTAAATATAATAACTAATGTATGTAATAATTTCATACTAGGGTATCCTACGGTTATAGACTAGGTCAACCATTTCTAGTAACCTAATTCCCTATAACCCAGGCTCTGATACCAATCTGTAAGACCCCGACCGATGGCGGAAATGTCGGGATGCCACAAGGGATGTGTGGATTGTTCATAAGCTCATGGGCATTTAACTAAATCATCACATATCAATTAAATTGATTAAAGTAATTGCACAAAATCATGATTTAATTACAAAAATTTACACAAAAGATTAGCTAAATTAACTAAACACCAGTCTTCAGTAATCCAGTTAATTTTAGCTAAGTCCAAGATCCTAAGTGATGATGTCCAAAATGTGAGATCATCCTTCTCAACCTAGTTTTCTTCATTTTCTAAAACATGTAGAAAATCAAGTGTCAACTACGAAGCAGTTGGTGAGTAATCATAAGTTTTTATTTTTCAAAACATTTATAAACATTCTTAAAATTTTATAGTTTAAGAAAATTCACATGGGAACCTGTGAGATAATCCAACTCTGTAAAAACACAACCACAAACACAACAATTACATAATCAAATTAATCACAAATAATCATCCACATATATTCAACCAATCTCAACCAAACATATCAAATCAATAATCAACATTTCCCATAATCATTTCAATATAAGTTACCGCGGAGGACCTCAGTTAACTCAATCAACGGCGGAATCATCGCGGAGGACTGTAGTCAACTCAACCAACGACATTCCTAGTAATCATAAATGTCAATACATGCACTACGGAGGACCATAGTCAACTCAACCAACAGTGGAATCACCGCGGAGGACCTTAGTCAACTCAATGTGCAGCAATTCAATCATCGCGAAAGACCGAAGTCAACTCAACCAACAATGATTCACGGAGTGTGATAATCTATGTCAATCCATAATCAATAATAATATAATAATATGAATACCATATTGATAATCCAGGTGTCCCCCATGTGTTATCAAAATAATATTTAAATCTGGTATATATGTTTCACCTCCGAGTTTAAAAGCAAAATGATTTAAAAAGAGGTTATGAGAACTCACAAGAATTACTTAGATTCAGTGTTTTTGTAGAATGCGCGCTCGCGTACGTGAAATCAAAGACACTTCAACAACCTGTATTTATCGCGTGTTCGTGTTCATAAGTATATGCGTTTTATTTCTATTGAGTGTTCATACGTGTTTACTTTTAATTCATTAAGTGTTTCACTAACTTAGTTTATTTCATCTAAGTTAAAATGAATCACCCAATATTTTATAATTGATCATCATTAAAATATAGTTTAGACTTGCTAGTTTTAATTATCTAACGATGATAAACTAATTGTGAAATCTTTTGTGTACCCCTATAGATATGTATATTTAGAGGTGATAGCCCTAATCATATACAAATCTATACATACATGCATGTTTAATTAAGTTACCCACCATAAGTTAAGTTATCCCAATTTATATGTGCTCACATACCCATTTTCTTAGTTCAAAAGAAGCTCATGTTCGATAGCCCTAGGTCCAGCGAACCTTATGGTTCGGTTACGCCTTGGTTCGGCACTCCCATGGTTTGGCTACATCATAGGTTCGCATGTCAAAGGTTCGTCCATGATTCTAGGTTTGCAGCCATTTGGTTCGCAGCCTAAAGGTTCGATGAATGTAGGTTCGACTACCTCAGGCTCGTGGCTACTGGTTCGCGACTTCCAGGTTCAGTGATGGCCTATGGTTCGTGGCTTCCATGGTTCGTGGTTCATAGGGTTCGCAGCAGCTGGTTAGGTCGTCCAAGGGTTCGGTTATACCCTCAGGTTCGCACCCCTTAGAGTTTACTGCACCCTAGGTTTGTCCATGTAGGGATCGCAGGTAATGGGTTTGATGCTAATAGGTTCGGCCACCTGCACCTCACGAACCCAGCAACATGTAGTCATTCATCATCATCATTGTCCACGAACCCAGCAACATGTAGTCGTTCATCATCATCATTGCCGATTTCCACCTGTTGCAGACTATTATACCCGTTGATTCTAGTCTATGCATGTTTGATTTAGTGTTTTAACTTGTTAAAGATCGACTTCTAAGAGAAAAATGTAACCGGTTAGTATTTTTGCAAAAATCATAAAGTAAAACGCATCTCTTACCTTCAAAACTCGATCAAAGGCACGAAATTTTCGTGGGTTCTTGTTCTACTCGATCATAGGAACGATTTGGCACCAATATCTCTTGAAATGGTTGAGTTTTGGTGATGAAAACTTAGAGAGAAATTAGAGAGAGGAGGGTGAAGAAAATGGTGTTTTAGAGAGAGAGAGAGGGATTGTGAAAATGAAGAGAAAGAAGAGGTTCTTCTTTCTTATATCCCGTATCGTTCCCGCGTGCTCGGTCTCGTTTATTACGCGTTAATCCATTTTAATTTGATTGGTTTCCCTGTAAAGTATATTTTCAAACACGAAATGTTTAAACAAAATAAATTCGTTTAATCACAATGATTTTAATTAAACTCGTTTTATAAAATGGTTTTATTTATTTCCGTTTAATCCTTTATTTAATACAATGATTTTATTAAATTTTGTTTTAAGATTGTGATTTCTAATAAATGGTTTTAAATTCTTTTTCTTAATTTAATATCGTTCGATATTATTTTGATTATCTCATCGAAATGCGTTACTTACGTACGAATTCGTAAAGATCGTCACCTTTTCGAATCCATCGTTCGTATTGTATTTCGATTCGATTTACGATATAGGAATATCGTTTCATTATATTATTCCTAATAATTATATTCATGCAAATCGTCACCCACGCTTTCCATTATTTTGTTAATTAATCCAATTAATTATTAATTTCCCAATTCAAATCCCAGTAAACCATATCATTGACACATCCATGATACACCGAAATAAGTTTATGTATAGGGTATATGTAGCAGTAGGTCGCAACCTATCCAGCCATCGTCCCACCACCATTTCGATAAACCATGACCATGTGTCCATGAATTTGTTTAGTGATAAAACCAACAACTTCAAACCGTTCAAAACCAAAACCTCATATTCTCCTCACCAAATCCTCAACACTGACATAATCATGATAAACCGAAGATAACTTATGTATAGGACATACGTAGAAGTCAGTAGCAACTGCTTCAGCCACCAGCCCACCACTTCTTCGATAGACCATGATTACACCCTTGTCTATCTTTGGTGATAGAATCCTATACTACTACCAAATCCCAAATGAACTCATATCATCCCATATATATATTTCTGCAATAAACTCTCTGGTTCTGTCTAGTTGTATCCCAAACTAAATTTCCCATGGTTTATGCTCATTAATTATATGTTGTCAATAATGTATACCAGTGACAATATCATCCAATAATTCATAGAAATTATCAAATTATCATATCAGGTCTTAACAATACAAATTCTTATGTAATGAAATACCTGAAATACAGTGATGTTACAGTTTGAGGATGATAAGCGGTGCTAAGATCCAATCTTGTTCCAAAAGCCTCATGAAGTGATTCCCAAAATCGTGCCGTGAAACGAGCATCACGATCCGATATTATGCTTAAGGGAATTCCATGTCGACTAACAATCTCATCTACATAAATACGAGCAAGTTTCAGCACTGGGTACGTTTCGCGTATTGGTAGGAAATAAGCCGACTTGGTTAGTCGATCTATTATCAGCCAAATACTATCTTGACCGCTTGCGGTTCGTGGGAGTTTGGTAATAAAATTGTAACATCAGTGCCGGAAACGTTACTGGAACAGTGATCTCAACAGTAACATGAACAGTAATCAGGTACAAACTATACGTATTTCATTATATGTCAGATTCATATCATGTATCATTATCATTTAATGTTATCAAAGAACAAACTCAGAATCATTTCAGAAAAACAAAGCTCAGAACTATGGTTCATCAGTCAGATGGTTATCTGGCAATACGGAACCATCACGTGATTATTTGTTATGATTTTATTATGTATAATCGTATGTGAGGCTTTATAGAACAAAACAACAACGGATGTAGTTACGTGAACGCTGAATCGACGGATTATTCGTATAGGTGACGATCTGTACGAATATGTCTGAAGGTTTATGTAGGACCTTGTAGGAGCTCGGAAACAATCTGATTCCAAGAGAAATCTGCTTGACAGCCTCTGGAATAGTGCGGAATCCTATTCCAGGGTTCAATCGAAACCAACAGCAACCGTGGTGAATCGAGAGAGTAGAATCAACGTGTGATTGAGAATCGATCACTACGGGTTGAGAATCGAAGTTGGATGGTAAGAATCGCTCAAAACTTCAAGGGTTTGACACGGGAGTGCACTGGGAAGAATGAGGACTCGAAAAAGTTAGGTTTGAAATGATTTGAACTTGTATATATAGAATGTAGTCATTTGGCCGAATGAGTGGCCGAAGCAGCTCATTCGGCGAATGACTCATTCGCTCGCCTATGTCATTCGCTAGGCGTTCATTCGGCGAATGATTTCAGTCGTTAGAGTCATTTGCCCGAATGGTCAGAACACCTACTCAACATTAAACATTACTAAATCAAATCAAACGAACATATAATCAACAATTAAACATTAATATCAACATATAAAGACAACTTCCATTAATATAACTTGAACTTTACAAGATGATTAATACAAAGATGAACTAGGGACATAAAATGCATCTACAAACTCCCCCTTGGACCTAGTTCATACATTGGAAGTGTCTTTCTTGAAGTACTTTTCAGTAATAGCTTTCCAGTCTGCTCCAGCATGTATCTTGAATATACTGCAGAGACGGATCACTCTCATAAACTGTAGCGCCTGTACCATGTCCTGTACATCGAAGAAAATATGATGACGAAACAGTGCTTGGACATCTTTGTGGGACAAGTTAGTCAACCACATTGGATCAAAAATACGTTCTGTTTCCCACTTCTTATCTTTACACATGACAATCACAGCTTCTCCACTTCGTCCATCATAGTACCACCATCGAAAGCCCTCTATAAAGTCTTGTAGCATCTTCCTTAACGGAATCTTCTTCAAAACTTTAGGAGGAAGCCACTTCAGGATAACTTTGTACTTTCAGGTGTCTCCATCAATTTCTTGCAAATAATAATGTTCAGGCTGTTGGGGCTGGAAGTTCACGCATCTCTTTCTGTATTCGTACTGAATCTAAAGAGAAAACCAGGCTGATATTCCAGAATCTTCACTATACAACATCCTCAGACGTGCTAACTGATTGACTTCAAAACCTGGCAACGTCTTAAAATCGTGAGGATGCTTGAATTAGTCAATGCCTCTTTCTCTTTTCACAGCATAGCACCCAATATCATGAAAGTATGCCCAACTCAAGATTTGACCTCCAGCCTTGTAGCCATTGGTTCTGCATACTTTCTTGTGCGTAGCTGGCAACTTCATGGTGCTTTCTTTCTTGAGGACCTCCCAGTAGGCCTCCCATTCCTCTTTTCATTTCTTTTGATCATCAGCTTCGGTTTTGCTAACCTCAACTTGTTCTTCTAAGTATCAGATCGGTAGATCTTCAGTGACTTGATCAAACTGATCAGTAAATGTTGGCAGCTCTTCCTCAGCTGATGTATACTTTGGGTACTCTTCATCAGTAATATCTTTGATAATAACCTCATCTATATCATCAAAAGCCTCTGGAGTAGGCTCTTCAAACACTGGAACTGAGGTATCATCAGTGATAACCTCATCTGGGTTTAGCCTGAACAGTTCGGCTATCTGCTCCTTTGATAGGCAATGTATGATCTATCCCTCCTCTTTGTCATAGCTGACTGAGTGCTGTATGATGCCTTGAGCGTCAAGAATCATAGTGAGTGTCTCATCCAATTGACGTCTCACAGGCACAGCTTCGACTTCCTCAGTAGCTGCCGGTTCTTCAGTTTGTGTCGGTGGAGGTGGAGGAGGAGCCTGTTTATTCTTATCTTGCATGGATTTGGACCTGAACTCAGAAGTAGAAGGGGCTTGATCATCATCATCATCATCATCTGAAGTTGATGAATTAGAAGACCTGCTTCCTGACTCGTCCTGATCTTAGTCATCTTCTTTATCAGTGTCTTCATAGTCTACTTTCTCCTCATCAGATTCTTCTTCTTCTTCTTCTTCATCTTCCTTGTCTGAATCTGAATCATCGGATTTGGCTGCAGAGCCCTCTATTCTTGGAGTGCCTTCCTTGGAACTTTCAACTAGTTCAGCAAGTCTGGCGTTCTCAGCTTCTAGGAGCATAATTCTTTCATTGAAACCAGTGGCAGTCAGGTCCAACTGATTATGTTCATCAATATACGTCAGTAACTGCTCCTCTTGTTGAGCAGAACGAGCTCTCAGATCAGCTCTCTGATCAGCAGCCTGAAGAAGCAAGGTATCCTGCTCTTTGACCCGCTGAGTGAGCTGGGCAATAATAAGTTCCTGCTCCTTATTCTTCTTTTCTTGCTCCATGCTTCTCTCCATCAGTCTAAGTACCATACTGTTCAGAGTGTTAAGTTGTTCCACAACTGAAACAGTATGCACGAACGTGTCAGCTCGTGAAATGGAGGGACCAGCAGAAGCAGTAGTGAATATGGGAGCCTGGGCAATAGAGGTGGTCAGAGGGGCTACAGTAGTACGAATCGGAATAGCCCTTGACCTGGCCAATGAAGAAACTGAGACAGCTGCTACTTCTGACCTCCTCTAAAAGAGGAACCTCGATCTCTTCCTCCTTCCAGCAGAAGAAGAAGACTGAACGGCAGCAACAGAATCAGCTGCATAAGCTGGAATAGAGGAACGTGTAGGAGGTGAAACATCAAACTCAGGAATAAATAGTGGATCAGTAATCTCCTCCATCTCTGCTTCAGTCCTCTTCCTCTTCCGCTTCATCAATCTCCCTCTGATCCATACACTCTCGAATTCATCATCTGGCATATCTTCTGAACCAGAACTACCAGCTTTATCAGCACCAGCTTCACCCTCATCATCACTTGAGTCCTCTGACTCATCTCCATCAGTAGTAGATGTGGTGCCTATTGTGTCAAGAGGAGTAGTCACTGTGGAGGTAGTCGTAGCCATGAAATCCTACTCCAACTGTGGAGGTACTCACACCAGCCCCAACAGTCACAACAACAGCCTCAGCTAGGCTAACATCAGCAGTGGTAATAATATCAACATCAGCACTCACACTAACAGTGCTCACAACAACAGAGCTCTCACCAGCACCACCAGTACCACTACCACTTGCACCACTGACACCTGCACCAGCATCATCATCACCACCACCATCAGGCACAACTATGTCTTCCATATCCGAATCAGAATCATAGTGTCTCCATCTACGACCAACAGGAGCTATGTAATCTGGCCTAGAAAGATGACCAAACAAAGATCGAGTTGCAGGCTTCCTATCTTTTCCTCTGTATGACAGTACTCTGTTTAGACTAGTGTCATTCATGTGTTCCAAGCGTAAGATATCAGCATTTATCTTCGGCAGATTAGGCAACTGTGCTTCAATCAACTGCTACAAGAATCTAGGGTACATTAAGAACTTCTTGTCCCCTTTTAGAGTTACATTCTCTTTCAAATGTGAGAAGACCATTTCTGAGAAGTTGAATGACAGGTTCAGTACAAGTGCAACAAAGGCACACTGTATGGTCACTCTCATGTCATCAAATCCTCCTCTCCTTGATCCAAGACAGTGAATCAGTACATGAGCAAGGTACTTGAACTACGGAGACATGTAAGCTTTGTTTAGGATCCCAGCTCCTAGGTCGCCCTCATATTTGCACCTCATAAAACAACCACGAACTAAATAACGATCAAGAAGATACGGCTGATCAGGTGTGTCTTGGAAACCACAGACTCTTCTGATGTGTTCAGCAGAAATGACCACATCTTGTCCCTGAACTTTTCCCCAAATAACTGTAGGCTCAGCTTCACAGTCGATATCAGCAGATGCCCAGAAGTCTTGCTGATGTGAAATATATGGCACATGTAAAGTTGAGATGGCAGTGAATATCCTTTAACGCCTGAGAAAAGTGATAATCTCAGGGTAGTGTTTGGCGTTCGGAGTGGTGAGATCCAAATGTGCACAGATGTTGTTCTTCGTCACTGACTTGTATCCAGCCATTCTGAAAATCAGATAAAAACTGGTTAGACTCAGTCAGTTGCAACAAAGTACAGAAATCATATCAAAAACACATTTGAAGTAAAATGGCCGAATGAGCATGATTTGAGCGAATGAACTTTTTGGTCGAATGAGACATTCGCCGAATGAGCTTTATTAGCCGAATAGACCTCATTCGCCGAATGAGCTTCATTCGCCGAATGAGTCATTCGCCGAATGATGACATTCGGCTGTCTGTTCAAATTCTAACCCTTTGACAAATATTTTCAAATCAGTCCATAAAAATCATATATCTATGTTCAGAATCGACCGACTAACAACATTAAAACATGGTTCAAGTCATTTCAAGTTCAAATTGATGATCTATTAGAGAGGTGATTCTGAAAACCCTAAAATCTGAAATTCCAAACTGTTTTCGATGATTTCACCGACAAGATTTGATGATATTTGATCCCAATGTACCTGAGATGATAATAAACGAGATTATCAGGAGCTGGATCAATAAAAATCAAGTGAAAATGTGAAAATTAAGAGAGAAGATATTCGGGCGAATGGCTTCACACAGTTTCGAGCGAAAGAGAATTTGGGCGAATGAGGTGGTTCACCTGATTTACTGTTTATATATGATGGGTCATTCGCCGAATGGGACTGGCGAATGAGCCATACGCTCTAAACTCATTCGCCGAATGAAACCAGCGAATGTGTTATACAACACAAGTCATTCGCCGAAAGACACCAACGAATGAGTCATACGGCACATAGTCATTCGCCGAATGTGGTTCATTCTGTCATGAGTGATTCGGCCGAAAGACTCATTCGCCGAATGAAACCATTCGGTCGAATGAGAGATTCTGACCACCATTCGGGCGAATGGTGTTTTTCACCACCAAGCACAAAACACTTTTAAAGAACTTTTCATTTTGATCATCGAAACTTATGCCATTTATGAAGATAAGTCTGATTTGTTTAGGATTCAGATAAGACAGACATCTGAACCTACAAGTGATCACCTAAACTAAAATAGAAAATATAAAATCTTTTTGTAATTTTCTGAAACAAAATACAACTGGACAACTAACAATTAAGAACAATTAAACACATATTTTTGTGAGAAGTCTATCGAGAGATTAACATATACACCTAATCACATCAAATTAGCATCACTGAATGATTCATTTCAGACATTTTTGACTTGTGATCTGATTACTGATATATCTGTCCACTTTAAGCTTTACAATACAAAATTATCAAACTCATTTGATGATCACTTATGTTTTCTGACCGAGTTACCCGTTTTATCTATCCAGCAAGGGTTTGAAATCAGTTTGTAACTCATCTCCGCACATCTTAATACCCAGCATCATGAATTCTATAAGGTTCCAATTTATTTTCTTTTTGTATATTTCTTTTTACTTTGTCTCACATAACCAACACAATCTCATGGACGGCTTCAACTAGGTTCGTCCCAGTAATATGGCACGTATACAGATCTATGTTGACATGCTTGACTTGTTCTATCCAAATGGACGGCTTCAACTAGGTTCGTCCCAGTAATATGGCACGTGTATGGAATCGAACTTATTTTATTTTTCACAAGCTTAATACCAGCTTGATTTTCTTTTTCCTTTATTTTTATTCAATCATTCTCATCTGAATGGACGTCTTCAGCTAGGTTCATCCCAGCAATATGGCACATGTACATACTTTGAATTCATGAATAATTGGAAACCTTATTGGATATCATGATAACAGGTGTATGCCTGATTTGAGTCATAACCTATTTTCTCACTTAACTGTCTTTCAAAAACAGATCCCACAAATCAGATTTTGTAAGTGTTCACAAATTTGTTTATTCATTTTGTAAAGTCAGCCTATCAGTACATCAGCTCACACTTCTCATATGTCTTCCATTCGTGCACTCACTAACACTTTTAGGACATGATAGATTAATGTATTACTTTCTCAAAGAAGACTTTCTCATTTTTACTAAATTTTCAATTGTTTTGTATTTTTCAAATTTTTAGATGTTTTTGGTTTTTCAAAATAACATATTTTCTCCCCCTAAAAACCTAAAACAAAAAATCTTTTTGAGTTTTTGATTAAGATAAGAAAATAAACAAGAGAAGTAAATGAAATAAAGAAATAATACAAAACAAAACTAACTTAAGTAAAGCGATGATCATTTGTGAGATTCAGATGAAGGTAGGACTTTATCCTTTAGAAAAACACCATTAGCCGATAAAAGATATAAAAATCTTGGTTTATCAAAAGCTTTTGTAAAAAGATCGGCGTTCTGGTGATCGGTGTGAATTTTAACAACATCGATTAGTTTCTTTTCATAACAATCACGTATGAAGTGATATTTTATGTCGATGTGTTTTGTTTTCGAGTGCTGAACAAGATTTTTAGTAACAGCTATGGCAGCAGTGTTGTCAACATATATAGGAGTGTTAGAAAAGTGTAACCCATAGTCCCTGAGTTGCTGTTGGATCTAGATAATCTGAGAACAACAACTAGCAGCAGCAATGTATTCAGCTTCATAGGTTGAAGGAGACACCGGCGTATGCTTCTTGCACTGCCAGGTAACTAATCTGGTTCCAAAGAACTGACATCCCGCCGACGTTGACTTGAAGTCTCTCTTGCATCCGCCATAATCCGAGTCACTGTATGCAGTAAGTTCAAAATTATCATCATTAGGGCACCATAAACCAACATCCGATGTACCCTTCAGATAACGCATAATCCTTTTCACAGCAATCAGATGAGACACTCTTGGTTTTGATTGATAACGTGCACACAAGCATGTGGCGAACATGATGTCTGGCCGAGAAGCAGTAAGATACATAAGAGAATCAATCATTCCTCGGTACAAAGTGGTATCAATTAACTCCCCCTTTTCATCTGGTGTAATACCGTGATTAACAGCCAGTGGGGTACCAACAGGTTTTGCATCAGACATACTGAACCGGCTCAGTATATAACCAACATATTTGGTTTGATGAATAAATATCCCTGCCTCAGACTGATCCACTTGTAATCCCAGAAAAAATTTCATCTCTCCCATTGAGCCCATCTTGAACTTTTCTTTCATAACCTTCTCAAAATCCTTGCACAGGTCATCATTTGTTGAACCGAAGATGATGTCGTCCACATAAACTTGTACCAAGAGTAGATCACCATCTTTTTCTTGAATAAACAATGTACAGTCAATGACACCTCTTCTGAACCCGTTGCTCAGAAGGTGAGTAGATAGTGTCTCATACCATGCTCTCCGTGCTTGATGCAATCCATATAAGGCCTTGTCTAGCTTGTAGACTTGGTCTCGATGCAATGGATCCTCAAACCCCAGAGGTTGACTGACATACACTGTTTCACTTATCACACCATGAAGAAATGAACTCTTGACATCTATTTGATAAACTTTAAACTTCTTGAAGGATGCATAAGCCAAGAAAATACGAATTGCTTCAAGTCGAGCAACCGGTGCAAATACTTCATTATAGTCCAAACCTTCAATCTGTCTGAATCCCTGAACAACCAGACGTGCCTTGTTTCGAACAATGATGCCATGATCATCTTTCTTGCAACGAAGAACCCACCTAGTGCGAATGACTTTTGCACCTTTCGGTCTGTCAACAAGTTTCCAGACACCTAACTTCTTAAATTGCAGCAGTTCTTCTTGCATGGCATCAACCCATGATTCTTCCTTTAAAGCCTTAGTGACAGTTCGTGGTTCCACCTGAGAGATAAAACAGGAATGAGCACAAAAGCTTACATCTGCAAAATCAAGAATGTCAGCAAGTCCCCCTGAAGAAAGTTGATTTCTGGCCTTAACTCCATCTAATGGACTGCCAATTATGTTCTCTTGAGGATGAATACGATTGATTCTTCCAACTGGATGGGGAGGAACCTCAACCTGTGGATCTAGATTGTTCAAATTTAAATCTTCAAGATCTGGTACTAGATCATCAACATTTTGTCCTGGGGCAACTTGTGGAGCAGGTTTTTCATCAGTGTCTGAGCTGCCATCATTTGTCTGTGCAATTGGAATTGAAGTGGATGAAGGTGGTACGGATTCATTAGATGCATTTTGTACATCATATAACATTTGAACCGCAACATCTTCATCTGAATACATGGGAGGCATATTGAACGAATCAAAAAGATCTGAATAATCAAACATCCAGTCTGGCCCTTTTCCTGGTAGAGGCATAAAATATTTCTGCACATCAACATGGTACCACTCCTCTACATTCTGTGTTGCTCTATTATAAACCCTTTTATTTGGAGTGCTGTACCCAAGAAAATACCCTTCTTCCACTTTCTCATTGAACTTGCCCTGCTCATGTTTCTTAAGCATAGTGCATGGTGCACCAAAAGGTTCAAGATACTAAAGATTAGGCTTTCTGTTATGAAGCAGTTCAAAGCAAGTTTTCCCATGCCTCTTCACTATCAAAACCCGATTCAAAGTGTAACAAGCATTTGCTACAGCCTCATTCTAGAATTGAACTGGAAGAGAAGGATCAGCAAGCATCGTCCTAGCAGCCTCAATCAAAGTCCTGTTCTTTCGCTCAGCAACTCCATTCATTTGCGGAACATAAGGGGCACTGAATTGTTGAACAATTCCCCGTGAATTGCAAAAATTCTCCATGTTGTGATTCTTGAATTATGTTCCGTTGTCTGTTCTGAGTATTCGAACCTTGAGCTTATAAAGATATTCAAATTTGGTAACCAATACTTGAATACAGTCAAAAGTCTCATATTTCTCCTTCAGAAAGAACACCCAAGAGTATCTGGAAAATTCATCAGTAATGACCAAACAATATTGATCTCCAGCTATACTCTTAGGGTTAACAGGACCAAAAAGATCCATATGGAGAAGCTCAAGTGGAACAGTGATTGAGTGATACTTCTTTGGTTTGTGAGACTGCTTGACTTGCTTGCCCTTTTTGCAGGATATACAGACATCATACAGCTTGAAATTCTTTAGAGTAACCCCCTCAACCAGATTGTTATGTACCAAATGATTCATCTTACGGAGACTCAAATGACCCATCCTTTTATGCCAAAGTATTGAATCTTTCTCAGTTGCCTTTGTCATAAAACATGAAGCTGTGGAGGATGTTGTTGAAGCTGTGGCCATGTTGAGTACATACAAGTCTTGCTTTCTGGGAGCTGACAATAATATCCAATCTTAAGGGATAACCACACCTTCCTTAAGAATGTAGCATTTGGAGTCATCAAAGAGAACCTTGTACTGTTTATCACAAATCTATGATTCAGATAGAAGATTATTCTCTAATTGCTTGACATATCTGACTTTATCAAATGAAACTTGCCCATTTGACAAGATTCCCTCTCCTGTGATAAAACCACCTTTTTCACCGGCAAACGCGACATACCACCTCGAACTGAATTCACATTGGTGAGAAGCGATATATCACCAGTCATGTGTCTGGAAGCCCCACTGTCAACAATCCAAGGGCTGTTAAGAGCAGCTGTTGGGGCAACCTACACAAGAATGAAACAATTAGTTCAATTTGGGAACCCAAGACTTTACAGTCTTGGGTTGACCCAAAGAGTCTCGGATCAAAACATCAATCCATTTACCATCTGAAACAGCCTTGTCTGAAGTGGGTGGAACTGAAGTCTCAGACTTGACCTTCCAGACTGCATTTTTACTTAAATAATTTTTAATATAAATGGATGATGATTTAACTTGATTAACATTTACCATCTTGGGAACATTAAAGTTCACCAGTTTCCCTTTACCCTTATCCATAGGTTTAACTTGTGTGAATTATTTGGGTTTTGTCTGATCTGACATGGATTCAGATTTGACAGCTTTGATGAAAATCTGATTTAATTTTCTGGGTGGTGCAATCTTTGGTCTAACCAACTGTGGACAAGATCTGACTATGTGTCCAGGTGCACCACACTCAAAACAAACATTGTCACCTTTTTTTATGAAAATGTTTTAATTCAGAGAAAGACTGTCTTTTTGGTTTGAAAACATTAGATTGAGACTTGTTCTGATTAAAACCAAAACCCTTTCTCCCATTAGGAACAAGATTGTCAATCTTGTTTGACACATATGCTTCATTTTCTTTTGAAGCTCTAACAAAGCTTAAAGCTTGATATATTTTTGACGAAGAGATTGGGTCGCCTTTCATGACAACTGATGACTGATTCTGAACAGCGGGACAATCTGATGAATTATCAGATTCATCCTCAGAATCTGAGACCCAATCTTCTTCAAGTCCATCCACCAAAGATTCCTCTGACAAGGAGGAACCTTTATCAGTAATCATCCCTATTGGATCAATTACTAATGGAGTTTTAACTTGAAAATCTTTAACATCTTTGTCATCAGGTGAATTGACAAAGCTGTTCAAGATTGGTGGAGGACAATGTTGATAGCTAACTTTTCCCTTATCCTTATGATCAGCACCTTTGCTGATCATGTGCTCAATGATGCACTCTCATAACTCTTGAGCTTTTGTCCTAGAGTCTCATAATCACACTCAACTATGGCTAACTTCTTCTTTTTCTCATTTATGGTATTGAGATAAGAAGTTAAAGCATCTTGCTTGTTAAGAACAACAATCTCAGCCTCATGAAGTTGTCAGTTTAAAAGTTCAATTTTAGCTTGAAAATCTTTTTCATTAGATTTTAAAACTTTGTTTGCTTCAATACACTGGTTGAGATCGCTGATCAAAGCAGCATTGTGATTTTGATAAGAAAGGACCTTACTGTTAAGGTCAATACAATTAAAACAACTAGAACAAGAAGATGAACACTCATCAGATACCAAATCAGATTGTGAAGTTGCAGCAGGAGTAGCAGATGAGTTTACCATCAAAGCAAACTGAGTAGGATATTCTTCAATATCAGCATCAGAATCTGCTCGAGTGTCTGAGTCTGATAAGCTTTCTGACTCTGAACCTGATGTTTCTTCTGCACTGATTTGTGCTTCTCCTGAAGTACTATCTTCATTTTGATCATCCAACATCTTTATCTCAGCAACACATGCTTTATCTTGTTCATTCTGATCTTGATTAAATCTAAAATCCCAGTTTTTACCCTCATATTATTGAACCATCAATGCTTTGCCTGAATTAGATGAACCAGCTTGAACAAGAGAATGAATGGGAACAAGCCTTCTTTCTGGATTTGTAGAAGATGATTTCTGATGATGAAAAGGATTTTTATTTCCTGCTTTCTTTGGTTGTTTGCACTGTCTAGCAAAGTGACCTTTCTCCGCACAATTGTAACAAGTGACAGAGGTCATGTCAAAACCAAACTTAGATTCCTTGTTCAAGTTGATATCTTTACCAGTCCTTTTGACAAACTCCATAGCTCTCCTTACAGCACTTGCCAAAGCCCACATGATATCAATCCTTTCCATGTCATCTGGATCTATCTGAGAATAGTCATCATTTGTTAGATAAGGATTGCCTATCTGTCCTGCTACCAATCCATCATAAGAACTAACCAAAGTGGACAAAAGACCCATATATTCTTTAGCAATCTCAACAGTAACTTTATCAAAATTTTCAGTCTTCAGACTTGTAACAGGTTGATGATGTTCCTTTTGTGAGCTAGATGAGGAGGATGACTGACTGAAATGAATCTGAGTAGAAGATGGAGCTTCAGTCGTCTTAGAAACAAAGGTTGTCTTCAATGGAGCAAGTGAGGATGATTTTTCAACTATAGGAGTAGAATAATACAATGAAGGATCCTGAACTTGAGCAACCCGTTTAGCTTTCCACTTGTTCTCTATTTCCGGCTCCTTTAGCTTCTGAATGAAATCATTGATGTCCATATGTGCCATCATCTCATTCTGTTTAAGCACCATCAAAAATGATTCCTACTTTAGAGGTAGAGCATCTGTTAAACACTGAATCTTCTCCTGAGTAGTAGTCTTGACTTCATGATTGAACAGCTCACTCAAAAGATGATAGAATCTGGCAATCAACTCATCCAAAGATTCATTTCCAACATACATGAAACTGTTGAACTCCTTTCTTAAAGCCTTCGACTTGATATTCTTCAAAGCATCATTGCCTTCATACCGTTGCTGCAAAGCATCCCACAAATACTTAGAAGAAGTAAAATGTCTGAACTGATGGAGGATGTCAGTAGCAATGGATTGAGACAGAATAGCATAAGCTTTCTTCTCATAATCATATAGCTTCCTCTGTGGCTCAGTCATCCGTGTGACTAGCATAGGAGTTCCATCTTCATTCAGAGGCCTCAGATAACCTCCTTTAATCATCATCCATAAATTAGTATCCACTCCATTGATGTGAATCTCAAATCGGTACTTCCAATGAGGATAATCATCTAAGGACAGCAACTTGGGAGCTTTGTTGGAGTTTCCCGTCTCAGTCTCAGTCAACAGTAAAGTCTGAATGCGATGATTCTGATTAGCCATCAATGCTAAATCCTACATTTAATCAAGAACAACAAGATTCAACACCTAGAAAAATTTGCCGACTGATGACCGAATGAAACATCTTGGGGCGAATGTCGGGGGCCAAATGAAAGAGATACTGGCGAATGTGACACTGAGTATGACAACTGGGAGAATGAACTTATTCGGCAAATGAATGAGTTGAATGAGCTTATTCGGTGCATGAAAGACCAGGAAGAGTTATTCGCTGAATGACAGGATCGAATGAGAGCTATTCGCCGAATGACTAGCCGAATGAACTCTTTCGGCGAATGACGATTGATTCGGGTAAACCTATTCGGCCGCCATTCTCATTCGGTAGATCTGAGGGTTTTAGCAACAAAATTTGCGATAACTTTTGATTTAGACCAGATCTAAGTACCAAATTTGGTACAGAACACCATGATATGATTATGAACCAACTGGGATTGAAGTTTGGACAAAAACACCACAAAAACTCACTAATCTTGAATGAAACAGTAACTTTGAGGCCAAGGCAATTAGGGTTTTGCTGGTTTCGAACAAACAAACTCAGATATAATGATTTTGAATGGAAATCAAGCAGAATCAAGAGCCAGGGCTCTGATACCACTTTGTAGGACCTCGAAAACAATCCGATTCCAAGAGAAATCTGCTTGACAACCTCTGGAATAGTGCGGAATCCTGTTCCAGGGTTTTCCAATCGAAACCAACAGCAACCGTGGTAAATCGAGAGAGTAGAATCAACGTGTGAGTGAGAATCGATCACCACGGGTTGAGAATTGAAGTTGGATGGTAAGAATCGCTCAAAACTTCAAGGGTTTGACACTAGAGTGCACTGGGAAGAATGAGGACTCGGAAAAGTTAGGTTTGAAATAATTTGAACTTGTATATATAGAATGTAGTCATTCGGCCGAATGAGTGGCCGAAGCAGCTCATTCGGCGAATGACTACGTCGAATGGACAAGTCAGTCGAATGAGTCATTCGGCGAATGACTCATTCGCTAGGCGTTCATTCGGCGAATGACTTCATTCGTTAGAGTCATTCGCCCGAATGGTCAGAACACATACTCAACATTAAACATTACTAAATCAAATCAAACGAACATATAATCAACAATTAAACATTAATATCAACATATAAAGACAACTTCCATTAATATAACTTGAACTTTACAAGATGATTAATACAAAGATGAACTAGGGACATAAAATGCATTTACAGTTTAACGTTCTGAATGATATCCAATAATTAGAAAACCATATTGAAAAGTGAAGTTATCATAGTATTCGTACGGATGACAATTCGAACGCATATGCGCGACGACTATACGATTCGATTTTAAACAGTAAATTAAATATTTTCAGAAATTTAAAATAAACGGAAAATAATTAGTTAATTTACTAGGAATTACCACCTAAAATAAATTTATAAATCTTTTTTTTATAAAATCTTGAAGTTTCGTTACAAAAATGAAGGAAAACGACATATTACACGAAACCGAGCGGAACCGAACGGACCTGAACAAAAACCGGGTAATTTGAATCCATTTAATGTGGCTTTCAATGCCACAACCACCACCATCAACTAGATTTTTACCCCATTTTTGTTCTCCTCTCTCTACTTTCTCTGTCTAGAACCTCACACCAAATCTCTCTCATTTCTCCACGAAATCTTGTGTTTTTGGTGTCAAAACGACCACTATCACTCGTAGATCACGAATGTACAACAGATCTAAGCTTGGATCCATCAGATTCGAGGTAGAATCAAAGTTTCTTTTCGGTTTTTAGGATTTTTGGAACCTTCTTGATCGGCCACCCTTGGAGCCGGTTTTAGACCATTTCAAACCATAGGATCCACACCAAAACACCATAGAATGTTGTAGGAACAAGTGAGATGCTATGAGGTGGTCTTAATCTTTGATTTGAGTGAGTTGCACATCCTTGGCCGCAGCTAGCCGAATGGCTTTAGCCACAGGTAGGCCGAAAGGCCCCAGGGCCGCATGGCCTGTTCTTTGGCCGAATGGCCTCACCCAGTCATTCGCTCGGCACTCTCCCCATTCGGTCCAAGTTCTTCGGTCTTAACCCATTCGTCCAGGCCTAGGTTCGGTTCAAGTCACCATTCGATCGGCCGAGCCTCATTCGGGCAACCGATGGTTCAGACAAGGCTTCATGCGAAGGGGACTTCTTTGGCCAAGGCCGTATTCGGTCAAGCCACGATTCGGCCAAGTCTTTCATTCGATCGGTCAAGGACTCATGCGGCCAGGTGGATTCATTCGACCGGCCAAGGTCTTCTTCGGTCACATGTACATTCGGCCAACCCCATTCTGTCGGCCTAAAAGACCATTCGATCGGCCCGTGGATCCGCTCAATTGGTCGAGCTAGTTAGATCCATCTTAGCATGCATGGTGAGTGTGTGCATGCATGGGAATTGTGGGTGTGTGCTTGGGAGTACATTAGGGGTACATTTCATGCAACTAACCTTGAAGGACCTAAGGATCAAACTTAGAGTATTCAAGGTGGAGGTTTATTATGATACAAAGAACTAAGGCTTCTTTTTTCAAGATGACAATGAGTTTTAAACTTGGGTTTGGTCAAAGATGAATGAGTTACTTTCAAGAAAACAATGAATTAGGTTTTCAATAACAAAGGCTTTACATAAAATCATATTATCATCAAAACTAGAGTTGTGGATATCATTTTGGCTCAAAGAATTTGAGAAATCTTGTAGATCAAAACAATAAACTAAGGTTAAGTGTGTTGATGCAACCACTAACACCCAATTCTTAGGAAATTTCATAAGAACGTGTAGCTAATCTAGATGATTCACTTGAGTTATGTAGGACTAGTTATGCAAAGCATTGTTCAAGAATCAGGGGACACACAAAGGCTAGTAATGGGCCTGAGGTTAATCAAATTGGATTAACACAAGCCCATCATGTTAATTATACGTTTCTCTTAAATAGATTATGTTGCTAATAAAAGAAATTAAATTGTAAGCTTTGTTAAATTAAATTAAATGATTTCTAACTAAATGTTTAACTTAAATTGTATTAATTTAAAAAGGTTTTAATTAATGACTTGTAATGATTACTTGTGGGATAAGGGTTACTTATGGGTAATATGTGTAGACTAGTTAGATAGAATCCTAGAAATGCGTTAGTAACATAGGACACTTAGTTGCACACCTAGACCAAAGCCATAGATACGACTATTATAAATACTTATCCTATTTGAATCCTCTTAAAACAACTCAGGTACTGAAGATACATAAACCACAAGTAACAAGCGCGCATTTAGTGATCATTCATTTTCACAGCAACACATGTGAGTTCATTGCCCCTTTTCTAAACATGTTTGTTTTCAAACGGGCGGCTGAGAAGCATGCGTAAACCTTTTTATTTAAATATGTTTTACGCTAACGCTTTTACTTACTGTATGTTGTATATACTTGTTTATACTCATAGACTCATGTCTAGGTAAATGTTATGTAGGATTAACTAACAGATTAATTAATTACTCTTATGAGTAATTCCTTAATTCTAAAACTCTAAAACAGACACTTAGTCCATCAAACTCAAATTCTAAGAATCTAAACTTAAAGTGAATCCAAGAGAACTAAAGCTAAAGATCAAATTCAAGGAAATCTAATTCAGTGTGTGATCATTAAAACTAAGGATCCTATTCAATAATCTATAATCATTGTGGAAATCATGGAATTCTAAAGATCAGAATCAAGGGAATCAAGGGAATTATAACCGTGTGTGAATCAATGAAATAATGAAGTCATTAAGATCTAATGAAATCATTAATGCTCAAGTTAAGGTGGGTGTCGGTTGTATATAAATCAAGACCACGTGTAACACACGGAAAGTCCGGTCATAAATAGTAGACTCTTGTAGTCAAGCTATATGGGCATAACTCAAACAATCAAACGAAATCAAGAGAATCAAGACGATCAAAATCAAAGAATATCCTAAAGTCCCGACAGGTGCAGTAGGTCGGAGGGTCAAGCTGATATGGGCAAAACATGAAAGTCCCGACGCATACAGGTAGACTCATTTTGGGTCATGCCTGATATGGGCCACGTGTGAGATGATACAACCTGGACACCACCATCAACTAAGTCTAATTGATTGAGTCAAATAAGACCCAATCATCATGTCCTAGTTGTAAATAAATGATTAATTATTGATTTAATTAAGCATTTAATATTATATTTGTACAAGTGCTATGGGTAATCATGAATACATGGTGAACTCGAGAAATCAGATGTATTTCAGTTTGTGGAAATCAAAATCTCAGATGAAGGTGAATGGAGTGAAACACTTAATTATCATTAACAACAATATGCTAAGCAATCCGGTATGTGGTGGGACGGTGGTTGGGGCTTGTCCCCTACATATGCCCTATATATAAGCATATTTGATTGGATAGTATAGGTGGTCGTTGATGAGGTTAAGGTTGTCATTTCGGGGGATCAAGGTAAACAGTTTTCAGTGTAGTCAAATGCTATGGATCAAAGGTATGGGATGAAATGCTTAATTATCACCAGGAACAATATATCATGTGCTTTAATATGTGGTGGGACGGTGGCTAGGCGGGCGGTAAGTTCAACCCTACATATGCCCTATATATAAGCATATTGAACTGGATGCTATAAGTGGTTAATGGTGAGGTTAAGGTTGTCATCCAAGAGGTTAATCAAATTCATTTTTTTTAAATAATACTACATGAACTCACCAACCATGTGTTGACTTGATCTTTTTGCATGACTTCTCAGGTGACGAACAAGTCAATTAAAAGTTATTGCTTTTGGACTAGGATGCCATATAGAGGACCTAGTGTTTTTGGACCTGACTACTTTTGAACTGGATGCCATATTGAACTGGATGCTATAAGTGGTTAATGGTGAGGTTAAGGTTGTCATCCAAGAGGTTAATCAAATTCATTTTTTTTAAATAATACTACATGAACTCACCAACCATGTGTTCACTTGATCTTTTTGCATGACTTCTCAGGTGACGAACAAGTCAATTAAAAGTTATTGCTTTTGGACTAGGATGCCATATAGAGGACCTAGTGTTTTTGGACCTGACTACTTTTGAAACATCATTTTACAGATTATTTTGTATATCTTGTGCAGATAAAAGATAGGAAATTATGATGTTGATGGTAGATTTACATTTTAAATTATGAACTAAACTGATGTAATTTAACTTTGTAATTCTATTTTCATTTAGCAGTTTCTCATTATATATCATGTGCATTGTAAACAATCTGATCATCACGATTATCATTCCCGATATCACGCCCCGGGAACCTTCCGCCCGTCGGGGAAGTCGATCCAACCCGCCGGCTAGGGGTGTGACAAAAATCCATGGATATATTCTCCCATTTCCACATGGGTATCTCAGGTTGTATTAACAATCCCGAAGGTCGCTGATGTTCAGCTTTTGACTTTTGCATAGTTAAGGCATTTAGCTACATACTCAGTTGTATCCTTCTTCATCCCAGGCCACCAGTACAAGACTCTAAGGTCTTGATACATCTTGTCAACACCCGGATGGATTGACTAACGAGACTTATGGGCTTCATTCATAATCGTCATCCTAAGCTCATCCCTGTTTGGTATCCACACCCGATTCAAATAATACATCAACCCATCATCTTTTATTTCCAATTGTAATTCAGCCCCACAAGACATCTCATCTTGTAGGCTACCTTGCGCCAATGAATGTTGTTGGGCTGTTATAACATCATTGTGAAGTTAGTGTGCACTCGGACACTATGGATTTGAACATGACTCTTACGACTAAGCGCATCTGCTACTACATTCGCTTTACCAGGATGGTAGCGAATTTCATAATCATAATCATTCAACAGTTGAACCCATCTCCGTTGTCTCATGTTGAGTTCTTTCTGGTTGAGAATATGCTGCAAACTTTTATGATCTGTAAAGACTATACACTTCGTGCCATAAAGATAATGTCTCCGTATCTTCAAAGCAAACACGACTGCACCAAGTTCCAAGTCATGTGTAGTATAGTTCTTCTCGTGGATTTTCAACTGTCTCGATGCATATGCCACAACCTTTCCATGTTGCATGAGAACACATTTGAGACCCAGATTGGATGCCTCATAGTAAACCACAAAGTAATCATTTCCATCAGACAGTGTCAAGATAAGAACATCACAAAGTTTCTGCTTCAAGGTCTGAAACGCCTCTTCTTGCTTTGGTCCCCACTCATAAGGCCTATTCTTTTGAGTTAAAGAAGTGAGAGGGACAGCAATCCTAGAGAAGTTTGAAATAAACCGCCGCGTGAACACGCTTTTCACTGACTGTGTGTCCCAAGAATTGAACTTCTTTAAGCCAGAATTCACACTTGGAGAATTTGGCGTACAGTTGTTCTTTTCTTAAGATCTCCAAAACCAACTTAAGGTGTTGCTCGTGTTCATCTTTGCTATTGGAGTATATCAAAAAATCATCAATAAACACAATCACAAACTTATCTAAGTACGGCCTGCATACACGGTTCATGAGATCCATGAAAACTGCAGGTGCATTGGTAAGGCCGAAGGGCATTACTAGAAACTCATAATGGCCATATCTTGTTCTGAAAGCTGTCTT
This sequence comes from Mikania micrantha, assembly GCA_009363875.1. Taxonomy (NCBI): domain Eukaryota; kingdom Viridiplantae; phylum Streptophyta; class Magnoliopsida; order Asterales; family Asteraceae; genus Mikania; species Mikania micrantha. The sequence continues at coordinate 49,583,172 of CM018681.1, forward strand.
GGGAATATCATCTTCTTGTACTCGTAGCTGATGATACCCATTCGTAAGATCTATCTTCGAAAACCATGCTGAACCTTGCTATTGATCAAAAAGATCATCGATGCACGGCAGAGGATATCGATTCTTAATGGTCAACTTGTTCAATTCGCGATAATCAAAAAGATCATCGATGCGCGGCAGAGGATATCAACTTGTTCAATTCGCGAATGGCTCTGGCGAATGAATCCCTTGTCGGATAGTTCTTGTAGTTGATTCGCCAATTGCTGTAACTTCGAAGGCGCAAGTCTGTAAGGTGTTTTGGCGACTGGGTTCGCACCAGGTACTAGGTCAATTTGAAATTCTACTTGACGCTCTGGTGGAATCCCCGGTAAGTCGTCTAGAAATACTTCAAGAAAATCTCTTATCACAGGATCGTCTTCAATGCTCTTCCCTTTCTCCTTTTTCTCCACAACGTGTGCTAAAAACGCTATGCATTTCTTCCTAAGGTACTTATCGGCTTTAGTACAGGACATCAACCTAAGACCTTTACTAGGAGTTTCCCCAAACACTCTTAAGAGTTTCACTCGAAGGTAAGGGAATACGAATGTATTTCTTATGACAAATGATTTCCGCTTTGTGGGTGGCTAACCAATCCATGCCTATGATAACATCAAAGCTACCAAGGTGTATAGGTATGAGATCAATTGGGAAAATGTGATCATTTAAGTTCAAATCACATCCAATAATAACAGTGTCAATATCAATAGTATTACCACCATCCACCTCAACGTTAAACGATTTGTCTAATTTAGTACGTGTTCTCCCAAGCATACATTCAAAATCATATGAAACAAAACTCCTATTAGCATCGGAATCAAATAAGACGGATGCATAGGAATAATTAATCAGAAACATACCGTTGACAACATCCTGGTTGGCTTGAGCTGCTGGAGCCTTCAACTGAAAAGCTCTGCCTCTCGCCATCCTTTGATTGTTCCCCGTCAATCTTGGGCATTGAATTCTGAAATGACCCACATCGCCGCACTCATAACAGGCTCTTTCCTGTGCAGGTACTTGGTGAACGTGTACAATTTGAATTGGTTGTGCATGTGGAGCTGGCAGCGCAAGCGGTGCATGTTGCATCCTTTGTGCTTGCGGTGCACTCCGACACACATTAGCAAAATGACCATACTTGCCACAGTTGTTGCAGACATGACGTGGCAAGTTAGGTGCATGGTGATATCTGCAAACATTACATTGAGGAATGACCCTAACATAATTTCTGGCATTTGAGTTGCTTGATGATTGTTGAGTATTCTTTGCAGCAGGAGTAGTAACAACGAAACTTCTGATTTTTCGCTTCCGATTGCTGCTTTTGGATGAACTAGCTGGTTCAATCTTGAATTCAGTTGAAGTCTCCTTTGCAGTCGTCTTTGTGTCAGTCTTCTTAGTTCCTTTTCTTGTGAGAGTTCCAGCCTTCACGTGATTATCTGTTAGTGTAGCAGACAGGCGGATTGCAGCTTCTAGTGTGGTAGGGTTGCTACCAAAGACAGTGTCTTGTATCTGCATGGGTAGACCGCCTATGTACTTCTCAATTGGTCTTTCAAATGGTGTCACCAGATGGGGTACCAATAGACTGAGCTCATGAAACAGAGAATTATAGATCACATTCTCACCGCTGTCTTGCTTGAGTTCCCAGAACTCAGCTTCAAGTTTCCTCATCTCACTACGAGTACATAATTCTGTGGTTATCAGAGTTTTGACTGCAGTTCAAGTCAGTGCTAGGGCTGCATTGACTCCCCTAGTTCTCTTTTCACCATTCCCCCAAGTTAGTGCTCTCTTTTGAAAAACACTGGTGGCATAGCGCACTTTCAAGTTCTCAAGGCAGTCACTATTTATGAAGGTCTTCTCAATACTCTCAAACCACTGCAGCAGACTAGTGGCTCCGTCAGCACCCATGAATTTTGTCGGGTTACAGTAGTTAAAGCGCTTAAATGTGCAAACTGGTGGGTTTGCACCACCCCTGTTTTGATTGAGAGTTTGGTTGGCTTGATTTAGTTGAGTCACCAACCCAGATATAAGATTTGCTAACTCTTCCAGGCCATTGTTGGCATTACTGCTGTTAGCATCTCCATCATCTGGGTTTGTAGTGTCTTCGTTGTGACATCGCGGCGGCATGTTTCTAAGGATGTTAGAAACATGCTACTACCATTTACAACGTAAGTCATACAAACTATGGTCAAATGAGTTCATTACCACGACTAGGATTACATATAGGAACTATATTTTTCTCCTATCTATCATTAACCCATAATAAAGCAATAATTTCCTAAATTATACAAAATGATCCTAATTGGTCATATCTAATATTGACTAAGTGTTCCTGTGTTTCAAACATTCCCCCGCTACTAAGACTGACAACCTCCTGATGCAGTGCAACAAGTTTATATATAGGGCATACGTAGATTTGACCGCAGTTGCATCCTACGCCGTCCCACCACCGTTGCAACGCACCACGATTATGCCCTTGTTAGAATTTAGGGTATTCATATGTTTTTCCCAAGCGTTCCACTTCACAGCCTTATCCTATTGTGGATAATAATGAGTGAAGTGTGTTCAAGTACTCCTGATAGCTAGGTTCGCCTAATGTCTAAGTTCACCTAACACTAGTTTCGCCTATTTTCGAAGTTCACCTATTGTCTAAGTTCACCTGACAATTAAGCTCCCCTAATGTCTAAGTTTATTATATGTTCACATTATCATCAAGTGTTCATACCATCACTAAACATGTATATCATCGCTAAGCGTTCATATTATCACATAGGGTCCATATCAGCAATAAATGTTCAGTTCGTCACTAAATGTTCATATCATTCATTGAGTCTATCCCATAGGTGTATTCATATGTGAGTATATATGTGTCCATAATGAGATCATCTAATGAGATCATCCAAAGTATCAATCCAAACCAAATTTCAACCAACATTCCGTCAACTAAAACTTTGCAACATTTCCTAATAATATCCTAAGTTCCTGACACTGACAGACCCCCAATATACTACAAATAGTATATGTATAGGGCATACGTAGGAGTCAGTCGCAACCGCTCCAGCCGCCGTCCCACCACCTTTGTAGTATACTACTAGTGTGTCCTTGTCTGGTGATCAAAGATCAAACATGCAATTCCTAAGCAAATATATTCCTAAACAAATATTTTCCCCAAATGAGTAGTTCCCTTATTTCTCAATACTGACATCCCCCCAATGTACTGTAAATGGTATATGTATAGGGCATACGTAGAAGTCAGTCGCAACTGCTTCAGCCTCCAGCCCACCACCTTTACAATACATCACGAGTATGTCCTTATCGAGTCGTCTGGGCACAATCAACAACATAAATAATCAACAAGTAATAGATGCAAATCATATATATATCAGGTGTTCAGTTAACATGAAATAAACACATAAACATGAAATCTCAAATATAATAACTAGTGTATGAAATAGTTCATACTAGGGTATCCTACTGTTATAGACTAGGTAAACCATTTCTAGTAACCTAATTCCCTATAACTCAGGCTCTGATACCAATCTGTAACACCCCGACGGATGGCGGAAACGTCGGGATGCCACGAGGGATGTGTAAATTGTTCGTAAGCTCGTGGGAATCTAAATAAATCATTATATATCAATTAAGTCAACCAAAGTAATTACACAAAAATCATGTTCGTCATGATTTAATTACAAAAATTTACACAAAAGATTAGCTAAATTAACTAAACACTAGTCTTTAGTAATCCAGTTAATTTTAGCTAAGTCCAAGATCCTAAGTGATGATTCGCGACTCAAACTGCGGTACGCTTTTTGGTTGTCCAAAAGTGTGAGACCATCCTCTCAACCTACCTTTCTTCGTTCCCTGAAACATGAAAAAAATCAAGTGTCAACTACAAAGTAGTTGGTGAGTAATCATAAGTTTTTAACTTTCAAAAATGTTTATAAGTATTCCTAAAAGTTTATAGTTTGTAAGAAAATACACATGTGATCCTGTGAGAAAATCCAGCTCTGTCAATACACAATAACCACAACAATCAAATAATCCAAGTAATCGCAGACAATCATTCAAGTATAGTCAATCAAACACCACCAAACACATTCATCAGATAATTCAAGAGAAATTCCACAATCATCATCAACAATCATCATTCATCATAATTATCTCAGTGTAATGTACCACGGAGGACCTTATTCAACTCAACCAACGGTAAATGGAATCATCGTGGAGGACCTAAGTCAACTCGATCTACAACATTCCTAATAATCATAAGTGAAAATGCAGTGCACTGCGGAGGACCTTAGCCAACTCATCCAACATTGGAATCACCGAGGAGGACCGAAGTCAACTCAACAACAGTAATTCAGTCATTACGGAGGACCGAAGTCAACTCAACAAACAACGACTCACGGAGTTGTGATAATCTGTGTCAATCCATAATCAATAACAATTCAATAATATGAATATCATATTGATAATCCAGGTGTCACCCATGTGTTATCATAAAAATAATATTAATTTGGTATACATGTTCCACCTCCGAGTTTAAAAAGAAAACGATTTAAAAAGGAGGTTATGAGAACTCACCTGAATGCCTTAGATTCAGTGTTTTGTAGAATACGCGCTCATGTATGTGAAATCAAAGACAACTCAACAACCTGTATTTATCGCTTGTTTCATATTCATGAGTATATATGTTTGATCAGATTATGTTTTCATATGCGCTCGACCATTAATCATTAAGTGCGCGACTAACTTAGGTTTATTATCTAAGTTACAAAGATGCACATCAAGACTTTCTACTTTCATCATAAAAAGATAAGTTTAAAACTTGTTAGTTTTAATCAACTATTAAATGATGATTTTTAATGAAAATATGGAAGATATACATGTTGTAAAGGTGATGACCTTATACACGTATATATATTTATAAGTGCATGCATGCATGTCCATTTAGTTAACCAATATCTTAAATTGTCGGATTTTAATTAAGTTTATGAAGATCATACTTAGGTCATTTCCATAAATTGTTCAAATTATATAAACACATAAGTTAAAACTTATGTATATTATAAAAAAGGTGGCAACTTAAAACAATCATGCATGTATGGATATACATAAACTTATGTTCTTTCATTTATCCCAAATTTTATGTGTCAGTGTACCCATTTTCCTCCCTTAGTTCGAAAAGCCTTAGGTTCGACAACTCCCCCAGGATTGGCAACCCCATGGTTCGGTGATGGCCCTAGGTTCGGCAAACCTTTGGGTTCGGCACCATCTAGGTTAGACGAACCTCCCAGGTTTGCCTCCTTTGTTTCGGTAACCATAAAATTAGCAGCCATGGGTTCGCCTGCACATGGGTTTGGCTACACCCCTAGGTTCGGCTTCATCAAGTTCGTTAACCCCTAGGTTCGATTGAGTGGAGGTTCCGTTATCTTAGGGTTCGGCCACCCTTGGGTTCGGCCACCGTAGCCTAGATCGAATGGAGGTTCGGCCGACCTGCATTTCACGAACCCAGCATCATATTGATGTACATCATCATCATCATCGAACCCTAATCTGTTGCAGGTCTAACTTCTCGTTGATGATAACTTGTATAGCTTCGGTTAAGGTTCTCAAGCCCATTAAAAATCGATTTACAACAAGATACAACCGGTTGTTTTAGAGTGAGAAACTAAAAAGTAAAACTCAAGATTTACCTTCAAAACTCGATCAAAAGTTCGAGATCTTCGTGGGTTCTTCTCCTCGATTACAAGAAAGTTTTGGCAACAAGATCTTGTGAAATGGTTGAGAATTGATGAAGAAAATCTGGAGAGAAGTTAGAGAGAGAAAGGGGTGACGGGTTTGGTGTCTAGAGAGAGAGTAAGTGTGGGGAAAATGAAGAAGAAAGTTGTGTCCACTCCTTATGTACCCCGCGTCTTTCCCGTGCGCTCGGTTTCGTTTATTTCGCGTTAATCCATTTTAAATTGATCGGTTTTCTCGTAAACTATACTTTAACATATGACATGTTTAAATAATGAAATTTCGTTTAACAAAATGGATTTTAATTTAATTCGTTTTATAAAATGATTTCATTTACTTCTGTTAAATTATTTATTCAATAAAACAATTTTTATTCAATTTCATCTAAGGTTGTAATTCCTAATAAACGTTTTTGAATGATTTTCATTAATTTATTATCGTAAAATATTATTTTTGTTATCTCGTCGAAACGCATTACTCACATATGAATTCGTAAAGATCGTCACCCTTTCGAATTCAGTGTTCGTATTGTATTTCGATTCAATTACGATTTATGGAATATCGTTTCAGTATATTATTCCTAATAATTATATTCGTGTGAATCGTCACCCACACGAATACATTATTAAGTTAATATTTCTTAAATAATATTCGCGTTTAAATTATATTCATGACCTCACCATCGCGTAACTATTCTCATTATTTTCATTTATCATGTTTATCAATTATCAGTTTCCACAAACCATAACCCCACTAAATCACATCAATGACACATCCATGATAGACCGAAATAAGTTTATGTACTGGGCATACGTAGGAGTCGGTAGCAACCGATCCAGCCGCCGTCCCACCACCATTTCGATAAACCATGACCATGTGTCCTTGACTATATTTAGTGACCAGACCAATAACCTCCAACCATTCCAACCAAACTAAATTCATCTCCTAATTAATTTAACTGCAAAAAATGCTGTGGTTCAGACTTGTTATAATTCGAACCAACTTCCCCATGGTTTATGCATAATAAATATATATGTTCTCATCAATGTATACTAGTAATAATATCATTAAATAAATCATAGAAATTATCAAATTATTATATCAGGTTTTATCTATACAAGTAAATATGTACGGACATACCTGAAATACAATGATGTTACATTCTACACCCCTCAATATGATCTCCAAAGATTCGGGAAAGAAAGGAACCACGTCAGCCGAAAATGTCACCGACCCCCGGGTGATAGTAACCAAAGAATCAGATGAGGAGGAGGTTGAGGTAACTATTACCCCGGGCTTCGTTAAAAACTACCAAGAGACGCTGAAGGCCAGGCTGGCCAAGCTAGAGTACCGAGAGAAGTTGGAGAAGCTAAAGGCACGACTGACGTATGACGAAGGAGGATCCGAAGGGACGCCCAAAGAGCCCGGATACAGCGAGGAGCTGTGGCAAAAGATTCTCAAGATGATGGAAGAACGAAAAACTCCTCAAGTAAAAAAGGAGGAGAACAAAGAGGCCGCAAAATTTGGAGGGGGACGGGCGATGGAGATGATTTGTTGCTAAAGCCATACCAACCCACCAACTACACGAACCTGTCGAAATTTACCCGACGAATCGCAAAAGCTCCACTGCCGGAAAAGCTGAAGTTACCCGTAAATGTGGGGAAATATGATGGGACTAAAGACCCAGACGACCATTTACAGGCTTTCGCAGGGGCCGGAAGGGTAGGAAGATGGAACCTTCCAACTTGGTGTCATATGCTTGTGCAAACCTTGACAGGCGCGGCCCGCTTATGGTTCGACAGTCTCCTGCCCGGGAATATTGACAGCTACAAAGAACTACGAGACAAGTTCCTAAAGCAGTTCCATCAGAAGAAGAAAGCTGTCAAAAACCAGAATGAAATATTGCATATCAGAAGACGAGACGATGAAAAAGTGGAACAATTTATGGAAAGATTCATAATCGAGAGCATGCAAATATAGGGCGTGCCCGAGGTCATGAAGATTAGCAGCTTCATCAATGGGGTGAGACAACCCCGGCTATGTGAAAAGCTGAGAGGACTTCCCAAAAACATTCGACAGTTTAATGAATAAAGTGAGGGCCTTCGTAAGAGGAAAGGATTCCAGTTTCAGAGCTAGAGAATGGGAGTTGAAAAAGGGCGGAAGCTACCGAGCCAAAGAAACGCAAGAAACGACCAGGAATGGACCTTATGCCGGAAAAAGGTAAGGTTCTTACAGAGAGAACCGCTAGTATTTTACCCACACAGGGCCAGGTCTAAGGTAGCAAAAAAATTTACACCACTCACGAAAACTACTAGTGAGATCCTAGCAATGGAGAAAGCTAAAAACTCCTTTTTAAAGCCACAACCGCTGGAAATTCCTCCCACCCCAACTCCAACAAATTTTGTGAATTCCACAGATGTTACGCCCACAAAACCGATGATTGTATTCATCTCAAAAGGGAGATCGAGGCAGCCGTGAAATAGGGCAAACTATTACACCTGGTCAAAGAAATAGGGGCAGCGGCATCCAAGGGTAAGGAAGTACATCAGGAAGACGGAGGAGAAAAGAAACAATCTTATGTAGACATGATCCAATGGAAGACAGACAACAAGTATGAAATGAAAAAGCGTCATAAACTCTTGAAGATGAAGGATACACTTGGACGGAGATATCGATCACTTTTCCACCGTTAAAACCATGGGAAACTCAAGGAGCACCATTAAATATCTCCGCTAACATTGCAGGTCATAAGGTTGCGAGAATCCACGTTGATGGGCGCAGCGGGTCAGAGGTCATGTACGACCTCTGCTTCCGGCGTCTGGACACGGACGTCAGAGAAAGATGGGAAGAAGACACATCAGCAATGGTTGGCTTTTATGGAGAAATCACTTACTCCCTAGGTAAGATCACTTTACCCTTTACAGTCGGGGAGGGGGTTAAATGGAGGACCGTGTACCTCACGTTCTATATTGTAAGGGCACCATCAAAATATAATGCCATTCTGGGATGACCGGGAATAAAGGCTCTTAGAGCATTGGTATCCACGGTCCATGGAGCCATAAAATTTCCCACACCTACGGGGGTAGCAACTGTCAGTTCTTCCGCTAAGATAATAGCAACGCTCGACAAACAGGAAGAAAGAAACAATGACGCAGAAGAAGAATGGGTATTAGATGACCGATTCCCAGATGCAACGATCAAAGTCGGTAAGCAATTAAGTGACAAAGGTAAAACAACTCTCAAAGAGTTGCTCCTGAAGAATCATGATATGTTCGCATGGACCCTCTTCCACATGGAAGGTATTTCGCATGACCAAGTAGAGCACAAGATCAACATACACCCGGGGGCAAATCCAGTAAAACAGAAAAGAAGGAGCATGGGGGAGGAAAGAAGCAAAGCCGCCACTGAAGAAGTAAGAAAGCTACTTGATGCCGGGATAGTAAGGAGTCCAATACCCCTCATGGATCTCAAATCTGGTAATGGTACGAAAAAGCGGGGGACATTGGAGAATGTGTATCGACTTTAAAGATGTCAACAAAGCCACACCAAAAATTTGCTACCCGCTCCCAGAAATGGAAGCAAAAATTGATTCTTTGCAAACATACCCCATTCGCTGTTTACTTGATACATACAAGGGATATCATCAAATTCGAATGGCCAAGGAGGATGAAGAAAAAACAGCTTTCTACACGGCCGAAGGAACCTTTTGTTACACCAAAATGCCCTTCGGGCTCAAAAATGCCGAAGCCACGTACCAACGTATGATGGACAGCCTGTTCCACAACCAAATAGGCCGGAATGTGGAGGTGTATGTAGAAGACTTGGTGATTAAAAGCAAGGAAGAGGATGCAATGATAGGTGACATCAAAGAAACTTTCGACACACTCAGACAATCGCAAATGAAATTAAACCCCAGCTAGTGCTCGTTTGGGGGCGAAGAGGGCAGGTTCTTGGGAGTTCTTGTCACCAAAGAAGGAATCAAAGAAAACCCAGAGAAAGTGCAAGCTATGATTTCAATGGCATCCCCAAAGATAATAAAAGAAGTGCAGCGGCTAAATGGCAGGTTAATAGCACTTAGTCGTTTCCTATCCAAGACGGCCGAAAGGTCCTTACCTTTCATAAAGACCCTGAAGAAATGTCTGAAAAAGAACAAGTTCACTTGGACAGACGAAGCAGAAATGCCCTTTCAAGCGGTCAAAGAACACCTCTCCTGCTTACCAGCCTTAGCAACACCTTTCCCGGCTGAAACACTCACGGTCTACTTATCAGCAACAGAAAAGGAAATCAGTGCAGTTGTATTGGTCGATGGACAAGGCATCCAAACACCAATTTACTTCGTAAGTAGAACACCGAAGGGAGGTCAGGAAAGATACTCTGATATGGAAAAGGCAGCACTCGCATTGGTGCATGCTTCCAGGAGATTGCGGAGATGTTTCCAAGCCCACCCCATACGGGTACTCACTAATCTACCCATTCAATAGGTTCTGGCATGACCGGAGATCTCAAGTAGACTGGCCAAGTGGGCAATTGAACTGGGTGATTTCAAAATAAAATTCGAACCGCATACAGCTTACAAAGGTTAGGTGCTTGCTGATTTCTTGATAGAAGCACCCGCAAGCACGGACCAGGTACATAGCCCCCACCCTGATAATCAAGAAAATAACGGTACCTAGAAATGGAAACTATACACCGATGGCGCATCCAACGCCGACGGAAATGGCGCAGGCTTCAATTTAACAACACCGAAAGGCGTGCAGTTTGCCTGCGCCATCAGACTTGAATTCACATCAACCAACAACGAGGCTGAGTACAAAGCCTTACTAGCCGGGTTGAGATAGCACAAGCCATGAAAGTCTCACACATCAATGTGCATGTAGATTCCCTCCCAGTGGCCAACCAAATAATTGGCTCCTATGAAGCAAAGGAAGAAACAATGAAGGATTACTTGGAAAAAGCAAAATCCTTACAAGAATAGTTCACGGAGTGTCGAGTAATACATATCAACAGGAGTCAGAATCACAAAGCGGACGCGCTAAGAAAGCTCGCGTCAGCTGCTTTCAGCAAGTTCGGAAGTGATATCCGGATTTATGTTTTGGCTAAACCATCTATCAATACAGAGCCTGAAATACAAGAGGTCACCCAGGTCACTTCATGGGGGGAACCAATTAAAAAATTCATTAGAACGGGCAAGGTACCCGAAAACAAAGACGAAGCAAGAAGGCTACGGCTGCGAGCCTTGCAGTATGAACTCATTGACGGGGAACTATATTGAAAATCCTACCTGGGGCCTTCACTTAAATGCATTGACTAAGAAGAAGCAAGGTATGTTACACGTGAAATCAATGAAGGAATATGTGGACTTCACGCAGGGCCAAAAGACAATGATCTTTTAATGTATAAAGTTTATCATTAATGAAATTAGTATTTCTATCTTGTTCTTAATGTTTATTTTAGTTTACAAGTTTAAAGTTGATTTAATATGATTTATAGACCCATTCGGGCGAATGGCTCTAAGAATGAAGCCATTCGGCCGAATGAACGCCTACAGAATGAGTAGGGCGAACGAATGAGTCATCCGTATGACTCATTCGCTGGTTAAAGCTCATTCAGCTGAGTCATTCTCTGAATGAGTTGCTTCGGCCAGTCTTCGGCCGAATGAAGACAGTCTATAAATACTAACCCAAACTGATTCAAACTTAACTCTCTCGAATCCTCCTTCTTCCCAGAGCACTCCAGTGTCAAACCGTAGAAGTTTTGAGCGGTTCTTGCTGTCCAAGTTCAATTATCAACCCGTGGTGTTCGATTTAGCTTCAAACGTTCATCCTTTACCTTCGGATCACCACGGTTGCTGTTGGTTTCTATTAGAAAACCCTGGAATAGGATTCCAAACAATTCGAGAGGCTGTCGAGCAGATCTCCATTGGAACCGGATTGTTTCGGAGCTCCTAGTTGGTCCTACAAAGTGGTATTAGAGCTTTGGTTCTTTATTCTACTCGATTTCCATTCCAAATCATCATATCTTTAATTGCTTGTTCGAAATCTACAAAAAACCTAAGTTTCTTCCCCCCCAAGTTATTATTTCATTTAAAATTAGTGGGTTTTTATTGTGTTTTTGTAAAAACAGTCATCCCAATTGGCTGGTAATCATGTCATGATGTTCTGTACCAAATTTGGTGCATAGATTTTGCCTAGATCGAAAGTTATCACGATTTTTGCAGCTGAAAACCCCAGATAGCCCGAATGAGCTACCCGACCGAATAGCTCAGCCGAAACACCCTCACTCGGACGAATCAGTTTCAGTCACCGAATAGCTCCCTTCGCCTTCTCATTCGCCGAATAGTTTCATTCGCCAGAGTCATTCGGCCTTGTTGTCATTATGGCTTTTTCATTCGCCAATTCAGCTCATTCGCCAATATTAACTTCATTCGGTCCCCGACATTCGGCTATAGTTGATTCATTCGTTCATCAGACTGTCAAATTGTCTAAGTGTTCAACTTCCTTGTTCTTGACCATATGGAGGACTTAGCATTGATGTCGAACCAGAATCATCGCATTCAGACACTGTTGCTCACTGAGACGGAGACATGGAACTCTAATAAAGCTGCCAAGTTGCTGTCATTAGATGATTATCCTCACTGGAAGTACAGTTTTGAGATCCATATCAACGGAGTTGATACCAACTTATGGATGATGATCGAGAGTGGTTATCTGAGACCACTGAATGAAGATGGGACTCCATTGTTAGTCACACGGATGACTGAACCATAGAGGATGCTTTATGATTATGAGAAGAAAGCTTATGCTATTCTTTCCCTGTCTATTGCAACTGATATCTTTCATCAGTTTAGATAGTTCACATGCTTTAAATATTTATGGGATGCTTTACAGGGGAGATACTAAGAAAATGATGCAATGAAGAATATCAAGTCAAAAGCTTTAAGGAAGGAATTCAACAGCTTCATGTATGTGGGAAATGAATCACTGGATGTTCTGATTGCAAGATTCTACCATCTTCTGAGTGAGCTGTTTAATCATCAGGTCAAGACTACAACTCAAGAGAAGATTCAATGCTTGGCTGATGCTTTACCTCCAAGGTGGGAGTCATTTCTAATGGTTTTAAAGCAGAATGAGATGATGGCAAACATGGACATCGATGATTTCATCCAGAAGTTGAAAAAGCAGGAAATTGAGAACAAGTGGAAGGCTAAGATAGTTGCACAAGTTTAGGATCCTTCACTGTATTATTCTACACCCACTGTAGAGAGAGCCTCTTCACATGCTCCACTGAATACTGCTTTTGTTTCTCAGACTACTGAAGCTCCTGTATCCAATCAAATTCATTTCAATCAATAATCATCATCATCCAGCTCTCAAAAGGAAAGTCATCAACCTGTCACCAGTCTGAAGAAAGAAAATTTTGATAAAGTGACTGTAGAGATTGCCAAGGAGCACATGGGTCTTCTTTCTACACTTGTTAGCTCATATGATGGATTAGTTGTAGGACAGATTGGCAATCCTTATCTGACTAATGATGATTATTCTCAGATAGATCCAGATGATATGGAGAGGATTGATATCATGTGGGCCCTGGCTAGTGCTGTGAGGAGAGCTAAAGAGTTTGTAAGAATGACTGGCAAAGACATTAACGTGAACAAGGAGTCTAAGTTTGGTTTTGACATGGTATCTGTCACTTGCTACAATTGTGAGGACAAGGGACACTTTGCAAGATAGTGCAAACAACCAAGGAAAGCAGGAAACAACAATCCTTTTCAGCATCAGAAATCTTCCACAGCTAATCCAGAAAGAAGACTTGTTCCTTTTGATTCTCCTACTCAAGCTGGTTCTTCAAATACAAGCAAAGCATTGATGGTGCAACAGGATGAAGGTGAGAATTGGGACTTTAGATTCAATTCTGATAAGGGAGGACAGGATAAAGCTTATGTTGCTGAAATTTTGAAGACTGAGGGGTCAAGTGAAGAAAGCACATCTGGAGAAGCACAGATCATTCTAGAAGAAATATTTGGATCAGAGTCAGAAAGATTTCAGAATCAGACACTCAAGCAGATTATAATGCTGATCTTGAAGTGCCCGTTACTCAATTTGCTTTGATGGTAAATTCATCTGCTACTCCTGCTGATTCTTCACAGTCAGATCAGGTATCTGATGAATGTTCTTCTTCTCATTCTAGATGTTTTAACTGTGTTGATCTTGACAGTAAGGTTCTTGCTTATTAGAAGCACAATGCTGATTTGATCAGTGATCTCAATTAGTTTATTGAAGCAAACAAAGTTTTAAAATCTAATGAACAAGATTTTCAGGCTAAAATTGAACTTTTAAATAGACAACTTCATGAGGCTGAGATTGCTGTTCTGAACAAGCAAGATGCTATCACTTCTTATCTCAATACCATCAATGAGATAAAGAAGAAGCTAGCCATAGTTGAGTGTGACTATGATACCTTAGGTCAAAAGCTCAATAGCTATGAAAGCTCATCATAAATCATTGAGCACATGATCAGTAAAGGTACTGATTTGAAGGGTAAGGGAAAGGTGAGTTATCAACAATGTCCTCCACCAATCTTGAACAGCTTTGTCAATTCACCGGATGGCAAAGATGTTAAAGATTTCCAAGTTCAAACTCCATTAGTAATTGATCCAATTGGGATGATTACTGATGAGGGTCTCAGATTCTGAGGATGAATCTGATAATTCATCTGATGGTATTGTTGCTCAGAATCGGTCACCTGTTGTCATGAAAGGTGACACAATCTCATCTTCAAAAATCTATCAAGCTTTAGGTTTTGTGAAGGCTTCAGAAGAGAATGAAGCATGTGTGTCTTACAAGATTGACAATCTTGTTTCTAATGGAAAAAAGGGGTTTGGGTTTTTAGCAGAACAAGACCAAAACAAATGTTTTTAAACAACAAAATCAGTCTTCTTTTAAACTCAAACATTTTCATCAAAAAGATGACAGAGTTTGCTTTGAGTATGGTGCACCTGGACATGTTGTTAGATTTTGTCCTCATTTGATCAGACCTAAGGTTGCATCACCCAGAAAACTTAATCAGAATTTTATTAAAATTGTCAAATCTGATTCTAAGCCAACTCAAGCAAGACCCAAACAATCCAATCAGGTTAAACCTTTGGATAAAGGTAAAGGGAAATTGGTGAACTTGATTGTTCCCAAAGTGATTAATGTCAATCAATCAAAGTCATTATCCATTTATCTGAAAAACTCTTTCAGTAAAAACACAGTATGGAAAGTCAAGTCTTCTGAGACTTCAGATTTACAAACTCCAGACAATACTACCCTTGATGGTAAATGGATTGATGTTGGGATCCGAGACTCATTGGGTCAACCCAAGACTGTAAAGGCTTGGGTTCCCAAAATGAACTAATTGTTTGTGTTTATGCAGGTTGCCCCAACAACTGCTCTTAACAGCTCATGGATTGTTGATAGTGGGGCTTCTAGGCACATGACTGGTGATATATCGCTGCTCACCAATGTTAATTCTATTCGAGGTGGTTATGTAGCATTTGCTGGTGATAAAGGCGGGTTCATTACGGGAGAGGGTATTCTGTCTAATGGCCAAGTTTCTTTCGACAAAGTCATATATGTCAAGCAGTTGAAGAACAATCTTCTTTCAGTGTCACAGATTTGTGACAAGCAGTACAAAGTTCTTTTCGATGACTCCAAATGCTACATACTAAAGCAAGGTGTGACTATTCCTTTGGATTGGATTTTGATGTCTTCTCCCCGGAAGCAGGTTTTGTATGTACTCAACATGGCCACAGCTTCAACAACATCCTCTACAGCTTCATGTTTTTTTGTCAAAGGCCACTGAGAAAAATTATATTCTTTGGCATAAGAGGATGTGCCATTTGAGTCTACGCAAGATGAACCATTTGGTACAAAATGACTTGGTTGAAGGGTTCAGTCTGAAGAATTTTAAGCTGTCTGATATTTGTGTTTCATGCAAGAAAGGAAAGCAGACCAAGCAGTCTCATAAGCTAAAAAAGTTTCATTCAATCACTGTTCCTCTTGAGCTTCTCCACATGGATTTATTTAGTCCCGTTAACCGCAAGAGTATAGCTGGAGATCAATACTGTCTAGTCATTACTGATGAATATTCCAGATATTCTTGGTTTTTCTTTCTAAAGGAGAAATCTGAAACGTTTGAATGCATTCAAGTGTTGGTGACCAAACTTGAATCTCTTTATAAGCTCAAGATTCATATGCTTAGAACAGACAATGGGACAGAGTTCAAGAACCACAATATGCTTAGACCAAACTTCTGTTCTTTCGCTCAACAACCCCATTCATTTGCGGGACATATGGAGCACTAAGTTTATGTGCACGTTTGGTCACCAACACTTGAATATTCCAGATGTACTCTTGGTGCAAGTTTATGTGCACGATATCATACAGTGATTCAGACTATGGTGGATGCAAGATAGATTACAAGTCAACATCTGCGGGATGTCAGTTCTTTGGAACTCGCTTAGTTAGCTGGCAGTGCAAGAAGCAGACGTCGGTGTCTACTTCAACCTGTGAAGCTGAATACATTGCTGCTGCTAGTTACTGTTCACAAATCATCTGGATACAACAGCAACTCAGGGACTATGGGTTACATTTTTCTAACACTCCTATATATGTTGATAATACTGCTGCCATAGCTGTCACTAAGAATCCGGTCCAGCACTCAAAAACGAAACACATCGACATTAAATATCACTTCATACGTGATTGCTTTGAAAAGAAACTAATCGATGTTGTCAAAATTCACACCGATCACCAGAAAGCCAATCTTTTCACAAAAGCTTTTGATAAATCCAGATTCTTATATCTGTTATCGGCTAATGGTGTTTTCCAAAAGGATGAAGTCCTACCTTCATCTGAATCTAACAAATGATCATCGACTTTTTAGATAGTTTTGTTTTGATTTATTTCTTTATTTCATTTACTTCTCTTGTTTATTTCCTTATCTTAATCAAAAATTCAAAAATATTTTCTGTTTTAGGTTTTTAGGGGGAGATAGTAGCTAAATTGAAAAACCAAAAACATTTGAAAAATTTAAAAATACAAAAACTGTAGAAAAAGTATAAAAAAATGAGAAGGTCTTCTTTGAGAAATTAATACATTAATCTTTCATGTCCTAAAAGTGTTAGTGAGTGCACAAATGGAAGACATATGAGAAGTGTGAGCTGATGTACTGATAGGCTGACTTTACAAAATGAATAAACAAATCTGTTTTTGATAGACAGTTAAGTGAGAAATAGTATATGACTCAAATCAGGCATACACCTATTATCATGAGATCCAATAAGGTTTCCAATGATTCATGAATTCAAAGTCTGTACACGTGCCATATTGCTGGGACGAACCTAGCTGAAGCAGTACATTCAGATGAGAATGATTGAATCAAAACAAAAGAAAAAGAAAATCAAGCTGGTATTAAGCTTGTGAAAAATACAAAAATAAAATAAGTTCGATTCCATACACGTGCCATGTTACTGGGACGAACCTAGTTGAAGCCGTCCATTTGGATAGAACAAGTCAAGCCGTCCATAGGATGGTGATGTACTCTTGGTGCAAGTTTATGTGCACGATATCATACAGTGATTCAGACTATGGTGGATGCAAGATAGATTACAAGTCAACATCTGCGGGATGTCAGTTCTTTGGAACTCGCTTAGTTAGCTGGCAGTGCAAGAAGCAGACGTCGGTGTCTACTTCAACCTGTGAAGCTGAATACATTGCTGCTGCTAGTTACTGTTCACAAATCATCTGGATACAACAGCAACTCAGGGACTATGGGTTACATTTTTCTAACACTCCTATATATGTTGATAATACTGCTGCCATAGCTGTCACTAAGAATCCGGTCCAGCACTCAAAAACGAAACACATCGACATTAAATATCACTTCATACGTGATTGCTTTGAAAAGAAACTAATCGATGTTGTCAAAATTCACACCGATCACCAGAAAGCCAATCTTTTCACAAAAGCTTTTGATAAATCCAGATTCTTATATCTGTTATCGGCTAATGGTGTTTTCCAAAAGGATGAAGTCCTACCTTCATCTGAATCTAACAAATGATCATCGACTTTTTAGATAGTTTTGTTTTGATTTATTTCTTTATTTCATTTACTTCTCTTGTTTATTTCCTTATCTTAATCAAAAATTCAAAAATATTTTCTGTTTTAGGTTTTTAGGGGGAGATAGTAGCTAAATTGAAAAACCAAAAACATTTGAAAAATTTAAAAATACAAAAACTGTAGAAAAAGTATAAAAAAATGAGAAGGTCTTCTTTGAGAAATTAATACATTAATCTTTCATGTCCTAAAAGTGTTAGTGAGTGCACAAATGGAAGACATATGAGAAGTGTGAGCTGATGTACTGATAGGCTGACTTTACAAAATGAATAAACAAATCTGTTTTTGATAGACAGTTAAGTGAGAAATAGTATATGACTCAAATCAGGCATACACCTATTATCATGAGATCCAATAAGGTTTCCAATGATTCATGAATTCAAAGTCTGTACACGTGCCATATTGCTGGGACGAACCTAGCTGAAGCAGTACATTCAGATGAGAATGATTGAATCAAAACAAAAGAAAAAGAAAATCAAGCTGGTATTAAGCTTGTGAAAAATACAAAAATAAAATAAGTTCGATTCCATACACGTGCCATGTTACTGGGACGAACCTAGTTGAAGCCGTCCATTTGGATAGAACAAGTCAAGCCGTCCATAGGATGGTGATGTACTCTTGGTGCAAGTTTATGTGCACGATATCATACAGTGATTCAGACTATGGTGGATGCAAGATAGATTACAAGTCAACATCTGCGGGATGTCAGTTCTTTGGAACTCGCTTAGTTAGCTGGCAGTGCAAGAAGCAGACGTCGGTGTCTACTTCAACCTGTGAAGCTGAATACATTGCTGCTGCTAGTTACTGTTCACAAATCATCTGGATACAACAGCAACTCAGGGACTATGGGTTACATTTTTCTAACACTCCTATATATGTTGATAATACTGCTGCCATAGCTGTCACTAAGAATCCGGTCCAGCACTCAAAAACGAAACACATCGACATTAAATATCACTTCATACGTGATTGCTTTGAAAAGAAACTAATCGATGTTGTCAAAATTCACACCGATCACCAGAAAGCCAATCTTTTCACAAAAGCTTTTGATAAATCCAGATTCTTATATCTGTTATCGGCTAATGGTGTTTTCCAAAAGGATGAAGTCCTACGTTCATCTGAATCTAACAAATGATCATCGACTTTTTAGATAGTTTTGTTTTGATTTATTTCTTTATTTCATTTACTTCTCTTGTTTATTTCCTTATCTTAATCAAAAATTCAAAAATATTTTCTGTTTTAGGTTTTTAGGGGGAGATAGTAGCTAAATTGAAAAACCAAAAACATTTGAAAAATTTAAAAATACAAAAACTGTAGAAAAAGTATAAAAAAATGAGAAGGTCTTCTTTGAGAAATTAATACATTAATCTTTCATGTCCTAAAAGTGTTAGTGAGTGCACAAATGGAAGACATATGAGAAGTGTGAGCTGATGTACTGATAGGCTGACTTTACAAAATGAATAAACAAATCTGTTTTTGATAGACAGTTAAGTGAGAAATAGTATATGACTCAAATCAGGCATACACCTATTATCATGAGATCCAATAAGGTTTCCAATGATTCATGAATTCAAAGTCTGTACACGTGCCATATTGCTGGGACGAACCTAGCTGAAGCAGTACATTCAGATGAGAATGATTGAATCAAAACAAAAGAAAAAGAAAATCAAGCTGGTATTAAGCTTGTGAAAAATACAAAAATAAAATAAGTTCGATTCCATACACGTGCCATGTTACTGGGACGAACCTAGTTGAAGCCGTCCATTTGGATAGAACAAGTCAAGCATGTAAACATAGATCTGTATACGTGCCATATTACTGGGACGAACCTAGGTGAAGCCATCCATGAGAATGTGTTGGTCATGTGAGACAAATCAGAAAGAAAATAAAAAAAAAAGAGAAATTGGAACCTTATGGAATTTATGATGCTGGGTATTAAGATTTGAGGAGATGAGTTACAAATTGAATTCAAACTTTTGCTGAATAGATAAAACAGGTAACTCAGTCAGAAAACATAAGTGATCATCAAATGAGTGTGATAGTTTTGTATTGTAAAGCTTAAAGTGGACAGATATATCAGTAATCAGATCACAAGTCCAAAGTGTTTGAAATGAATCATTCAGTGATGCTGATATGATGTGATTAGGTGTATGTGTTAATTTCTCAATAGACTTCTCACAAAAATATGTGTTGAATTGTTTTTAGTTGTTAGTTGTACAGTTGTATTTTGTTTCAGATAATTACAAAAAGATTTTATATTTTCCATTTCAGTTTAGGTGATCATTTGTAGGTTCAGATGTATGTCTCATCTGAATCCTGAACCAACCAGACCTATCTTCATAAATGGCATATGTTATGATGATCAAAATGTAAAATTTTTAAATCATCTTGTGTTTTGTGAGAAAGAATCCTCATTCGCACGAATGGGGTGTGAGATCAACTCATTCGCACGAATGAAGTGCTGTGTAAAAGAGAATCAAGTCTTTAGCCCATTCACTTGGCGAATGACTATTGTTTATAGAATTTCATTCGGCGAATGACTCAGTGCCGAATGACTCATTCGTTGGTGTCATTCGGTGAATGAACTAATGGCGAATAGCTTATTCGCCAGTCTCATTCGGCGAATGGCTCACCCTATATAAACAGTTAATCGGGTGAACCACCTCATTCGTCAAAATCTCTTTCGCCTAATACTGTGTGAACCCCATTCGCCCGAATATCTTCTCTCTTCGGTTATTCATTTTCTCGTGATTTCTATTGATCCAGCTTCCGATATTTGTGTTACTTATCATCTCATGTATATTGGGATCGAATATCATCGAATTTGGACCGTGAAATCATCAAAAACTCGCTCAAATTTTAGAGTTTTAGAGTTTTTGAGTTCGCCCTGTAAATAGACCATCAAAATGGGTATGAAAATGCTAGAACCATGTTTTAATATTGCTAATCGGTGGTTTCTGAGTCAAGTTGCATGAGTTTTGTGCATTGATTTGAACTTTTTGTCAAAAAGGTTTGGAACTTGAACAGACAGCCGAATGTCGTCATTCGGCGAATGGCTTATTCGGCGAATGAAGCTCCTTCGGCGAATGGCTCATTTGGCGAATGATTAAATCAGCACATATCTCATTCGGCGAATGAGGTCTATTCGACGAATGAAGCTCATTCGGATATTGACTCATTCGACCAAAGAGTTCATTCGTCCAAATCAGGCTCATTCGACCAATATTTTTCGCCTGTGTTTTTGATCTGATTTCTATATTTTGTGTAACTGATTGGTTCTAACAAGTCTTTATCTGATTTTCAGAATGGCTGGATACAAGTCAGTGACGAAGAACAACATTTGTGCACATTTGGATCTCACTACTCCAAATGCCAGACATTACACCAAGATTATCACTTTTTTGCGTCGTTCCAGGATTTTCACTGCCATTTCGACCATACATGTGCCATACCATTCTCATCAACAGGATTTCTGGGCTTCTGCCGATATTGATTGTGAGGTTGAGCCTCCCGTTATCAGAGGAAAGGTGCTTGGACACGATGTTGTTGTATCCGCTGAGCACATCAGGAGAGTTTGTGGTTTCCAGGATACACCTGATCAGTCGTATCTGTTAGATCGTTATTTGGTTCCTGGCTGCTTCATGAGGTGCAAGTACGAAGGCGATCTTGGAGCGGGAATCCTGAACAAGGCTTATAAGTCTCCATAGTTCAAGTACCTCGCTCATGTACTGATTCATTGCCTTGGATCTAGGAGAGGAGGTTGCCTTCGTTGCCCTGGTGCTGAACCGACCATTCAACTTCTCTGAGATGATATTCACTCATATGAAGGAGAATGTGGCTTTGAAGGGAGATAAGAAGTTCTTGATGTATCCGAGGTTCTTGCAGCAGTTGATCGATGCATAGTTGCCTGATCTGCCAAAGATCAACGCTGATATCATTAGGCTGGAGCACATGAATGACATCACTCTAAACAGAGTGATGTCATACAGAGGCAAAGAGAGGAAGCCTGCAGCTCGGTCTTTGTTTGGTCATCTTTCTAGGCCGGATTACATAGACTCTATTGGTCGGAGATGGAGGCACGAGGATTCTGATTCAGAAATGGAGGATATACTTATACCTGATGATGAGGGAGATGATGATGGTGGAGAAGGTGGTGTTGCAGGTAGTAGTGGTGCTAGTGCTGGTATGGTCGTTAGCACAGTTACTGTGAGCACTGTTGCTGAAGTTAGCTTGACTGATGCTGGTAGTATGAGTGTAGGTGTGGAGAGTGCAGGTGTTGTGAGTACAGGTGATGTGATTGTTGGTGGTGGAGCTGGTGTATCTGTTGCAGAAGAAGAGGATGTTGATATTGACTCATTACTGGAGTTAGATTTCATGACTGCTTCTACAGGCACTGCCTCTACTCCTATTGATATGACAGGTACTACTTCTACAGAGGATAGAGAGAATTCTGATGATGTGGAGGGTAAAGATGGTGATGCAGATAAAGATGCTGATAGCTTAGATTCGGAAGATACACCGGATGATGAGTTTGAGAGTGTCTGGATAAGAGGGAGATTGATGAAGAGGAAGTGGAAAAGGAGTGAAGCTGAGATGGAGGAGATTACTGATCCATCATTCGTTCCTGAGTTTGATGTTTCACCTCCTCCTCGTTCCTCTATTCCAGCTACTGCAGCGGTTTCTGTTGCCGCAGTTCAGTCTTCTTCATCTCCTGCTGGCAGGAGAAAGAGATCGAGGTTCCTCTCTCAGAGAAGGTCAGAACTGGCGACAGCTGCTACCACTACTGTTACATCAGTAGCAGCTGTCTCAGTTTCTTCACTGACCAGGTCAAGGGCTATTCCAATTCGTGCTACTGTGACCCCTCTGACCACTTTTATTGCTCAGATTCCCATCTTCACTGATACCTTTGTTGGTCCCTCCATTTCAAGAACTGACACGTTTGTGCCTACTGTTTCAGTTATAGATCAGCTGAGCACACTGAACAGTATAATACTTAAGCTGATGGAGAGGAGCCTTGAACAGGAAAGGAAGAGCAAGGAGCAGGAGTTGGTTATTGCTCAACTTCCCCAGCGGGTCAATGATCAGGACACCTTATTACTACAGGCTGCTGATCAACAAGATGATCTGCGAGCTCGTTCTGCTCAACAAGAGGAGCTGTTGCTGAAGTACATTGATGAGCATCATCAGTTGGCATTGACTGTCACTGATTTCAGTGACCGGGTTCTGTCTCTAGAGACGGAGAATGCTAGGCTAGCTGATCAGCTTGATAGCCTTAAAGACGGCACTCCCAGGCTTGAGGGAACAACAGTTCACTCTGATGACTCAGATTTAGAAAAGGATAAAGAAGAGGAATATGATGAAGAAGAAGATGAATCTGACGAGGAGAAAGTAGATTATGAGGATTCTGATAAAGATGATGACTCAGATTAGGACGGATCAGGAAGCGGGTCTTCTGGTTCATCAAGTTCAGATGACGATGATGATGATGATCAAGCCCCTTCTACTTCAGAGATCAGCTACAAGTCTATGCAAGACAAGAAGAAACAGGCTCCTTCTCAACCTCCTCCTACACAAACAGAAGAACCAGCAGCTACTGAGGAAGTCGAAGCTGTGCTTGTGAGACGTCAACTAGATGAGACACTCACGATGATTTTGGACGCTCAAGGGATTATACAGCACTCAGTAAGCTACGACAAAGAGGAGGGGGAGATTATTCACTGCTTATCATAGGAGCAAAAAGCCGAATTCTTCATGCTAAATCCTGATGAGGTTATCACTGATGATACCTCTGTCCCAGTGTTTGATGAACCAACTCTAGAGGTCTTTGATGATGTAGATGAAGTCATCCTGGAGGATATCACTGATGAAGAATATCCAAAGTATACATCTGCTGAGGCCGAGCTTCTTACATTCACTGATGAGTTTGATCAAGCTACTGAAGATCTACTTATCAGATACTTGGAAGAACATGTGGAGGTTAGTAAAGCTAAAGCAAATGATCTTCAAAGAAGAAAAGAAGAATGGAAGGCCTATTGGGAGGTCTTCAAGAAAGAAAGCATAGCAAAGATGCCAGCTATGCACAAGAAAGTCTACAGAACCAAAGGCTACAAGGCTAGAGGTCAAATCTTGAGCTAGGCATACTTTCATGATCTTGGGTGCTATGCAGTAAAGAGGGAAAGAGACATTGACTACTTCAAGCATCCTCATGATTTTAAGACGTTGCCCGGTTTCGAAGTCAATCAATTAGCACGTCTGAGGATGCTTTATAGTGAAGATTCTGGAATGTCAGCCTGGTTTTCTCGTCAAATTCAGTATGAGTACAGAAAGAGATGGGTGAACTTCCAGCCCCAACAGCCTGAATGTTATTATTTACCAGAGATTGATGGAGACACCCGAAAGCACAAAGTTATCCTGAAGTGGCTTCCTCCTAAAGTTTTGAAGAAGATTCCGTTAAAGAAGATGCGATAAGATTTTATTGACGGCTTCCGATGGTGGTACTATGACGGGCGAAGTGGAGAAGCGGTGATATTTATGTGCAAGGAGAAGAAATGGGAAACGGAACGTATATTTGACCCGATGTGGTTGACCAACTTGTCACACAATGATGTCAAAGCTCTCTTTCGACACCAGATATTATTTGATGTACAAGACATGGTACAGGCACTACAGTTCATGAGGGTGATCCGTCTCTGCAGTATTTTCAAGATTCATGCTGGAGCAGACTGGAAAGCCATTTCAGGAAAGACACTTCCAAAGACTGAACTAGTCCAACAGGGAGTTTGTAGATGGAAGTTGTCTTTATATATTGGTCAGTTTTGTACTATCCATCTTGTAAAGTTCAAGTTATATTAATAGAAGTTGTCTTTATATATTGTTCTTGATGTTTAATATTGATTATATGGTTGTTTGATTTGATTAATTAATATTTGAGTATGAAGTCTAACCATTCGGGCGAATGACTCTAAGAATGAAGTCATTCGCCGAATGAACGCAATAGCGAATGAGAAAGGCGAGCGAATGAGTCATTCGTCAAATGACTCATTCGACTGACTTATCCATTCGACATAGTCATTCGCCGAATGAGCTGTTTCGGCCACTCATTCGGCCGAATAACTACAGTCTATAAATACAAGTTGAAATCATTTCAAACCTAACTTCTGTGAGCCCTCCTTCTTCCCAGAGCACCTAGTGTCAAACCCTAGAAGATCAGAGCGGCCACTGATCGTCTAAGTTCGATTCTCAACCCATGGTGTTCGATTCTCACTCACACGTCCTTCCTACGCACTAGGATCACCATGGGTGCTGTTGGTGTCGATTGGAAAACCCTGGAATAGGATTCCGGACTATTCCAGAGGCTGTCGAGTAGATATCCGTTGGAATCGGATTGTTTTCGAGCTCCAATTAGGTCCTACATCTAGATTTTCATCGGTCATGTTTTTAAAGCATAAATCAGATACTTATGAAAATTTGGTTTTGTTAATCAATAGGTTTGAGACATTGTATAAGTTGAGAGTGAGACGCGTAAGATCAGATAATGGGATTGAGTTTAAGAATCATCAAATGGAAGAATTTTGTAATTCCAAAGGCATTCAGCAGCAGTTCAGTGCATTGTATGAGCCTCAGATGAATGGTGTAGCTGAAAGAAAGAACATATCAGAACGTTGATTGAGTCTGCGAGAACAATGCTTGCTGATTCAAAATTTCCCATTACATTTATGAATGAAGCTGTGTCTGCAGCTTGTTTTACTCTTTACAGAGTTTTGATTGTTAAAAGACACAATAAAACTTGTTATGAATTACTTCAGAATCGAAAGCCTAATTTGGAACACTTGGAACCTTTTGGGGCTCCTTGTACCATGTTAAAGAAAGATTCAAAATTCAATTCTAAAGTTGAAGAGGGTTTCTTTCTTGGCTACAGTCTTCCTAACAAACGTGTGTTTAATAAACGTACGGGTGTTGTGAAATTATGGTATCATGTGAATGTTCAACGACATACACCTATACCAGACGGAAAAGGACCAGATTGGCGTTTATAACAAACTGTTTGAGACTTTTAATATGTCTCAGCTCCAAGTGTTTATGATGATGAAATAACCTTAAAAGTGTTATATGATTTGCAGAATTCTGAAGACCAAGGTATTTCTCATCATTTTGAAGATGGTAACCATACTCCACATGAGCAAGGCATTTCAGAAGTAATTAATGATGATTGATCATCTGATGATGATCATGACGTGTTTGAAGATGCTATTTATCATGATCAAGACACTGATCAGAATATTACAAATATGGATCATAATGTGGATGTCCCGCAAGTGCCTGTCACAAGAGTTCATGTAAATTATCCGGTTGCTCAGATTATAGGAGATCCAAATGCAGGAGTACAGACACGAAATCAAGTTACGATTGAAGAGAGTTTGTATGTGGAGTTAGAAAGAATTTATGGCAGTCAAGAGCTTTGGATGCATTCTGCATTTATTTCACAAATAGAGCCAAAGACTGTTACTGAAGCGTTACGTGAGCCTGCCTGGGTGGGGGCAATGCAAGAAGAGTTGAATCAGTTTTAGAAGTTGGGAGTTTGGCATTTAGTTGATTTGCCAAAAGGAGAGAAGAAGATTGATACTAGATGGGTGCTATGATGCAAACGCGATGACCGAGGTGTAATTGTTCGAAACAAAGCACGTTTAGTGGTTCAAGGTTTCAAACAAGTTGAAGGAATTGATTACGATGAAGTTTTTGCACCAGTGGCGTGGTTGGAAGCAATTAGAATTTTTCTTGCTTTTGCTGCTCATAAGAAATTCCAAGTTTTTCAGTTGGATGTCAAATCTGCATTTCTGTATGGTTCTCTAAAGGAAACAGTGTATGTTTGTTAGCCACCGGGCTTTGAGGATCCTATCCATCGGGATCAGGTTTACCTTTTGGACAAAGTACTGTATGGTCTTCATCAGGCTCCGCGTTCCTGGTATGAGACATTATCGACTCACATTATTGAACACGGGTTCAATAGGGGTCAGATTGATAAAACTTTGTTTTATCGGGAAAAGGACAAGGACATTATTCTTGTTCAGATCTAGGTAGATGATATTATCTTTGGATCTACCGATGAACAAATGTGTTTGGAGTTTAAAGAGGTGATGATTGAGAAATTTGAAATGAGCGCCATGTCAGATATCAAATTTTTTCTGGGTTTACAGATTGATCAAACTGTTGATGGAATTTTTATTCATCAGACAAAATATATTCAAGATGTGCTAAAACAGTTTAGCATGCTTGATTCAAAACCAATTTCCACGCCCATTCAGCCTAATCACGGGATTGAGCCTAATATTAAGGGGGAGATAATTGATCCTACTCTTTATCGTGGAATTATTGGGAGTTTGATGTATCTGACTGCCTCAAGACCAGATATTGTATTTGCTACAAGTATCTATGCAAGATATCAATCAAAACCTAAAGTGTCACATCTGATTGCAGTCAAGAGAATACTTCGTTATCTGAAGGGTACACCAGACACCGGTTTGTGGTATCCTAAGGATGATAACTTTTCCTTCAATGCCTACAGTGACTCCGATTATGGAGGCACTACAAATAAAAAGCCATTTAATGGCATACAAATTGTGCCTTAAAAGACCAAAAAAATGCCACTAGAAGCCCCTTGAAGACTGTGTGGCACACAAAAAAAGGGCCACTAGAAGTCACCTAAAGGTGACGCTAAAGCCTTTTGGTGGCACTTTTTCAATGTGCTACACAAAGTTTTTAGGCTTTTAGTGGCACTTTTTTTCCTGCCACAAAATAAAAAGAGACTTTTGTAGCACAATTTTTGTGCCATTAAAGATTAATCTTAGTCACATATTCATGTTGATTTAGTGGCACTTTTATTTTGCCATAATATAAAAACACCTTTAGATGCTCAAATTTTGTGCCGGTAAAAACCACATATAGTTGGTTGTATAACACATTTTCACAAAGACGCATTATTTTACAAATAAATATAAAATAAAAGTTGAACAAGATTGTAAATAATAACATAAAAAATTTGATCCAAACATAATACAAAAAATGTCTAAAGCAATGTAATAAGCTACATTTTTCAGTTTTCAAACGTTTACACGTCACACGTAATTTAATCATTGACGAACATTTCACTGCCATATGACTTACCTCGAAAACTTCTCATGATGAAACTTCGACACTACTCTGGAAGGGACTTCTCAAGGAACTTCTTAAGCATCACATAGAACTTGTTAAGTTCTACAATAACATATGCTGCAAAGTAAAAAAAAAATATTTATCAACTAAAAAACAAACTGTAGTAACTTTCTTCTTATGTTTAACTGAAACTTAAAATGTAACATAAATCAATAACATACCTAATGAGAAGGAAATTTGTTATAACATGCAAACAACATGTTAGCATTTGTAACAGTGAAATCAAATGAACCTTAGGCATTCTTGGGGAACTCGTTCCATACACTGGTGTGTCCAGTTAGGAAATATTACTCTATATTAGAAACCAATGATAGCTACTTAGAAGGCCAAAGTGCAAGTGGCTTTTAACATAGGTTAGCTCATCTAATATGTCAAACTATTAATCCATCTCCAAAACAGAAACCTGCAAATTAAGAGATAAAACTATTGATCAAAGAATGGTTATTTGACGATACATTTCAAAATCTGGTTATACAGCAATATACTGAAGTACATATAAACATTATATTCCAAATCACATAACATGAATTTCATGCCAAATAGCTATATAAATAAACACAAAAACACAATATTCAAAAATTTTACTTGCAAAATGAAGCCAGGACTTTCAACTATTCATTAGCTAGCCTCATTTTAATATACATCTGCATTTTTTAAAATAGGACCTCACATTTAACAGAATAAAAACATGATCTTAAAAATTAAAACTCAAATAACATAAAAATGTCACTTCGTCGCAAACAAAAAATGAACTAACCTATGAATACCAAGACCTGAGGCTGAAATGTAAGAATTAATGCTCCAATATAACTATCCATTATAGTCCACCCTGCAATTTTCTTTTCCTTTTATAATCAAATAAGGCAGCAAAAAAGTCAGAATACTCCATTAACTGGTCAAATTTTCTAGTGGCAGATGGGTCTATATGAATTCTATAAAGTCTGAATTACAAACCTTGAGCTACTACTTTAGCAATTAGAGGCTATTGAACTGATATATCTCCAAAGACACCTTAGATTCTTCTGGTTCTAAAATGAATACTAAAAGTCTAAAACTTTTTATGTCAAAAACATCATTGGTTGAAGATTTGAAAATAATAGCCTGGTTAAAAACCAATGCTTCTTTTTTCAGTGTCGTTGATCTCAAATCAGCTGCTACCAGTACTTAATTCCTAACAAAAGCGACAACACATGTAGCTAGAAAAAGCGTAGATTATAAGATTAAAAGATTGTAAGAAAAAATAATTTGACTCAATTAATTCAGTAATATCAACTTCATCCTGTAAAAACACAAAACACACATGAGGGTATACATTAGCTAGGCTTTAAATTGAGTTAGATGTAAATGCTCAAACATAAAACAAGCAAAGATCAAGCAAAGAAGCATGTAAATGTAATATTAAATGGTTAAATTTAACTTAAAGTTGCAACGTATATAATACCGAACGGAGGTGGTTTTCTGTAACATCTGTGCATTTAGTCATATCAGTCATAAACAATGTTAGTACAATATATAGTTGATTCAGTATTTGCAATGTGATTCAAGTGTTCATGATTGCGTTTGTGTGATATAGGATCTTATTTAATTTGAAACAAGTATGTATTATTTATTTACTGTCGATTTCGCTATGCAAGAAGAGTATCGTATTATATCGAAACAGTGGTGGGCTAGCGTAGATAAGGCAGTTAGCCGAACTCTGGGCATGCCCTATACATATATTGCGTTCGGTGTAATGGGATAGTGTTAGTGCGTAGTGTTATGACGAATAGTATGACAAGCAAACTAATCAAACAAAAATCGTAATACGTAAGCGAGACTGAGTATGGGTATGGGTGACGATCCATAAAGATACGAATGTTTAGCTTATAATTACGAGTGAACGATAATAAATAAAAAATACGGCCGAAAAACGTACGCGATTTCGGTTATACACGTAATTGTAATCGTTTAACGGTCTGGCAACGAACAAAAAGTAAAAATAAGTGAAATAGTTTATTTTACATTTTTACAATTTCGAAACTCATCAAAATGATGAGAATAATAACTCTTTTATTGAAAACGCGTAAAATTTCCGGAAACGCGACGAAAACGCGAACCGAGCAACCGAAACGAACCCGAATACCCCGGAGTATATAAACACCAAATGAGAGTGTTTCTCCTCATTTATTACTGCCACAACCCTCTCTCTCTAGAATTTTCGTCATTTCACTCTCTCACTAGAAAACCACACTAAAAGCTCCATATCTTCTTCATTACTCCACGGAAATGGATGATTCTTGAACCCACGCGAAGCTCTCGACATTCCCTACACGGAAGTACAAAGGATCTGAAGTTTTATCCGGCCAAAAACGAGGTATTGATGCTTTAATAGCTTAAAAAATAGGGTTTTTCATCAATATGCTCGACCCAACCATGTAACCGGTTTTAGGACGTATGTAAACCAACCCTAGACCTTCGACACCTTGTTCTTGTTCATCAGTGATGTGAGGGCCTCGCCATGGCTAGTCGCAGCTCAAAAGAGAAGAAGGAATTGCTACAGGTTCGCCGGGGAAGGAGTGGCCGAACCATCGGCTTCCAGCCGAACCCTCTGAAATCTCACTAACCCCAGGTAGACGAACCCTGTTGGCGAGCCTCCTCCCTACCAGCTGACGAACCTTGAGCGAGAAGTCACGAACCCTCACTACCATGAGAACCAAGGAACGAACCTACGTCCGGGAAGCCATGCAGCCGAACCCTTAGCCAACTGGTGAACCCAGTGCTTCGCCCAAACCTACAAACCTTGCTAGCCGAACCATTGTCATGAACGATCTCTGCATGGAACGAGCCTCCAACACCGAACCCTTGCCGAACCATTTAGTCGGCCGAACCCTTTGCATGCAGACGAACCCAAGTGAATTCCCACGAACCCATCCCATTTCAGACGAACCTAATGATAGCCATGCAAACCTTTGATCACCACATCATTAGCCAAACCCCCATGCTAAGCCATGGCCGAACCTTATTTCATAGGTTCGCTGGGAATAGAACCTTACTAACTTCGATTGGGTTAAACCCATGTCACACCTTCGGCCCGCCTCTAGTAACGGCCCACATACATGTTAATTCGGCCTAGAACATATATTTTCGGCCATGTAAACCAAATTGGGCCAAGGGATATTAGCCCAAAGAGTTTCGGCACAATTGATGGGCCCAAGGCTTCGGTTTAGTTTACTTTGTCCGGCCCCCATACTGTGCGACCTAGTCCTAGCCCACACCCATTTGGCCCAAGCATTTGACTCATGGGATTATGTCCCGGCCCAGCCTTGGCATCGTTGGCCCAATAACTACGAACTTTGGGTCACTCAACTCATATGGCTCACTTGAAATAATGGGAGGGTTAAGAGTAATCAAAACCTAACACTACTCAAAGCAATTATGGGATCAAGTCATAAACGCTGAGTCTTTAAACATTTTAACTTCTCATTTAAAATACATGTTAAACATGGGACATCACATTCTTAAACACATGCTACTTTTATGCGTACAAACGGTGCATAAAAGAACATGACAAAATGTTTTCATAAGTCAACCGCTTAACACAAGTCAATCAACAAATCAAAGTCTATACAATCATATATCTTATATTCTATGTATGATTACAATGATATAGGAACCAGTTAGAAGTCTTGCTTGCTATTTGCTACTTGTTATAGTTCAGAGCCTACTGCAGACACGTGAGAACATTAGCCCCTCTTTTACTGTTTTTCAACTGTTTTGGGGTGGAACACGTTATCAAACATTCTTTATGCAAATCATATTTCATATACAAGAGTTATGATACTGTTCAACTGCTACAGGTTTACTCTAGAAATCCAAGGGATTTCTCAACTATTTTCAAAGGAATTATCAACCGTTTATAATGGTTCAATCAACTGTTGAGAAGTTCTACATAAAGGTTTTATAAAAGGTTCACTAAACTGTTTTACACCAATTTTACATAAATGGTTTTATAAATGATAAATACTTTTAAGGAATAAGTTTATAATCTCTTTTACTAAAATCTTGTGTTTTCAATAAAATTGTATTTTAAACCTTGTTATTACACAAGGACTCTATTCGCGGTATTCAATCAAAGGATTTCAATTCATGGTATTCAAGCAAGGTTTTCAATTCATGGTATTCAAGCAAGGTTTTCAATTCATGGTATTCAAGCAAGGTTTTCAATTCATGGTATTCAAGCAAGGTTTTCAATTCATGGTATTCAAGCAAGGTTTTCAAATCATGATAATCAAATAAGGCACTTAAATCAATGGTTTCAAGTCATAGTATTCAAAAACATGGTGTTCATCGTTGTGAACAAACTTATACATACATCAAGTTACATATTCATATTCATACAGAGTTAGTACTGGGTGATCACAACAAGGGAAAGCGGACACATTTGGTTACGCCAATGCTGGAATTAGCTTTTAAATTTGTTTTAAAAGCTAATTGCAGAATTGGTTGCATTACGGTAATATGAAATTGCTGCTAATTTAGTTTACCAGCATAAGTCATATTGACCGGGTTACGTCAACACGGAGTTGTCTTCTGGGTAAACTCGTTAGTACAGCTCGTGTTGATGCGTTTGCTGACTAATTTTCTGCCTCCAAACGTAGTTTGGGACTTGATTATATGTTGGTTTTCTAGCAAACAGTCTGATGACTGTTTGGACACATTGTACATACTTGATGTTAGTTTGGGTTGCAACCATCCATGCATTTTCAATTACAGTTTTATACATATGCCTTACATTGCAGATTCATATTTACAAATGTTAAACCTATTGTTCTCACCAACTAATTTTGTAGTTGACAATTACTTTTCACGTGTTTCAGGTAATCAGGTTTAGTATACTTTCAAGGACAACTAAGGAGACCGTTGTAAGATAGAACAAGATGAAGAAACAAGCTAGGATGGATTTAGAAACACACTTAAATCCTAATTGTTTAATTGTCTTGTTTAAGTCTTATTTTGTAAACACTATTTTTGGGGTCTGTAGTTGTCATTCTTTTGGGAAGATAGATAGATTGTCTGTAACTAAACAATGGTCTAATCTTTATGAAATCTAGTAATGCATTGTGGTTGTTCTTATTCAATACCTGTGCATGATTCAACCATCGATCGTCACCGCACCGTGGATTCCGCACGCGGCGCAGGGGGTGTGACAGGTTGGTATCAGAGCCAAGATGTAGAGAACTAGGAAAAATCCAATACTTAATGACCTAGACTATAACCTAAGCTACCCTATAGGACTAAGTGCTATAGGCTTCAGGATACTCAGGATCTAAGTAAACTTAACTTAAGCATTAAGTCTACAATAAGCTTGCATGATCTTAGGGACTATACTTTTCAGAGTTAGTTAAAGGTCAAGGGATTAAATTTGGAATTCTATAATTTTAGAAACCAAATTAAGTTCCCAAATGCATATTCATTAAAGGATTTCAGAGGCAAGGATCTGTATTCTTAGTATCCTTGATCTGAAATTCTTAATCAGAGTTCATTCCAGGATTTTAGAGGCAAGGATCTGTATTCTTAGTATCCTTGATCTGAAATTCTTAATCAGAGTACATCAAGAGTTTCAGAGGCAAAGATCTGTATTCTTAGTATCTTTGATCTGAAATTCTCATCATGTTCTCATTATCATGTATTCATCATCATTAGGACTTCATAACTTAGAATCTGTGTAACAACATTCTTTAGTTGAAGCTCACACAAGGAAATCGTTATACTCAATACTGTAAGTATTGGGAACCTAGCTAATTAACCTAGGACACATATACTAAAACCTAAGGTCTTGATTTCTAGTAAATCAAGAACTACGGTTTTGACAATCATAATCATATTCATAGTTCAAGAGACAATCATGAATCAATCAGAATCAATCAAGAGTTGGGATCCTAGCTTCAAATACAAATGGTGGCCAAGCTCTGGCATACTAAAGTGGTGGTGGGATGTCGGCTGGGCAGGCAGTTTGCTTGACCCTACGTAAGCCCTATATTTAAGAGATCTTCAGTATGACAGGGGAAATTCGGCATTTTTATTTGAAGTGAAGATTCGGGAGCAACTGGAATCATTGAAAATTAGTCAAACATATGAGATACAATCATTTGAGATACAACCATTGTGTGAAACAATCAAAGACAAATCAAACAAGTGTGTGAAACAATCATTGTGTTAATAAACCATAGATGAGTCAACCATTGTGTGTGAATCAATCAAGTTGTGAACATTCTTTAAATGTAAACCTTAAGTGAAATTCTTAAGTGATTACATGTTTAGTACTTACTAACATGGGTTAACAAGAAAAATGTAGAGCACACATATGATTTAGTTCTACATGTTAACAATTGTTAGTAGGTGCACACATAATTCAACCGTAATTCAACCATAGACTTAATCACAGTTCAATTGAACAAAGATCATGGGATTCTTAATCAATGGAACATATTTGGAAGTCAGTACAGTCGTATTGCCAAATGCTAGCAAGGGCATGATCGTGGTATATCGAAACGGTGCTGGGCTGGCGACTGGGCTGGCAGTTTGCTTGACCCTTTTGTATGCCCTATATATAAGCTATCTTCGGTATATCGGGAAAGTGTCAGTGTGTAGGATTGGCGGAGTGAAATCATGAGACATCGTACATATTCACATGAGAAGTATGCTAATAAGTTAATTGCTTATACGTGTATTTGCTCATATTACAATTGAATGATAATATTAGTAGTATGGATATATTACTAACTTTATCATGAAAATTCAATTGTATCTTTTCTCAAAACTGACCCACTTGTGGCTTCTATTCGTAGAATGCCTCCTCGACGTGACCCTAACGGAGGGGGTTCAACAAGTGGCAATGATGATGAGATCAAAAAAATTGCCCGGGCTATCTCATTACATATGAGGGATGTCATTCCGGGTATGGTCACTGATATCACCCAGAAGCTTCGGGGAAGTACCAGTGATTCAACACACAACTCAAATGCCAACAACGCCGGAACTGCTACTTTCACTTTCAAGCAGTTTAATGATGCTAAGCCTCCTAAGTACGCTTGGACTGAGGGAGCTACCGGCCTACTGCAGTGGCTGGAAAGCATTGAGGATATCCTCGACTTCACAGGATGTCCGGAAAATCTGAAGGTCAAGATGGCTTCAAGCGCTTTTCATAAAGGCGCACTCACCTGGTGGAATTTTGAGAAGAACACTATGGGACGAGAAGTTGCTTTGGCCTTACCGTGGGAAGATTTCAAGAAG
This sequence comes from Mikania micrantha, assembly GCA_009363875.1. Lineage (NCBI taxonomy): Eukaryota > Viridiplantae > Streptophyta > Magnoliopsida > Asterales > Asteraceae > Mikania > Mikania micrantha. The sequence continues at coordinate 49,618,583 of CM018681.1, forward strand.
GTATTGGTGGAACAGTTTTGTCCACGCCATGAACTGAACAAACTTGAAGTTGAAATGTGGAATTTAGTCCAAGACAGTGGCGAAAGCGCCAAATATACAACTCATTTCCATGAGTTATGTATTTTGGTGCCACATCTGGTTACTCCTCTATCCCGCAGGATAGAGAAGTACATTGAAGGTTTACCCCTAGTCATCAGGGGAACTGTTCTGGGAAGTAATCCCACTACCCTGGAAACAACCATTCATCTGAGTGCCACTCTCACCGAAGAGTATGTCAAGGCTGGCGTACTTACTCGAAAGGGATACAAACGGCCACAAACGGATGAAGGCAAGAAGCCTGAACAAAATCAACCCAAGAAGAAGAAACAAAAACAGAAAATGATCAAGAACTATGCAGCCTTGACCGCAACTACACCTGTGCAAGCCACTACTGTTACTGCTATGCCACAACCTGCTACGGCCAGAAAGCCTTATACTGGTCCGTTCCCACTTTGCACCAAATGCCAATACCATCACCTACCCACTATTCCATGCAGAAAATGTCTCAAGTGTGGAAGATTTGGACACTTGGCTGCAACATGTCGATCTGCTCATCTATCTGCTGCTACAACTACCACCGTTATTCCTGCTACTACAGGTGGAAGGACGTGTTATAACTGTGGAGCAGAAGGACACTTCAGAAACCAGTGCCCGAAACTCAACACAACCGCTACGACTATTACTGCTCGTGCCTTTGTTATCGGAACTTCCGAAGCACGCGAGGACTCGGCAGTCATCACGGGTACATTTCTCATTAATGATCAATACGCTTCTATCATATTTGACACAGGTGCAGATAAAAGTTTTGTCTTTACAAATACTGCTTCCCTGTTTAGTAAACAACCATCTGTACTTGATGCTCCTCACACCGTAGAAGTAGCGGATGGTAAGACCATACTAGTGAATTCAATAATTCGTGATTGTGAATTAAGATTGAACAATCATCTTTTCTTTATCGATCTCATTCCTATGACACTCTGAAGCTTCGAAGTCGTAGTAGGAATGGATTGGTTATCCAAAAACCACGCCGAGATGGTATGCTCGGAGAAACTTATTCGAATTCCCCTACCGTCCGGCAAAATGATGCAAGTTTACGGCGAGAAACCATGTTGCGGATTGAAGATTGTGTCATGTATCAAGGCTAGGAAGTACCTGAAGAAGAAATACTGTACATTCCTGGATCACGTGGTAGAGAAGAAACCTGAGAAGAAAGCAGCTGGAGACGTTCCGGTCATCAGAGATTATCCGGACGTATTCCCAGAAGACTTGCCTGGACTACCACCGATTAGGCAAGTGGAGTTTAGAATCGATATCGTCCCTAGAGCAAACCCAGTGGTGAAGTCACCATATCGATTAGCACCGTCTGAGATGCAAGAACTGTCTAGTCAACTCCAAGAGCTTCTAGACAAAGGTTTCATAAGACCGAGTTTCTCTCCTTGGGGAGCTCCGGTTCTGTTTGTCAAGAAGAAAGATGCTTCATTCCGTATGTGCATCGACTATCGGGAGTTAAACAAGTTGACCGTTAATCGATGATTTGTTTAATCAATTACAGGGAGCGACATGTTTTTTCTAAAATTGATTTACGATCCGGGTACCATCAGTAGAGGGTAAATGACGAGGATATACCAAAGACTGCTTTTAGGACTCGATATGGACACTACGAGTTCGTGGTTATGCCATTTGGACTGACTAATGCACCGGCAGTGTTCATGGACCTGATGAATCGAGTCTGCAGACCATATTTAGATCAGTTTGTTATCGTCTTCATTTAAGATATACTGATTTATTCCAAGACTAAGCAAGAACATGAGGATCATTTGAGGAAGGTCTTAGAACTGCTAAGAACTGAACAGTTGTACGCCAAATTCTCTAAATGTGAATTTTGGCTAAAGGAAGTTCATTTCTTAGGTCATGTTGTAAATAGAGATGGGATGCACGTAGATCCAGCAAAGATTGAAGCGATTACGAACTGGACTACCCCATCTACTCCAACAGAGATTCGTTCATTTCTGGGTCAGGCAGGTTATTACAGAAGGTTTATCGCGAACTTTTCAAAGATCGCTTTGCCACTTACCACTCTGACTCAGAAAAGTCAAGCTTTCATATGGGGACAGAAACAAGAAGATGCATTTCAACTTCTTAAACAGAAGTTATGCAACTCCCCTATCCTTAGTCTTCCAGAAGACAGTGATGATTTCATTGTCTACTGCGATGCTTCAAACCTTGGACTCGGTTGTGTACTTATGCAACGGGACAAGGTAATTACATATGCTTCAAGACAGCTTAAGGTTCACGAGAAGAATTATACAACTCATGACCTTGAGTTAGGGGTTGTGGTCTTTGCATTGAAGATTTGGAGGCACTACCTTTATGGTACTAAATGTGTCATCTATACGGACCACAAGAGCCTGCAACACATACTAAATCAGAAGGAACTCAACATGAGACAACGGTGTTGGATTGAGCTTCTAACTGATTATGACTGTGAGGTTTGTTACCACCCAGGTAAAGCCAATGTGGTGGCATATGCTCTTAGTCGTAAGGAACCAGTCAAGCCAATTCGTGTAAGAGCCATGGAGATCAACACACAACCAAACTTGAAAGATCTAATTCGTATTGCACAACAAGTAGTGATCGACAACCAACTGAAGGCAGACTTAGACTGCGGAGTTGAGGGTAAACTAGAACCTCGAGCTGATGGGGTTTTATACTTCAACGGTCGCATGTGGATTCCAAAGTCAGAAGAATTGCGCACACTCATTTGTGATGAGGCTCATAATTCGCGATACTTAGTTCATCCCGGGGCCGATAAGATGTACCAAGACTTGAAGACATCTTACTGGTGACACGGAATGAAGAAAGACATAGCATTGTACGTGGGGAAATGTCTAACGTGTTCCAAAGTCAAGGCAGAACATCAGAAACCTTCGGGACTGCTGCAGCAACCTGAAATTCCTCAATGGAAATGGGAGCAAATTTCCATGGATTTCATCACCAAGTTTACGAGAACTCCGAGAGGTTACGATTCGATTTGGGTGATCGTCGATCGACTCACCAAATCTGCTCATTTTCTCCCCTCCGAGAGGATTACAAAATGGAGAAGTTAGCTACCTTATACATAAACGAAATGATCGCTCGTCATGGTACTCCAACATCAATCATTTCTGATCGAGATAATCGTTTCACTTCTCGCTTTTGGAAAACATTGCAAAAGGCTTTGGGAACCCGCGTTAATCTTAGCACGGCGTATCATCCCCAAACCGACGGTCAAAGCGAAAGGACTATTCAAACACTCGAGGACATGCTTCGTTCTTGTGTGATTGACTTCGGTGGGAGTTGGGATACTCATCTTTGACTTATCGAGTTTTCGTACAACAAGAGCTACCATACAAGCATTCAATGTGCACCATTCGAAGCTTTATATGGTGGGAAGTGCCGATCACCGGTCTGTTGGACCGAAGTTGGTGACTCACAGGTCGTAGGACCTAAACTCATTCAAGAAACAACAGAGAAGATCAAAATCATTCAATCAAGGCTTAAGGCCGCAAGGGATTAACAAAAGAGTTATGCCGATCGACGTCGGAAACCGCTTGAGTTTCAAGTCGGTGACCGAGTTCTACTCAAGGTTTCTCCCTGGAAAGGCGTTGTCCGATTTGGGAAGAAAGGGAAACTTGCACCAAGGTACGTTGGACCTTTTGAGATCCTAGAAAGGATTGGTCCCATAGCCTACAAACTCAAACTTCCAGTGGAGCTAAGCAATGTTCACGATAAGTTTCATGTATCAAATCTTAAGAAATGCTTGACGGATCATGATGTTCAGATTCCACTGGAAGATATTCAAATTCAAAACAACATGCAGTTCATAGAACGTCCGGTCGAAATCATGGATCATGGAGTCAAGAAACTCAAACGTAGCCGTATCCCGATCGTAAAGGTACGATGGGAAGGCAAACGTGGTGCTGAGTTCACCTGGGAACGTGAATACCAGATGAAGCTTAAGTACCCTCATCTTTTTACAGTACCTTCGACTAGTTAATTTCGGGACGAAATTCCCTTAACTAGGAGAAACTGTAACATCTGTGCATTTATTCATATCAGTCATAAACAGTGTTAGTACAATGTGTAGTTGATTCATTATTTGCAATGTGATTCAAGTGTTCATGATTGTGTTTGTGTGATATAGGATCTTATTTAATTACGAACAAGTATGTATTATTTATTTACTGTCGATTTCGCTATGCAAGAACAGTATCCTATTATATCGAAACAGTGGTGGGCTGGCATAGATAAGGCAGTTAGCCAGACTCTAGGTATGCCCTATACATATACCGCGTTCGGTGTAATGGGATAGTGTTAGTGCGTAGTGTTATGATGAATAGTATGACAAGCAAACTAATCAAACAAGAATCGTAATACGTAAGCGAGACTGAGAATGGTTATGGGTGACGATCCATAAAGATACGAATGTTGAACTTATAATTACGAGTGAACGATATTAAATAAATAATACGACTGAAAAACGTACGCGATTTCGGGTATACACGTAATTGTAATCGTTTAACGGTCTGGCAACGAACGAAAAGTAAAAATAAGTGAAATAGTTTATTTTACATTTTTACAATTTTGAAACTCATCAAAATGATGAGAACAATAACTCTTTTATTGAAAACGCGTAAAATTTCCGGAAACGCGACGAAAACGCGAACCGAGCAACCGAAACGAACCCGAAAACCCCGGAGTATATAAACACCAAATGAGAGTGTTTCTCCTCATTTATTGCAGCCACAACCCCCTCTCTCTAGAATTTTCGTCATTTCACTCTCTCACTAGAAAACCACACTAAAAGCTCCATATCTTCGTCATTACTCCACGGAAATGGATGATTCTTGAACCCACGCGAAGCTCTCGATATTCCCTACACGGAATTACAAAGGATTTGAAGTTTTATCCGGCCAAAAACGAGGTATTGATGCTTTAATAGCTCGAAAAATAGGGTTTTTCATCAATATGCTCGACCCAACCATGTAACCGGTTTTAGGACGTATGTAAACCAACCCTAGACCTTCGACACCTTGTTCTTGTTCATCAGTGATGTGAGGGACTCACCATGGCTAGTCGTAGCTCGAAAGAGAAGAAGGAATTGCTACAGGTTCGCCGGGGAAGTAGTGGCCAAACCATCGGCTTCCAGCCGAACCCTCTGAAATCTCACGAACCCCAGGTAGACGAACCCTGTTAGCGAGCCTCCTCCCTACCAGCTGACGAACCTTGAGCCAGAAGTCACGAACCCTCACTACCATGCGAACCAAGGAACGAACCTACGTCCGGGAAGCCATGCAGCCGAACCCTTAGCCAACTGGCGAACCCTATGCTTCGCCCAAACTTACGAACCTGCTAGCCGAACCATTTTCATGAACGAACTCTGCATGGAACGAGCCTCCAAAACCGAACCCTTGCCGAACCATTTAGTCGGCCGAACCCTTTGCATGCAGACGAACCCAAGTGAATTCCCACGAACCCATCCCATTTCAGACGAACCTAATGATAGCCATGCGAACCTTTGATCACCACATCATTAGCCGAGCCTCCATGCTAACCCATGACCGAACCTGATTTCACAGGTTCGCTGGGAATAGAACCTTACTAACTTTGATTGGGTTAAACCCATGTCACACCTTCGGCCCGCCTCTGGTAATGGCCCACATACATGTTAATTCGGCCTAGAACATATATTTTCGGCCATGTAAACAAAATTGGGCCAAGGGATATTAGCCCAAAGAGTTTCGGCCCAATTGATGGGCCCAAGGCTTCGGTTTAGTTTCCTTTGTCCGGCCCCTATACTGTGCGACCTAGTCCTAGCCCACACCCATTTGGCCCAAGCATTTGACTCATGGGATTATGTCCCGGCCCAGCCCTGGCCTCGTTGGCCCAATAACTACGAAATTTGGGTCACTCAACTCATATGGCTCACTTGAAATAATGGGAGGGTTAAGAGTTATCAAAACCTAATACAACTCAAAGCAATTATGAGATCAAGTCATACACGCTGAGTCTTTAAACATTTTAACTTCTCATTTAAATTACATGTTAAACATGGGATATCACATTCTTAAACACATGCTACTTTTATGCATACAAACGGTGCATAAAAGAACATGACACGATGTTTTCATAAGTCAACCGCTTAACACAAGTCAATCAACAAATCAAAGTCTATACAATCATAAATCTTATATTCTATGTATGATTAGAATGATATAGGAACCAGTTAGAAGTCTTGCTTGCTATTTGCTACTTGTTATAGTTCAGAGTCTACTGTAGACAGGTGAGAACATTAGCCTTTCTTTTACTGTTTTTCAATTGTTTTGGGGTGGAACACGTGATCAAACATTCTTTATGCAAATCATATTTCATATACAAGAGTTATGCTACTGTTCAACTGCTACAGGTTTACTCTAGAAATCCAAGGGATTTCTCAACTATTTTCAAAGGAATTATCAATTGTTTATAATGGTTCAATCAACTGTTGACAGGTTCTACAAAAGGTTTTATAAAAGGTTCACTAAACTGTTTTACACCAATTTTACATAAATGGATTTATAAATGATAAATACTTTTAAGGAATAAGTTTATAAACTCTTTTACTAAAATCTTGTGTTTTCAATAAAATGATATTTTAAACCTTGTTATTACACAAGGACTCTATTCTCGGTATTCAATCAAATGATTTCAATTCATGGTATTCAAGCAAGGTTTTCAATTCATGGTATTCAAGCAAGGTTTTCAATTCATGGTATTCAAGCAAGGTTTTCAATTCATGGTATTCAAGCATGGTTTTCAAATCATGATAATAAAATAAGGCATTTAAATCAATGGTTTCAAGTCATAATATTCAAAAACATGGTGTTCATCGTTGTGAACAAACTTATACATACATCAAGTTACATATTCATATTCATGTAGCGTTAGTACTGGGTGATCACAACAACGGAAAGCGGACACATTTGGTTACGCCAATGCAGGAATTAGCTTTTAAATTTGTTTTAAAAGCTAATTGTAGAATTGGTTGCATTACGGTAATATGAAATTGCTGCTAATTTAGTTTACCAGCATAAGTCATATTGACCGGGTTACGTCAACACGGACTTGTCTTCTGAGTAAACTCGTTAGTACAGCTAGTGTTGATGCGTTTGCTGACTAATTTTCTGACTCCAAATGTAGTTTGGGACTTGATTATATGTTGGTTTTCTAGCAAACAGTCTGATGATTGTTTGGACACATTGTACATACTTGATGTTAGTTTGGGTTGCAACCATCCATGCATTTTCAATTACAGTTTTATACATATGCCTTACATTGCAGATTCATATTTACAAATGTTAAACCTATTATTCTCACCAACTACTTTTGTAGTTGACAGTTACTTTTCATGTGTTTCAGGTAATCAGGTTTAATATACTTTCAAGGACAACTAAGGAGACCGTTGTAAGATAGAACAAGATGAAGAAACAAGCTAGGATGGATTTAGGAACACACTTAAATCCTAATTGTTTAATTGTCTTGTTTAAGTCTTATTTTGTAAACACTATTTTTGGTTGTCATTCTTTTGGGAAGATAGATAGATTGTCTGTACCTAAACAATGGTCTAATCTTTATGAAATCTAGTAATGCATTGTGGTTGTTCTTATTCAATACTTGTGCCTGATTCAACCATCGATCGTCACCGCGCCGTGGATTCCGCACGCGGCGCAGGGGGTGTGACATTTTCCTAGTCACTTGTGGTAACCTTCGAGAAAACATGTTTTTGTCTAATGTCACCACCCCATTGAACAGACCAAAATCATGCCCATCCTTATCTTTTAATGACCAAAAAATTTATTCAACAACCAGGACCCCAAATTTACTCTCAATACCTAATGAAATATTCAAGTGAGTTAGGATTATAGGTTAAGCCCAAAACAAGATAATAAAACTCTAAATAAAAACCAATACCTGGTTCAAGGCATAAAGCTCTGCATATTGTATTCATTCATGGGATGCCCACATATTTCTTAATTAATCCTTCCTAAAATAAACATCAATTTACTAAACACAATCCTAAAATAAATACAGAGTAACACAAATCAATAAAACTTTATATGCATTATCCATGTCATACACATGCATACAAGATTTAACAATAGCGCATAATGGGTAATTGGTACATATCCCTTTTATTTTTAATTATAATGAATCAAGGAACATGTCAACACGGAAATGAAGGTATCTCATGTGGGAATAATTATAATATAATATGAATTAAAATTGCCGGATGTTAGATGTATGTACAATGTATGAATGACATTAGATTTTGCATGTCATGCTTATAAGCATGTGGATGAGCATTTGTTGTACCAATTTAAATACACATAACAGGACTTAAAACTAACACTTCAGCAATTTCTCTGCAGATTATGTAAAATTTTAACACTCTTCAAATACAGATACGACGATTATAGTGAATTGTGAAAAAATAATCTTGATTGTAGGTTTTAATAAACAATGTGTTTAAGGAGACACCCCTAACCATAACCAATTTATAGGTTAATCAAAGAACCTTAACCATAACAATCGGTTGCTCAACCCTATTGAAACTATAAGCAGCTATTTGCTCAATATCATTTTAAAACCAGTTCTTTCCAACTGTGCCATACATGTGAAATACTTCCTCTCTTAAACAAACGGTATTCAACTATCATTTGTAAAATTAAAAAAAAAAAGCTATAAGTTCACCTTCTCAGCCTTAGCAGCAGCATTTGCAGACTTCTTGAACAGCTCTTCTTTATTTGCAAGCTGACCACCCTTCAACTTTTTGTCTTTCAAAGACTGCAAAAATCAGAGTGATTTTCAAAATCCAACACAAACAAACTTGAACGACAGCATCTGAAATTCAACTATATAATGTAATACTTCCAAATCAGCACCTTCACCCCTCTGGTACTTCTTTACTGTGATATCATGCTCATTAGAAACATCCTGGAAACAACATACTCGCATTAAAATGTTCTTTTATTCTATAAAATTGATTAGAATTTGTGTACTCAAAGCAGCTACTTATGTCTTCAAATTAAACGAATAAAATCAACGCTGATTAGGAATTATTTCGGATTTTAACTTCAACATCAACGTGCCCATCATGTGATAAGTAATTTGTGCCATATTAACGATAAACCACTGAAATTACATAAAAAAATGTCAAACAGCTCTTAGAAAATGTTAGTGAGACATACATGTATCTCCATTTCAAACGAATATCTTATCCGGCGGTGGATGGAGACACGGTGATTGAACGGGGACGATGCAAGAGACAGAGATGGAGCCTCGGGTTGTAGCGTTTTGCGATGAACCCCTTAAAAACCCTAATGGTTTTGTTATGTCATTGTTTAACTCCGTGGTGCATTAAACATTTAATAAAAAATAGTAAACAGTTATTAATACAATTTTAAATCGTGGAGACCTAGGGCTGTAGTTTTGTAGTAGAAATCGTGGAGGCGTTGCTGTTGTGATGTAGTAATCTGGTGACTTGATGTTGTTTTTGTGAGGAGGATCAAACCTGGGCTGGAATGTCATTGTTTTTGAGGACGAATAAACCTGGGTAAAAACGTGGGAATGAATTTCAGGGTTGAAGGAAATTTTAAAAAATGGTGAAGATTTAAGTGGGAGGGAAGTTTTAGAAAATGTTAAAATTTAAGTGCGAATTCTTTTAATAAACTTTTTTAAAGAATTTTCAAAAAGAATGAGTTACAAGAGGTAATTTTGAATGTGAAAATGTTAGATTAATTTATTGACATAAAATTAAAGACCAGAAAAATGTATATTAATTAAGTGTGGCATACTTAAAGTGCCACTAAAATTATAATTTAAAAGTATAAATGATAAGTGTAATTAGAAGTATGAGTCAAACAAATGTGACACACACAAAGTACCACTAAAATTATAATTTAAAGGAATAAATGATAAGTGTCACTAGAAGTATGAGTCAAACAAATGTGGCACACACAAAGTGCCACTAAATCGTTTATTAATGGCACAAAAGATAAATGACACTAAAAGTGTGTGCCACTAAATGACATTTTATTTGTAGTGAGGATGTAAGACAGATGCGAAATCCACAACTTGAGGTGCACAATTTTTGGGGGAACGTTTAGTTTCTTGGCAGTGTAAAAAGCAAACATTTGTTGCTACTTCAACTTGTGAGGCTGAGTATGTAGCTGCTGCCAGTTGTTGTTCACAAGTTTTGTGGATACAACAACAGATGAGAGACTATGGTTTAAATTTTCTTTCAACCCCAATTCATGTTGATAATGAGGCTGCTATTGCTATAACAAAGAATCATGTGTATCATTCACGTTCTAAACACATTGATATTAGATTTCATTTCATACGCGATTGCTATGAAAAGAAACTTATTGATGTGGTGAAAATACATACGAATGAGCAACGGGCAGACCTTCTCACTAAAGCTTCTGATAAAAATCTTTTTGAGTATTTGCTCAAATTAAATGGAATTCAGGTCATGGGTGAGGTTATTTTAAATCAACTTCCTTCATAATCAATTTTTATTGAATTAACATCAGATATTTTAATTGTTTTGATTGTTTTGTGTTTTAGTTTTTAGGGGGAGAAAATTTTGAAAAACTCAAAAACAGTTGAAAAGTAGAAAACACAAAAACATTAAAAAAATTAATTAAAATTCTGGGAAATTGATTCGACCAAATGAGAAATGATAGTACATTGTAGCAATTGGAAGCACATCTGTATCATACTAAAACTTAAATATAAAGAGCATTTACAATTACTTAGTATGATATTTTGGTAGGTTTATAACTTAGTTGAGATAACATTTGACAAAATTTTGATTAGTCTTTATGAAAAACAGATGGTTAGAATACAGTGCTTAGCTTTGTCCTAAATTGTCTCACCCCGAGCCGGCGGGTTGGATCGACTTGCCCGTCGGGCGGAAGGTTCCTGGGGCGTGATATCGTGAGTGATAATTGGGATGATGAGATTGTTTACATTGCACATGATATATATAAATGAGAAACTACTAATTGAAAATAGAATTACAAAGTTAAATTACATCAGTTAGTTCATAATTTAACAATGTAAATCTACTATCAACATCCTAAGTCTTCAATCTTGTATCTGCACAAGATATAAAAAATAATCTGTGAAATGATGTTTCAAAAATATGCAGGTCCAAAACGCTAGGTCCTCTAACTGGTATCCTAGTCCAAAAGTAATAACTCCTTAGTTGACCTGTTCGTCACCTAAGAAGTCATGCAAAAATAAAGTCAACACATGGTTGGTGAGTTCATGTAGTTCTATAAAAATGAGTTTGAATAATCTTTGAATGACAACCTTAACCTCTCCATTAACCACCTATACCATCCAGTTCAGTATGCTTATATATAGGGCATACGTAGGGTTGAACTTACCGCCCGCCCAGCTACCATCCCACCACATACTAAACCACATAATATATTGTCCCTGGTGATAATTAAGCATTTCATTCTACATCTTTGATATCATAACATCTGATTCATAGGATTTGATTACCCTGACAATGTTTACCTTGATCCCCCGAAATGACAACCTTAACCTCATCAACAATCACCTATGTTATCCAATCAAGTATGCTTCTATATAGGGCATATGTAGGGTCGAACTTACCGCTTGCCCAGCCACCGTCCCACCACATACCGGACTGCTTAGCATATTGTTATTAATGATAATTAAGCGTTTCACTCCATTCACCTTCAATTTAGATTTTGATTTCCACAAGTAGATTTACCTTTAATCTCTTGAGTTTACCATGTATTCATGATTACCCCAGAGCACTTGTAGAAATATAATATTAAATATTTAATTAAATTAATAATAAAGCATTTAAATACAACTAAGACATGATGATTGGGCCTTATTTGACTCAATCAATTAGACTTAGTTGTTGGTGGTTGTCCAAGTTGTACCCTCTCACACGTGGCCCATATCAGGCATGACCCACAAGGAGTCTACCTGTATGTGTCGGGACTTCAATGATGCCCATATCAGCTTGACCCATTGGTCCACTGTAAATGCAAGGACTTTAAGGATATCCTTTGATTCTTGATCTTCTTTGATTCTCCTGATTTTGATTTGTTTAATAATTTCCGTTATTGCCCATATAGCTTGACTACAAGAGTCTACTATTTATGCCGGGACTTTCCGTGTGTTACACGTGGTCTTGATTTACATGCAACTGACATCCACCTTAACTTAAGCATTAATGATTTCATTATTTCCATGATTCACACACGGTTATGATTCCCATGAGTCACTTGATTCTCTTGATTATGATCTTTTGATTTCAATGATTCCACAATGATTATAGATTCTTGATTATAGATTCTTGATTAGGATCCTTAGTTTACTGATCACACACTGGATTAGATTCCATTGCATTTGGTCTTTGACTTTAGTTCTTTAGATTTCACTTTGAATTTAGATTCTGGAATTTGAACTCGATGGACTAAGGGTTTGTTTAGACTTTAAAATTACGGTATTACTCAAAGGAGTAATTAATTAATTTGATAGTTCAATCCGTATAACAATTTCCTAGACAGGAGTCTAGGAGTATAACAACATATATAAGGCATATAATAAATAAAAGCATATACGTAAAACAATTTAAATAAAAAGATTTACACATGCTTCTCAGCCCCGCGTTTGAAAACAAAAAAATGTTTAGAAAAGGGGCAATGAACTCACCTGTGTTGCTGTGCAAATGATTTATCACAAAATGCGCGCTCGTTGTTTTAGACTAGGTTCCTTCAGTTCCTGAGTTGTTTTAAGAGAATACGAATAGGATAAGTATATGTAATAGTTGTCGTATCTAAGGTCTTGGTCTCGGTGTGCAACTAAGTGTCCTATGTGACTAATGAACTTCTAAAACTCTATCTACTTGTCTACTTAGTACCCATTAATAACCCATATCCTACAATTTATCATTACAAGTTCTTAATTAACATATTTTTAATTTACTTTAGATTAATTATTTAGTCAAAATCATTTATTTTAATTCAATAAAATTTATAAATCATTTTCTTTTATTAAAACATAATTAACTTAAATGAAAAGACATTTAATATATGACGGGCTTTAGTTAAGCCCATCGGGCCCACTTCGGCCCATTGCTAGTCTTTGATTTCCAAATGATCACAAATCAAAATCCTTGAATAAATCGACATAGATAATTAAATCCTCTAAGTTAGTTATCCGTATTGAGTCTTTTCTTAAAGTTTAAGTATTAATAATTAAATCAACACCCAACCTTTAGACCTTTGTTTTGATTTACACGGTTTCATAATAATTTCCCAAGTGAAACATCTCATATTTAATTGTTAGGGTGTTTTAAAGAAAACGCTTGTTATTGATAACCTAATCCATGATTACTTTAATCGCCATTTATCATTAAAATGGCCTTAGTAGGCTTCCCATGCACATACCCAAATTCCCCATGCATGGTTTACATACCCATCCCATGCACACACACGTATGCAGCCCCCCATTCCCTAGGTTCGTTGCTATTGAATCAGGTTTTCCCATGGTTCGGCCCATATACAGGTTCGCTGCCCGTGGAGGTTCAAGCATAAGGTTCGGCCACCTGTAGGGTTTGCATGGAAATGGTTCGGCTAGGTCAAGAAGCGTCTTAGGTTAGCTGCCCATCTTTATGTCCAAAGGGTTCGGCCTCCTGCATAGTTAAGCAACCTAGCATTCGTCCAAGGGTTCTGGTTCGTTTAAAGGTTTGCTGCATCATGTGGGTTCGGCAGAGGCTTTATGGTTCGGCCAAGAGGGTCCGGCTGACATAGGTTCGGCCAAATGGTCTAGATTCGCAGCTCCTTGGTTCGCGAATAGTATGGGTTCGCATCATTCAAGGATTGGATGTCCAGGTTCACTGGAAGGTTTCTGAACAAGTGGTTCAGCCCCATAGGTCCCGCTGGCATGGGTTCATGGAGCTCAGGTTCGGGACTCAGGTTGACTGGGTGCAAGGTTCGGCCAGCAAAAAGGTTCGGCTGATTGGTGGCTGTCACGAACCAGCATCATCATCTTCCTCACCGATCCTAAACTGTTGCAGGTATGTTTCTAAGGCCTTCTAGTCGTTTACAATACTTATCTCCACGTTTCTAAATGTTCAAAGTGTCTAAAACCACAAGAAATAGAACTCGTGGTTTACACAAACAAAACTGAAATAAAACTAGTGATTTACCTCGGAAATGGTCGATGAAAACCTAGATCCTTTGTACTTCCATGATCTACGTGATGTGGTGGTCGTTTTGACACCAAGAACTTTTGAAATGGTTTAGAATTGAAGGAGTTCTTGTAGAGAGAAGGTATAGAGAAAATCTAGAGAGAGAGACGAAATTAGTGAATGAAATGGGTAGGTGGTGATGGTTGGGGACATTCTAGACAACATTAAATGATTTAGATAATACCCGGTAGGTTCGGTTTCGTTCGGTTTCGCGTAAAATGTCGGTTCGTCGTAGTTTTCGTAATGAAACTACTCGGTCTTAACATAAGATTTATAAAATGATTTTAGGTGGTTATTCCTAGTAAATTAACTAAATATCTTTCGTTTATTTAAAATTTTCAGAAATATTTAATTACTGTTTAAAATCGAATAGTACAGTCGTCGCGCCTATTCGTTTGAATCGTCACCCGTACGAACACGACGATAACTATACTTTTCAATATTATTTTCTAATTATCGGATATCATTCGGAACGTTAAACTTTCAGATATATTCGTACAGATCGTCACCTATATGAATAACCCGTCGATTTAGCATTCACGTAACGACATCCGTGTGTTTTGTTCTATAAAGCCTCACATACGTTTATACATAATAAAATCCTAACAAATAGTCACATGATGGTTCTGTATTGCCAGATAATTATCTGACTGATAAACCATGTAATCTGAATTCTGTTTCCCTGAAATGATTATGAATCTGCTGTTTGATAACATGAAATGATAATGATATATGATATGAACATGACATGAAATTAAATATGTATAATTTGTACCTGAATATTGTTCATGTTACTGTTGAGATCACTGATCCGGTGACGTTTTCGGTACTGATATTACAGTCTCTCTTTGTTAGAGAAATTTCGCCTCGAAATTTAAGAATCATTATCAGGTACGTCTTCCTCTGTAAACAGTTCGGGATACTTGAACTTCATGTGATCCTCGCGTTCCCAAGTAAAACCTTTACAATCGGAATATGGCTTCGCCTCAGTTGCTTAACTTTGCGATCCATAATCTCCAAAGGTTCCTCGATAAAGTGTAACTGTTCATCCACTTGAATTTCGTCGATCGGGATGACGAGTGACTCGTCAGCAAGGCATTTCTTTAAGTTTGAGACTTGAAACATGTCATGCACACCACTGAGTTAATCTGCTAACCTCAATATATACGCCACAGGACCAATACGCTCGATGATCTCGAACGGTCCTACGTATCGTGGTGCTAATTTGCCTTTCATCCAAAAATGTACTACACCTTTCCATGGGGATACCTTGAACATGACACGGTCTCCCACTTGAAATTCCAACGTCTTGCGCCTTTTATCGGCATAGCTCTTTTGTCTGCTTTTAGTAGCTTGTAGCCTTCGTTGAATCTGGGCAATCTTATCAGTGGTTTCCTGAATAAGCTCTGGCCCAGTTATACGGTTATCTCAAATTTCAATCCAACAGATCGGTGATCGACATTTTTGACAATACAAAGCCTCCAATGGTGCGCATCCGATGCTACTATGATAACTGTTGTTGTAGGAGAATTCAATCAGTGGAGAATGAGAATCCCAATTTCCACCGAAATCCAACACACGGGTTCTCAGCATGTCCTCCAGGGTCTGAATCGTACGTTCGCTTTGACCGTCGGTTTGTGGATGGTAAGCTGTACTCAGATTTAAGTGCGTCCCTAGAGATTTCTGTAATGATCGCCATAACCTTGATGTGAATCAGTTATCTCCATCAGAAATAATAGACAATTGCACACCGTGACGTATCACTATCTCGTTGATGTACAGTCTCGCCAGTTTATCCATCGTGAATGTCTCACGCATTGGCAAGAAGTGAGCAGATTTTGTTAAACGATAAATGATAACCCAAATAATATCATGACCACTGGAAGTGCGGGGCAGCTTGGTAACGAAATCCATAGCTATTTGTTCCAACTTCCAGAGCGGAATCTCAGGCTGTTCTAGTAAACCGGACGGTTTTGGGTGTTCCGCCTTCACTTTCGCACACGTAAGACATCAACCAACGTATTCAGCGATGTCTTTCTTCATCCCCGGCCACCAATAAAATTCACGTAAGTCTTGGTACATTTTATCAGCGCCGGGATGCACAAAGTATTTAGTCTTGTGTGCTTCATCGAAGATAAGTCTTCTCAATTCGTCTACCGCCGGAATCCATATACGATCCTGGTAGTAGATTACTCCATCAGGTTTAGTCTCAAATTGTTTCTCTGCTCCATAGTCAAGTTCTTTCTTCATATTTCCTCGGTCAACTGATTCTTGATGTGCCTGAATGATCTTGTCACGTAAACTGGTCTGCACAGTCATTCCCATTGCTCTCACATGCAAGGTTTGACCCGTTCCTTCCGGCTCAAGGCATCGGCTACAACGTTCGCCTTTCCCCGATGGTACTTGATCATGCAATCGTAATCATTTAGAAGTTCAACCCAACGTCGTTGTCGCATGTTGAGCTACTTCTGATCAAAGGTATGCTGCAGACTCTTGTGATCAGTATATATGGTACATTTAGTGCCATACAAATAATGTCTCCAAATCTTCAGTGTGAAGATTACAGCTCCCAGTTCAAGATCATGAGTAGTGTAGTTCTTCTCATGAATCTTTAATTGTCTCGATGCATAGGCTATAACTTTGTCCCGTTGCATCAATAAGCAACCAAGTCCCTGATGGGAGGCATCACAATACACTACAAAGTCATCACAACCTTCTGGGAGCGATAGAATTGGAGCATCATATAATTTCTGTTTCAACGTCTGGAAAGCATCCTCTTATTTCTTCTCCCAAACAAACGGTTCACTTTTCTAAGTTAGTTTGGTGAGGGGCAGAGCTATTTTAGAAAAGTTTGAGATACACCTTCTATAATAACCAACCAATCCCAGAAAAGACCGTATCTCCGTCGGTGTCTTCGGAGTATCCCAGTTCTTTATCGCCTCAATCTTGACAGGATCTGCGTGTATTCCCTCGCTGTTGACTACATGAACCAGAAATTGAACTTCTCTTAGCCAAAATTCACATTTAGAGAATTTGGCGTAAAGTTTCTCTTCCTTCAACAGCTCCAAGATCTTCCTGAGATGTTGCTTGTGCTTTGTTTTGCTCTTGAAATAAATAAGTATGTCATCAATGAAAATAATGATAAACTGGTCCAGATACGGCTTGCACAATCGGTTCATGAGGTCCATGAAAACCACAGGTGCATTCTTCAATCCGAAAGGCATCACCATAAACTCGTAATGCCCGTATCTGGTTCGGAATGCCGTCTTAGGTATGTCTTCATCTTGAACTCTGAGTTGATGATATCCGGACCGCAAGTCAATCTTCGAGAAGTATTGGGCTCCTTGCAGTTGGTCAAACAAATAATCAATCCTCGGCAATGGATACCTATTCTTGATGGTTAGTTTGTTCAGCTCGGGGTAGTCTAGGCACATTCGAAACGATTCTTCTTTCTTCTTCACGAACAAGACCGGAGATCCCCAAGGCGAGTAGTATACCCCATGTGGTCTGCCCCTTCATCACATGGTTTGAAAATTCAACAGGAGTTGCTCCAGGAACTAAGTCAATACGAAACTCTACCGGTCGAGCAGGTGGCAAACCTGGTAGGTCTTCAGGAAATACTTCCGGATACTCTTTCACTACTGGTACTTCTTGAATCTTTTTCTTGTCCTTCTCCTTTTCCACCACATGAGCCATGAACGCTACGCACTGCTTCTGTAGACACTTACGCGCCTTTATGCAAGAGATGATTTTGACACTTCGTTTTGCTTGATCCCCTCTAACTTCCAGTACGCGATCATTCAGCAATGGAACTCAAAGCTGCTTTTCAGAACAGATGACTTCCACCTGATTAGATGAAAGCCAATCCATTCAAACAATGATGTCGAAACTACCCAACTCCATCGGTATCAAATCGATGGTGAATGTATGACCATTAAGTGTCAATGGGCAATTCCTGTATATTGTGCTAACTGTGATCTGTTTCCTGTTAGTTACTTCTATGATATAAGGGGAATCTAACTGTTCCTCTACAGAATATAGTTGGCATGCAAAATCGGCAGAGATAAAACTCTGATCCGCACCAGTGTCAAATAAAATGGATGCATAAAAGTCATGTAAGAGAAATGTACCAGTGACCACATTCGGGTCTTGGCGTGCAGCTGGAGCTCCTATAGCAAAAGCTCTTCCACAGGGTGCTGGAACTGCCTATTGTGCCTTCTTTAGGCAGGTCTTTGCAAAGTGGCCCTGTTCGCCATAGGTATAGCATCCACCATTGTTTTGGTTATTGGGTGGAGGGAGAGCTAAAGCAGCATTGTTGAGTGCTTGATTTGGTGTCAACCTGCATTACTGGACCCAATGTCCCTTTCTTCCACATCCCGTACAATGACAGCATTGATAGTTAGCAGCATGATGATACTGACACTTATCACACAAAGGGTGTGGGCCAGTATATGGCTTCTTGTGCACACTCTGCGGTGTCATGGCCACTTGGTTGAGGGGAGTAGCCATTGTGTAGTTCTTGATGAATTTATGCTTCTTCTTAGGGTGTTAGTGATGATGAGGTTTCTTGGAACACTCTTCCTTTCTCTTGCCAGGGTCAGCCTCTTTCTTCAAAGTACCTGAGCCTACCATCAGATCAGTGAGTTTTTCAGAGAAACTCACAGTAGACTCCACAGTAACAGGGTTTGCTGCAACAACTAAACCCTGAATGCAGGCGGGAAGTCCACCTACATATCGATCAATCCTCTGCTTCAATGTTGGTACCATGTCTGGCACCAAAGCAACCAACTCATGGTAACGAGTAGTATACCCCATGTGGTCTGCCCCTTCATCACATGGTTTGAAAATTCAACCTCCAGTTTCCCAGTTCTCTTCCTCTCGCTTGGATCTGCGAGTTCCACCATGTCAAGGCTCGCTTGTTGAACGTTCCAGCTGAGTAACGAACCTTGTGTTGCTCTGGACAACTGCAGAGGTCCAGATTAGTCTGAATCTTCTCTATCAATTGGATCATACTAACGGCTCCCTTAGTACCGCTAAAGACTAGCGGCTTACAACCTACAAATGACTTCTAGGAATAATGCGATGCACCACCAGTGTTCCCACTGGCTTCCCCTGATGAGTTCCCAGTGTTGTTGCTGTCATTCTGGATACGGTTGAGCATATCCGATATCACTTCCTTCAGCTGATTAGTCAGCTGACTGCTCAATAGTGTTGCCAGGGCAAAAGTAGCAGGATCCAGTATCTGAGTCGTGCTCCGACCTGGAGGTTGGTTGAGTGGAGGAGGAGGAGGAGGTGGAGGACGTGGCGGTGGTGAATCCGCTGGTGATGGCATTGACGAGTGTGGAGCCAAATCTTGCGGTGGTGGTAACAGGGGAGGTTGTCTTCTTGGCGGCATTCTGATCATAACCAAAAGAATATTGGTTAGTGAAGTGATCGAATGCTGAAGGTACAATGCAAATAAATTCTTAATTCATATGTTCTCTACATGCATGGTCCCTAGGTTATAGTCTAGACCAAACCATTTAAATAATGTAACCTATATTTCTCTATAACCATGGCTCTGATACCAATCTGTCACACCCCGAGCTGGCGGGTCGGATCGACTTCCCCATCGGGCGGAAGGTTCCCGGGGTGCGATATCGTGAGTGATAATTGGGATGATCAGATTGTTTACATTGCACATGCTATATATAAATGAGAAACTGCTAAATGAAAATAGAATTACAAAGTTAAATTACATCAGTTAGTTCATAATTTAACAACTATCAACATCATAAGTCTTCATTCTTGTATCTACACAAGATATACAAAATAATCTGTGAAATGATGTTTCAAAAATATGCAGGTCCAAAAAGCAAGGTCCTCTAACTGGTATCCTAGTCCAAAAGTAATAACTCCTTAGTTGACCTGTTCGTCACCTGAGAAGTCATGCAAAAATAAAGTCAACACATGGTTGGTGAGTTCATGTAGTTTTATAAAAATGAGTTTGAATAATCTTTGAATGACAACCTTAACCTCACCATTAACCACCAATACCATCCAGTTCAGCATGCTTACATATATGGCACACGTAGAGTCGAACTTACCGCCCGCCCAGCCACCGTCCCGCCACATACTAAACCACATAATATATTGTTTCTGGTGATAATTAAGGGTTTCATCCCACATCTTTGATTTCATAACATCTGATTCATAGAATTTGATTACCCTGACAATGTTTACCTTGATCCCCCGAAATGACAACCTTAACCTCATCAACAACCACCTATGATATTCTATCAAGTATGCTTATATATAGGGCATATGTAGGGTCGAACTTACCGCCCGCCCAGCCACCGTCCCAACACATACCGTACTGCTTAGCATATTGTTATTAATGATAATTAAGCGTTTCACTCCATTCACCTTCAATTTAGATTTTGATTTCCACAAATAGATTTACCTTTAATCCCTTGATTTCACCATGTATTCATGATTACCCCATAGCACTTGTAGAAATATCATATTAAATGTTTAATTAAATTAATAATAAAGAATTTAAATACAACTGAGAAATGATGATTTGGCCTTATTTGACTCAATCAATTAGACTTAGTTGTTGGTGGTTGTCCAAGTTGTACCCTCTCACACGTGGCCCATATTAGGCATGACCCACAAGGAGTCCACCTGTATGCGTCGGGACTTTAATGATGCCCGTATCAGCTTGACCCTTTGGTCCACTGTACATGCCAGGACTTTAAAGATATCCTTTGATTCTTGATCTTCTTTGATTTTCCTGATTTTGATTTGTTTAATAGTTTCCGTTATTGCCCATATAGCTTGACTACAAGAGTCTACTATTTTTGCCGGGACTTTCTGTGTGTTACACGTGGTCTTGATTTACATGCAACTGACATCCACCTTAACTTAAGCATTAATGATTTCATTAGATTTTAATGATTTCATTATTTCCATGATTCACACACGGTTATGATTCCCATGATTCACTTGATTCTCTTGATTCTGATCTTTTGATTTTAATGATTCCACAATGATTATAGATTCTTGATTATAGAATCTTGATTAGGATCCTTAGTTTACTGTTCACACACTGGATTAGATTCCATTGCATTTGGTCTTTGACTTTAGTTCTTTAGATTTCACTTTGAAATTAGATTCTGGAATTTGAACTCGATGGACTAAGGGTTTGTTTAGAGTTTTGAATTAAGGTATTACTCACAGGAGTAATTAATTAATTTGATAGTTCAATCCGTATAATTATTTCCTAGACAGGAGTCTAGGAGTATAACAACATATATAAGGCATATAATAAATAAAAGCATATAAGTAAAATCGTTTAAATAAAAAGATTTACGCATGCTTCTCAGCCCCGCGTTTGAAAACAAAAAAAATGTTTAAAAAAGGGGCAATGAACTCACCTGTGTTGTTGATGATTGTAATAGAATATGATCTCATGTCTGGATTTTTCTCAAACAAAAATATGTGATTGCTTTGATTGTTTATATTTCATAACTAGATTTGTTAAATTTGCAGTGTGTTTGTTTTAAAATTTTGAAAAATACCAAAAGGTTTTTTGTTTTTATGTGATGTTAAATCAATAATTTTTGATTATTTGTTTTGACTTTGAAACATTAAACACTGTTTTTTTTGAAATCTTTTAAATAAAATTAAATTTCAAAAGGTTTGCTTGGAGGTTCGTTTGGAAGGTTTGTGAGTAGGTTTGTTGAACAGGTTCGTTCAATAGGTTTTGAATAGGTTCGTTCAATAGGTTTTAAACTAGTTCGTCCAATAGGTTTTGGACAGGTTCGCCTGAGAGGTTTTGGACAAGTTCGTCCAACAGATTTTGTCGATAGGTACGGTCAACAGGTTGGTCAAAGGTTCGTCAATAAGGTTTGTTCATAGGTTCGTATATATAGAGGTTCGTGTGTGCGACCTTCGTCACTTTCATCAGAACTGTTCATCGAACCTGCAATCTTGAAAGTTGATTTTTTCGATTCTGAACCTCTGAAACATTTTGCCTTATATCATTAGCTTCGAATTTGTATTGTGATTCTAAATAGGTAAAAATATTGAAGTTTGACCGGCTAGATTAGGAGATATGTTGATTTTAGATTCGGTTTAGTCGAACCTATTGTTTTTGAATTAAAACATGCTTTTATTAATATTGTTCATATGTTAATGGTGATCCTTTGGATATCGATTTTTGATCTAATTCATAGATTTGAAAATCTGATGTTAAACTGGATTAGGTTCGTGAGATGAACACAGGATCGCTGAATTCATAAGGTTCGTTTAAACTTTAAAGGTTCGGGTCGAACCTCTTTGGGTATTTGAACCGAACCTTGTCTCAGGGTTTGTTTGACCAATAGGTTCGTGATATGACAAGGTTCGTTCATTGAAAGGTTCGTTGGTATAAACAGGTTTGTCTAATAATCAGGTTCGTCTAAATTTAGGTTCGGCACAGGGAGGGTTCATTGGTTTTTACACTTAGAAATTTTTTTTGATTTTTTTGATTTTTTTGATTTTTGATTTTTTAATTTTTTAATTTTTTAATTTTCTGTTTTAATTTTTGTTTGTTCTGATTGTAGAAATGGCAACTTTTACATTCGGAGACAAACACAACCTGTGTGCTTATCTAGATCCGACAACGAAGAACGGCAAGGACTTTAGACCGATGATCGAGTTTTTGAGACGGTCAAGGATTTACCATGCTATATCCAACTCCTGTTAGATATATAGATCACACATTCAGAGTTTCTGGGTTTCTGCGAGGCTAATCACTGTTGATGAGGATTATGTTATTGAGGCGAATGTGCTTGGTCAACCTATTCGAGTTACTATAGCTGACATTAGGAGGGTTCTACAGTTCGGAGGAGAACCTACAGGAATGACTCTTATTCCTGAGAGGTGTATTAAAGGGTGTTTTCTGAGGATCAGATACTTTGGTGTCTACAACGAGTATTCTATCAAGAAGGGAAAGTTGTCTCTGTAGTACAAGTTGTTAGCACATGTTTTGTTACACTGCCTTAGCATGAGGAAAGGCACATATGATGAGTTGAGGGATTTAATGAGGTCTGTAATGGTTGCATTGATATTGAACAAACCGTTCAATTTTTCTGCAATGATCTTCAGATACATATCAGACAATATCACCAAAGCCAAGGATAGATTTTATATGTATCCAAGTTTTATTCAGATGCTGATAGATGAAAGATTTCCTGAGCAGAACTTGCCAAGAGCTTCTTCTGATCTTCTCAAGTTGAAGCATATGACTGATTCTAGTCTTGGTCAGGTCAAGATCTACCAGAAGAGCAATGATGACATTCTGATGAAAGATGTAGTTGGACATTGTGCTAAAGCTAACTATGTTGCTCCTTTGAATGATGCTTGGAGGCATGAAGATTCAAGTTCAGAAAACGAACTTTTGAGTGATAATGATAATGATCAACAACAACAACCACCACCTCCTCCTCCTAGACCACAAGTCAGTCAATCATAAGCTCAGCCTTCTCAATCATATCAACAATCTCAAGAACCAGTTCAAGGACTAGATGTGACTCCTACTACACTGGTTCCTCTTCAGGTGATATATCCAGATCAACAAGAAGCTCAAAGACAAGAAGAGGCTACTGCTTCTCAACATGTTGATACTGAAGATGTTGATGTTGATGTTGATGTTAAAGATGAAGAATCTACAGAGTCAGAAATGGAGACAGTACAGGTTGGGAACAGAATGGTAAGAAGATTGAAGAAAAGGCCAGGACAACAACAAAGTGAAGAAGCAAGAGAAGAAGAAAATGATCCTAGCTTTACTGCTGATGAGCCTGAGTCTTCAAGGCCAAAGAAGAAAAAGAGAATTGTAACATTTACGAAATTTGTAATAAACATTTATGTTTAATAAAGTAATTATGACATGAATGAGAATTTTTCTTTTTAAAATACACATAGGTATATGTATATGTACGAGAAAATAAATTAAATAAATAATTAATTAAATATGCATATAAATATGTGTGTATTTATGTATGATAAAATTAATTAACAATTTAAAAAAATGCAAACAAAAACATATTAATAAAGTTTAAAGATTTATAAGAAAAAAAATGTAAATAAATGGATTTTATAAAAATCTATAAGAAATATATTTATACATGTTTTATAAATAAAGTAAGTATAAATTTTTAAACTTTAATCATAATTAAATAAATAAAGCAAATAACTATGTTTTAATCTTAACATTAAAAAGATGTTTTATAAAAATACAACAAATTTATTTCAATTATGAAGTTAAATAAAAATTTTATGCAAGTTATAATAAAGTGAAACAAGGTTTTAATAAAGTTGAGGGTATAAACTGTCAACTTTAAAACTGCAATTAAAGGGAGAACAAGGGGGACTAAAATTGTCAAAACCACAAAGTTCTATCTCTCTCTCACCCGTTTTTCAACCCATATCCGACCCAACCATCCACGCGACCCGTTTTTATTTTCCGTTCGATTATAGTTGTTCCAACTCGATTAATGAAAGGTTTGAGAAGATGCTAAAGAAAGAAGCAAAGTCTGGTTGGAATTGGCTAGTGCCTCAATTTTCAGTGTTGAAGAAGAATTCTTTTGTTTATCCTAAGCCTAAAGTATATACAAGACCAAGATTGAGAAGATTAGAACAAAATTGGAATTCTTATTTCAAGTTCTGGTTCTATGATGAAAGGACATCTGAAGCAGTTATTCTTTTGAGACAAGATGATAAATGGAGAGTGATCAGGCTGTTGGATCCTGTGTGGTTGGTAAACTGTTCAAAGGAAGATATTGTAGGATCAGATGTTCTCATTTGATCAATAGAAGCGGAATTCAACGATGAATTAGCTCAAAATTAGCAAGAACAAAGTTAATCTAATAGAACAGTAAAGCACAAGTGGTTATAGAAAGAGAATTCTGTCAAAGGAATGATTCATTCAATTCGTACTAACTTCGTTAAAGATACAATGTGTCAACTGCCCTAATATAGAAGCAGTGACGTCTGATGATGTCACAAGATGTTGACATCTAACAGACAAAAGATAACTACTGAAAATAACTAAACTACTGAGAATGTCTTCAACATCTGAAGACATCCTCTTACAACTACTGAAAAGATAAAACTACTGAAATAGCACTACAACTACTGAAGGCAAACTACAACCGCTGAAAGCTAACACTTCAGCTGTTGTGAACAACATCTGAAGACTTGCTCTTCAGAGCTTGTAACTCTTCAGATCTTCTCTTCAACAGTTGTTTGTCTTCAGCCGTTGTGCTCTTTTTCAGTTGTTGTGAGCCTGTGGGACTTAGAGGATTTTCTGATCAGGCTCATTGGTTCTTTTGGTCCAACAGATATTGATTTACTGAATGTAGCTGAAATCTTTGCAAATGATGGGTTTCATGATGTTGGCATTAGTTACAAAGACATGGTGGTTCAATTTCAAACGATAGCTCGGATGTGTTATACTCTGGAAATACATTCTAGATGCAAATGGGAGGATGTAAACTATTTGTATGTTGAGCTGATGAAGTTGCAGAAAGAGATAGATGACAGAGATGTAAAACTGGAAGCTGAAAGATTGTCAAAGATTACTAAGCCTGTTATCATTCGTGTTGCAGACAATGTTTGTGAAGATCTGACTACAAGTAAAGCTCAAAGTGAAGATTGAAGATAAAGATATTGAAGATTTTGGAAGCAGCTATTAAGGGGGAGTTTGTTAGGACATTATGTAATAGCTTGCTTGTCAAAATGTTAAAGTTATTAGAGGTTTGACTGAGGTTTGTCTGGCCCACGAACCTTAGCAGGTTCGGCGAACCTAGTAGTGTGTATTGTACAGGTTCTTCCAGCAAACCTCAAGGTTCGGCTGGCGAAACTATAGGTTTGGCTAGGTTCGTCTGAGCTTTTTGTATATATTGCAGGTTTGTCTAGAGGTTTGTCACTTCTGCAATTTTGAGTGTTAGACAAATCTGATTTTCTCTGTGTGAGAGTGAAAGAAATGTGTTTTCTTATACATTTCATTGTAATTAGTTTATCATATTCAATGAAATGATGTTTATAAATGATTGTTTGTCTTTGATACATATAGATCGATTACAGATTCCGCATATAATTGATTGTTAATAGGATTCCGTTGAATGATCAAGATCAAATCAGTAGATCTACATTGAACCCATCGGAGCCACAACCACGGATACTGCCTCCGTAAGAACAGCCGAGACAGGAACTTCCAGACATGCGGAAGAACCAGGAACACTCACACCGCCAGGGGAAATGACCACATTTGGTTCATACAACTCTTGGACAGGGGAATCTGCAAAAACAGCCACATCCGACTCAATCACCTGCTTACCCTTCTTCCTACGCAAAGAAGAAGCCTCTTCAGGTTCATCATCCTCATCCTCATCAATCGCAGTTATCGACAGAAAAACTTCCTTTCGCTTAATAGCAACGGGGGTAGTAACAGTAGACACCTCTGGCAAAGACACAAGAGTCCGCTGACCACTACTACGAAGTCGGAGTTTTAAAGGAGGGTGCGAAGATGGTTCCATAGACCCTGAAATAGAATGGGTAACACGCCCCCTTTTTTCCAAAAGGGCGGCCAAAGGTAGTTCATCATCATCTGGACTGGAAATCTCCTTGGCAGACCCAGAGGGAGAGACGGGCATCAACTCCATCTGCGGCGGCGGCGGAATAGAAGTTTCAATGGCTACAAACTCCATACCATGATTGGCTTTCTTCAAAATCTTGAGTAAATTCATTTCTGCACAAAAATAGACAAGAATGAGGTTAAAAACACATACAACAATGAATACCCAAAACCATACATCAAAAATAAAAAGACCTTGGCCCTCTTCCATCAGCGCAGCCCGGAATTTGGGCTCATCCCACGAAGGACTAACACGGGCCATTACAAGCACCGGTTCAGGGAAAACAATCGCAGGGGTAGGATTCTCGACCAACAACCGAAACAAGGGAACATCACAGTCCCGAAGAGGTGGTGCCTCATCCACTATGGGATTTCGCATATCACAAAGCGGCAACCGAGGAGGAAAAAAATTGTTCTTAACGAAGAAAAAATGAAGTTTCCAATCACGAAGACTCTGCAAAACCCTACTCACACCACTCGGAAAGTTTTGGGGCCGCCGTTTCTCGAAGGTGAACTAGTCACCGTCAACCCGGAACTGGTAGAAAAGGCAGAACAAAGGAATATTAGGCTCACCCCCCATCGCTCTACACGCAATCTCAAAGTGCATCACACGAAGAAGCCCTAATGGATGCACTTGAGAAAAATGAACTTCGAAGAATCAGAGGATCGAAAGAAAGAATGGAGAAAGAGGTGTGACAACCAGTACCAGATCGTCTGGAAAGTCCGGATAAACGCCTGGACAAGAAACAGAAAGTGGTCAAGAATTATGTTGCGACCACTCACACAGCATAGGCCACACAACCACAACCACTGCAGATCAAGAGGCCTTACACCGGCACAGCACCATTGTGCAACAATTGCCAGTATCATCATCAACCAACTTCTTAGTGCAGGCAGTGCAACAACTGTGGGAAGTTTGGTCATTGGGCCACTCAATGCAAGAGCACGGGGGCTTAGAACAGGAATAACAATGCAGCACTTACAGTTGCTGCTGCTGACAACAGGTCTTCCTACACTTGTGGCGAACCAGGATACATCTCGCGGGATTGTCCCAAGAGAATTCAACCAAGGGCTTAAGCAGCTAGAGGAAGGGTCTTTCAAATTGGAGCTACTATTGCACGAAAAGATCCGAATGTGGTCACTGGTACATTTCTCTTATCTGACTTTTATGCATCCATATATTATTTGACACTGGTGCGGATCAGAGTTTTATCTCATCCGAATTTGAATGCCAACTTAATCATGTTGAGGAATCTTTGGACTCCCTTTATATCATTGAGATAGCAAATGGCAAACATATAACAATTAACAAACTACTTAGGAACTGCCCATTGACACTTGATGAGCACACATTTTCCATTTATTTGATACCAGTGGAATTGGGCAGTTTTGATATCATTGTCGGGATGGATTGGTTATCTCTTAACAGAGTTGAAATCATCTGTTTCGAAAAGCTATTACGTATTCCAGTGGAGAACGATCGAGTGTTGGAAATTTATGGGGATCAAGCAAATCGCAGTGTCAAATTAGTATCGTGCATGATGGCACGCAAGTGCCTAAGGAAACGGTGTATCACATTTCTAGCTCACGTAGTGGAAAAAGACAAGAAAACAAGCAAAATTCAAGATGTACGGGTAGTGAAAGACTTTGCGGACGTGTTTCCGGATGATTTATTGGGATTGCCACCTGAGCGATAAGTGCAATTCGGAATCGATCTGGTTCCGGGAGCGGTTCCTGTGGCTGTCTCCTTATAGGCTTGTGCCATCAGAAATGCATGAACTGTCCAACCAATTACAGGAGTTATTAGACAAGGGTTTCATCCGACCGAGTTTCTCACCGTGGGGAGCTCCGGTATTGTTTGTCAAGAAAAAGGGTTGATCCTTCAGAATGTGTATTGATTACAGGGAACTAAACAAACTTACCTTCAAGAATCGGTACCCGTTACCGAGGATTGATGATATGTTTGATCAATTATAGGGATAGACATGCGTTCAGGTTATCACCAGCTCCGTATTCAAGAGGAAGGCATACCCAAGACGACATTTCGTACCCGATATGGTCACTATGAGTTTATGGTGATGCCATTCGCATTGACGAACTCACCAACGGTGTTCATGAATCTTATGAACCGGGTGTGCAAGCCGTATCTAGATAAGTTTGTTATTGTCTTTATTGATTGCATACTGATTTATTCAAGAAGCGAGAAGGAACATTAGCAACATCTCAAGATAATCTTGGAACACTTAAAGAATGAACAACTCTATGCCAAATTATCCAAGTGCGAATTTTGGCTAAGGGAAGTTCAGTTCCTGGGTCACGTGATTAACAGTAATGACATTCACGTGGATCCTGCCAAGATCGAGGTAACCAATAATTGGGACGTGCCCACAACTCCTACAATGATCAGATCATTTCTGGGATTGGCAAGTTATTATAGGAGATTCATTTCGAATTTATCTAAGATAGCTTTTCAACTCACAAAGCTAACCCAGAAAAGTGAAGCATTCGTGTGGACGCATAAACAAGTAGCGACATTCCAAACACTGAAACAAAGAATGTGCAATGCTCCAATTTTAACACTCCCAAAGGGCAATGATGACTCTAGTTTATTGTGACGCTTCCCCTCAGGGACATGGTTGTGTTTTAATGCAACGAGACAATGTCATTGCCTACACGTCAGGACAGTTGAAGATCCATGAGAATAATTACACGACGCACGATTTGGAATTGGGAGCTATTGTTTTTGCTGTAAAGATTTGGAGACATTACCTATATGGTACCAAATGCTCGATCTTCACATATCACAAAAGTCTACAACATATATTTGATCAGAAGGAGCATAACATGAGAAAGAGACGTTGGGTTGGGCTCCTGAACGTTTACGATTGTGTAATCAAATACCATCCGGGCAAAGCTAATTTCGTGGCTGACGCTTTGAGCCGGAAGGAAAGAGTCAAACCCTTGCGCGTTAAAGCAATGGGAATGAATGTGCAAACAAGTCTGAGAGATCAAATTCTACAAGCACAACAAGAAACAGTGGCAAGAAACAATTTCAGGAACGAACTCGACTGTGGAGCCGAGAAAAATTTTGAGACAAAACAGGATGGAGTTATCTACTTCCACAATCGTGTATTGATCCCGTCCATAGATGAAGTTCAAAAACTCATCCTTGACGAGGCACACAAAACACGTTATTCCGTTCATCCTGGTGCCGATAAGATATACCAAGATCTTAGGTCATTTTATTGGTGGCCAGGTATGAAGAAAGATGCGGCTACTTATGTTGGTAAGTGCCTAATATGTGCTAAGGTCAAAGCTGAACACCAGAAACCCTCAGGTTTGCTGGAGCAACTAGAGATACCACAATGGAAGTGGGAACAAATAGCTATGGATTTTTTTACCAAGCTACCCCGTACTTCCAGCGGACATGATTCTATATGGGTCATCATTGATCATTTGACCAAGTCCGCTCACTTCTTACCCATTCGGAAAACCTACAAGATGGAGAAACTAGCAAGACTTTACGTCAATGAAATAGTAGTGCGGCATGGGGTGCCACTATCTATTATTTCTGACCGAGACAGTCGATTAACATCGAGATTTTGGCAATCATTGCAACAATCCTTCTGGACAAGCGTGAACTTAAGCACCGCTTATCATCCACAAACGGATGGTCAAAGCAAGCGAACGATTCAAACCCTAGAGGATATGTTGAGGACATGCGTCCTAGATTTCGGTGGGAGTTGGGATAATCATTTACCACTCATCGAGTTCTCCTACAACAATAGCTACCACAACAGTATCGGATGCGCTCCGTTCGAAGCATTAAATATTAGAAAATGTCGGTCTCCAATTTGTTGAACCGAAGTGGGAGATAACAGAATCACTGGGCCTGAACTTATTCAGGAGACTACTGATAAGATACCCCAGATTCAACCAAGATTACAAGCAACACGTAATCGTCAAAAGAGTTACGCAGAGAAAAGGCGAAAGCCTTTGGAATTCCAAGTGGGTGACCGAGTCATGTTGAAAATGTCCCCGTGGAAAGGCGTGCTTCGTTTTGGGGCTAAGGGCAAGTTAGCACCAAGGTTTGTCGGACCGTTCGAGATAATCAATGGATTGGTCCAGTGGCGTACAGACTCAGACTTCCTGATGAACTTAGCGGGGTACACGATGTATTTCATGTATCAAATCTTAAGAGGTGACTCGCTGACGAATCGTTAGTCATACCATTGGAAGAGATACAAGTTGGTGAGCAATTACACTCTATCGAAGAACTCGTAGAGATTATGGATTGTGAAGTCAAAAGACTAAAACGAAGCCGTATCCCTATCGTGAAGGTTCGTTGGAATTCCAAGCACGGACCAGAGTTTACCTGGGAGCATGAGGATCATATGAAGACAAAATATCCCCATCTGTTTGAAGAAGAAGTAGTACCCAACAATGATGCTTAAATTTCGGGACAAAATTTCTTTAAAAAGGGGAGATTGTGACAACCAGTACCATATCGTCCGGCAAGTCCGTACGATACGTGCACTTTCACTATTTACTATGTGCAAATACAATGTGCAAACAGTTGTGTGGTAACAGGACTAAGAAAATAAATAGCAGTTGTATGTGTTTCAGTGAAAATTTAAATACAGTAAATACAACAACTCATGTGAAACAAAAGTGTGAAAACAAATGGCAAAAGCTGATCGGTTGCGATCTGGTGTCCATAAATAACAGGAATCAGATGGCCCAAAAAACAGTTATAACAATGTGACAATAAGTGGGTTTAGTTGAGTCCGTCAGTGAGGAAATACAATTCAAATAATAATTCAGTATCGTTTACGAATAACAAACTGACAGCGTGTTTGCGTGGGTGACGATTCACACAAACATATATGTGAGTTTAATGTTCTGAATGATAACTGAAAAGTAGAAAACAAAAATCAGAAAGTGAAACCATCGTCGTGTTCGTTCGGGTGACGATTCGAACGAATTCGCGCGAAGGTGACGCGATCTGACGAAACTCTTAAAATAAACGTTTTCGATACAGTAATAAGAAAAATAAATTTAAAAGATTTACTAGGAATAACCACTTTCAAAATGTAAAAATAAAACCATTTTTATTAAACTCGTAAAATACGTGTTTTACTTTCCGGAAACGTAACGAAAACAAGAACCGAGCAACCGAAACGAACCCGAACACGCACCGGGTATAAAAACCCATTCCAAGCATTAATTTCTCATTCAATTCATTCACCTACACACCCTCTCTCTCTAAAACTCGTTTTCTCACTCTCTCTCTCTAGAAAACACACCTAAAAACAACTAGATCTCTATCGATTCTTAACCAAATCGCGTAAATTTGGTATCCACGCGAAGTTCTCGACACCCTCTACCTGAAAGTACAACAGATCGGAAGCAAACTCAACCAAATCCGAGGTAATCTGAGCTGCAAGTTAGGAATTTCTACACAACTAACCAAAACCGAACCCTAATCGGTTCTAAACCCTTATTTTTCAACACTACACCTATTGAAACAAGTTTCCACATACACAACCACCAAAATCCGTCATGAATCTCAACCCAAAAATCCCAAAATCGTGAAACCCTAATTAATATTCAGCTCGTGCGAATGAATCAGGGACGAAAGAGGACCCTCATTCGCATGGGAACCTTGTCCGAATAGACTACCGAGCGAAGGAACTAGTGCCCAAAGAAGATTTTCATTCGCAAGAACATCTCGGCCGAATGTCTTGGTCGAACAGGCTACCGAACGAATGACTCGATTCGCATGGGGTCCCCTTCGCATGGATAGCTGATTCGCATAGCTTCCCCTTGGCATGGATAGCTAATTCGCATGGGGTTTCCTTCGCATGGGTAACCTGGTTCGGGTGCACCCCATTCGTAGGAGCTGTTTCATTCGCGTGAAACTTCATTCGTCCCACATGCCTTAACACTCTAAAACTTGTAAATCATATCTTGAAATA
The DNA here is from genome assembly GCA_009363875.1 of Mikania micrantha. Taxonomy (NCBI): domain Eukaryota; kingdom Viridiplantae; phylum Streptophyta; class Magnoliopsida; order Asterales; family Asteraceae; genus Mikania; species Mikania micrantha. The sequence continues at coordinate 49,651,587 of CM018681.1, forward strand.
ACACCATTAAACAACATGCATGGAGTTTAGATGCTAACGAGATTTACTACAAAGTTGGTGAAAGGTTTTGTTAAACCAACTCAATAACACCTAGGATCTTTTATAAAATATCAAGTGGTAAAGGCTATAAATTGGTTATTGCATTACCCCTTTTAAATATGAGGAATCACTTCAAAACGAACACAATTGTAATAAACAGATTTTAACCAATAAACCTAAGTTTATACTTAGAAACTATATTGATTTTCAAACTTTTGGGACATGTCATGGAGTTAAATCAAGTGATCATAAATCAAGAAGAGCTAATACGCTAAGTCTAGTCTTAAATGGTTAAGTCTTGGTGTAGTATCTCAACATATGGATTCAAGAACGGATAAATCACAAACGCCTAGTTTATATAGTTGAATTACTGAACGTTGTCAAATGTAATTTAACTTTGTAATCCAAGTTTGATGCTATTGTGCTTTGATTATTCTTAACATTGATGCTGTGTAAAACAATCTGATCATCACGATTATCACTCATGACATCGCACCCCGAGAACCTTCCGCCCGACGGGGAATCCGATCCAACCCAGCCGGCTCGGGGTGTGACAGTCCTCGACCTCGAACTGTGGTCCATCCTCTGGTGGTGGCTCGACGATGAACTACTCCGCCATGCGTTAAGCATGGCGTCGCTAGCCTGAATCATTGCGTGATTCTCCTCCGTAGCGATCTCGTTCGCAGCTATGCATCCATCATGCTCCTTCATGATCTCAACAATCTGCCCGTGCTGGCCCATCAGTTGTGCCACCTAAAGGCGTAGTGTCTCCACCTGCTCATGCAGGCTATCGTTTCGCCTCTCAAGGCGTTGGTTCTTCTCACGAAGAACTCGGACCTCGTCCGACAGATCATGGTTCCTCCTAGCCTCACGCCTGGTATAGGCCACGTGGGCTGCGAAGGTTAGCTCCAACGGCACTCCAAGTGATGGTAGTCGATGGCCGATGGATGTGTCGCCGGGATGTCAGGGTGGAGGTACCCTCTCCCCGTCAATCCACTCACGAATGGTCATGGGGTACCAACCCCAAAACCGGTCATGCATGGCCCGTCGGGCTCGACGATCCATCTCCTCATCAACCTGTGCTACAATGTCATGGATTCTCTGACGGCTCTCCTCCGTCAGCTCATCAGCTATCAGGCGCTTTCCCGGGTTCCTCCTAGCGTCGTCGTTGTTATCGGCCATCCTGTAACTCTCAAGTTAGTAAATAGCAGTTCAATAGTAATAATAACAACATCAGTGTGCAAGTTCTAAGTGTAGTGTCTAAAGTTGAGCAATGGCTATAGTCTAAGTTTACTACATGCTAACCTAGTTCCCTATAACCAAAGCTCTGATACCAGTCTGTCACACCCCCAAATTCCCACTCGTGGTGTCAGTCCACATGGGTGTGACGTGGCCGGAATAACAGCTCAAGGTCATATAGAACAACTCTATATGCGTTTTCAAATACACTGTTTGACATAAAGTAATAAAATAGTTTGCAGCGGAAATAAAAAGTTTAGTATAAGCAGCGAAAATATAATTGTTTAAATGGTGGAAACTAAATTGTTAGACTAAACATTGTTTAATACATAAACCGAATGAAATTGTTTTCAAAGATAAACATAAATGCATGGGGTTTCCTAGAGCTCATCCCTTATCATGCATTCCTGATATCCAAGACCCTGTCAGTTACCTGAGAATACAAGTTTAGAAAAAAGTATCAACACAATGGTTGGTGAGTTCATAGGTTTTGATATATACATATAATAAGAAATCGTGTGTCATGCTGTTTATCAAAATGTTTCTACCGAGCCCTAGGCTCCAAGTGTTAGTGCGTCACTACCGAACTAGACTTGTTTGCTCTTGCCTCCGCTATGTCTCGTATACACAGCAAGTTAGGTCAGAGTTTCACGGGTTATGACATCCAGTCAATATTGTGCCCCGTGGGGTTAGTCACACCCAAACGGATCCATTCAAACCTCCCACGTTGTTCGTACATTAACGGTAAGACTTTGTGAGGACTTGTTACGAGTTCAACACTTAATGTTTGTCTAATAAACCAGCATACACATAAAGATGTTTATACAGTAATAGATATTTGACTCGATGCAACTAGTATTATCCCCCTATTTAAAACGTTTGAAAAGAGTAAAGAGGGGCCGTAAACTCACCTTAGTGATCGAGTGATAAAACAAGCATAAGCTCCTCGAGTAGAAAGCGCGTCGGTCACCGGTTACCTATATCGTATACCATACATGAGTTTGTGCGAGTGATCATGCTCGTGTTCGTGCTAGTGTTCATGTTTGTGCCCAACAACCCTCGGTTGTTCAAGTTTGTCCGTGTCGGTCCACAATGACCATCTTAGCTCATGTTGGTCCACATTGACCATGTTTGACCGTGTTTGACTGTGTTTGACCAAAGTTAACCGTGTAAAGTCAACGACCCGTTGGTGAACCGTGTGACGTTTGTGAATCGTGTAGCAATCTTATAAGTGCTCGTCGTGTGCAAAACACACAAGTCGCGTCTATGGACAACTTACTATTTATAGTAAGTTTCCATTTATGACCAGTTCCACAAAGCATAAAGATTTTAAAGTTCTAGCATGCTCGTTAGTCCTACGTGATCATGTTAACACATAACACATCATAATACAAAGTCACATAAGTCACTTATAACATGTTGGCACATAAAAGTTTCCTAAAATGGAAAGTTTCCATTTCTAGCATATGCGATATCAGAAACCATCTAACTTAGCATTCATTCATCATATTAAAACATAATATACCACTAAGCATGCTCAAATCATACAAAATATTCATAAGTCGGTTTTTGTAAAAATAAAGTTACTATAAATAGTAACTATGAATATTATCATGCAAATGACCATTCTAGTAAATCCTAAGCCATTTTTATAACACATAACATCATATTATCACATGTAACATCATCTAGACATGCTAACATAGCCCAAATCATCACCTATCATTATTTTGACCAGAAAAGTTTCTAAATATGGTAACTATGTCAAAAATGACCATAACCACGTCAAAATCACATTCCTAAGTTTCTAATCATCATAATATCATTCAAATCACATATCTATATACATGAATGTTCATCATTTTCTCCAAATCATCATCTTGTAACTAGAAAGTTACTAAAAATAGCACGATTAACAATATGCACTATTTTGACCATTTTAACAAAATCTAATCATGCTATTATCTTCCAACATCATCAAGAAACACAATTTACCCTACAAAATCATCCCACATGCCATGGATCATACATGCATGTGGGTTTTTCACTAGTTTATGACCAAATCATGATATCTCAACATACACAACCTCATAGATCGTCACAAATCATCATTATATCACCTTGGATCATCAAGAAACTCATCGAAATCAACAAACCCATATTTAAAGATAAAGAAATTTGTGCATGTGAGTCTAGTGAGCTTGCATGTGGGTTTATGGACATGCATGTGGGTGTGGAGGTGATTTTAGGCTACAAGGAGTGTGTGACTACCTTCCAATGCTTCAAAGATCCTGAGATGATGATGAGAACAACCTCTAGAGCTTCTGGTTCGTGGGTTTTGTCAAGAACATGAAAAAAAAGATGATGCTCAAGCTTGGAAGGTCTTCTCCCTTGAGTTCTCTAAGCTTCCCAAGCTCCAAATGGGGTCTCTAATGGCTTCCACGGGCTGTTACAGATATTTTGGAGAAGATGAAGTTGTGGGATGGAGTGTTTAGCCGAAAGAAATGATTAAAAGTAGCAGCATAGGTATGATATTCTTGGTTTTATAAAGATTTGGCGTCTGGATGTCGTCGCGTACCGCGGAGAGAGGCAAAAAGATGCTTCGCGTACCGCGATGGATTTCGGGATTCATATTCTCCCGAAACTCATCGCGTACCGTGATAGGGCCTTTTATGGGCCATCGCGTACCGCGATGGGCCCCGGAAGAGCCCAATAAGCATAGTTTCATAGGTTTGATTCGTTCGTCACCGTTTTCACGTTTACGAACTATCGTTTGGCCTCGTTTGAACTTCCGAGTTCAATGCTTGAGCGTTTCGTGAGGTTCCAAGTGTTGTGTTACACAATGTGCTAAACGTTCACCAACATTCGTGTGTTTGACACGTGTGTGCGGTTTCTCGATAAGTCCTCGAATTATCTCGTTGTGTGTCAGTGTTCGTACTGTCGTGCCACGTGTCACACTAAATTAAAGTAATTCTAGTGCCACGTGTACAAATAGCATTTAAATAATCAATAAGCTGACCTGGAAATTGCGGGGTGTCATAACATCCCACCTTGTGAAATTTAATGATGAATCACTATCACTAATCTTAAGTATGATATCATAATTTTTGAAATTGTATAAGTAGTGTATTGAAATTATTTTGAAGTTGATTAGAAATCCTAGGGAGTACTATCAAAGTTGGACACCTTTTGACTTATTAAAATTAATGTTATTTGCAAAATGTAACATGTTTTAGCCTATAGGTAAAATCCTCTCATTAAGAATCCCCAGGAAAGCTAGATTGGTCCCTCGTCAGGGATTATGAATCGCTTTCCTAGACGGGAGTCTCAATTACAAGTATTCACCCTTCCAGTTACTACATGCTCATTTTAACAAACTTAATTTTAACAAGGTTTTAAATCATAATTGAATGGATAATAGAATCACAAATAAATAAATAGTTTGAACTTGTTTGCAAAACATAAGGAATGGTATTCACAATCGAGTACCGAGTGACATATTAGAATCATTTTAATTTGCAAGGTGTTTGGTATAATATGCTTTGGCCTATAAGTGTCTAGCCCAATCCGAAGACGAAGACTGAAAAAATAAATCCTTGATCAGATGAAGACCCAGTTTTATAATTTTCGTGTACTTAGTATATTCGTGTAGTTTAGATTTTCGAGTACTCAACCATTTCGTGTACAAAGGTTCGAGTACTCTTAGATGTATTATAAATAGACGTATTTTGTACTGCACTCGTTAGGAGCAATTGGTATCAGAGCTTGGAGGCTCTTTTCTACACCAAGGTACAGGCTTTTTCTTGGAAGATTGCTAGTTTAGTGTTCGTCTTCACCTCATCCAGCTGCTGTAAAAATTTGGAGCTCTGAATCTTGAAGAATTTTTCTGTGGAATTTTTCAAGTATTTTCGAGTTCTTGATTTCAAGTACACAGGTTGGAGTACATCTGTTCGTGAACTTCTCTTCGAGTACTGCAGTTCGAATTCTTCATCCTTAGCAAAAATGTTTTTCGAGTTTTTGGTTTTTGAGTACTTGGCTTCGAGAACTGATTTCGGTAACTTGATTTTGAGTACAATGTTTCGTGTACTGGGCTTCGGGTACTTGGTTTTCATGATCTCTGCTTCGTATACTTGTGTTCGAATACTTGGATTTCGTGAACTGCTGTTCGAGTACAACACTTCGGGCACAGAAGACTTCTAGGATTTCGTATACTCTTTGGACTTTGGGTACTAGAAGACTTCGAGAACATCAGCGGATTTCGTACACTGCACTCAGTGAACTTCTAGACTTAGAAAATTTTCTGATCACGGCTTCTATGAATTTGACCAATCTTCTGAACCTGGACAGTGAGATAAGAACGTGTACCAAGCCACCGAGGCTTGTTTTAGGGGATAACTTTTAAGACTGGAAGTTTAGGTTTCAATAATTCATCAATTACACGGATCCCAAGCTATGTAGGTCGATCGAGGAAGGGCCTTATGTACCCATGTATGAAAGTGAACTGAATGAGCTGATTCCCAAGGACCCTAAGTTGTTTATAGAAAACAACATTCTGCTGAAAGAAAAGGATGACAAGGCTTATGCCTCCATTACAATGGCATTGTCTACTGATGTCGCTCACGGATTTAAGGATCACAAGACTCCCAAACATCTTTGGGATGCGTTGGTTGATCGCTTTGAAGGGAATGATGGCATGAGGGAAAGTCGAAAGGACATGTTGAGACAGCGGTTTAACATGTTCAATCATATCAAAGGGGAATCTTTGGAATCCCAACGCAACCGTTTCACTCACCTCATGAATGAACTTAAAACTGCCGGGGTGGAAATGTCTAAAGGGGAAGTGAACAAGAAACTCTTGAACTCCTTATCGTACAACTGGAACTCATACTGTACGACGATCAATAGGTCTAAGGATATGTGCAAGACTACCTTAGTGAGTTGATATCCATCATCAACTCGTATGACATGGACGACAAGCAGAGGGAACTCAATCATGCCAGGTCCATGGGCATCACCTCAGCCACTGAGAATGCTGCACTACTGTCTTCGATTAACTACCAAGCCTCTGGATCTCAAGAATACCAGGATTCATCGTCTCAGTCAGTTCCCTTTGAGACTGCATTCCTCTCCTCTGGGCAAGCTAGTTCAGTGCTCAAGATCAGCCCTGAAAGTGAAGAATACATGTTACTGTTCAAGGGGTTTATGAATAGTTTATCAAGAAGCATGGTTGTAGAAGTCGCTAAGCACTAGTCGGGCGGCGAGGGACCGCCTAGGGATTAATCGGGATTAATCGGCGCTAGGCGGATTGGAATTTTTATATGTAATTTTACAAATATATATTATACACACACATTAATATCAATAATTTAATATAATACTTCAAATAATTTAAAAAATAAACTTAATTATACTAAATAAAGTACTCAAAGGGCAAACTTAAACACTGAGTTCAAATTTTAGAGACAAATTTTGGTATCAACTGGCTGGATTTGATGTTTCAGAGACATATTAATTATTTTGGATCGAGAAATGTCTAAATACTCATGAAATTTGTCCCTTTTTAATAGAAAAAAGTAAAAAAAAAAGTCAAAAGAGTCAAAAAAAGAAATAAAAGTCTTACTAGGCCGCCTAGCACCGCCTAGTGCCTAGGCATCGCCTAGGCCAAAATCGAGACAGTTGACGGGCGCCTGGCGCCTAGGCGGCCGCTTAGGCCGATTTTTACAGTAGTGTCAAGAAGTATGGAAGTAATAGCTTCGGGAACAACCCAGGAAGGAAGCTCGGGTTTGACAGTTCCAAGCTTAGGTGTTACAACTGTGACCAACCGGGTAAGTTTGCTCATGAATGCAAGCTACCCAAGACTGTGAAAGCGGCAGAAAAGTAGCCAGAAGAGAAAGCTTGAGCAGGTGTCGGCACATCAATGGCACTGGTGACACAAGAAACTGACTCTTATGACTAGAGTGACAAGGTACAGGAGCTGGAGGTGATATTGAGCCATGCATTCATGGCTGAGGTTGATGACAAATGCAATGATGTAACTGAAAATCTATGTTCTACTCCTTGCATTGAAAATGTTTTCAAATATCGATCTCACAATGAGGCCTTAATCAAGGAAGTCACCAAATTAAAATATTTTAACTCTGAGTTTCTTAAAAATGAAGATGTTTTCAAAAAGAAATTTGATGATGAAAGGCGTGATGTTTCAAAATTAAAAGAGCTTTTAAGTGACAAGGAATCTAATTATCGGGAAGCCAGGTGCCAGATATGTGAGCTTTCCTTAAAGTTTGAACAATCTAAAACCAATTTGTCTAAAACAAAAATCATAGTTGACAAATATGAATAGGCAAGTAATGTGGTGGCTAAATTGGTTGATGTTGAGAACTGGAGAAAGAAAACAATAAGGCTTGGTTTTACTGTGGTGAAACCTCCATTTAACTACAATTAATCCATTATGCCCAAAATTAACAAGTCTGTTGATGATCTGCTGTTGAAGTCGGACCGAAGATTCGAGTTCATCACTGGTTCTTCCATACCAGTGCCACTTACAACAGATCCTGTTTTGACTGATTTAAGTAGTTCTGATTGTCACAACCCGACCGAAGGAGGAATACGTCAGGGCACGAGTTTGAATGTTCATTACCCATGGTGCTATGTTACAAGTTTAAATAATTGAGCATTTGTATTAAAGAATTCAATAAATCAAAACATAATTGCATTCAAACCAAAACAATCATTCATTACATATTTCAAAACCAAAATACATCAATTGAAGTAATCTAACATTGTTTAAAACTTTAAATCTAGGTCTACTAACATAAACTTATCCTATGTCTTCCCTGAAGTGTACACTTAACCTGTTACATATGCAAAATAAATATTTTTGTCAACTATTTGCATAGTTGGTGAGTAACTCGTGCAGTTTATATAGTATACATAGGAAAACTGATGTAATTCAATTAGACTACAAAGTTTAAACTCTAGCATGCATATCCTACTAGCTTGCAATTAAGTTTTTAGAATAGATCTTCTCCAAGCTTGTATCAATACTTAGCTAAAAAGCTTAGTATATCTACAAGTTTGCAATATTTTATATCGTCTCCAAACTCGTTCCAATACAAAGCACAAAGCTAAGTATTTCACAAGTCTTCCCATGATTGTACTTTTCGTCCTTTTGACACATTTGACCTAAGTCAAAGCGAAGGTGGTATCTAACACACCTTAGATTACTCGGTATCGAATAACACAGAATAACATAGCATCACAGAGCAAGTAGTATCACATAGCACAAATTCAAACCAAATAGACTAAAGGCATTGTATCTATAGAATTTGAATATACAATAACTTAGTTTTGAATACTAGCATATGTAACATCCCAAAAATACAAAAATGTAAAGAGGTAGTATAGAAGTACTCACTTGTTTAGCATAGCTTATTCTGAGTCTTTCTTGATGAAGTTTATGAAGCAATGAACCAAATTTCACCCTAAGTTTGTGCATATAAAATAGACCTAGTATCTAATAAATTTCAAGTATTCATCTTAGTCTGATGCTTCTTTAGAGAAATTCTGATTTTCTGAAGAATAACATTTTTGAATTTTAATTCTTGATTTAAATAGCTGAAATATTTATTTAATAATTTAAATAAATATTTTTATAAGTTTTGTAAATAAAATAAATAGCATATTAATATTAAAATATACTTTATTTATTTGATTTATATTTATTGTACAATTTATTGTTAATAATTTTTCTACTAGTTTTGTATTTAAATTTACTAGTTAATAATATCTTAATCAAACAAACTATATTAGAAATTTCGTAAATAATTAGTTAGGATTATTATGTGAAATTATCCATATCATTTATATGAAGTCAACTAAGTTGTACTTGAGAAAGTTTAGGTTGTAAAAACATAATTTTACTTCTAAAAAAAATCGAACAGAGTTTCCTTTGTTTTTTGTTCAAATACAGACAAATTTGATTGTATATTCTCTAATCAGATCTTAATTGAATTGTCAAAAGCTTTTAACAACTAAGTTTGCAATGATATTTTTAACGCTATATGCATTATATAAAATATTTTACAAATGCTATTGATCCAACTCTGAAATATTTATACGTCCTCTTCAAACACGGCATAAAGATCAAACTAATTATAACGTTCTAATAAATGTAACTAAATTTTACCTTTCGTTCATTCGGTTCGTGTAAGCGAATCCGCTCGTTTTCCCCCGTTGAGATAACCGATTGGGCCATTTGACTTGGTCTCGCGATCTGAGCATTTCTTCACCGACCGGATCTGCTTTTGACCATCCTTGAGCAAGATTGACCAGGTTTGACTTTTGTTGACCGGCTTTCAACCAAAGCCATTTTTAAGTTTTCACTCAACCACATACGAGTGGCTTGAAACTAGACCAAACGAACTCCGAACGGGGTGATTCTGCTGTCAACGACTTCGTCTCATCAACATCTACTGTTACCTCCAGTCTCTGCTGCCGGAATCCGCCACCACAGTTGCCGGAAAGTCAGACAGTTTACCAGAAAGACTTCAAACTGCACTGTTATGTTTGGCGCAGTAAAAGGTCGACCTCCAGGCCTCAAAATCGAAAACCCAACAGTCAAAATCTTCGAATATGTGTTGTGAAGTATCTGTAAAAATTTTAGAGCGATCCAACGGTTAAATCTCCGGGGATCTACTAATCTTTGACACTGGTTCTTCAAAAACAGAAATAACCCACTCTTTTTCCCCCTTTTTGTCTTGGCCGAAAATTAGGTGTAAAGTGATGGTTTTTAGGGTTTAAATCTCACTAATATTGTTTTCCAAGTTTCTCATTTTAACCCATCATCTTTTATCTTTTATTTATTATCGCCCTTAATAAACTTAAGTTTATTTTATTTTGTTTTGCACCCAAAACTCGTAATGACATATATCATAATATTTCGGGTGTTAAATCCCCTCTAATACAATGAATTAATTAGGTTGTTTTGAATGGGGCTTTCGGTATGTTTCAATTCTAAAGGTGATCGTTGAGGTGTTTGTATCCTTAATTAAATGTTTCACCATGGTTTTAATCAGTTTCATGTTTATTGTTTGAACATCAAATTTCGTTTATGACTTTTACAAGAAATATATTGTTGTTAAATGAAATTGATTACACTCTTAGTTTCGTAATCATGTTTTAAATGTAATATTATTTTTATTTTCATGTATTTATTTAGACTTTATGTATCATATTGTCATACTTACATATGTGGCACACAATTTTATAATAGTCTAATTAAATATTTATTTTATTTAATTTAACTAATTTAGTAAATCCTTATAATAGTCTAATTAAATGTATTTGTTTATGAATAAAATCAACTGATGAATATCATGAACTTTTGTTTATTTGAACTTTAGCACAATTACAAGTCGTAACTCATTATTGAAAACACTGAAGGTTAGACTGTTAATCCTGAGATTTGTGCAGAAAGTTTAAGTGTTACAGGTCGAAGGGAGAAAGAGGAAGAAAGAAGTGCTAGCAGGAGCACAGATTGTTCAACTTCATATAGCAAATCACATTTTGTTCCAAAAGTTGACTTTGTTGGAAGATTTGAATAAATCAAAATTAAACCTAATGAAATGTTTAAGAATTTTAAGACTAAGTTTGTTAAAATTGATGATGATGTTAAAAAAAATGTGTCTTAAAATCAGATCCTTCTCCTATGACAGAGCAGGTAAATCAGGCTTATTCCACAATAACGAAAAGGCGGGTTCAAAGTTAAATCCTAACTGTGCACCTTATGTTCCAAATGGGTCATTGGAACAAGCCTCCACAAGTTCTTCCGCTGGTCAGAGTGATTGTGATGTAGAGCCATTTGACCCAAATGAGTTTCAGGAAAAGGTATGCTGCTATGCATGTGGTTGACCATGCCACATTGCAAGACACTGTCTGCACCGACCTACTGAATTCTTCTATGGGAAGAATCAGAAGGTCACACCCAAGTCTAAACCTGCAAGTAAACCAATGAGGACTACCCAACCTTCCAAGCCTAGGGTGAAACCTCAGAAGATGACTCAGAAACATCGCATTGCCAAAAAGGTCAAACCAACAAAACAAAATCAAAGGTTTCCAAATCTAAAAGTAAACCATAGTAGAAGAATAAGCAACATGTGAAATCTCCCTTAAAACTAATTGATTATGGAAGTGGAATCAAGCCCAAGAATGTGAGGGTCAAGTCAGACAAGCCCAAGGACAAGAACAAGCAAAGCCCAAAATTTCCAAATGTACCTAAATCTGTTATGGTTTGGGTACCTGTTTCTCATTAAATGTTTGTGTACCATGTAGGGATGACCAAATAAGCTGAAGAATGTTTGGTACGTGGATAGTGGTTGTTCCCGGCTGTAACATCTGTACATTTAGTCATGGTAGTCGTAAACAGTGTTAGAACAATGTGTATTCATGTCCAATCAGTCAAGGTGATTCATATGTTCATGTTTGTGTTTGTGTGTAATAGGATCTTAATCAATAGGAACAAGTATGTATTATTTATTTACAGTCGATTACGCTAGGCAAGAACAGTATCGTATTGTATCGAAACCGTGGTGGGACGGCGTCAGATAAGGCAGGTAGCTGGACTCTGGGGTATGCCCTATACATATACTACGTTCGGTGTAATGGGATAGTGTTAGTGCGTTGTGTTTAGACGAATAGTATGACAAAGGATTTAATTAAACAAAAATCATAATACGTAAGCGAGACTGAGTATAATTATGGGTGACGATCCATAACGATACGAATGTTGAACTTATAATTATGATTAAACAATAATAAAAAAAATTATTATTACGATCGAAAAACGTACGCGATTGCGGTATACACGTAATTGTATTTGTTTAACGATCTGGCAACGCACGAGGTGTAAAAAATAAGTGAAACAAATTATTTTACATTTTTACAATTTTGAAACTCATCAAAATGATGTAAATAACAACTCTTTATTTTAAAACCGCGTAAAATACGCGTTACGCGACAAAAACGCGAACCGAGCAAACGAAACGAACCGGAATACCAACCAGACTATAAAAGCCTTGAAGAAGGCTATTTCTCTCATAATTTCCAGCCACAAACCAACTCTCTCTCTAGATTTTCGGTTTTTTACATTCTCTCACTAGAAAACAACACTAAAAGCTTCATATCTTCTTCGTTTCTTGATGAAAATGGATGATTCTTGAACCTACGAGAAGCTCTCGACATTCCCTACACAGAAGTACAAAGGATCTGGGACTTTCACCAATAGAATCGGAGGTACGAAGCCATGAATGTGATAAAAAATAGGGTTTTTGTTGTGTTTACGTCAACCACCACTATAACCGGTTTAGAAATGTAGTAATATTGATCTTATATCTTCGGGAGTGAGTCTGGAACAACAACAACACGATCACAGGCCCTGGTTGTCGGGGATGCTCTATGGTGATGATGCAGGTTCGACAGGTTCGGTGGTGGTCATGGGAGCCGAACCCTAACGGGGGACGAACCTTGGCATGAGAGGCGAACCCATGCATCAGCCGAGTCCTTTGTGATCGAGCGAACCTTCCAGTTGAACGAACCCTACATCAGGAACGAACCAATGGTTCGTTGATCACATCCAGCCGAACTTTCACCCTCATGCACGAACCTTAAAATGGCGAACCTTTCCGGTTATAGGCGAACCATTTAGTTGGACGAACTCTATGCATGCATCACGAACCCTCATCCCGAACCATGTTCACGAACCTGTTACCATGTTAGACGATGCATTCCCCTGCCCGAACGTTCTGCGAACTCTGGAATGCGACGAACCTCTCGCTTTGAGCCAAACCCTACCTTGCATGGTTTTCGATTTCAGCCGAACCTTGATCCACACGCGAACCTACATACTAGTCACGAACCATGTTGATGTTCAAGCTTGAGCCGAACCCAAGCCATGCGGTGAACCTAGTTTCAGCAAACCTAAAGGTTCGCGGCCAACTTTGGTAAACCGGTCGAAGTCAATGGCGGCCCCACACCACATCTATCGGTCATCTAAGTTGAAAAACACATACGCATGCCCAGGCCCAATAACAAATGTTTAGGCTCAACAAAAAGACTTTGGTCTAACGAAGTTATTTCGGTTCAATCTCATTTCATTGGTTCATGATATTCGGCCCACATCACTTATAGTTGGATCAACATCCTTTTTGCTAGTCCATTACATGTTGTAACCAACCCAAGTAGATCACCATAGGACCGATAACGATAGACGTGACCCAAGGCCCAATGCGCGGCCCACCTCAATTGAGCATGGCCCAATAGGCCCATCACATTTTCTTTAACCAAGTTATGGTTTCGGCCCACTATGGCACAACACAAAACCCAATTTGCCCACGTATTCCACAAATTGGCACGTGTCTAACCTAAGAGGCCCATGACCTTTGTGTAACGCCACATTGGTTTCATGATCTTAAGGCCTATTGTTTGGCCTACAACTTAAAGTATCTATAAATTGATCTTGTTTAGTCTAAGTGTAACCTAAACTAATAACGAGATCAAGTCATAACATAATGGTTTTAAACATTTTAACCTCTCTTTAAACCACAAGTTAAACAAGGGTTATCACATTCATAAATACATGTCACGTCTAGGTACACAAGTTGTGCATAAAAGAACGTGACATATTCCTTTCACGAATCAATTTTCAATCAAGTAATTCAATCATGATTTTTTTTTGATTCACACAACATTCCTACACATGAGAACAAGTATTCAGGAAGTTAATCAAAATCATGATAACACAAATCAATCAATAAATCAAAGTCTATAAAATCATAAATCTTATATCTTATGTATGATAATGATATAGGAAGCAATTAGAAGTCCTGTTTACAGAGGTTAAACTCTTTTAAAGAATAAGTTTTATAAACTCTTTTACTAAAATCCTATGTTTTCGATAACATGATACTTTATAAACCTTGTTATTACACAAGGACACTATCTTTGGTATTCTTTCAATGGTTTCAATACAAGGTTTTCAACCAATGGTTTTCATAGTGGTATTCAATCAAAGGATTTCAATTCATGGTATCCAAGCAAGGTTTTCAAATCATGGTATTCAAATAAGGCATTAAATCAAAGGGTTTCAATTCAAGTTTTCAAAAGCATGGTGTTCATCGTTGTGAACAAACTTATACACACATCAAGTTACATATTCATTTAGCGTTAGTACTGGGTGATCACAACAAGGGAAAGCGGACACAATTGGGCAGGCCTAATTCTGGAGTTAGCTTTTAAATTTGTTTTAAAAGCTAACTGCAGGATTTGGTTACGAATGGTTGTATCAATGTTGCTGACAAATTTTCTAACTCCAAACGTAGTTTGGGACTTGATTATATGTTGGTTTTCTAGCAAACAGTCTGATGACTGTTTAGACACGTTTTACATACTTGATGTTAGTTTGGGTTGCAACCATCCATGTCTTTTTCAATCATTGTTTATTCATATGCCTTACAATGCAAATTCATATTTACAACTGTTAAACCTATTGATTCTCACCAACTACTTTTGTAGTTGACAGTTACTTTCCACGTCTTTCAGGTAATCAAGTTTAAGACATTCTAAGGGACAACTAAGGAGACCGTTTAAGATAGAACAAGATGAAGAAACAAGCTAGGATGGATTAGAAACACACTAAATCCTGATTGTTTAATTGTCTTGTTTGAAGTCTTATTTTGTAAACTATATTTTGGGTCTGTAGTTGTTATTCTTTTGATAGATAGATAGAATGTCTGTAATTAAACAATGGTCTAAACATTTTGAAACCTAGTAATGCATTGTGGTTTTTTTTATTCAATACTTGTGCATGATTCAACCATCGATCGTCACCGCGCCGTGGATTCCGCACGCGGCGCAGGGGGTGCGACAGGTTGGTATCAGAGCCAAGGTTGTAGAGAACTAGGAAAAACCCAATAATTAATGACCTAGACTATAACCTAAGCTACCCCATAGGACTAAGTGCTATAGGCTTGAGGATACTTAGGAATTAAGTAAACTTAAGTGAGCATTAAGTCTACATCAAGCTTGAAAGATCTTAGGGATAGACTTCTAAGATTTAGTATTGAGTCAAGAAATTTGAATCGGGATTCTATAATTTTAGAAACCGAATTAAATTTCTCAACACAGAGTTCATTAAAGGATTTCAGAGGCAAGGATCTGTATTCTTAGTATCCTTGATCTGAAGTTCTCAATAAGAATTCATTAGAGGATATCAGATGTAAGGATCTGTATTCTTAGTATCTTTAATCTGAAATTCTAATCATGATATTATTATCATGAATTCATTTCATTAGGACTTCATAACTTAGAATGTGTGTAACAGTATTCTTTAGTTGAAGTTCACCCCAAGAGATCATTATACTCAGTACTGTAAGTATTGAGAGCCTAGGTTAATTAATCTAGGACACATACATTAAAACCTAAGGTCCTGATTTATAGTAAATCAAGAATCTCGGTTTTGACAATCATAATCATATTCATAGTTCAAGAAACTATCATGAATCAATCATAATCAATCAAGAGTTGGAATTCTAGCTTCAAATACCAATGGCGGCCAAGCTCTGGCATACTGAAGTGGTGGTGGGATGTCGGCTGGGCAGGCAGTTTGCTTGACCCTACAGGGGGAATTTAGGCATTTGTATTTGAAGTGAAGATTCGGGAGCAACTGGAATCTTTGAACATTAGTCAAACATGGGAGATATAATCATTTGAGATACAACCATTGTGTGAAACAATCATTGTGTTAATCAACCATAGATGAGACAACCAATGTGTGGAAATCAATCCAGTTGTGAACATTCATTAAATGTAAACCTTAAGTGAAATTCTTAAGTGATTAAATGTTTAGTACTTACTAACATAGGTTAACAAGAAAAAATGTAGAGCACACAGATGATTTAGTTCTACATGTTAACAATTGTTAGTAGGTGCACACATAATTCAATCATAATTCAATCATAGATTCAATCATAGTTCGGAGATCAAAGAACATGGGATTCTTAATCAATGAAACGTACATGGAAATCAATACAATCGTACTGCCAAATGCTAGCAAGGGCATGATCGTGGTATATCGAAGCGGTGGGGGGCTGGCGAATGGGCTGGCAGTTTGCTTGTCCCTTTTGTATGCCCTATATATATAAGCTATCTCCGGTATACTGGGAAAGTGTCAGTGTGTAGATTTGGTGGAGTGAAATCATGAGACATCATAAACAAATCACATGAGAAGTTTGCTAATAAGTTGATTGCTTATACGTGTAAATACTCATATTACAATTGAATGATAATATTAGTAGTACGGATATATTACTAACTTTATCATGTAAATTCAATTGTATCCTTTCTCATTACTGAACCACTTGTGGCTTCTATTCGTAGAATGCCTCCTCAACGTGACCCTAATGGAGGGGGTTCAACAAGTGGCCAAGATGATGAGATTAACAAAATTGCCCGTGCCATTGCTGTACATATGAAGGATGTTATTCAGATTATGGTCACTGATATCACCCAGAATCTTCGGGGAAGTACCAGTGATTCAGCTCACAATTCAAATGCCAACAACGCTGGAACTGCTACTTTCACTTTTAAGCAGTTCAACGATGCTAAGCCTCCTAAGTATGCTGGTACTGAGGGAGCTACCAGTCTACTGCAATGGCTGGAGAGCATTGAGGATATCCTAGAATTCACAGGATGTCCTGAAAATCTGAAGGTCAAGATGGCCTCAAGCGCCTTTCACAAAGGCGCACTCACCTGGTGGAATTCTGAGAAGAATACCAGAGGTCGAGAGGTTGCATTGGCCTTATCATGGGAGGATTTCAAGAAGTTACTTGTGGAACAGTTCTGTCCACGCCATGAACTGAAAACGCTCGAAGTGGAAATGTGGAATTTAGTTCAGGATAGTGGCGAGAATGCGAAATATACAACCCGTTTTCATGAGTTGTGTATTCTGGTACCACATCTGGTTACTCCTCTATCCCGCAGGATAGAGAAGTACATTGAAGTATTACCCTAGTCATTAGGGGAACTGTTATGGGGAGTAGCCCTACTACCCTGGAGGCGGCAATTCATCTTGGTGCCACTCTCACTGAGGAATATGTCAAAGCGGGAGTGCTCACTCGAAAGGGGTATAAGAGATCACAGGTTGAAGAAGGCAAGAAGCCTGAACAACACCAACCCAAAAAGAAGAAACAGAAGCAAAAGACGATCAAGAATTATGCAGCTTTGACTGTAGTTACACCGGTGCATGCCACTCCTGTTGCTGCTATGCCACAACCAGCTACGGCCAGAAAGCCTTATACTGGTCCGTTTCCACTTTGCACCAAATGCCAATACCATCATCTACCCACTACCCCATGCAGAAAATGCCTCAAGTGTGGACGTATGGGACATTTGGCTGCAACATGTCGATCTGCTTATCTAGCTGCTGCTACAACAACCACCGCAAATCCTACTACTACTGGTGGAAGAGCTTGTTACAACTGTGGAGCAGAAGGACAATTCAGAAACCAGTGCCCAAAACTCAATCCAGCTGCAACAACTGCCACTGCTCGTGCTTTTGTCATCGGAACTTCCGAAGCACGCGAGGACCCGGTAGTCATCACGGGTACATTTCTCATTAATGATCATTACGTTTCTATCATATTTGACACTGGTGCTGGTAAAATTTTTGTCTCTGCTAATACTGCTTCCCTGTTTAATAAACAACCATCTATGCTTGATGCTCCTTACACCGTAGAAGTAGCGAATGGTAAAATAATACTAGTGAACTCAATAATTCGCGATTGTGAATTGAGATTGAAGAATCATCTTTTCCTTATCGATCTCATTCCTATGACACTCGGAAGCTTCGAAGTTGTAGTAGGAATGGATTGGTTATCCAAAAACCACGCCAAGATGGTATGCTCGGAGAAACTTATTAGATTTCCCTTACCGTCCGGCAAAATGATGCAAGTTTATGGTGAGAAACCCTGCCGCGGACTGAAGATTGTGTCGTGTATTAAGGCTAGGAAGTACCTGAAGAAGAAATACCTTGCGTTCCTGGCTCACGTGGTAGAGAAGAAGCCTGAGAAGAAAGCGGTTGGAGACGTTCCGGTCATCAGAGATTATCCGGATGTATTCCCAGAAGACTTGCCTGGACTACCACCGATCAGGCAAGTGGAATTTAGAATCGATCTCGTCCCTGGAGCAAACCTAGTGGTGAAGTCACCGTATCGATTAGCACCATCTGAAATGCAAGAACTGTCTAGTCAATTTCAAGAACTTTTAGACAAAGGTTTCGTAAGACCGAGTTTCTCTCCTTGGGGAGCTCCGGTTCTTTTTGTCAAGAAGAAAGATGGTTCATTTCGTATGTGCATTGATTATCGTGAGCTAAAAAAGTTGACAATCAAGAACAGATATCCTCTACCTAGGATCGATGATCTGTTTGATCAATTACAAGGAGCGACTTGATTTTCTAAAATTGATCTACGATCCGGGTATCATCAGTTACGAGTAAATGATGAGGATATACCAAAGACGACATTTAGGACTCGATATGGACACTACGAGTTTGTGGTTATGCCATTTGGGCTGACCAACGCACCCGCAGTGTTCATGGATTTGATGAATCGAGTCTACATGCCATACTTAGATCAGTTCATTATCGTCTTTATTAATGATATACTGATTTATTCAAAGACTGAACATGAACATGAGGATCATTTGAGGAAAGTCTTAGAGCTACTGAGAGCTGAACAGCTTTATGCTAAATTCTCAAAGTGTGAGTTTTGGCTAAAAGAAGTTCACTTCTTAGGGCATGTCATTAACAGGGATGGGATACACGTAGATCCAGCGAAGATTGAGGCGATTAAGAACTGGACTACCCCATCTACTCCAACAGAGATTCGTTCATTTTTGGGATTGGCAGGCTATTACCGGAGATTCATCGCGAACTTTTCAAAGATCGCCTTGCCACTTACCACTTTGACCCAGAAAAGTCAAGCTTTTATATGGGGACAGAAACAAGAAGATGCATTTCAACTTCTTAAACAGAATTTATGCAACTCCCCTATTCTTAGTCTTCCAGAAGGCAGTGATGATTTTATTGTCTACTATGATGCTTCAAACCTTGGTCTCGGTTGTGTACTTATGCAATGGGACAAGGTGATTGCATATGCTTCAAGACAGCTTAAGGTTCACGAGAAGAATTATACTACTCATGACCTTGAGTTAGGGGCTGTGGTCTTTGCATTGAAGATTTGGAGGCACTACCTTTATGGTACTAAATGTGTCATCTACACGGACCACAAGAGCCTGCAACACATTCTCAATCAGAAAGAACTCAACATGAGACAACGACGTTGGGTTGAGCTTCCAACTGATTACGACTGTGAGATTCGCTACCATCCGGGTAAAGCCAATGTGGTGGCGGATGCTCTTAGTCGCAAGGAACCAGTCGAACCAATTCGTGTAAGGGCCATGGAGATCAACACACCACCAAACTTGAAAGATCTGATTCGTATTGCACCACAACAAGTAGTGATCGACAATCAGCTGAAGACAGATTTAGACTATGGAGTTGAGGGTAAACTAGAACCTTGAGCTGAGGGGTTTTATACCTCAACGGTCGCATGTGGATTCCAAAGTCAGAAGAATTTCGCACGCTCCTCTGTGATGAGGCTCATAAGTCGCGATACTCAGTTCATCCAGGAGCCGATAAGATGTACCAAGACTTGAAGACATCTTACTGGTGGCCCGGAATGAAGAAAGACATAGCATTGTATGTGGGAAAATGTCTAACATGTTCCAAAGTCAAAGCAGAACATCAAAAGCCTTCGGGACTTCTGCAACAACCTGAAATTCCTCAATGGAAATGGGAACAGATTTCCATGGATTTCATAACAAAGTTTCCGAGAACTCCACGAGGTTACGATTCGATTTGGGTGATCGTCGATCAACTCACCAAATCTGCTCACTTTCTCCCAATCCGAGAGGATTACAAAATGGAGAAGTTAGCTACCTTGTACATCAATGAAATCATCACTCGTCACGGTACTCCAACATCAATCATTTCTGATCATCATAGTCGTTTCACTTCTCGCTTTTGGCAAACATTGCAAAAGGCTTTGGGAACCCGTGTTAATCTTAGCACGGCGTATCATCCCCAAACCGATGGTCAAAGCGAAAGGACTATCCAAACACTCGAGGACATGCTTCGTTCTTGTGTGATCGATTTCGGTGGGAGTTGGGATACTCATCTTCCACTTATCGAGTTTTCATACAATAGCAGCTACCATACAAGCATTCAATGTGCACCATTCGAAGCTTTATATGGTAGGAAGTGCCGATCACCGGTTTGTTGGACCGAGGTTGGTGACTCCTAGGTCGTAGGCCCTGAACTCATTCAAGAAACCACAGACAAGATCAAAGTCATTCAATCAAGGCTTAAGGCCGCACGAGATCGGCAAAAGAGTTATGCCGATCGACGTCGGAAACCGCTTGAGTTTCAAGTCAATGACCGAGTCCTACTCAAAGTCTCTCCCTGGAAAGGCGTTGTCCGATTTGGGAAGAAAGGGAAACTTGCACAAGGTACGTTGGACCTTTTGAGATTCTGGAACGGATTGGTCCCGTAGCCTACAAACTCAAACTTTCGGTGGAGCTAAGCAATGTTCATGATACATTTCATGTATCGAATCTTAAGAAATGCTTGGCAGATCATGATGTTCAGATTCCACTGGAAGACATTCAGATTCAAAACAATATGCAATTCATAGAACGTCCGGTAGAAATCATGGATCATGGAGTCAAGAAACTTAAACGTAGCCGTATTCCGATCGTAAAGGTACGATGGGAGGGCAAACGTGGTGCTGAGTTCACCTGGGAACGTGAAGACCAGATGAAGCTTAAGTACCCCCATCTTTTTACAGTGCATTCGGCTAGTTAATTTTGGGATGAAATTCCCTTAACTAGGGGAGACTGTAACATCTGTACATTTAGTCATGGTAGTCGTAAACAGTGTTAGAACAATGTGTATTCATGTCCAATCAGTCAATGTGATTCATATGTTCATGTTGTGTTTGTGTGTGATAGGATCTTAATAAATAGGAACAAGTATGTATTATTTATTTTACAGTCGATTACGCTAGGCAAGAACAGTATCCTATTATATCGAAACAGTGGTGGGACGGCGTCAGATAAGGCAGGTAGCTGGACTCTTGGTATGCCCTATACATATACTGCGTTCGGTGTAATAGAGTAGTGTTAGTGCGTAGTGTTTAGACGAATAGGATGACAAATGATTTAATTAAAAAAAAATCGTACTACGTAAGAGAGCCTGAGTATAATTATGGGTGACGATCCATAACGATACGAATGTTGAACTTATAATTATGATTAAACGATAATAAAAAAATTATTATTACGATCGAAAAACGTACGCGATTGCGGGTATACACGTAATTGTATTTGTTTAACTATCTGGCAACGCACGAAGAGTAAGAAATAAGTGAAATAAATTATTTTACATTTTTACAATTTTGAAACTCATCAAAATGATGAAAATAACAACTCTTTATTTTAAAACCGCGTAAAATACGCGTTACGCGACGAAAACGCGAACCGAGCAAACGAAACGAACCCGAATACCAACCGGACTATAAAAGCCTTGAAGAAGGCTATATCTCTCATAATTTCCAGCCACAAACCTTCTCTTTAGATTTTCGGTTTTTACATTCTCTCACTAGAAAACAACACTAAAAGCTTCATATCTTCTTCGTTTCTTGATGAAAATGGATGATTTTTGAACCTACACGAAGCTCTCGACATTCCCTACACAGAAGTACAAAGGATCTGGGACTTTCACCAACCCACATGCCCGAACCATTTAGTTGGACGAATCTTTCTGGTTATAGGCGAACCATTTAGTTGGACGAACTCTATGCATGCATCACGAACCCTCATGCCCGAACCATGTTCACGAACCTGTTACCATGTTAGACGAACCATTCCCCTGCCCAAACCATCTGCGAACTCTGGAATGCGACGAACCTCTCGCTTTGAGCCGAACCCTACCTTGCATGGTTTTCGATTTCAGCCGAACCTTGATCCACACGCAAACCTACGTACTAGTCACGAACCATGTTGATGTTCAAGCTTGAGCCGAACCCAAGCCATGCGGCGAACCTAGTTTCAGCAAACCTAAAGGTTCGCTGCCAACTTTGGCAAACCGATCGAAGTCAATGGCGGCCCAACACAACATCTATCGGTCATCTAAGTTGAGTAACCCATACGCATGCCCAGGCCCAATAACAAATGTTTAGGCCCAACGAAAAGACTTTGGTCTAACGAAGTTATTTCGGTTCAATATCATTTCATTGCTTCATGATATTCGGCCCACATCACTTATAGTTGGATCAACATCCTTTTTGCTAGTCCTTTACATGTTGTAACCAACCCAAGTAGATCACCTTAGGACCAATAACGATAGACGTGACCCAAGGCCCAATGCGCGGCCCACCTCAATTGAGCATGGCCCAATAGGCCCATCATATTTTCTTTAACCAAGTTATGGTTTCGGCCCACTATGGCTCAACACAAAACCCAATTTTCCCACGTATTCCACCAATTGGCACGTGTCTAACCTAAGAGGCCCATGACCTTTGTGTAAGGCCACATTGGTTTCATGATCTTAAGGCCTACTGTTTGGCCTACAACTTAAACTATCTATAAATTGATCTTGTTTAGTCTATGTGTAACCTAAACTAATAACGAGATCAAGTCATAACATAATGGTTTTAAACATTTTAACCTCTCTTTAAACCACATGTTAAACAAGGGTTATCACATTCATAAATACATGTCACTTCTAGGTACACAAGTTGTGCATAAAAGAACGTGACATATTCCTTTCACGAATCAATTTTCAATCAAGTAATTCAATCATGATTTTTTTTGATTCACACAACATTCCTACACATGAGAACAAGTATTCAGGAAGTTAATCAAAATCATGATAACACAAATCAATCAATAAATCAAAGTCTATAAAATCATAAATCTTATATCTTATATATGATTATGATATATGAACCAGTTAGAAGTCTTGTTTTGCTACTTGCTATTTGTTATAGTTCAGAGTCTACTGCAGACAGGTGAGAACTTTAGCCCCTCTTTTACTATTTTACAACTGTTTTGGGGTGAAACACGTGATCAATTACTCTTATTACAATCATACTTCATTTTACAGAATGTATGCTACTTTACAAACTTTAAAGGTTCATTGTACAAATTCAACGGATTTATCAACTGCTTTAAAGGATTTGTCAACTATCTTAAAGGATTTTGTATACTGTTAAACATATTTTATTAAAAGGTTTTATAAAAGGTTTTCTATACTGTTTTATACCTGTTTGTCAAGAATAGTTTTATAGAGGTTAAACTCTTTTAAAGAATAAGGTTTATAAACTCTTTTACTAAAATCCTGTGTTTTCGATAACATGATACTTTATAAACCTTGTTATTACACAGGGACACTATCTTTGGTATTCTATCAATGGTTTCAATACAAGGTTTTCAACCAATGGTTTTCATAGTGGTATTCAATCAAAGGATTTCAATTCATGGTATCCAAGCAAGGTTTTCAAATCATGGTATTCAAACAAGGTATTAAATCAAAGGGTTTCAATTCAAGTTTTCAAAAGCATGGTGTTAATCGTTGTGAATAAACTTATACACACATCAAGTTACATATTCATTTAGCGTTAGTACTGGGTGATCACAACAAGGGAAAGCGGACACATTGGGCAGGCCTAATTCTGGAGTTAGCTTTTAAATTTGTTTAAAAAGCTAACTGCAGGATTTGGTTACGAATGGTTATATCAATGTTGCTGACAAATTTTCTAACTCCAAACGTAGTTTGGGACTTGATTATATGTTGGTTTTCTAACAAACAGTCTGATGACTGTTTGGACACGTTTTACATACTTGATGTTAGTTTGGGTTGCAACCATCCATGTCTTTTTCAATCATTCTTTATTCATATGCCTTACAATGCAAATTCATATTTACAACTGTTAAACCTATTGATTCTCACCAACTACTTTTGTAGTTGACAGTTACCTTTCACGTGTTTCAGGTAATCAAGTTTAAGACATTCTAAGGGACAACTAAGGAGACCGTTTAAGATAGAACAATATGAAGAAACAAGCTAGGATGGATTAGAAACACACTAAATCCTGATTGTTTAATTGTCTTGTTTGAAGTCTTATTTTGTAAACTATATTTTGGGTCTGTAGTTGTTATTCTTTTGATAGATATATAGAATGTCTGTAACTAAACAATGGTCTAAACATTTTGAAACCTAGTAATGCATTGTGGTTGTTCTTATTCAATACTCGTGCATGATTCAACCATCGATCGTCACCGCGCCGTGGATTCCGCACGCGGCGCAGGGGGTGTGACACTGACATATGACTGGGGATTTTTCTCAGTTACACGAAGTCACACCGTATAATGGGGGTTATGTCTCATTTGCTGGAGACAAAGGTGGGAAGATCAGTATGAAGGGCGCCGCTACAAATGGAACTCTTAATTTTGAAGATGTGTACTATGTGGAAGAACTCAACGACAGCTTGCTGAGTGTCTCTCAGATTTATGACAGGAGTTTTTCTACACACTTCACCCACAAAGAGTGTCTAAGCTTGAAACCCGGGTTTGTCTTTCCGGAGAAATGGATCTTGATGAGCACTCTGAGAATAAACAATGCCTACATCATCAACATGAATTCTTACTCATACACCGAAAACACTTGCTTGTTTTCTAAGGCATTGGAGAGTGACTGCTTATTATGGCATCGTCGACTGGGTCATGTTAACTTGAAGAATCTCAATAGACTGGCAAAGGGAGGTCATGTCATTGGCCTTCCTTCAAAAGACTTCTCCTCAATTGAGATGTCACACCCCGAGTCGGCGGGATGGATCGACTTTCCCGTCGGGTGGAAGGTTCCTGGGGCGCGATGTTGTGTGATAATCGAGATGATCAGATTGTTTACATAGCATCAACATTTGTGAATAATTAAAGCACAATAATATTAAACTAGGATTAAAAAGTTAAATTACAATTGTATTGTTTAATAATTTAACCAAGTAAACCTATCAAAAGAATCATGAGTTCACAATCTTGTAACTTTAAAAGATATCAAAATGATTCACAAGTAAATAACAAAGTATGTGCTTCCAAAAGCTACTAGGTCCTCTATCTAGGCATCCTAGTATGCATCCTGATCCTTAGCCTAATCATGTTCATCACTTGAGAAACATGTTAGAAAACAAAGTCAACACATGGTTGGTGAGTTCATAGAGTTAGTGTTTGAAAATGGGTTTCACAAACCTTTCGATAACAACCTTAACCTCATTAATAACCACCGATCCTATCCAGTATGGTATGCTTATATATATCTTGGGCATACGTAGGTTCAAGCTTCCCGCCAGCCTAGCCGCCAGCCCACCACATACTAAACCACATATGATATTGTTGTTAATGATAATTAAGTGTTTTACCTACCATTCAAATCAACATCCAGCATAGTCTTTAAAAATTATGATTAAAACAATTTCCATTTCATTAGAGTTAGAAAACCAAGTTTGAGTTCACATCTATGAACGAATGGATACAAGAGGGGAGTGACTCCTGGAGACACTCACATAGGCATCTAATACCAATTCATAGTAGTAAAATGGGTTTGACTTTCAACATCGGTGCATAGTTAGAGGGTACCATAAGATGAAACTCGGTCAACTAGATGGAACCATAATCATCCTTGTCAATCGTCACAAACCATAGTTGGACAATGAAGAACACCGAATGACTAGAGGGGCTTGACCAAATGTCAAAACACGGAGGCCAATCAGTCTGTCTTACAAGGTCCTGACAACGAAGAAAACTGAATGACTAGAGGGGAGTGAATCCTAGAGACACTCACGGACGCCAATCAGTCTGTCTTACGAAGTCTGGTAGCATACAGATTCAAGTGTTTTGTTTTCCCCGTACCATGTGCACATGTTCCTATTCCCAACCGGAATCCCATTCCTCATAGTTTAAGAGTTTAAGCATATAAATTTTTCAAGCGTTCAAGAATACAAGTTTGTAAGTTTACAAGATTTCAAGTTTCAAGTATATAAGAATCATCAAGAATATAGTTTCCAAGGTATTCAAGTATCATATAATGTCATAGAAAGTTTGTTTAAAAGTATTCAAGTATCATAAGTCCAAAGTATTCAAGAATCATAAGTTTATAGTATTTAAGTTTAAGAGTATAGAGTACTAGCATCCAGTATAAGTATAAAAGATTTAAGAAACATTTAAACACTCATATAAAATATTTAAACATGTTTCTCAGTCCCGTAGTAAAACAAAATAGTTTGAAAAGGGACAAATGAACTCACCTGTGTTGTAGTATGCTTGAATAACCATGAAATAGATATATGCGCGCTCGTACTTTGTAGACTATGTAGCTTCAATACCTGAGTTAATTTATTATGGTTCGAATATTATAAGTATTTATAGTTGACGTATATAGTTTTTGGTCTCGGTATGCATCTATCTGTCCTATACACTAATTAATGTGTTACAAGAATTTCTTTAAGTATTCTAGATATGTTCTGTCACACCCCGAGCCGGCGGGCTGGATCGACTTTTCCGTCGGGCGAAAGGTTCTCGATGCGCAATATCGTTTTATAATCAAAATGATCAGATTGTTTGCATAGCACATGATATATAATTGAGAGATGCTAACATGACAATGATATAGAAATACAGAGTTAAATTACAATGTTTCATTCATAATTTAACTAAGTAAATCTATCCAAAAGAATTAATGAGTTTCTATCTTGTAACTGTACGAGATCTACAAAATATGATTCATTATTTTGTCATTCAAAAGTATGCTTGACACAAAATGTAGCTAGGTATTCTAAAAGTCCACTAGCTATATCCCTGAATGCTGGTGACTAAACCTGTTCGTCACCTGAGAAAACATGCATTTAAACAAAGTCAACACTAGGTTGGTGAGTTCATAAGTTTAGTAATTGAAAGCATTTATTTGTTTATATACACAATCACAAAGTCATACATGATTCTTGTTAATGTTTGATTCATCTGTTCACACAATGGCCTCTCCGTAGTTATATTCACAAGTAAAATCTCACCATATTAGTTATGCTTATATAGGGCATACTTAGGGGAACAAGCCCCAGCCGACATCCCACCACATACCTAATAGAATTCAACATCACTTGCAATACAACTATGGATACCCATTTTCATCTCACATGTTCAACCCGTTTGATATTCACCCATCTGTTTATGTCCATCACCTAGTGTGTTATATGTAGAATAATCTAGTATAAGGGATTTAGTTGTCAAACCGAGGTATCGATAAACCCTCAATGTTTTAAGGAAAATAGATTAATTAAATCTTATCCTTCTTATTATTCTCTCACTTGTGGGGTTAACTGTCAGTCACTACCAATATTAGAAGTGTTAGTTAACCAATTGATATACGTTCTCCGCTTATAGTGCATAGAGCCTAAAAGGAATCCATTGCAATCCTCACATAATCAGATCACAATGCATCCGATTTACCTCTACCACTTTTATGTTCCCATAGACTTCAACGAAACTGATACCAGTAATGTGACATGAGAGAAAGTCAATTCCTCAGTCTACTAGTCAATAGAATCGAAGGATTAATTACAATTATCACTATAGATTAATATCACCATGTGTCGCTTACCAGACCCTGACTGTTGTCGCCATGTTACCGGTCATACATTACCGGGCAAATGATAAATATGATCAACATACCGACCATACCCGCCGGAGGTTTGTCAAACCTATGGTACCACTATGCTATCGTCGGTTTAGTCACGTCAAACTAACCGGTAAACAATTCTTTGTGAGGGACTTACAATGTTAAACTTGAATACATGAACACATGATTGTTGTGATATAATATAGACGGTTTAATGGTAATCAATTATTGTTGTGTTCACCAATGTTGTTTCTTCTTAATGTCGTGTGTTCTCGTTGTTTTTAACAAATTATATAAGAACTAGTCTTATTATACAATGTTAGTATTTGTGTGAATGATGTTTTTATCATGAAGTTACGTTACCATAATTATCATTCTTGTTGTTCCATGCTTTCACCATGTAGCCACTACAGTGTTGTAAGAACTAGTCTTAGTACATTTAGTTAGCTCAGGTGGTGGATGATGTCATGAAGTAATGTGGACATGATCATCACTCCTGTTCTTGTTGATGTTTGTTTCATGTTATCCCACTTTGCACCGAGTTGTAAGCACAGTGTTATAAGAACTAGTCTTATTACACTTAGCTAACTCCGATGATGAATGATATTGTGAAGATATATTATCTTCGTATCATTCTTGTTTGTTGTTGTTATTGTCTTCATGTTCCACTGTGATAATCTCATTGTTCATTCATGTAAGAATAATCAGATGTTTTAAGATAAAATCTTACAACTACATTATTCTAAAGTGTTGATGATTCATAAAGCTACGTTATCATGTTTCATCTTAGTTGTCTCAGTTATGTTATGATTAGACAAGCATGCATACAATGATAAGCGATAATAAGTCAAACAATATTTTCTAAATCATAGTATAATCAGTATGTTGTACTAAAACTTTTAAGTAAATAAAATATTTAGCTTGTTTCTCAGCCCTGAGAGTTGAAATCAGTTAAGATTAGAAAAGGGGCGTATAAACTCACCTTGTAGCTGTTGTGGTTGACTAAGTATAAACAGGTAATGCACGCACTCTTTGTTGTTCTTGATGTTGTTTTCACAATCCTGTATTGATTTCACGATGTTTGTAACTTATAAGTTATAGATGTTTGTGTGTGTGTTTGTGTTAGCACCAAAGTTGGCTAACACTCATAGGTCTCGGTTATCATTCGGTCCTTGTTCACTTGTTATGAATTATACTAACACTTAATCCAAATAGATTGAGTTTTACATATAGTTTTAATTGTGCTTAAATACTGGATTTACATCACTCTTGTTTGTCTTAACCTCATTCTTGACAATTCAAAAGATTTCAAGGTATGATAGTTAATTGTAATGATAGAAACTTTGCAAAACAACCTAAGTATAAACTTAGGTTTTTGTTTTAAACATGGCACATTACCTTTGAAATCCTTTGTTAACATGTTTGAAAGGCAAGGTTTTATGGTTTATGAAGTTCATTTAAGTCATAACCATTACCACCTGTGTAGTAAAGTATGTTTAGTATTCATGCATGTTGTCCTTAGCAATTTGGTTTCATGTGTGGGTTCCAGTCTAACCCATGTGGGCCGAATCAGTCACGTGGGCTAAATAAATGGGCTGAGTGAGTTTGCTTGGACCGAAGAGATGATGGCCGAACCACATGGGCCAGTCAAATAGATTTCAGTCGAATGATGTTGTCTAAGTCGAATGGCCAAGGCCCAGACGAATAAGGGTGGCCGACTAAGGTGGTGGCCGACTGAGTGGTGTATCGGCCGAATAAGGATGGGGTGGCCGAATAAGGTGCTTGGTCAAATGGGGTGTGTTGGCCCGATCGAATGGATGAAGCAGCCGAAGGAGTTGGTTCGGTCGGCTGGCTCTTCCGGCCCTTGGCCATGCAGCCAGTCCATTCGGCCAAAGCAGTCGTTCGGCTATCTGGAAGTCAGTCGCACACATGTGGCTCCAACCAAGTCTCAGCCCAATTCAATGGTTGTTTGTGATGTGCAAGGATTGGTTCTCGAACGTGTGGGGATGTAAAGGGTAGGACTTGGGCTGGCTTAGGTTGATGGATCGACTAAGGGTTTAGAAAACCCTAATTTCCGGAATATTCAAGCTCAAATACCTCGTTTTCGGGTGGTTTTTGCCCTAGATCGGTTGTACTTTCATGTAGAGGGTGATTGTAGCTTCGATTTGGCACCAAGAACACTTGATTTCATCAAGAAACGAGTGAGATACAAGGATTTGAAGATTGGGTTTTCTAGAGAGAGAGAACCGGGTTTTGAATCTATAGAGAGAGAGAGAAGAAGAAATAAATGGGGTAGTTGCCCTCATTTAGGGTATTTATACCCCGAAGTCGGTTCTCGTTTTCGTTGCGTTTCTGGCACGTAACCGCGTGTTTTACGGATTAAAAATAAATAGTTTTATCTTTAGGTTTTTAAGGTGATTATTCCTAGTAAATCTTCTAAGTTTATTTATTTTGATTTATTTCATCGTAATCGTTTATTTTAAAGGTTTCGTCAGATCGTGTCACCTTCGCGCGTGTTCGTTCGAATCGTCACCCGAACGAACACGACGAGGGTTTGACTTTCTGATTCTTGTTTTCTACTTTTCAATCATCATTTCAGAAATATAAACTCACAAATATGTTTTTGTGAATCGTCACCCACGCAAACACACTGTCAGTTCGTTATTCTGAAACAATACTAAACTTATGTGTTGTGTTGTATTTCCTCACTGACGGACTCAACTAAACTTGCCTGTTTTCACATTGTTAACCTTGATTTCACATTGTTTTCATACTGAGTTATCGGCCATCTGATTCTTGTCATCTATAGATATCAGATCGCAACCGATATGTTCTTGTCGTTTGTTTGTACACTGTAGTTTCTCTAGATTTGTTGTATTAAATGTACTTAAGTTTTCACCTAAATACATACAACTGTTGTTTATTATGAGTTGTTGTACTTACAGTATTTAAGTTTTCACTTAAACATGTACAACTATTGTTTGTTATCTGGGTTCTGTTGTCACACACTGTTTACACCTTGTATCTACACACAGTAAAAAGTGAAAGTACACGTACCGTACGGACTTGCCGGATGATCAGGTACTGGATGTCACATGTTCCCTCTGCAACCCTTATACCTTGCGTATTTTAAATTCAACCCTATTTACATAAGGTTTACAATATTAAAATACCTGACCTTTAAATAATCATCATTTATAAAATCTTATTAAGTTAGAAAATTAAATTATTTAGAAAATCTTTTAAATTACCTTAAAGCATTTTAATAAAACAAGTTATGATGATCATTATTAAAATATGGTTACATGTTATTAAAGGTTAATAAAAATCTAAGTTATTTTATGAAAATATTAAGTTTAAAGCATCATTGAACTTGAAAAAACCTATCTAGGTTAGCCATCATGTTCTTGTGACTTCTCTTGTTAACACTCTTGAATTTATTACCCCTTGAATTGACAATTAACTAAGATCATCCGATTTGAATAATCTAAATTTGTTATCCATAGTATGAAAACACTAAGTGTTGGGTGTTGATCATACAAGATTAACATATCCCATACTTAGTTCATTTCATATCCCATACTTAGTTATTTCTTTGAATCCATTTGTTCTCAACTCGATGTTCCTTTGCTTTTTACTTTCCTTGTAACCCATGGCTTCTTATCATATTGTTTCTTGATGTGATTTTTTATATAAACTTAGTTTATTAGTTTAGAAAAACTTTTAGTTAATATTGAAAGCATTAGGGTTTTCGGTTAACACATGATTAACCACCCCTGACCATAGTTGATTCTAACACCCTAACCGCTGATTCTATTTAACAAAAACTCAATTGTATTACAGCCATTTGATTTTTAAAACATAAGTTTATTTATTAAAAGTTTCTAGAAAATTTTGGTATCAGAAAAGCCTTAGTATCGATGAAGAATAAAACCGGCTAACACACACACAAAACCCTAATGTTCCGTTACCGACCCATCCATGTTCTAACAGCCTTTACGGAGTCGTTTTTGAATGGTTTAAGTTGATTCCAAGTTTAATACACTTGGATTACATTCAAGCACTAGTATCGACAGCCTTAGATTAGAGTATCGATGACCCATCTGAATTAGTATCGATGGAACATGCAGGCCAGCTGCCGATACTATAATATCAGTCAAGACAAGTTCGACGGTTTCCAGCCCATCGATACTAGTAATATCGATGGTTCCTTATGCTATGAAGCATGGAGGGCATCGAAATTAATAGGATTGACCATGTTCCATCGATTTTAGCCCGTCGAGACTAACAATCTCGACACAAGAACTCAGATGAATATGCAGCTCATCGCTATTATCGGCTGCTTGATGTTCTTATGTCGATATTGAACTTCCCAGGTTCCCAATCGATTCCATCCTCACTACCTACAATCCAAGAGGTTCCTTAACATCCTAGGTCGATATACTGTACAATCTACAGGTTTTGAAAGTCGAAATCCGACTGTAAAGAGAGCTGGTGGCCGAAATAGTGACAAACACCAAACCAACTCGTTTGAGCTCGTTTTTACCTCAAATTTACTGATCCAAAGCATTATTTCTTCATCTCTTCACAATCTACACGTATTTTTGGTCGTTTTGACACCACATTCATCTGATTTGGTGCAGATTCGAATGAGAAAGCATGGATTTTAGTGTGAGAAAACTCAGAGAGAGAGAGAGGAACGGTTCTAGTGAGAGAGAGTAGGTTGGCGGGATGAATTAAATGACATTTAATGTCATTTAAACGTTTTTAACGATCGAGTGTGTTCGGGTTCATTCGGTTTCACTCGGTTTCGCGTAAATGCGTCGGTTTCGGTTTTCTCGTAACGAAACGTTACGATATTTAAATTTAGAGTTTTATAAATTATTTTAGGTGGTAATTCCTAGTAAATTAACTAAATATCTTTTGTTTGTTTTTTTATAATTTTGAAAACGTTTAATATAAGTCACCCGTATGAACACGAAGACAACTGTACTTTCTGATTTGATTTCCTAATTATTAGACATCACTAAGAACGTTAAACCCACATATATATTCGTGCGAATCGTCACCCAAACAAATATTCCGTCAGTTTAATTTTCACATAACGACGTCCGTTATTGTTTTGTTATAATTATTCTTACATACGTTTACACATAATAGATCCTAACTAACATACACAGAATAAATTCATGTTGTCAGACATAAGTCTGACTGTTACAACCATAGTTTCCATAGTGTTTCTAAAAGAATTTCATAAGTGTTTAACATTGATTTCACATAACAATTATGACACGGAGTTTCGTACTTGAGTCTATTGTACAATCTACTGTTCCGAACTACTGTTCAAACACTGTTGTTACAGTTCCCCTTGTGAGAGAAATTTTGTCCCGAAATTTAAGAATCATTATCGAGTACGGCTTCCTTTTTAAACAAATAGGGATACTTAGATTTCATGCGATCCTCACGCTCCCAAGTAAAATTAGGTCCGCATTTGGAATTCCATCGAACCTTAACAATCAGAATACGGATTCGTTTCAGTTGTTTAACTTCAGGATCCATAATTTCCAAGGGTTTCACAATAAAATGTAACGGTTCATCTATTTGTATTTCTTTTACTGGTATAACGAAAGACTCATCTGCTAAGCATTTCTTGAGATTTGAGACGTGGAACACGTCATGCACACCATTGAGTTCATCTGGTAATCTCAGCCTATACGCAACAGGAGCAAATTGTTGAATGATTTTGAACGGTCCGACGTATCGTGGTGCTATCTTGCCATTATTTCCAAATCTTACTACGCCCTTCCATGGGGATACCTTTAACATGACTCGGTCTCCCACTTGGAATTCCAACGGCTTGCGCCGTTTATTGGCGTAGCTCTTCTGGCTGCTTGTAACTTTTTTTGTATTTTGGCGATATTATCAGTGGTTTCTTGTATAAGCTTAGGCCCAGTTATTCGATACTAGATTCGTTGTATACGTTATTTTTCCAGTTTATACAGGTTCATGTTAGGGTTAGGGCTGGGTTATATCGACTTACAAACAAGAATACACAAACGATCCTTTTAGAGTGAGAAACCGAAAATAAAACACAAGATTTACCTCTAAATGTCGACCAAACGTGCGATTTCTTAGTCGATTCTTGTTCTCCTTGATCCCACGGTCGTTTAGACACCAAGATCTTGAAAAATTGTTAAGATTTGAAGAAGTTATGGTAGAGAGATGGTAGTGAGGATTGTGGGTGACGAAAATGGGAGCTAGAGAGAGAAAGGGTTTTCTTGAAAATGAAGAAGAAGATGAAACTCTTATTCTTTAATTACCCGTGTAACCCCGAGTGCTCGGTCTCGTTTATATCGCGATAAAAATTATAAAAACACTCGGTTTCCCAGAAATTTATATTTAAAATGAAACCGGTTTAAATAATTATGTTTTTTTTATAATAATAGAACACTTTTAATTAAATTGTTTCGTAAAAACGATCCCATTTATCTCGTTAAATAATTTGTTTAATAAATTGATTTATTTGTATACGACTTAGGTTGTAATTCCTAATAAACGTTTTTAATTTCCATTATTAATATAATATCGTTAGATATTATGTCGTTATCTCGTCAAAACGCGTTACTTGCGTACGTATTCGTAAAGAGCGTCACCTTTTCGAATCCGATGCTTGTATCGTATTTCGATTCGATTTACAATTTATGGAATATCGTTTCAGAATATTATTCTTAATGATTATATTCGTGTGAATCGTCACTCACGCGAATACATAATTAAGTTAATATTTCTGAATTAATATTCGTATTTAAGTTATGTTCGTTACCTCACCAACGCGTGAATAATTCCAATAATATTTTCGTTATTTAATTATCTTTAATATTATATTTCCCCATCCAGACCCACTAAACCATATCACTGACACATCTGTTATAGACCAAAATATGCATATGTATAGGGCATATGTAAGGGTCAGTCGCAACTGCCCCACCGCTATTTCGATAAACCATGAAAATGTGTCCTTGACTATGTTTAGTAACCAAACCATAACAACTCCTAATACCTTTCCATTCCAAACCACAATCCATAATCTGTGAATTCAACTGCGATAAACTCTCTGGTTCTGTTTAGTTGTGTTTCAACTAAACTTCCCATGGTTTATGCATATATTAATATGTTCTCAGTGTGTATACCAATATCAATAATGTCATCCAATAATTCATCATCATTAATAATTATTATATCAGGTCGTAACAGTACAATTACACATGTACGGACAACCCGAAATACAGTGATGTTACCGTTTCCCCTAGTTAAGGGAATTTCGTCCCGAAATTCAACTTGGAGCGACCGTAGTGAATTAGTGTGGGTACTTAAGCTTCATCTGATCTTTCCGTTCCCAGGTGAATTTTGGACCATGCTTCGACTCCCAATGTACTTTGACAATTGGAATTCTACTGCGTTTGACCTTTTCAATCTCACGATCCATTATCTTGACTGGTTTTTCAACAAAGTGCATGGTATCATCGACGCGAATGTCATCGAGTGGTACCTGAAGATCTTGATCAGCTAAGCACTTCCTTAAATTGGACACGTGAAACGTTGGGTGTACATTGCTAAGTTCAGGAGGAAGTTCCAACTTGTAGGCCACATTCCCGATCCATTCAAGAACCTTAAAAGGGCCAACATATCATGGAGCAAGCTTTCCCTTCTTTCCTAATCGTACCAATCCCTTCCAAGGTGATACTTTGAGTAATACCATATCATCAACTTCAAACTCTAAAGGTTTTCGTCGTTTATCCGCGTAGCTTTTCTGTCGACTGTGTGCAGCTAATAAATTGTCACGGATTTGGCGGATCTTGTCAGTCGTTTCTTGATTAATCTCGGGACCAGTGATCTGCGATTCTCCGACCTCGGTCCAACAAATAGGTGACCGACATTTTCTACCATAAAGAGCTTCGAACGAAGCCATACCAATGCTCGCATGATAACTGCTGTTATACGAGAACTCGACTAATGGTAGATGGCTATCCCAATTGCCACCGAAATCGATGACACAAGCTCTCAACATATCTTCCAAAGTGTGGATCGTTCACTCCGTCTGTCCATCCGTTTGAAGATGATAAGCAGTGCTAAGATCCAATCTTGTTCCAAAAGCTTCATGCAATGATTCCCAAAATCGTGCCATGAAACGAGAATCACGATCCGATATTATGCATAAGGGAATTCCATGTCGACTAACGATTTCATCAACATAGATACGATCTAATTTCCGCACAGGGTACGTCTCGCGTATCAGTAAGAAGTGAGTCGACTTGCTTAATCTATAAATTATCACCCAAATGCTATCCTTACCGCTTGCGGTTCGTGAGAGTTTGGTAATAAAATCCATAGAGATATTCTCCCACTTCCACATGGGAATTTCTGATTGTATTAACAATCCCGAAGGTCGCTGGTGTTTTACCTTGACTTTAGCACAGTTGAGGTACTTGGATACATACTCAGCAATGTCCTTCTTCATTCCAGGTCACCAGTATAAGGCTCTAAGGTCTTGATACATCCTATCGGCACCCGGATGGATTGAGTAACGAGACTTATGAGCTTCATCCAAAATCATCATCCTAAGATCATCCCGGTTCGGTATCCACAACCGATTCAAGTAATACATCAAACCATCATCCTTAGTTTCCAACAGTAATTCGGCCCCGCAAGACATCTCATTTTTCAGGCTATCTTGAGCCACTGAGTGTTGTTGGGCTGTGCGAACATCATTATGGAGATTAGTGTGTACTCGGACACTATGGATTTGAACACGGCTCTTGCGACTAAGCGCATCTGCTACTACATTCGCTTTACCAGGATGGTAGCGAATTTCACAGTCATAATCGTTCAAAAGTTCAACCCATCTCCATTGTCTCATGTTAAGTTCCTTCTGATTGAGAATATGCTGCAAAATTTTATGGCCTGTAAAGACTACACACTTTGTGCCGTAAAGATAATGTCTCCATATCTTCAAAGCAAATACGACTGCACCAAGTTCCAAGTCATGTGTAGTGTAGTTCTTCTCATGAATTTCCAGCTGTCTAGATGCATATGCCACAACATTTCCCCGTTGCATGAGAACACAACCACCGAGACCTAGGTTGGATGCATAACAGTAAACAACAAAATCATCATTTCCATCAGGGAATGTCAAGACAGGAGCATCACATAGTTTCTGCTTCAAGTTTTGAAATGCCTCTTCTTGCTTTGGTCCCCACTCATAAGGCTTATCCTTTTGAGTCAAAGAAGTGAGAGGGACTACAATCCTGGAGAAATTCGAGATAAACCGCCGATAGTAACCGGCAAGTCCAAGAAACGATCGAATCTCCGTTGGTGTTTTCGGTGTAATCCAGTTCTTCACCGCATCAATCTTCGTAGGATCCACGTGAACACCCTTTTCGTTGACTATGTGTCACAAGAATTGAACTTCCTTATGCCAGAATTCACACTTGGAGAATTTGGCATACAATTGTTCTTTTCTTAAGATTTCCAAAATCAACTTAAGGTGTTGCTCGTGCTCATCTTTACTCTTGGAGTATATCAAAATATCATCAATGAACACAATCACAAATTTATCCAAGTATGGCCTACAAACACAGTTCATGAGATCCATGAAAACCGTCGGTGCATTGGTAAGGCCGAACGGCATTACCAGAAACTCATAATGACCATATCTTGTTCTAAAAGCCGTCTTGGGAATATCATCATCATGTACACGAAGATGATGATACCCAGACCTAAGACCGGTCTTCGAAAACCATGCCGAGACTTGGAGTTGATCGAAAAGATCGTCGATGCGCGACAAAGGGTATCAATTCTTGATGGTTAACTTGTTCAATTCGCGGTAGTCGATGCACATTCGGAATGACCCATCCTTCTTCTTGACAAATAGGACCGGTGCACCCCATGGAGAATGGCTCGGGCGAATGAATCCCTTATCAGTCAGTTCTTGTAATTGGCTCGCCAATTCTTTTAACTCCGAAGGCGCAAGTCTGTAAGGAGATTTGGCGACTGGATTCGCACCAGGTACAAAGTAAATTCGAAACTCTTCATGACGTTCTGGTGGAAGACCCGGCAAGTCGTCTGGAAATACTTGAGGAAAATCTCTTATCACAGAAACGTCTTCAATGCTCGTTCCTTTCTCTTTCTTTTTCACAACGTGTGCTAAAAATTCAATACACTTCTTCCTAAGGTACTTGTGTGCTTTTGTGCATGACATTAGCTTAAGACCTTTACTAGAAGTTCCCCCAAAAACTCTTAAAGTTTCACCAGAAGGTAAAGGAATACGAATATATTTCTCATGACAGACAATTTCCGCTTTGTGGGTGGCTAACCAATCCATGCCTATGATAACATCGAAGCTACCAAGGTGCATAGGTATAAGATCGATTGGGAAAACGTGATCATTTAAGTTCACAGTACATCCAATAATAGCAGTGTCAATATCAACAGTGTTTCCGTCAGCCACTTCCACGTTAAACGGTTTATCTAAGTGTGTACGTGTTCTACCAAGCATGCATTCAAAATCATATGAAACGAAACTCCTATCAGCACCAGAATCAAATAAGACAGATGCATAAGTGTTCTTGATCAGAAATGTACCATTGACCACAACCTGGTTGGCTTGAGAAGCTGGAGCATTCAGTTGAAACGCTCTGCCTCGAGCCACCCTTTGATTGTTTCCCGTCAACCTCAGACAATGATTCCTGAAATGACCCGCTTCACCGCACTCGTAACAGGCTCTTGCCTGTACAGGTACCTGGCGAACGGGTACAGCTTGAACTGGTTGAGCTTGCGGAGCTGGCAGTGCAAGCGGAGCAGGTTGCATCCTTTGTGCTTGCAGTGCACTCCGACAAACATTAGCAAAATGGCCATACTTGCCACAGTTGTTGCAGACATGGCACGACAAGTTAGGCATATGGTGATATCTACAAGTATTGCATTGCGGAATGGCTGCAAAATTCCTGGTGTTGGAATTATTGGAGGATTGTTGAGTAACAGGAGTAGTAACAGCATAACTCTTGGCTTTCCGCTTCCTGTTGCTGCTTTTGGATGAACTAGCTGCCTCAGTCTTGACTTCAGTTTTAGTTTCCTTTGCAGCTGTCTTCATGTCAGTCTTCCTTGTCCCCTTTCTCGTGAGTGTTCCAGCCTTTACGTGATTATCAGTTAGTGTAGCAAATAGACGGATTGCAGCCTCCAGTGTTTTAGGGTTGCTTCCGTAGACGGTGTCTTTAATCTGCATAGGCAGCCCGCCTGTATACTTCTCAATTGCTCTCTCAAGTGGTGTCACTAGATGAGGTACGAGCAGACTATACTCATGGAAGCGAGTATTGTAGATCACATTCTCTCCACTGTCTTGTTTGAGTTCCCAGAACTCAGTCTCAAGCTTCCTCATCTCTCTACGAGGACAAAATTCAGTGGTCATCAGGTTCTTGACCTCCGTCCATGTCATTGCTAGGGCAGCGTCAACTCCCCTAGTTCGCTTCTCGCCATTCCACCAAGTCAGTGCTCTCTTTTGGGAAACACTTGTGGCATAGCGCACCTTCAGATTCTCAGGGGAATCACTATTGATGAAGGTGTTCTCCATGCTCTCAAACCATTGCATCAGACCAGCGGCTGTCTCAGAACCCGTAAACTTCAGTGGATTACAAGAATTGAAGTGTTTGAATGTGCAAACTGGTGGGTTTGCACCACCTCTATTCTGATTGAGAGTCTGATTGGCTTGAGTCAGTTGATTCACCAATCCAGTAATAAGTGTTGCTAACTCTTGCATGCCAGAGTTGGCATTACCTTTGTTAGCACCATCAGCGTTGCTGTTTGTATCATCCTCGTTGTGATGGCGAGGCGGCATGTTTCTGAGGATAATAGAAACATGTTACTACTGTTTTCAACGTAAGTCATACAAACTATGGTCAAATGAGTTCATTTTAACAGTTAGAATTTCATATTAGAACTATATTTTTCTCCTATCTGTCATTAAACTCGTAACATAATATTAAATTCCTAATATTATACTAAAGCATCCTAGTTGGTCGTATCTATTATAAACTAAGTCCTAAGTTTCAAACATTTTCCACCCTATACCAACACTGACAACCTCCCGATGCAGTGCAACAAGCTTATATATAGGGCATACATAGATTCGACCGTAGTCGCCTCATACGCCGTCCCACCACCGTTGCATTACACCATGATTACGCCCTTGTTAGAATTTAGGGTGTATCATGCATCTTAACATTGTCTCACTTCATAAACCTTATCCTAGGTAGGATAATTTTGAGTGAAGTGGTCTCTAATTCCCTTGGACAATTAGGTTCGCCTAATGTCTAAGTTCACCTGACATGTAGGTTGGCGTATTTCTAAGTTCACCTAATGTATAAGTTCACCTGACATTAAAGTTTCCCTATTGTCTAAGTTCACTAATAGTTCATACCATATCCCAATGTTCATAATTATCAATGAGGGTTCATATCATCACTGAGTGCTCTTATTGTCACTAAGTGTCCATATCCTCCATATGATTTATTCTCATCAAGTGTTCATACTATCACCAAGTGTTAGTATCGTCACTATGCGTTCATATTTTTCACCAAGTGTCTATATCATCATCCAAGTCTTCAGTCTATCACTAAGTGTTCGTATCATTCGTTGATCCTATACACCCCACGTGTCCAATAAGTGTGTTTTATGAGTAAATTTATATGTGTCCATCAATATCATTATCCAATATGTCAATCCAAACCAAATCCAAACCACATTCCATCAACAAATTTCCAGCACTTCCTAATAATATCCTAAGTTCCTGACCCTGACAGACCCTGATACACTACAAATGGTATATGTATATGGCATATGTAGGGGTCAGTCGCAACTGCCCCAGCCACCGTCCCACCACCTTTGTAGCATACCACGAGTGTGTCCTTGTCTGGTGATCAAAGATCAAACAAATAATTCCTAAAGCAAATAAATTCCTAAGCAGTTATTTTCCTAAGCAAATAATTTCCCAAACGGGTAGTTCCCTTATTCTTCAATACTAACATCCACCTAATGTACCGTAAATGGTATATATAGGGCATATGTAGGGGTCAGTCGCAACTGTCCCAGCCAACATCCGACCACCTTTACGATACACCACGTGCATGTCCTTATCGAATCATTAGGGCACAAGTAGGGAAATAATCAGTAAGTAGCATATGTAAATCAGGTGTATAACAGGAGTTCAGTTAACATGTAATAAACACATAAGAATGAAATCCTGAATATACTAACTAGTGTATGAAATAATTCATACTAAGGTATCCTACGGTTATAGACTAGGTCAACCATTTCTAGTAACCTAATTTCCTATAACCCAGGCTCTGATACCAATCTGTAACACCCCGACCGATGGCGGAAACGTCGGGATGCCATGAGGGATGTGTAGATTGTTCATAAGCTCGTGGGCATCTAATTAATTCATCACATAACAATTAATCTACCAAATTAATTACATCAAAAATCATGTTCATCATGAAATAGTTACATCAAATACACAAAAGATTTAGCTAATTAACTAAATTCTAGTCTTTAGAATTTAAGTTATTTTAGGTAAGTCCAAGAACCTAAGTGATGATGTCCCACAAAAGATGTAGAGCTATCCTGCTCTACTTACTTCTCCTCATTTCCTGAAATATGTAGAAAATCAAGTGTCAACTACGGAGTAGTTGGTGAGTAATCATAAGTTTTTATGTTTCAGAAATGTTTTCAAGTGTATAACAAAGTTTATGGATTTTCAAGGAAAATACACATGTGCACCTGTAAGATAGTCCAGTTCTGCCAAATCCCAACACAACACAACATTCAAACAATTCAATTTACCACATACGCAATAATCAAATAATTCAAATAATCACTAATCCTTATCCACATAAAATCAACCAATCACAACTCAATCAAGATTCACCATAATCATATCAACATAAGTTACCGCGGAGGACCTCAGTCAACTCAATCAACGGCGGAATCATCGCGGAGGACCGCAGTCAACTCAACCAACGATATTCCTATAAGTGTCTTCATGCACTGCGGAGGACCGTAGTCAAATCAACCAACACTGGAATCACTAAGGAGGACGTTAGTCAACTCACCAACAGCAACTCAATCATCGCGGAGGACCGAAGTCAACTCAACCAACAATGACTCATGGAATAGTAATAAGCAACATTAATCCATCAATAATCAATGATAAGTAAGTAAGTAATCTGAATATCATTTGATAATCCAGGTGTCACCCATTGTTACACCCACTTTATAATAGTTTTATTTAAAATACGTGCGGAAATATGGTCTCAGATTTTTCAAAATTTCGACATGACCCATTTTAAAACATCTATTTCCTTACAAAATAAACCTGTTCAAAACCAACACTTTATACAATAACAAACTATTACCACCATCATTAATTCATGTCATAGTTACTAGTATTATTTGACAACAATACTATAGAAACCTCCAACTCATTATAACTTATATATCCACAGAAACCCAAAACGATACCACACTTATTATAACATCAAAGTTTCACCAAAACCATTTAGTCACGGGTCATGCGACATATTAGATAACCGATCCGAGACTTGTTACGTTCCTTATTGCATTGGAGCTTTACCTACATTTAGCACCCAACATTTTAAATTAGCAAAACGCTAAGTAAGTAATCAATGCCACCATATTTGTGCAGAAGATTAATTATCACCACACTCGTTAATTATTACTTGCCACCGTTTTGTTTAAACTGACATTAGTCAGAGTCCACCATCTACCATCTATCATCCACCATATAGTAAGAGAAATCATCTCTTACATAACCACCATATCATAGGATTACTACCACCATAAGTAAGATATAAATCTTGCATTTTTCCACTAAAATGAAAGTATAAACCTTTCATTTTGTCACTATAAGGAAAATAAACTTCCACCACCATAGTATTGGTGTATCCACTATTTAACCACCATATCTTTTATAACCTTCTATGAATCCACCATATATTTTATAAACTACTATGAATCCACCATATATACAACCCACATGTATTCTACTATATCCATACATTAAGTATGTACAACCATTATTAGTGAAACCACCATAACAACCCTAACCTACCATAAAACACATGACTATGCATCGAATCATGTTTACATCATTTCTCATATAGTAATCCGGTTAGATTACTTACCTCTTTCTGCAAAGAATCCTGCTTGATTATTCTCTCGATTGAAATCTCGTTTTCCTGTTAAACTCTTTACGGGTCAATATATTTGTATACCCGTTTAACCTTCTGTTCGAAATGTTTATATAAACATTTGCACGAATATATATAGCCGTTTGAATTTGTTTAACATATTTATGATACTATTTATAATTTCTCATACATATCACCTTTCACCCAACATTCAAGTTTCAATCGTTCTAGGATAATTGAATTCTAACTTTTATACTAATTTGATCAAATTAACCCATTTGACCCATTTAAGTTAAACTCATATTAATTTCTTCATATGAGTTTTTGACAACTATAACATCTCAATTTCATCTCTATAAATATTTTTAGATTTATACAACAACAAAATCATATTTTTCTCAATCACCCCAAATGAGTTATTTTTCTCATCTTACTCTTATGAACCCTAACTTGGGTTCCTTTGCAACCATCATGATCCATACCACAAGAAACGTTTAAAACATACCAAAACAACTGTACACAAGTTTAGGATTACATAACTACTAAAAACTCAACCCAATGTCACGATTCTAGAACCCTGGTTCATAATCCCCATCAAATCCTTCTATGGTGATTCAAAGATGAGAAAAACTTGATTACCTCGATTGGTTTACGATCGTTGCTCGGATCTTTCTCCTTTTCTCTTATTCTTCTTTCTTCCTCTCTTTTCTTCTCTCTTTTTTTTTCCTTTTTCTGCGTGAATTAACCCCCCCCCCCCCTTTATTTTGTGGATTCTGCTTCTGCCGCCTCATTTGCATCATACATATATATTATTATTATATTTTTTTTTTGGTTTGAATGTTGACATCCACGTATCCATCCATTTATGTTGTTTTTTTTTCTAGAATGTTATCACACATACATTGATATTTATATGTTTTATCTTATTTTATTTTATTTTTAAGCCATATTGTCCACCACATATATATATATATATATATATATTAGTATGCTACACCCATGTGTTATCAAATTAATATTATTAAATATTGGTATACCTGCTTCACCTCCAAGTTTGAAAACAAAATTGTTTAAAAAGGATGTTATGAGAACTCACCTGAGTCCTTAGATTCAGTGTCCTCGTATAATGCGCGCTCACGTAAGAGGAAATCAAATGTGACTCAGCAATCTATAATTAGTGTGTTTTTCATATTCATAAGTGTATGCGTTTCATCTCAAGTTAGTATCCTTAGTGTTTACTTTTTATCTTTAATCCTCTC
The DNA here is from genome assembly GCA_009363875.1 of Mikania micrantha. NCBI lineage: Eukaryota > Viridiplantae > Streptophyta > Magnoliopsida > Asterales > Asteraceae > Mikania > Mikania micrantha. The sequence continues at coordinate 49,696,223 of CM018681.1, forward strand.
TTTAACTTAGTTATTTAATCTAAGTTAAATGGCAACACCTAAGGTTTCATTATAATCATCATAAAATGGCATTTTAAACTTGTTATCTTTAAAGATCCATTATGGGATGATTTTTAGAAAATATAGCCAAGGTGTACAAATTAATAAGGTACTAACCTTATACACTTATGCACACCCCTTTTTTTTAAACGCATACATGCATGATTTACTCGTTTGACCACCTTAATATAAGCTATTAAACTAAATTTCAAGTTCTTAAGAAATTATATCTAAGTCCTTGCCAAAAAGTTCACCTTATGAAAAATTCCAAAATTCAAAGCTTATGTTAATAAGAAAAGGTGGCAACTTATAAACTCCCATGCATGCATGAAATTAATGATTCTCAATTCCCTTGTTTATTTTCTAATATTTGTGTGCCCGTATAATCCTCCCTTTAGACTGAAAACCTTGGTTTGACAGCTCCTAGAGTTTACGAACCTTTAGGTTCGCTGTTAGGATAATCACAACCATAGGTTCGGCCAATAGAAAGAAAAGGTTCGGCTGATTAGGGTTTCTTTGAGGTTCGCATGAGCAGGTTCGACAATAACCTGATACAAGGTTCACTGGCTAGGTAAGGGTTCGTAGCTTCCCACTTAGGTTCGTTTAATAAAGGTTCGGCTGATTCATGGCATTTGCAGCAACAGGTTCGGTCACCATGAACAAGGTTCGCCCACCTAATAAGGCTCGTAGCTTCTAGGTTTCCAGGTTCGCAGGCCGAGGGTTCGTGACCACCTAGGTTCGCTGCTGTTTCATGGTTTCGTGGGTTCGTCTAGGCCATGAAAATCCATAGGTTCGGCCATTACCTTATAGCTCGAGGGAGGTTCGGCCGCCCCTTTCTGTCACGAAGCCAGCATCATTTTCATCATCATCGACTCTAACCTCGTCTAAACTCATTGTATACGTTATTTTCCAGTTTATACAGGTTCGTGTTAGGGTTAGGGCTGGGTTACATCGACTTACAAACAAGAATACACAAACGATCCTTTTAGAGTGAGAAACCGAAAATAAAACACAAGATTTACCTCTAAATGTCGACCAAACGTGCGATTTCATCGTGGATTCTTGTTCTCCTTGATCCCACGGTCGTTTAGACACCAAGATCTTGAAAAACTGTTAAGATTTGAAGAAGTTATGGTAGAGAGATGGTAGTGAGGATTGTGGGTGACGAAAATGGGAGCTAGAGAGAGAAAGGGTTTTCTTGAAAATGAAGAAAAAGATGAAACTCTTCTTCTTTAATTACCCGTGTAACCGCGAGTGCTCGGTCTCGTTTATATCGCGATAAAAATTATAAAAACGCTCGGTTTCCCAGAAATTTATATTTAAAATGAAACCCGTTTAAATAATTATGTTTTTATAATAATATAACACTTTTAATTAAAATGTTTCGTAAAAACGATTCCATTTATCTCGTTAAATAATTTATTTAATAAATTGATTTATTTGTATACGACTTAGGTTGTAATTCCTCATAAACCTTTTTAATTTCCATTATTAATATAATATCGTTAGATATTATCTCGTTATCTCTTCGAAACGCGTTACCTGCGTACGTATTCGTAAAGATCGTCACCTTTTTGAATCCGACGCTTGTATCGTATTTCGATTCAATTTACAATTTATGGAATATCGTTTTAGAATATTATTCTCAATAATTATATTCGTGTGAATCGTCACTCACGCGAATACATCATTAAGTTTATATTTCTAAAATAATATTCGTATTTAAGTTATGTTCATAACCTCACCAACGCGTGAATAATTCCAATAATATTTTCGTTATTTAATTATCTTTAATATTATATTTCCCCATCCAAACCCACTAAACCATATCAATGACACTTCCGTGATAGACCGAAATATGCATATGTATAGGGCATATGTAGGGGTCAGTCGCAACTGCCCCAGCCACCGTCACACCACTATTTCGATAAACCAAGACCATGTATCCTTGACTATTTTTAGTAACCAAACCATAACAACTCCTAATACCTTTCCACTCCAAACCACAATCCATAATCTGTGAATTCAACTGCGATAAACTCTCTGGTTCTGTTTAGTTGTGTTTCAACTAAACTTCCCATGATTTATGCATATATTAATATGTTCTCAATATGTATACCAATATCAATTATGTCATCCAATAATTCATCATCATTAATAATTATTATATCAGGTCGTAACAGTACAATTAGACATGTACGGAGAACCCGAAATACAGTGATGTTACACATATTTTTTGCGATGATGAATACCAAGCAGTTATGAGCGCAAAGTGTGAGTACAAACTTTGCTTTAGAGAAAAAGAGATGAGGAAGTTTAATCCTCCGCACACAAGGGCGATTTCAAAAATAAAAACTGCCACTACTTATAACATATCAAAAGCTTTACCTTAGGTTTTTTTTTTACCAATTGGACAAACCTGTGATCATGAGAGAGAAGAACAAACGACAAAGAAGTACGTTAATGCACACCCTGAAGTACAAAGAAAGTTTTGTAAGGAATGAAGCCTGGTCCGATGCCGTTACACCATCATCATGAGCATCAAGCTCAGACGGAATCAGTGTACGTGCGTCGTGCCAGGAGACATGCTTGACAAGCAGTTGTCCTTCGCCATGAGCAGCATTCAGAAGATTCAAAGTTGAACAAAGGGTTTGCTTGATCAAAAGAAGATCAAGAAACTTCGTTAAGTTATTGTGAAAGAACTGAAGGACTTAAGAGTGTAACATGATATAAATAATATCAGTGGCCATTAGAGAAGAGAAGGGTAAAAAGGTAAAATGCAAAGATATTACCGACATAAATCTGGCTTTATTTTTATCACGATGCCTCTTTCATCTGTTTTATTTTGAATACCCATTTGGTTCCGATAGGATATTTTCCTGCTGGCTAGGGGCAGAGAGTCCAAACATTTTGCCTTTTGAACTGTAATAGTTCATCTTACATAACCTCTACCTAATTATTATCTTTAAGAGCTTCCTGGTATTTGGAAGGCTCAACTTGGGACAAAAAGGCTGCATAAAGGCTGAAGTTTGAAAACTGGCTCCTAGTTTGAACACCTTTATTTAAATCACCTAAGATCTGTTCTAGAGAATGATTTCTGCTGAAGGGAATGATGTCCAAACAGTTATCTGTAGAGGCAACATCGAAAGAAGGTGAGTTTTCAGTGGGGCCATGAGAGTTTTCTGGTAGGGAAGTATGAACATGTTCAGGAACATGTACATGTACATTATCCAAGGCTGGGGATAAAGGAGTAGATATTTGTTCATCTTGGTCTTGAGAATTTATTTGATAGGAAGGAATGGAGGTAAAGAATTTAGATACAGAACATTCCTCAAGAGAGGATAGATCTTCAGAAGTTTGACATGATTATGAAGAAGGAGAAGAAGAGGGGGTAGAAGAGATATAGGTGAAGCTTTCAAGATCGAAGAGGTCATCAGGAGCAGATGGGAAAGATGAGGTTGATGCAGATTCATTGAATTTGACATCAATAGTTTCCTCAACAATTTAGGTCCTGAGATTGAAAGCTCGGTAAGCCTTAGAGGTCTGAGAATATCCAACAAAATATCTGAAGTCAACTTTAGCAGCAAACTTGGATAAAGAGTCTTTTGTGTTCAAAATGAAACACGGACACCCAAAGACTTTAAAGAAGGAAATGAGAGGCTTTATGTTATGAAGGACTTCATAGGCAGTCTTGTTATGTCTCTTCACAATGTGAACTCTGTTTAAGACATAGCAAGCAGTGTTTACTGCCTCAGCCCAGAAGGATGAAGGCAATCCTGAGTCTGCAAGCATAGTTCTTGTAGGTTCTTTAAGTGTCCTATTCTTTCTATCCACAACTCCATTTTGAGCAGGAGTTCTAGGAACACTATATTGCCTGAGGATTCCTTTAGAGATGCAGAACTTATCAAGAATTTGATTCTTGAATTCAGTGCCGTTATCACTCCTTATTGTTTTGACAAGAAGACCAAATTGTCTTTCAAGTTGGGTGATAAGGGTAATTATTTTATTAGAAGTCTCATCTTTGCTGAAGAGAAAGAAGGTCCAGCAAAATCTTGAGTAGTCATCCACAACAACTAAACAATATATCTTTCTTGCCAAACTAGCTACCTTCACTGGACCAAACAGATCCATATGAAGCAAATTGAGACAGTTAGTTGTTTTGGATTCCTCAATATACTTATGTGATGTTTTATGTTGCTTTCCCTTTAAGCAAGATTCACATTGACCTTCAAAGTGAAATTCTTTGTAAGGTAATCCTCTTACTAAAGAAAGGGTAGAAAGCTTATGAAGAGTTTGGTGGTTAAGATGACTGAATCTTCTGTGCGAAAGGGCGGTTTCAGAAGATGATGCTTTGGCTATCAAACAAGTAGGAGAGGATGTTTGAGAATCAGTGGTCATGTCTACAATGTAGACATTTCCACATTTTTTTTCTGTTAGCAAGGTGTGTTGATCAATTAAGATCTTTATTTTTGAATTTATTTCAGGAGAAAGAATTTTACAACTGTCCTTGGTGAAAAAGGAACTAAAGTTTTGTCAGCTAGTTGAGAGACACTCAAGAGGTTAAACTTGAGATTTTCAACTAAGCTAACATCCTTAAAGTGCAGTTTTCCACTTTGGACAGAACCAGACCCTACTATCCAACCTTTTGCATTATTTCCCAAGGAAACATATCCTCCATTCTTTGGAATGAAGTTATTTAAGATGGATCTGCATCCTGTCATGTGCCTAGATCCTCCACTGTCCACATACCATAGATGATTTTGTTATAAAGAAGGTCTCCTCACATGAGGATTAAATGCAATAGGTTAGATATGGGTCTTATTTTATTTTTAGAAGAACGATGAAATGCTTATTTGTTTTGTTGAGTGTTATTCATCAATTTCTTCATCATCAATATTAGCTGTTGGTGATTTTGATGCAAGTTATTGATTAGTGAATCCACAGAAGAAGGGTTCACATCAGCAGGAGAATGGGTAGCAGGAGTCACCATGGGATAAGAGGGTGGCGTTCCAAGGATGGATGGTCCGGGAGAAACAAATAGAGGAGAAGACAAGCGAAGAGAAGGATGGGAGTTAGATCTTATTGGACTGTTAGCTGAAAATCTGTTAGTCTTCTTTGATTTCTTCATCTTGTTAGGGAGGTTCCCTTTAGATGAGGAAACCTTTTCAGCTTTCAATCTTTCAGCATTTAGTTTATATCTAGCTTTCTCTAGATGAGTTTTTGTTCAACAGTTTTCAGTAATGTGATTGTACTTGAAACACCTTAGACAAGCAGGAGATAGAGAGGAATAGTTAGGGATGAAAGGCTTATTTGCTTTCATTATTGGATAAGGTGGATGTGGATGAGGATGAGAAGAGAGGGAATCTGATGTCAACCATGGGCCTCTTTCCTTTGTCAAGGCGGGCAGGATGATTATCAGAGTTTCAAGAAGAATTGTACCTTCAGAACTTCGAGTAGAGCTGATGGTTGGAGCAATCTCAGTTTGTTCAGATGAATTATTATTGTGATCACTTTCCAAGTGTGTTTCCTCCAGTTTTTCAACGTTAGTTTCAGTGGGATAAACAAACGTAGGAAACTGTCTAGGTTGGTACACTCTTGGAGGTGTGATATTTATGGATGGAATTTTATCTGACAGAAAGGTAGGGGAGATGGGTTCAAAATCAGTCTCATTTATTTCATTGTCAATCGGGGTATAGTCCTTTGGAGGACCAGTGTGATTATACTCGATTCCAAATTTGGCGTTGCTGTGAACTTGCGTACTTAGAAGCATTTTGCTCCCTTTGCAGGATTCAACCCACTTGTCACAGCTGACTTTGTCCTGAGACAATTCATCTCTACAAGCTGCATATTTTTCATTCTGCAAATAAATAGAGCTTTTAGGTTCATTTTTTAGTCTTTAGGATAGAGATTTGACTGTCTTTATTCTTTATTAAATTTTCTACTTCAGAAAATTTATTATCTAGCAGTTGCTCCAACTCCTGATTTTGTTGTTGAAGCAACATGATGGCTTTGTTTATTTTTGCAAAATCCTCTATGCACGCGTCGATACATAGTTTTTCTAGAGTAGAAGAAGATACCTGCGCATCAGGAGTGTCTGCAAAAGGTTGTTCAGAAGGAGTAGAATCGTCACCAACAGCCATGAGAGCAAAATCTATTGGGTCATAGTTGATGAGGGCATAGCCTACATCTTCAGGCAGGCCGCTCCAGTCTACGTACTCTTGGGTGAAAATAGCCGGTTGACTAGAAGAAGGGGACTGGACAGCAGGGCTTGGTGCATTTATTTATGATGGGGATGGTGCAACAATTTGAAGAGGGGCAGGAGTGAGTTGATACATGCTACCATTGGCAGCTTGTACAAATTTTACATTGGTAGGAGGAGGGGTCTGTGCAATGTTTGCTGACTCCTGAGAGTTGTTGTGCCTTCTGAAAGATGAGGAAGAATAAGAAGAAAAGGTGCAGAAGAAGTATGTGATTGTGAGTTCGGGAAAATCACATACGGTGAAGAATTAGAGTTAGGAGCATTTTTGCATTCCCTAGAAAAGTGTCAAGTGCCATGACATCTATAGCATTGGACCTTAGCCTTATTTACGCCAAATATGGATTTCCCATGAATACTAGGAAATTTCCTTCCGGTCCTCTAGTAAAACTTATTCATTTTTATGCTCAAGAGGGCCAGTTGGTGAAGAATGGCCATCTCTTCCAAGTCATCACTTGGAACTTGATGGAGATCATCGATGATAAAGCATAGATGATCAGAAATAGGAGAGTGGTCATCACAAGAGGAAGAAGAAGTGATGCTAGTAGTTAGGCCTATGTATTCATCATAACCTTGATCATTTGTCTCAGAGTTATGACTGAGAAGAGTTGTGTTCCCTTGAACGTACTCTTCAATTGATTTACCATACTTTGTTAGTTTTTGTTTCTGGTCAATCTCTCGCTCAAAGGTGAGCAACTTACCATGGAGTTGGGTAAGTGAGAGTTTGCCAAAGTCTGGAGAAGATCTCATGATTGTGGAATAAGTTTCCCATTTTTCAGGCAGAGATCTCAAGAAGCGACTAAGAACAGAGACAGGGGGTACACTTGACCGGCTCATTTTAATTCACTTAAGAGAGAAGTTAATCGTTCAAGATGCTGAGTCAGTGACTAATTATTTAGTTGGGAGAATGTCTCGTATTGTTGAGCTAATATCTCCCTAGTATTAGCCACAACATCTTCGGTACCACCGAATTGCTCTTTTAGAGCATCCCATTAGTCTTTAGAAGTCTCGTGGTGAAGAAGACCAGAGTATATTTCATTAGGAGGGGCCATAGCCAGTTGAGTATGTGCGTTTGCATCAAGCTCTAACTTCTGGCATTCTTCTTCGGTGTAATTCCGAGGATCCTTCGGGACATGGTCTCCAGTCTTCGTGTCCAGGACCGTTGGTTTACGCGGTCCGAAACATGACAGACTTCCAACATCATGTATGATTATTTGACAGAAATGTAACATCCGCCTCTGCCAAATGTTATATTGGTGCTTAACCAAGATCGGTGGCTTTGTGGCAGAACCGGTGTTATGGGGGTCTAAGGTGAATTTCTTTGCCATTGGTTCACAAACAGTTATGAGCAAATCAACGAGTGATGAGTTTTCAAAGTGATTTTTTAGAATTATTTTTGAACATAGTTTAGTACAAAAATCAAACTCCTGCAGATTTAGAGAAAATAGAAAGACAGAAGAGACAGAACACAGAAAACTAAACAACAAGATATCAGTGAGAGCTTTGAGTTTTAATCTTGATGGTTAAACCAAGACTAAGGACAAGGCTCTGATACGAATTGTTGAACTAAAGAAACCTCGAGGAGTAGCTGTTTCACCAGGAACAAGGCTTTAGACACTTAGTCAAAGCTTTGGTTTTAGCTCCCTCTAAAGTTTTGCACTAGGTTATTTCGTTGTTTAGTTTTCTTGCATAGAAAAAGAGAAGAGAACAAATAGAAAGAACAAGGAATTTTAGGGGAAGTAATTCATTTTATTCAGAGAATGTTGGGACTTAAATACCCCAACATTCTGAGATACAAGACTAGAAATAATAAGACAAATAGCTGACACTGTTACAGATACTGAATCAACATACTAGTACAAATACAAAGTTAACAACAATGGAAACAAGAGTCTTCAGGAGTCTTCAGGTCTTTCGAGGTTGAAGTACTTGTGCTGATGTTCAGTGGTTATTCTTTCTGAAGATGATCATCGGAAGCTGATTAAACAATCAGTTATTTCGGAATAGGAGATTTTCTTCCGAGTCATTTGACTTCTTCCGACGCAATGGTTGTCTTCTGAAGATGTCATGATCAGCTAGTGTCTTGAGGTAGATAAATTCAGCGGCAGTTCTTTTTGGCGAAACTTCCGCTGTCCATCTTTCGATGCTGAGGTAGTTCTTCAATCGGAAGAGTAGCATCTGCGGCTAGTCATTTCGCGGTTTATTCAATTGTCTGGCTTCAGTGGTTTTGCTAATCAGTCCTTATTTTCCAACAAAGGTCGTCACCCGTAACAACACGACGACAACTGTACTTTCCGATTTGTTTTTTTTTCTAATTATTAGACATCATTAAGAACGTTAGATCCATAGATATATTCGTGCGAATCGTCACCCACATGAACACTCTGTCAGACATGATTTTGATTGTTAAAACATAGTTTCACAACATGTTTTTGAAAAAAAAAATTCGTAATAGTCTCGTATTGAACATCAAATTACGAGTAATACAATTGTACTACACATAGTTTGGTACCTGATCTACTGTACAAGTTACTGTTCCAATTACGGTTCAGGCACTGATGTTACAGTCTCCCCTTGTTAGAGAAATTTCGTCCAAAATTTAAGAATCGTTTTCGGGTACGTCTTCCTATGCAAACGGATGGGGATACTTGGACTTCATATGATCCTCATGCTCCTAAGTAAACTTGGGTCCGTGTTTGGAATTCCATCAAACCTTGACGATCGGAATACGGCTTCGCTTCAGTTGTTTAACTTCACGATCCATAATTTCCAAAGGTTCTTCAATGAAATGTAGTTGTTCGCCCACTTGAATTTCCTCAACCGGTATGACTAATGATTTGTTCGCTAGGCATTTCTTAAGGTTTGAGACGTGAAACACGTCATGCACACTACTGAGTTCATCTGGTAATCTCAGCCTATACGCCACAGGACCAATTCTTTGAAGGATTTCGAACGGTCCAACATAACATAGTGCTAATTTTCCTTTCTTTCCAAAACGGACTACGCCCTTCCATTGGGATACCTTCAACATAACCCGGTCTCCCACTTGGAGTTCCAATGGCTTGCGCCGTTCGTCGGCGTAGCTCTTTTGTCTGCCTTTAGCTGCTTGTAAATTTTGTTGTATCTGGCGATCTTATCAGTAGTTTCCTGAATAAGCTCAGGCTCAGTTATTCGGCTATCTCCTACCTCGGTCCAACAAATCGGTGACCGGCATTTTATACCATAAAGTGCCTCAAATGGAGCACATCTGATGCTACTATGGTAGCTGTTATTGTAGGAGAATTCTATCAGTGGCAAATGGGAGTCCCAATTTCCACCGAAATCCAAAGCATATGTTCGTTACATGTCCTCTAGGGTTTTTATAGTACGTTCGCTTTAACCATCCATTTGTGGATGGTAAGCTGTACTCAAGTTTAAGTGTGTCCCTAGAGATTTCTTCAATGATTGCCAAAACATGGACGTAAATCTGCTATCTCGATCGGAAATAATGGACAATGGCACACCATGACGTACCACTATCTCGTTGATGTACAATCTTGCCAGTTTGTTCATCGTGAAGGTTTCACGCATAAGCAAGAAATGAGCAGATTTGGTTAAATGATCAATGTTAACCCAAATTGTATCATTACCACTGGAAGTGCGGGGTAGACTGGTAATGAAATCCATAGGTATTTGTTCCCACTTCCATAGCAGAATAACAGGATGTTACAGTAAACCAGACGGTTTCTGGTGTTCCGCCTTAACCTTCGCACACGTCAAACATCTACTGACATACTCGGCTATGTCTTTCTTCATTCCCGGCCACCAATAAAATCCCCGTAAATGTTGGTACATTTTATCAGCGCACGGCTGCACCGAGTATCTGGTCTCGTGCGCTTCATCGAAAATGAGCTTCCTCAGTTCATCTACTGTAGGAATCCACACGCGTTCCTGTTAGTAAATAATTCCATTGGGTTTCGTCTCGAACTGTCGCTCTGCTCCACAATAAAGTTCTTTCTTCAGATTTCCTCGTTCCATTGATTCTTGTTGAGCTTGAATAATTCGGTCACGTAGACTTGTCTTCACAGTCATTCCCATTGCTCTTACGCGCAAGGGTTTGACTCGTTCCTTCTGGCTCAAGGCATCTCCTACTAGATTTGCCTTACCCGGATGGTACTTGATCACAGAGTCGTAAGGTCAACCCAACGACGCTGTCGCATGTTGAGTTCCTTCTGATCAAAGATATGCTGTAGACTTATGTGATCAGTAAAGATGGTACACTTGGTGCCATACAAATAATGCCTCCAAATCTTCAATGCGAACATTACTTCTCCCAGTTCTAGATCGCGTGTCGTGTAGATCTTCTCCTGTATCTTCAACTGCCTTAAAGCTTAGGTGATAGCTTTGTCTCGTTGCATTAACACACAACCGAGTCCCTGATGGGAAGCCTCGCAGTACACTACAAAGTCATCTGTACCCTCTGGGAGAGATAAGATTGGAGCATCACATAAATTCTCTTTCAATTTATGGAAAGCATCTTCCTGTTTCTGCTCCCAAATAAATGGTTCACTTTTCTGGGTTGACTTGGTGAGAGGCAAAGCTATCTGAGAAAAGTTTGAAATAAACCTTCTATAATAACCTGCCAAACCCAGGAAAGACCGTATCTCTGTTGGTGTTGTCGAAGTATCACAGTTCTTTATTGCCTCGATCTTGGCAGGGTCTACATGAATTCCTTCACTGTTTATCACATGAACCAAGAATTGAACTTCACTTAGCCAAAATTCACATTTTGAGAACTTGGCATAGAGTTTCTTGTTCTTTAAAAGTTCCATGATCGTCCTGAGATGTTGCTCATGTTCCTTTTCATCTTAGAATAAATCAGTATGTCATCAATAAAGACAATGACAAATTGATCTAAGCATGGCTTGCACACACGGTGCATGAGGTCCATGAAAACCGCTGGTGCATTCGTTAAAACGAAAGGCATCACCATAAACTCATAATGCACGTACCTTGTTTTTGAACGTCGTCTTTGGAATATCTTCGTCTTGAATCCGCAACTGATGGTATCCTAGTAAATCGATCTTTGAAAAGTAATATGCTCCCTATAAATGATCAAATAAATCATCAATCCTCAGCAATGGATACCGATTCTTGATGGTCAGTTTATTCAGTTCTTTGTAGTCTATGCACATCCGAAAGGATCCATCCTTCTTCTTTACGAACAAAACCGGAGCTCCACTCGGCTAGTAGCTCTGTTGGATGAAACCTTTATCCAATAGGTCCTACAACTAATTTGACAATTCCTGCATCTAAGAAGGTGCTAACCTATTAGGAGGTTTAGGAACAGGGGTTGCTGAAGGAACTAAGCCAATGCGAAACTTTACCGGTCGTGCCGATGGTAATCCAGGTAGATCTTTAGGAAATACTTCTGGGCATTCCTTCCCTACTGGCACATCTTGTACCTTGATTTTGTCCTTCTCTTTTTCTTCCACTTGATCTAGGAAAGCTACGCATTGCTTTCGTAAACACTTACACGCCTTTATGCAGGAAATTATTTTGACATTCCGTTTTGCTTGATCCCCTCAAACTTCCAACACGTGGTCGTTCGCCATCGGTATTCGAGGTAGCTTTTCATAACAGACAATCTCAACTCGATTAAGGGATAACCAGTCCATTCCTATGATAACTTCGAAACTACCCAATTCCATCGGTATGAAATCGATGGTAAAAGATTGATCATTCAATACTAATGGGCAGTTCCTCAGAATAGTGTGTACTATTACTTGTTTACCGTCAGCTACTTCTATAGTATAAGGGGAATCTAAAAGTTCTTCACTATGATTAAGTTTGCATGCAAAGTCGGTCGAGATAAAACTCTGGTCTGCACCAGTGTCAAATAAAACACAAGCATAAAAGTAATGTAAGAGAAACGTACTGGTGACCACATTCGGGTCTTGACGAGCAGCTGGAGCTCCCAATGAGAAAATCTTACGCACGGTGCCTGAACTGCCGGCTGCATCTTCTTTGGGCATTTCCTTGAGTAGTGGCCAGCTTCGCCACAGTTATAGCATCCGCCATTGTTTTGGTTTCTGATTGTTGGGTGGAGGGAGAGCTAAAGAAACATTGTTCACTACTTGCGTAGTGCCATTCTGCAATTCTGGACCAAATGGCCCTTTCTTCCACATCCCGTGCAATGTTTGCAGGGAGTGTTAGCAGCGTGATGATACTGGCAGTTGGCACACAAAAGAAACATGACAGTGTATTGTTTCGCGTTGACGTTCGGTGGTGAAACTGCTACTTGGTTAAGTGGGGCGGCCATCGTGTAGTTTTTGATGACCGTCTGTTTCTTCTTGGAGTGGTGAGTGGGTTTCTAAGATGATTGTTCTCCTTTTTCAGTGTCCCAGAAGCTACCATCACGTCAGTAAGTTTTCTTGACAAGCTGATAGCCGACTCCAAACTGACAGGCGTTGCTGCAATAACCAAACTCTGTATGCATGCTGGTAATCCACCTCATGATAGCGGGTAGTATATCCTAGGTGATCAGCACCCTTCATCACATTATTGGATTGCTCAGTTTCCATCCTTTGCAGTTCGTTCTTGGGACATTACATATTCCCCAATAGAGTCTTGAAGTCTTCAAAAGGCATCGCCGTTGCCTCATCTCCTCCTTTGGCCTTGATCTGAGAGCTCCAGCAAGTTAAGGCTCGCGTGTTGAATGATCCTGCATAATAGCGAACCTTGTTGTGCTCTGGACACATGCTAATGTCCAGAGTTGTCTCCATTTTCTCTATCCATTGGATTAATCCAACGGCTCCTTTAGTACCGCTAAAGCTTGGCAGTTTACATCCCACAAATGACTTGTAGGAGTATCCTGGTGCAGTGCTGGTGTTTTCACTAGCTTCCCCTGATGAGTGCCTGATGTTGCTACCGTTGCTTTGGACGACCCTGTTGATCATGTCTGGGATTACGTCCTTCAGCTTGTTGGTCAGTTGACTGGCCAAGAGAGTGACCAAGGAAATAGTGGCAGAATCCAACTATGGGTTTTTATTCTGGTTGTGAGATGGAGTAAGTGGGGGAGGAGGAGGTGGCGGTGGTTGTGGTGGAGGAGGTGGTTGGCTTCTTGGTGGCATTTTGATCAGAACCGAAAAGGCATCGGTTAGTGCAATGATTGAATGCAGAAGACATAACGCAAGTAAGTTCCTAATACCTAAGTTCTCTATATGAAGGGTCCCTAGGTTATAGTCTAGGCCAAATCGTTTAAGTAAAATGACCTATGTTTCTGTATAACCATGGCTCTGATACCAATTTGTCACACCCCTAGCCAGTAGGCTTGATCGACTTTCCCGTCGGGCGGAAAGGTCGTGGGGCGCGATATCGGGTGATAATCAAGGTGATCAGATTGTTTACATTGCACATGATATGAAAAGAGAAAGTACTAAACGAAATAGAATTTCAAAGTTAAATTACATCAATACTGTTTTATAATTTAATAAAATAAATATGTCAACAAAATCATAAATAAACTATCTTTTATCTGCATAAGATATTCAAAATAATATGTATAATGATGTTCAAAATTATGCACATCCAAAATACTACGTCCTCTATCTAGGTATCCTAGTAATAGCACAAACTCTTAGCTTAGACATGTTCGTCACCTGAGAAGTCATGCAAAAATCAAGTCAACACATGGTTGGTGAGTTCATATAGTTTTGTTATTGAAAATTGAATTTGTACAAACCTGACCAAGTGACAACCATAACCTCACCAACAACCACCTATACTATCCAGTCAAGTATGCTTATATGTAGGGCATACGTTGGGTCAAGCTTATCGCCAGCCCAGCCACCAGCGCACCACATACCGTACTACATAGAATATTGTTGTTAATGATAATTAAGTGTTTCACCCTCTACCAACATCACACTAGTTTCTTTAGATTCATCAAAACCCTAGTTTCGTTAGATTCATCAAAACCCTAGTTTCGTTAGATTCATCATAAATGTGGAAGTTCTCTTGATTCCTTAAGCCCATCACACACACAACAACACCATCTCAGATGTGGAAAAATGTGGAAGTAGTTAATTATAATGCTTAAATAAATGAATAAATAAACATTTCATTAAAAGCAAAGTCCTAATGATTGTGTCTTGGTCAACTCGATTAGATTACTATATCAATCAAAGGATCTCAGATGTTAGGGGATTCTGTAAATATCATCAAACATGTGACCTACATATCAAGTGGTCTAGATAGGATTTCTTGAAATGTAGGGTTTTTGTTTCGTTCTTGTTTCGTCTAGAGTCGTCCCTTGTTTCGTTTAGTTTCGTTCACACATGTTATCTTTGACATTTCCCATACTTTCCCCAGAAATTGAATTCTTGAATTGTTCTTGATTCGTTGAAAAATGTACTTGTTTCGTTGAACAAATTTACATTTGATTCGTTAATCATTGAACACTTTGTTCATTGAACATTGAATACTTGTTTCGGTTTTTCTCGTAACGAAACGTTACCATCCTTTAAAATTAGAGTTTTCTAAATTATTTTAGGTGGTAATTGCTTTTAAATTAACTACATATCTTTTGTGTATTTTTATAATTTCAAAAACGTTTAATTTAATTGTTTCATTGAATCCTACGGTTCCTGTGCGTATTCATACAGGTCGTCACCCGTATGAGCAAGACGAAAACTGCACTTTCCTATTTGTTTTTTTAATTATTAAACATCATTCCAGAACGTTAAACCCACAGATATATTGTGCGAATCGTCACCCACACGAATACTCCGTCAGTTTAATATTCACGTAACGACGTCCGTTATCGTTTTGTTCAACATATCCTCACATTCGTTTATACGTAATAAAATCCTAACTAACATGCACATATTAGATTGGTGTTGCCACACATGATTCTAACCGTCAAAACATTGTTTCACAACATGTTCTTGAAATAGATTTGTAATGGTTTCGTATTGAACTTCAAATGACAAGTAATACAAATGTACTACACATAGTTTTGTGCCTGATCTACTGTACAAGTGACTGTTTCGACTACGGTTTAGGCACTGATGTTACATCGGTTAATGATAACCCAAATTGTATCATGACCACTGAAAGTGCGGGGTAGCTTGGTAATGAAATCCATAGCTATTTGCTCCCACTTCCAAAACAGAATTTTAGGCTGCTCCAGTAAACCAGACGGTTTCTGGTGTTCCGTCTGAACGTTCGCACATGTCAGACATCGACTGAAATACTAAGCTATATCTTTATTCAATCTCGGCCACCAATAAAATCCCCGTAAATCTTGGTACATTTTATCAGCGCTTGGGTGTACCGAGTACCTGGTCTTGTGTGTTTCATCAATAATTTGCTTCCTCCGTTCATCTACTGCAGGAATCTATAACTCCATATGATTTCGTCTCGAACTGTTGCTCGGCTCCACAATCGAGCTCCTTCTTCAGATTTCCTTGCTTCACTGTTTGTTGTTGTGCCTGCATGATTATGTCACGTAAATTTGTCTGCATCGTCATTCCCATTGCTCTTACAAACAAGGGTTTGACTCGTTCCTTCCGGCTCAAAGAATCTGCCACGATATTTGCTTTGCCTGGATGGTACTTAATCACGCAGTAATAATCATTCAGAAGTTCAACCCAACATCGCTGTCGCATGTTGAGTTCTTTCGGGTCGAAAATATGCTGCAGACTTTTGTGATCAGTAAATTTGGTACACTTGCTACCATACAGGTAATGTCTCCAAATCATCAAGGCGAAGATGACAGCTCCCAATTCCAAATCATGGGTCCTGTAATTCTTCTATTGTATCTTCAGCTGTCTTGATGCGTACTCGATAACTTTGTCTTGCTGCATTAACACACAAACTAGTCTCTGATGGGAAGCGTCACAATACACTAAAAAATCATCTGTAACTTCTAGGAGAGATAAAACTGGAGCATCACATAGTTTATGTTTCAAGGTTTGAAAAGCTTCTACCTGTTTCTGCTGGGAAACAAACGGTTCACTTTTTTGGGTTAATTTGGTGAGCGGCAAGGCTACCTTAGAAAAGTTTGAAATAAACCTTCTGTAATAACCCGCCAAACCCAGAAAAGTCCGTATCTTCGTTGGTGTTTTCGGAGTATCCCAGTTCTTTATTCCCTCGATCTTGGCAGGGTCGACAGGAATACCTTCACTGTTAATCACATGACCTAAGAACTGAACTTCTCTTAACCAAAATTCATATTTTAAGAACTTAGCATAGAGCTGTTCGTTCTTTAATAATTCCAAGATCTTTCTGAGGTGTTGCTCATGTTTTGCATCACTCCTTGAATAAATTAGTGTATCATCAATGATGGCAATAACCAACTGATCTAAGTACGACTTTCACACACGGTTCATGAGATCCATGAAAACCGTTGGTACATTCATTAACCTGAAAGGCATTACCATGAATTCGTAATGCCCGTATCTTGTCTGGAAAGCCGTCTTCGGTTTATCCTCATCTTGAATCCTCAGCTCGTGGTCTCAAGACTGCACATCAATCTTCGAAAAGTACTGTGCTCCTTGGAATTGGTCAAACAATTGTGCGCTTTCATGTAATAGATAATCTTGACACTGCGTTTCGCTTGGTCTCCTCGTACCTCTAGCACTTGATCATTTGCTATCAGTATTCGAAGTAGCTTCTTGGAACAGACTATTTCGACATGGTTAAGGGATAGCCAGTCCATTCCTATGACTATATAAAAACTACCCAATTCCATCTGTATCAAGTCGATGGTTAATGACTGATCATTCAAGATCAATGGGAAATTTTTACATGTTGTATGTACCATGATTTGCTTACCATCCGCAACTTCTATTGAGTAAGGGGAGTCTAATTGTTCTTCAACATGATTAAGTTTAGAAACAAAATCGGTAGAGATAAAACTCTGATCCGAACCAGTATCAAATAAAACAGAAGCATAAAATTTAGATAAAAGAAACGTACCGGTGACCACATTAGGGTCCTGACGAGCAGCTGGTGCTCCTAAAGCAAATGCCCTCACGCGAGGTACTTAAACTCCGTGTTGTACTTTCTTCCGGCAGTTCCTAGAAAAGTGGCATAGTTCCCACCTTTAAAGCATACTCTGTTGTTGTTGTTGTTTTTGTTGTTATGGAGGTTGTTGGGATTAGGTGATGGAGGTAGTGCCAAAGCCGCATGATTTACTGCCGGCGTTGCTAGAGTACACCATTTTTGGATCCAGTGACCCAGTCGGCCATAGCCGGTGCACTGCCTACACTGGAGAGTGGCAGCATGATGAAATTGGCAACGTGCACACTGAGGGTTCATGCCAGTATAAGGCTTGCGTGCAACATTAGTTGGCACTGTAGCAGCTTGGTGGAGAGGAGTGGCCATCGCATAGTTTTTGATGACATTCTGCTTCTTCTTCTGGTGGTGCTCGGGTTTCTTTGACGGTTACTCTTTAGCTTTACCCGAAACCTTCTTCAAGGTTCCTGATGCTACCATCAAATTAGTAAGCTTAGCTGACGATGAGATAGCTGATTCCCTAGTCACCAGGTTTGCAGCAAGTATAAGACTCTTGATGCAGGCCGACAATCTGCTTACATACTGATCAATAAGCTTTTCTAGTGTTGGCACCATCTCTGGTAACAAAGCTACCAGTTCATGATAGTGAATGGTGTATGTCATGTAATCGGCTCCCTTCATCACATGATTAGATAAGTCAGTTTCTATCTTCTCGAGTTCATTATTGGAACATAATTCATTCCTTAATAAGATCTTAAAATCTTCCCAAGGCATCACCAGTGCCTCTTCCCTGCCTCGAGCTATGATCTGAGAGTTCCACCATGTTAAGGCCCGCTTGTTGAAAGATCCTTCATAATAGCGAACCTTATGGTGTTATGGACAACTACTAATGTCCAGTGTAGTCACAATCTTCTCTAGCCATTGTATTAGTCCAACAACTCCTTCAGTACCGCTAAAGCTTGGCGGTTTACATCTTACAAATGATTTGTAAGAGCAACCTGGAGCATTGTTGTTGTTGCCACTAAATTCTCCTGATGTGTTCCCATAGTTGTTACTGTTGCCTTGGATCCTGTTGATCATGTCTAGAATCACTTCTTTCAGCTGATTGGTCAGCTGACTGCTCATCAGAGTGGCCAAGGCAATAGTGGCGGGATCTAGGTCCGGATTTTGGTTCTGGTTGTGAAGTGGAGTGTGTGGGGGAGGAGGAGGTGGAGGAAGAGGTGGCGGTAGTGGTGGATGCATGAGAGGTGGAGGTCTTTTTGGAGGCATTCTGATCAAAATCGAAAGAACATCGGTTAGTGCAATGATAGAACGCAGAAGACACAATGCAAATGAAATCCTAGTTCCTATTTTCTCTACATGAGGGTCCCTAAGTTATAGTCTAGGCCAAACCTTTTTAAGTAAACGACCTATATTCTCTATAACCTTGAGCTCTGATACCAATCTGTCACACCCCAAGCCGACGAGATGGATCGACTTTCCAGTCGGGCGGAAGGTTCGCGGGGCGCGATATCGTGTGATAATCGAGATTATCAGATTGTATACATAGCATCAACATTTGAGAATAATTAAAGCACAACAATATTAAACTAGGATTACAATGTTAAATTACAAATGTATCGTTTGATAATTTAACCAAGTAAGCCTATCAAAAGAATCATGAGTTCACTGTCGTGTAACTGTACAAGATATCAAAATGATTCACAAGTAAATAACAAAGTATGTGCTTCCAAATAATGATGGATGTATATCAAATAATGATGCAATGGCAGCAGAGACCAAACTCTTATCCGCCCCAGTATCAAATAATATAGAAACATAATGGTTGTTGACAAGAAATGTACCTATAATAACTGTCGGCTCTTCGTGTGCTTCAGTGGTTCCGATTACGAAAGCACGAGTAGTGGTAGTGGCAGAAGTGTTTTTGAGACAAGGACACTAGTTTCTGAAGTGTCCTTCTGCCCCGCAGTTATACGAAGCCCTCTCGCTTGTAATAATAGGAACTACTGCGGTTATATTGGCAACAAGATTTGTAGCACAACACATTGTCGCTAAGTGCCCGTACCTTCCACACTTGGTACATTGTCGGCATGGAAGGGAAGGGAGATGGTGATACTGGAACTTAGTACAAAGTGGGTACTTTCCAGTGTAAGCCTTTCTGGCTGCAGAAGCTTGAGGCACAGTGGTGATTGGAGTTGCTTGAATTGGAACAGTTGCATTCCTTGTTGCATTATGCTTCACGGTCTTTTGTTTCTTCTTCTTGGGCTGTTATTCATGCTTCTTTGCTTCGTAAGCCCTAGCCCCCTTGTACCCCAATATGTGAAGTAGGCCTGCCTTGACATACTCCACAGCTAAAATGGCACTCAGATGAATAGCAGCCTCTAGAGTAGAAGGACTGCTTCCCATAACATTACCCCTAATTAGCAAGGGTAATCCCTCAATGTACTTCTCTATCTTACGTGATAGAGGAGTAACTAGGTGTGGTACTAGCAAACACAACTCATGAAATCGAGTTGTATACTTGGTGTTCTCCTCGCTATCTTGAGCATGGCCCCACATCTCAGCTTCAATCTTTTTCAGCTCATGTCGTGGGCAACATTGTTTTACAAGCAACTTCTTGAAGTCTTCCCAAGGTAGGGATGAAGCTACTTCTCGTCCCCTGGTGTTCCTCTCAGCATTCCGCCAGGTTAGCACTCCCTTATGAAAAGCGCTTGCCGCCATCTTGACCTTCAGGTTCTCAACCCATGTAATCGAGTATGTCCTCGATGCTTTAGAGCCATTGCAGTAGGCTCATAGCTCCCTCCGCATCAAAGTACTTTGGGAGCATCACTGAACTACTTTAAAGTGAAATTTTCAGTTCCCGTGTTGGAGTTGTTTGTTGCTGAATCACCACCACTCCCCCGCAGGTTGTTGGTGATATCAGCGACCATACCAGGAATAACCTCCTTCATGTGTAACGTGATTACCCGGGCAATCTTGTTGACCTTGTCATCATTGCCGCTTGTAGAACCCTCGCCATTTATCTTACGTCGAGGAGGCATTCTGCGAAGAGAAGGTCACAAGCGTGTTAGTAACGAGAAGTTATACAATTGAATTACAAGATAATTTAGTAATATTCTCATACTACTAGTATTATCATTCCATTGTAAAATGAGAAAACCCACACATAAGCATCTAACTTAATAGTATACTTCTCATATGATTGTATGTCATGATCTTATGTACAAGTTCCATGAAATACTCCACCAAACCAACACACTGACACTTTCCCAATATGTCAAAGATAGTTTATTACATATCATAACAGTCTACCAAACGAATAACAACTAACCAACCTATAAAATATTGTTTACAAAATAATAACAGACAAGATAATTAAACAACAATGATTTAGTGAGTTTCTATTTCATCCTATCTTGTTTCTTGATCTTGTTCTATCTTAACTAGGTCGCCTTAGTTGTCCCTGTTCTGTACCTATCTGTGATCACCTGAAACATGTGAAAAACTAATCTATCAACTACAAATAGTTGGTGAGATACATAGGTTTAAAGATTTAAAACATTATAAGGTTATTGATATAAAAGTATATAAGTTTAAAGAATTAACATAATGTAACTATATAAGTACCAACTTGAATGAAACCTGATTGAAAACATTGAACCATGTATCATATAGGATGTATACAGAATGTAAATTTTCGTAACGTAAAAATAGTAACATGCTATGGTAACACAAATTATCATAAAGCATGTCCATGTGTCACCTTAAATCCAAGTCCCAAACTACGTTTGAAGTTAGGCTAAGCCTGACCATGAAACTAATACGAACCATGGTAATAAAGCTAATTAATACCAACTCCGTATTACTAAGCATGTGTCAAATATGACCTAAGTTGTTAAAGTTAATTGACAGGTAATCTATATTTCTAGAACTACACCAATCACCGTTATCTATAAAGCAAGTTAAAGCTAACCTAACCTTGGTTTAGAACTCCTTTTCCCTTGTTATGATCACCTAGAACTAACGATAAAAGATTGCATGAAGTCAGGTTTAGAAGACTAAGTTAATAGCTTCCAACTCTTGGGTCCTAAGACTAACCATTACGTGAACTTCTATTCTGGAATCTAAGAATAGTGATACCAACCCTAGAAGACCTAAGGATACTGATTGCGTGAACTTCAAGTCTGAAATCTAAGAACAGTGATTTCAGCCCTTGAAATCCTGGATAAATGCATACTAGATGTGAATAAGTTTGTTTACAAGAATGTGTCCATGTTACAAAGTTTATGATGAATTTGAAAACAACCTGTACAAAAGCATGCATTGGATTAGGTCGTGTGCCATGAAAAATCATGACTAGGTGCCTTAGATCCAAAGTTTAACTTAAAGGAATTTATGTTTTACCAACATAAACCAAACATAAGTTTTTTGCCACACCCTGAGCCGGTGGGCCGGATTGAAGACCCATCGGGCGGAATAGTCCCAAGGCGTGATTTTAATCGAAGTGATGAGATTGTTACATTGCACATGATTTTATGAGAAATACTAGAATACATTGAAAAAAATTGAATTACAACTATCTTATAATTTAATTTTATTACAACTTGATTTGGACATCTGGAATGAGTTGTAGCCGACATGGCCTGATGAGATTCTACACAGGAGTTGTAGGTTCCTCTAAGGGATCCTATCTTTCTCTCTCTAAAAGTCATCATGCTTTCACCTGTTATTCACCTGAGAACTTGGAAAATCTACCAACACTAGGTTTGGGAGTTCAAGTTAGTTTTGAAAATATTAGGTTTTGTAAAAGGTTTAGTAAAAATCATTCCATTCACGACGGTTTTGAAAGTGGTGTGTGAATGGTATTGAAAACATGAATGAAACACACAAGTGCGTTAGCCTGAGCATCATTACTGACACCATCCCAAATCATCGAAGGTAGTTTATGTATAGGGCATACGTAGAGCAAAAGCTCGGCCGCCAACGCACCACCCCTTTAGTGATCCACGAGGATGTCCTTAATGGAAATCAGACCTTGTCACTTCTGTACCTCATTTCGACACGACACAACGGATGTAAAAGAACTGTCTTGAGAAAGAAGAGTTTGCTTTGTCTCCTAATATAGGAGACTTGTTTTGTTTGTTTTGAAAATGGCACAGTTTACGCTCCTTTCTTGTAGCAAGACCTTGTTTATTGTGTACTCGCTTAAAAATTGTTCAAGACCAGGTCTTTGAACATTGGTTTTGTTTGAAATCTCATGATGTTGTTTGTGCGGTCTGTCCGTAATATCACCCATGTGATCATTTGCCAAACCTAACTGATATGCCCTTGTTCATTAGTTCCCCTATGGTACCATCTACATTACCGTCGGTTGACCCGTGTCAACTAATTGTAAATGACTCTAAAGGGACTTACTTGAGAATTCCTCATCGAATTCTTGATGTGATTGTTGTGTGCACACATGCTATAGTGAATTACCCTAGACAGATAGCAAGCAAATATGTTGTTTGTTTGATGGGGGATTCTCATGAAAATGATAGGTTTCGATTGTGCACTACACAATTCCCCAAATCGTGTCCATTCATCTCTTGGTTGGGCACAAAGCCTCGAACTGTTGTGATCAACGGACATCTCCTCGCTGATTTGTGTTGGACCCCTTGAAAAAGTTGAATGGAGCGATGAACGCTCACTAAAAATGATTGAAAATACACTTATTCCTATAACATTTGATTAAGAGGTTGAGAGTTAATCCTTTTATTAAATTATTTGAGAATAACTATTATTCGTTAATAATTCGAATAAGAGGTTTCATGTTCTCAGCCCCAAATGATTGGAAAAGCAGTAAGATAAAGAAAAGAATGGGTCTATGAACTCACCTGGGTTTTTGGGTCGTCAATGCACTCACTCGGTATTTTTCTCTCAGTTTGAATCCTGTGTTATAAATTAGTTAGTTAAGTGTTGAATGCTTGGGTGTTCTGTGTTTTGATGTGATTTTATAAAATGTGTTTTTATTTCGTTTTATCTTTATTATATTTTAAATTTGGTCTAAGGTTCGGTTCTATCAATACGAATGGTGTAAGATAGGACTTTCAACACTTAGCCATTTTTGGGCTGTTCTTAGTGCGAATAGTCGGTTCGTGCGAATGGCCTTCATTCACACGATTGGAATAATGCGAATGGATACTCTTATTCTGGTTATCCATTCGTGTGAATGGGTCCTGATTCGTATGGATGGAAGCGAACGAACCCATGTCATTCGTGTGATAGCTCATTAGTTCAGCAGCTCGTTCGAGCAACTTTCCTTCAACGAACGAGGCATCTCATTCGCTTGTAGATTCACCAAGAGTGACATTTTTGAAGGGTTGTTATGGTTGAAATTGATGGCAAAACGTTTTAGAGTGTTTTGGTGCAAAGGATCGGTTCTAATACTTACTGTGGAGCTCGTATTTGACCAAAATGGGAAGAAAAGGGTTGAAATCTTGAAATGAAGGTACTGGAGTTGAAACACACATGATTTGGACGGTGAAATGGTCTGAGTTTGCGTTGAAATAGTCGAAAAATCGAGTGGCCGAGAGTGGGGTTCGGTTGAAAGAGTTGGGTGAAAAATGGATTTGAAAAACGGAAGTGCTGCTTTTATAGCTGTGCTGTCGCACGAATGAGTCATTCGTACAAATGGCTCTCATTCGACCGAATGAATCTGTGGCTGTAAAGCTTCATCGAATTAACCTACTCGTACGAATCAGGGTCCATTCGTAAGAATGGCTGTGTGTGTTAAAATTTTGATTGTTTATTAATTTTTTTGGTGAAATTTTATTAGGATTGTTATTATTTTATATCAGCATTAAAGACCCACACTGACATCTGTATGAATCGTCACCCATACAAAAGTAGCATCGCATTTAAGTACTGACGTTGTTTCTGTACTATAAAGATATCATTTAGTGCATTCAAAACTAACAACATATCCACATGGATCGTCACCCATGCCGATATCTTTTTGGATCGATACTCCAAATGATATCCATTCAGATTTTGTTCATTGTTTTCCCTCACCAGGTGTTTTTCTTTTCTTATGATTCATGTTTGTGTAATCCAATGTATTTTCCTTACTATTTTAGGAATAATCTGTGTATTTTGATTATTCTTTATTATCGTTATCGTCCCTCTCGTAACACAATGTCTTACACTATGGTTGTGTACACCTTTGGCCCTCATTTCCCTTTCGAATGTTTTGGGAGACGACCGGGTATGAATTTGAGTTTCCATGTTTTCCAAACTTCGCTCGAGTCCTACGAGTTGCTGACGATAGTTATCGGTTGGTTGTTTGGTTCGAGATGTGCCGAATGTATACGCGAGATCCCATGGTTCTCGATGACGTAATGTGGTCAACTATGTCTTACACAGGCGATAGGTGCACAAATGATGTTACGATACCATCCGTGTCTCTGTGTCATTTATTGATCGAGTTGATGGTTGTGGTTTGGATAGGAGCAGATGTATAACTTCGATCATTTGCTCTTGATACCTCTTGAGATGTTACCTTTGTCAACCAATCGTCTCTTCTCGTCACCATCCACTTCGAGTTGGGTACTGGGTATCGGTACTATGCTTCTCGATTAGAGTAGAATTACGAACTTTGTTCGTTTAAATTTTGAGGTTTGCTTAGTGAGTTAGTCTAATATGTTTAGACTTTTTATTGAGGTCGTGTTTCCACTTTGTGTTCCCAAGAACGTCTACTTCCCTACTTTACTCACTGTTGGTTTTGAGATGTATTGACTCGTATCCTTTGAATCGTGCGATTCCTTACATTGTTCCTAAGGTGGATACGCATGGTTTCTTTCCCTCAAATACCTTGGTTCATGATTCGTGTTGGAGTTGTATGGATGTCCTCTCAACTTCCAGTCCTCACTACTTCTAAGGTTTAGTTATGTAATATTCTTTGGTACAACAAATTATGGATTGTTCACGGCTAGGTTTTGGGGATTCTGCACCATAAAGCTCGACTTCTCTCGTCTTTTTCCCGGCGATCAGGCGCAGCTAGGTCAGTTATGGCATTGCACAATCTGGCAGCATAGTTCCCTCGGAACTATCCTGCACTGTTTCTCTTCCAACCCCATTGAACTTGTCGAGCGAGTTCTCTAAGCTCCTGGGACAGGGAGAGGTAAAAAGGCGTAGCATAGCTTTCAGGGAAACTCTTTCAGATGTAATGGAAATGGAAATACACATCAAATACCTTCTGAGGTGGTGTTCCCTACATACAGTCATACAGTAGGAGGGGAAGACCTGTAGTCCCACATAAAAAAACGGATGGTATAAATTTAGGAAGATTTTCCCGGCGGATCACTTGCAGGAAAGTGATAATCTACAACTTCGAGTTGTCAATTATATCCTTTATTACGACCCGATTCTTGAAATTTGGGAAACAAGTATTAAATTAGTTCGGACTTGTTTAGTGTTGAATTGGGACCAAGACAAAAAGATCGAAAAGGCCTGTGCTTCCTTTGTTGAAATAAGGACAAATGGTTTGAGATATTTTTTATCAAACCACGTATCCTTTAACATATTTATTACTAGTCTCATTCAAATTTTAAAATTGAAATGAGGTGTTTTTTTTCTCAAGTTTGACTAAAAAAAGACTCAATTTATTAGGCAAAAGTTTACAATCCTTTGATCGAATGAATGTTCTGAAGAAACCTCAATTAAGTTATGTTCTAGAAAAAGAGGATTCTTGCGTTTTTGCCCGCCTGTTGAGAAAGCATTCATTTATCGGTTCATTTCTTAAAATACTTCAGTTGGTACACGCAAGAAATAGGCCAATTCAGCAGCTTTTTGTTCCATTTCCCGTGGAGTAAAATTCTCATCAGTACGAATCAATGGAATGGCTCCTTGGCCTCGTATACCCATATAAAGGACACAACAAATTGGGATTCATTTGCCGTATTCGATGAAAGGCGTATGTACGGCTTGGAGGGAGATCTTTCATATCTTTCGAGATCCACCCTCCAATATGGAGTAAAAAAGCAAAAATAACTGATTTTAGCCCTTATAAAAAGAAAACTGATTCTTGAACCCCTTTCACGCTCATGTCACGTCGAGGTAATGCAGAACAAAAAACTACAAAATCCGATCCAATTTATCGTAATCGATTAGTTAACATGTTGGTTAACCGTATTCTGAAATACAGAAAAAAATCATTGGCTTATCAAATTATCTATCGAGCCATGAAAAAGATTCAACAAAACACATAAACAATTCCACTATCTGTTTTTCGTCAAGCAATACGTGGAGTAACTCCGGGTATAGCAGTAAAAGCAAGACGTGTAGGTGGATCGACTCATCAAGTTCCCATTGAAATAGGGTCCACACAAGGAAAAGAACTTGCCATTCGTTGGTTATTAGCGGCATCCCGAAAACGTCTGGGTCGAAATATGGTTTTCAAATTAAGTTCCGAATTAGTGGATGCTGCCAGAGGGAGTGGTGATGCCATACGCAAAAGGGAAGAGACTCATAGAATGGCAGAGGCAGATAGAGCTTTTGCACATTTTCGTTAATCCATGAACATGATCTATACATCTCGATCGAAAAAGAATCTAGAGAAAAAGAAAGAATAGGAATTGATCGATATATTTCTCGAAACAAACAAAAAGGAAACGAAAGATGAAACCTAAATCATGGATCAACTAAGCCTTCTCGGGGACTTTCTTAAGAATAAGAAAGAAGAAGCTCATGTAAATACCATGGAATAAGGTTTGATCCTATTCCTGGAGAATCCATAAATATCCCATTCCAAAAATGGAAACAATTGGGATTTTTTTAGAAATTGGATGCAGTTACTAATTCATGATCTGGCATGTACAGAATGAAAACTTCATTCTCGATTATACGAGAATTTTTATGAAAGCCTTTCATTTGCTTCTTTTCGATGGAAGTTTGATTTTCCCATAATGTATCCTAATTTTTGGCCTAATTCTTCTTCTGATGATCGATTTAACCTCTGATCAAAAAGATTTACCTTGGTTATATTTCATCTCTTCAAAAAGTTTAGTAATGAGCATAAGGGCCCTATTGTTCCGATGGAGAGAGGAACCTATGATTAGTTTTTCGGGAAACTTCCAGACGATAAATTTCAACGAATTCTTTCAATTTCTTATTTTACTATGTTCAACTCTATGTATTCCTCTATCCGTAGAGTACATTGAATGTACATGTGACATCCAGTACCAGATCGTCCGGCAAGTCTGTACGGTATGTGTACTTTCACAAATTACTATGTGTCTCACCCCGAGCCGGCGGGAACGAATCGTGTTTTCCCGTCGGGCGGAAGGTTCCCAGGGCGCGATATCTTGAATGATAATCAAATGATCAGATTGTTTACATAGCACATGATAATATCAATGAGAAATGCTAACACATCCATGATATAGATTTACAAGATTAAATTACAATGTATCGTTCATAATTTAATCGTGTAAGTCTATCAAAAGAATCAATATAACTATATCTTGTATATGTACAAGATATACAAAAGATGATTCATTGTTCTTGTCACCAAAAGCATGCATCACAAAATAAAGCTAGGTCTTCTAGAAGTCCACTAGCTTAATCCTTGTATGTATGTATCTACACCTGTTCATCACCTGAGAAACATATATTTAAACAAAGTCAACACGAGGTTGGTGAGTTCATAAGTATGTTAATTGAATACCTTGATTCATTCACATGCACAATCACAATGTATATTATGTTACTTGTATGTAGTTTGTTCACTTGTCTCCCAAATGGCTTCTCAATAGTTATATTTACAAGTAATATTTCATCCTAGTAGTGATGCTTATATATAGGGCATATGTAAGGGAACTAAGCCCTAGCCAACATCCCACCACATCACCACTAGAACTCCACACAACTTGCAATACAACTACTGATTTCTATTCCCAAATCCACTTGTCCATATCGTTCTTGAATCACCTGTGATAACTTGTATAGAATAATATAATGATGTAATTGTAGTTATCGAACCGGAGTTTAGATAACCATTATATGTTAAGGATATTAGATTTATCAAATATGTTCCTTGTATTATTCTATATTTGTGGGGTTAACTGTTGTTACACTTTTAAATATTAAGAGTGTTAGTTAACCACTTGCAATTTGTTCTTGAACTATAGTGCATAGTGCCTAAAAGGAATCCATCGAAATCCTCACGTAATCAGATTTCAATCCATCCGATTTACCTCTACCACTTTGTATGTCTAGTGTCCTCAACGAAATCTATTACTAGTAGTGTAACATAAGAAAAGATCACTTTCTCAACCTACTAGTCAATAGGATTTCCGCTGGATTAATTACTTATCACTGCAGATTAATATCACCATATGTCGCTTTCGAGAACCTGACTTGAGGTAGCCTTGTCACCGGTCATACGTTACCGGCCAATGAATCAATACGATCAACATACTAGCCCTACAAGCTAGAGGTTTGTCAAACCTATTGTACCACTATGCTATCTTCGGTTTAGTCACGTCAAACTAACTGGTCAGCGAATTAAAGGGGCTTACATGATCAACTTGTACAACTGGCACATGATTGAAGTGATATAATACAACAGGTCAATAGTAACTAATTGTAATTGTGTTCATCTGTATTATTGTTCCCATTGTCATATGTTCTCCATGTTATTAACAAAGTTAAATAAGAGCTTGTCTTATTACATTATGTTAATCATTTGAATGAATGATGTTGCTATCATGAAGTTACATTATCATGATTATCATTCTTTGTTCCATGTTCTCTTGTAATATGCGTTGAGTTGTAAAGCTAAGTGTTAAAATGATTTATCCTATTACACTTACTTAACTCTTGTGTCGAATGTTATTACAAAGATATGTAATATCTTTATAACATTCATTTGTTTGCTTGAGATTTTTCCAATGTCTGTTTATGTAAGAATAATTAGGTGTTATTAGATAAAATCTTATAACTGTATTATTCTAATGCATTGATGAATTAATAAGATATATTATCTTATTCATCTGATTATCCATGTCATGTCATGATCATACAAGCATGCATACAATGATAAGCGATAATAAACAATTAAGTATTATCTAAATCAAAGTATAAATAACATGTTAAGCGGAACTTTTAAATAAATAAAAGTAAACATGTTTCTTAGCCCAGAGAGTTTAAAATCAGTTAAGATTGAAGAAAAGGGGCATATGAACTCACCTTGTTGTTGTAGGGTTGACTTAGCTTAAAAGAAAAGATGCACGCGCTCTTGATTGTACTTGACTGATTGTTTCACGTTCCTGTATTGATTTCATATGATTGTAACTTATAGGTATAAGTTATATCGATTTGTGGGTCGCGGTCTTTATTCGGCCCTGGGTTTCATTGTCGTAAGTTATGTTAATCCTTATTTCATTCAAGTTGAGCTTGACCTTGCATGAGTATACTCTTGAATTCTTATAGTTCACAACTATTAATCTTGGATTCTCGTTTAAAGCTGATAACCTCTTATCACTTGCAAAAATCTTAAATAACTTGCTTCAGAGTTAATAAATAACTAAGATGCTAATTCTTGCGAAACTTAATGTTTTTAGATATTGCCCTTAACTAGTCCAACATGTTACTTTAGTTTTCTTATCGTGTGGGCCGAATAATATTCGAGTGGACCATATCTATAGAGGCCCAATGAATTTGAATATGGTCCTTTGGTGCGTGCTATTGGGTCGGTTGGGCTTTAGTGGCTGTCGGTTGAGTTTGGGCCGGTATCACATGGGCCTTGGGTTAGTCATGGGCTTAGTGTAGTTGGGCCATGTCCTGAGTATTGGGCCAAGATAAAAAAAAGATGGGCTTTGACAACAACATTGGGCCGGCTAACTGAAATTGCACAGAAAGTGACGACATGGGCCGGTTGTTTGGTTATGAATTTCACAAGTTATTGGGCCGAAATGCTTATGTTGGGCCTAGTGAAGTATGTTGCGATACAAATGTATTGGGTCATCAAGTCGAATCAGTGTTGGGCCAAGCACTTCGGTTAGTCTGTGAGAACCAGCGAAGCTGTCAGCCATCATAGGTTCACCCATGGTCTGAGGTTTGTTCAACTAGGTGCCCATGGTTCGCGACTTCCAACGAGGTTCATCCCAGTCCAGAGGTTCGGTTAAGATTCAAGCATGCATAGGTTCGTTACAATTGAGGGTTCAGCTAGGTCCACGGGTTCGCTGCAAGGACAAGGGTTCGGCAATGACAGATGGGTTCGTCTAAAAAAAAAGGTTCGTCACCATGGTGGGTTCGTGACTTTGTAATGGTTCGCAGCATTAGGGTTGCGTTTGCTGCTGGTTCGCTCCCTGTAGTAGGTTCGGCTGTTGGGGAAGGTTCGTCGGGGTTCGTGAGTTCATCCATGACAGCCGCAAGGTTCGACCAGGAACCATGCATGTTCGGCCGTCCCCCACGCCCAGCATCATCCTGCGAACCTGCAACCTTCATTCGAGCTACGACTAACCATGGTGCTTTACTCACATTAATGGTGAACCTGAATGGTTTCTGAGAGTGTATGGCTCGAGATAGACTATGAGGAATCGGCTAGGTGTGAGGTTGAACAAAAACGCATCAAAACCCTATTTCCAGATTTCTTTATGGCATCATACCTCGATTTCTAGCGGCTGACTTTCCAGATCAGTTGTACTTTCTTGAAGAGGGCTTCGAGAGCTACGCGTGGGTTCAAGAATCACCGATTTTCGTTGAGAAACGAGAGAGTTATGCTTGTTTGAAAGTGGTTAATGGTGGTGAAAAGGTGGTGGCCGGATTTCTTGTTTAGAGAGAGAGTGAAAAGTGATGAAATGAGAAAATGAAGCTCATTTAGGGTTTTTATACCCCGAGTGTGTTCGGGTTCGTTTCGGGTGCTCGGTTCGCGTTTTTGTCGCGTATCCGGAATTTTACGCGTATTTAATTGTAATAAATAAAAGAAGATTATTTTAATTAATTTGATGAGTTTCAAATTTGTAAAACGTTATTTATTTTATTTTATTAAATTAATTTCGATCGTGTCGTGTTTTTTGTTTTCATTTCGACGAATAGCGTCAAAATCGTGCGTATTCGTTCGAATCGTCATTCGAACGAACACGACGATGGTTTTGCTTTCCGACTTTTGTTTTCTACTTTCCAGTCATTATTTTAGAATGTTAAACTCACAGATATGTTTGTGTGAAAGGTGACCCACGTAAACACACAGTCAGTTCGTTCTTATGAACCAACACTGTAAATTATGTTTGAATTGTTTTTCCTCACTGCCGGACTCAACTAAACACCTTGATGTCACATTGTTTTCACATTGAATTGTCGGCCATCTGATTCCTGTCTTCTATGGATATCAGATCGCAACCGATTTGTTTTTGTCATTCGCTTGAACATCGTTGTTTCTCATGTTTAGTTGTGTTAATTGTACTTAGGTTTTCACTTAAATACACACAACTAATGTTTCAATTGAGTGTTATAATTACAGTATTTAAGTTTACACAAAAATACATACAAATGTTTCTTGTAAATCTTAATTCTGTTTATACAAATACTGTGTATACACATGAAATCACACGTAGTTACTGTTGAAAGTACACGTACCTTACGGACTTGCCGGCCGATCCGGTACTAGTTGTCACACTGTGTGTAAATACATGTATATGAACAGTATTTGTATTAACAGAATTCAAAATACAAGATACAGTTGTACGTATTTATGTGAAACAAAAGTTGTATGTACTTAGGTGAAAACCTAAGTACAATTAATACAACGAATCAAGAGAAACAACAGTGTACAGGTAAACAACAAGAACATGTCGGTTGCGATCTGATATCTATAGATGACAGGAATCAGATGACCGACAAATCAGTACGAAAACAATGTGAAAACAGAAAGTTTAGTTGAGTCCGTCAGTGAGGAAACACAATTCAAAACATAACTACAGTGTTATTTCAGAATAATGAACTGACAGTGTGTTTGCGTGGGTGACGATTCACACAAACATATCTGTGAGTTTAACGTTCTGAAATAGTGACTGGAAAGTAGAAAACAAGAATAAAAAGCAAAAACCATCGTCGTGTTCGTTCGGGTCACGATTAGAACGAATACGAGCGATGGTGACGCGTTCTGACGAAACGAAAACGAAAGACGACACGAACGAAAATAAAATAAGGAAACATAATATTTTTGCATTTTACAATTTTGAAACTCATCAAAAAGTGATTAAAGAAGCTGTTTTATTTTAAAATCCGTAAACGCGCGCGCAACGTTCCGGAAACGCAACGTAAACGAAAACCGAGCAACAAAACGATCCCGAACACCCCCGAAGTATAAATACCCTAAATGAGGGCATTTCCCTCATTTCTCTCTTCTTCTCTCTCTCTCTACACTTAAAAACCCGGAACTTTCTCTCACTAGAAAGTTCAAGCTTCAAACCCTTAGATCTTGCTCGATTCTTGACGAAATTCGGTGTTCTTGGTGTCCAAACGTAGCTACAAACGTCCTCTACCTGAAAGTACAACCGATCTAGAGCCAAATCCACTGAAAATCGAGGTATTTGATCATGAAAATCACAAAAAATAGGGTTTTCAACCTAGTGTTCGAACACCTCCTTAAAACTGGTTCAAACCCTTCAGAACTCCAAGGAAATCACTTTAGAACTCCCTATGAACCTGGGAAAAACATCTTGAGTCGAGGTTAGGGCTGAAATGGACGGCCACGTGTGTGAGGATGATGCGGCCGAAGGTGAAGCCCAGTTGGCCGAATGGCCTGGGGCCGAAGGTGC